>CM053979.1:9249971-9874971 GCA_028641955.1 Protonibea diacanthus | reverse complement strand
TTCAATGTGACGAGTCAGGGCCTGTTTATATAGGAAAACCAATTTGGACACCACTGGGGAATCTTGAATTATTCAAAGAAGGAACGGGTTGTGGTTCGTATTATTACAGAACTAAATCAGTAACAGAAATATAAATTAAGAATGCTGCAACCAATCACGTGGCTTAAAGAAATATCTACCGGTAGGCTGCTGCACACTCCACACGCCCCCCCACCCACCCCCCACCCCCATTTGCTCCGCGCAATTACGCACGAAATGAACGATTTAGTAGTCAAAATGCTCTCTGCTTTTTGGACATGAAACATAAAACACCCAGCGCTCCTGTTACACAGCCACAAACTGAGAGTGGATTACATCTTGTTTTACTATGTTTGACAGCGGCTGCCAGAAAGCATACACCTACTCTATAAATCGATCCGGTTGTAGCAATGCCAGGTTTTTTGTCAATTGAACCCAGGCTGTCATCCAGGACAGCACGACTGACATATTCCATTAACAACCCAAATAAATAAATAAATAATACACTAGAAATAGTCTATCCAATACCGCCAAAGGTGATGTGAGGACTCGCCTTATTAATGGGATTGGCATCAAACTGACGTTTAATAGCATAGTAAATTTTTAACTACAATCCCATTCACGGTGGCTATTCCAAAATATCGATGGATGTATCGTTATCCTCACAAGTAAATCCCCAGAAAGCTGTAAAGATCACATTTAAAGCTATTAAAGCCGCTCACACTACAGAAGCTCGGGGAAATGGACAGTAAGTCGTGCCAAGACGTGCATTGTTAGTATTTTTTTTCTCTCTTACCTCCAACACACAGCAATGACATTTCTTATATGCGCCTTTAATACAGGGTCCAGCTTCTTCGCAAGCTTCCGTAATTGAGCTAATTTGTGCAAAGTGTAGCCTGGGAATGAATCGCCGGGGCTGGAGATGGAGAAGCCTGCCGTCGCCAGCAGAGACAGGGGCCTGGCAGGGGCTCGCTACGCTTGGCAAAAATAAAAATCTTCACACTTTGAGAGTGAACGCCAACGTCGCAATCCCTCTGGTCTTTTTTATGGCGTGTCTGTTTAAATTTGAGACTCTTTTCGCCCCCCTTTTTCTCTCTCAGCTGTCCGCTCCACAACATACAGCCATCTTGTTCAGCTTCAGCACCACCGCTGCTGTGGACAGCTCCTGGCAGTGACGTCAGAGCGGTGGTGGTGGTGGTGTGTGTGTGTATGTGTGTATATGGGTGTGTGTGGGTTGTGGGGGATGGAGATGCTGAAACACCTGATTATTAGCCTCTCCCTTCATATCTTAAGAAATACTGAATTGGTATCCTCATATAAAAATCACAGTATCACCATGGAGACGAAAAATATTGTGATAATTGATTTTGTAAATATAACCCAGCCCAATTTCTAAGGAAACACTACAACTCCAAATGAGTTCTGGGTAATGATTACTTAGCAGTGAGTCAGTTAAAGGATATTCATCTTCATATCCACTGACAATAGAGCGTCAGTGTCATTTCCTCTAACTGGAAAGTCGGTTTTAAAAATATTTTTTATGAATCAGATCATTTTGTGTTCAAGACAGGATGCTCCTGTGCAACTTGCAACATACTGTTCATAATCATACGGTGACCATCACTTATTGGGGGGAGTTCAAAAGTTTAAGATTAAAAAATGTCAGTTCAGGAGCTTTCCTGTAAGAAGATGTGAGAGCCACTTAAGTCAAAAATGTTATGACATGTCATGTATATGTAAAGTCAATGTGTATGTTGAACAGTGGGTGAAGCTTAGGTTGTTTTTAGTTGCTTATGTTCTGTTTTAAGTTAGTTGGTAATGCCTTAAGGCCGTTCTGAATGCACATTGGTACAAAAAAGGTGTGGATAATCCTGGCAATACAGTCACAAGTTTCTGACCATGCAAGTGTGTAAACCATGTGAAGTAGAGTATCAAGTCCATAATGGATTGAGCGCTGCAAGTTAATATTTAAATGAATCATTTTTCTAGTGTGCCTTCCTCGTTGCATAGTGATTAGACTGGATTTTTACAAGAAGACTGAATGAAGTTTATGGACACGAGTCAAAATAAGATACACTCAGCAGACTAAGTGTCCTAGGAACTGTTTACAGAGTGCAGAAAAAGAAAAATAGATCATTTGTGCCTTGGTGTGATGGAGTATCCTACGGTCAAAATCTGAGCCTCAGTCTCAGTGGTGTTAAACCACAGGTCATTCCAAGAGTCAAGACTTTTTAAAGACCTGTATGGGCCAACAGCGTCCCCTGCTGGACCATAATATCCATTCTATCTTTACATTTTCTCTTTTAGTCTTCACCAAAATTACACAAGATCATATATTTCACCAGTTACTTCTAGCAGTGTCTATCGTCACATGTTTGAGAGGGTGAAACAAGTTACTTCATAATGTGATTTAAACCCTTTTTCTTACTGTGGTCCACATGGTACAGCCTTCCTAAAGACCTGAGGGCAAGAGACTAAAGAAATAAAATCTTTTGAGTCTGGCTTTTACTTGGACTATATTTGTTTATTTGTCTATTTATACATTTCTACATCTGTTACATTATTATTACTATTATTTATTTTGTCTGTCACTGTCAACATGTTTTGGACCTTCATTTTTGACGAGATGGCATTTCCTCAGTGTGTGTTGCGCTTTTGTTTATAACCAGTCTGAGTGATGATTGATGGATTGAGATGGGGCCTTTTCTTTTCTTTTCTTTCTTTTTTTTTTTAAATAGTAAGATGCGTCTCATAACATTTTTTTAAACAAGTAAAAAATGGCACACATTTGCATTTTGTTGGAAACATTTTCAGTATGGTTTAATGAACATTTCAGAAAATACAAATATACTTCACAAATATATAATATTCTTACAACATGTGAAACTGCGTGTCTATTCAATAACCTGCCATTATCAATGTAAATTCAAACATGTATACTCCAACATTTCATTTCAACATTTCCAGTTTTTTTTTCTCCATGCACTCTAAATAACACTACGTACCACCAAATGCCACGTGGCATTTGTTGTAAACTAAGAGTTAGGCTCGTCTTTTTGGACAGGTCATGGGCCTGTAGTAATTACTGATACTACACAATAGGGTTAAAGCCAATCTTAATCTAATAATTAAAGCAGCTTAGAAGATAAAATTACATTTGATGAAATTCCTGAACTGTAAAAATCCTCAACACCGCCACACAAATTTACATTCACAAAAACTCATGTGTATGAATACACATATTCTACAGAATACAGAAGCATAGTAGCTGTGGCGTCTCTTGAAGTGTTTGTACCCTTGCCTTTACTATCCTTGAGATACCCACATGCGCCGTGGCACCTGGCACTGACTTGAAGTAAAACCACAGGGCCCGTCATGTGTCCCCTCTGGTGCAAGAATGAAAAGGTCTCCAGCTGGAGTCTCCTCATAACTTCTCACTGATAATGACAAAACAGAAGTAAAAATTCACTTGAGAATTATAAACAAATTAAATGAAAAAATATGTTGGACTAAGGTTGAATAATAATGAGGATAATAAATGAATGTTTTCTAAGACAATTATCTTTTTATCAGTCAGTTAACCAAGTTTATCTGAGCTGGCACCACAAACCTGACAACAAACATTAGTTTGATACAATTTCCACTATTTGTGGCCTCTTAGGTTAAGTATTTGTCCCTGTGATGACCTAGAGCATTACTTATAGGATCATATAATAGTAAGGTAAGAAGAAAAGTAATTATATTCTTCCTGATTTGGCAGTGGACACGGACATTTTAATTAATGGCAAAGTGATATTTGAACAAGGTTGCACTTAATTAGAGTGCACTGTGTTGACAGAACTGCAAGAACCGGTCGTACGATCTTTGTATCTGTCACAGTACAGTGCTGCTCTGATGACAGGTTGTTGGCCGCTCTAGCATTTATATTCTCTCACTGTTTTGGGTCATCTGACACTGGCACATTTTCACTTTGGTGAATGCAACTTGCAATACTCATACAAACAAACCTCACAAACCTCTAGCCTGAACCCCAGTGTTTTAGCATTAGCTCCTAACGGTGATGAAACATTTAAACCCTAAACATTTTAGCATGTGGTATTACACTTGTTTAAAGTCTGGTTTATTTATGCTTTGATGGAGAACAGATGAGCTTAGGTAAGATAAAAGATAGCAGATTTATTAGAAGAAGCAGCAGCACAGTGGACTATCTTCTTTTTTTAGTGTTAATAGGTTGCGTCTGGGAGATATTAGTTACCTGTCCAGATGAGAGAGAACTTCGCAAAGCTGGGTGAGCAGAGCACGGTGCTTGTGAGGGTTTCCCTCCAGCACTCCATTGAGACGACTCAGGTATGAGTCCAGGTTCCCAAGAGATGGTGTCTCACCTGTACCTGTTCAGAAAAGACGCAGAAAAGACGCAGAAAAAATAAATCCCCACACCCACTCATGGTGAAATATCATGGAAGATATGGCAATGGAAAATATAACCTGATAGCAACATATTAATCTAATTCTCTTTCTCTAAATACAGCCACCTGACTGCTGACCTGGCAGGGGGACTGATGACAAACTGTTGACCAACGTGTGCTTAATGGCCAGCAAGTGTTGGTGAAGAGCCTGCGTGCGCTTCTCGTCCAGTCCCAGTTCAGCCTCCAGGCGCTCTTTAGCGTTGTACATGTCCTTAATGTGCCGCTGAAGAACTGCATTCTGCTCTTCAAACTCTATGTTGGCCTTACGAAGCCGTCGTAATTCAGCCTCTCGAGCTGAAACCACAAAGGCAGAAATAAAACAGGGTTTCATGAGAGTATAAGAATATGTCTGACGTGTGTTCTGCTTAATGCTTACTCTGCTTATGTTACAGTGTCAGGAGATTTGACAAAAATATCCTAGCTAATAAAGTCATAGCACATTTTTGTTTAAGCTTTACCCAGACATGTTAAAGTGAGTTTATGATACCAGAATGAAACCACTTCCTGTTTATAGTTTCTCTGTTACCTTTGTTCTGATCGAGGAACTCCTCTGTGAAGATGGGGATGTCAAATCGGTTTGAGAGGTCAGAAGCCTAAAAGACATCATCAGACAACTTAGCTGCTTGTATGCAAAAATGACACTGAAGAAAATAGAGTGATAAGACGTGGATGTGTCATGTACCTTTGATAAAGATGGCTCTGAACTAGTACTGATGATGACAGATGGAGTGTCTTCTGAAAGAGAAAAATGTATGTGCATATTACAGCTCGCATGACACAGAGTAAAAACACATATATACACAAATATACAGTATCTTGCTATTTGCTCCGGTGACGTGGTAGTTATTCTAAAAACAAAAAACAACACATACATGAGCAGTAACCAACATGACCTATATTACGTAAGTAGATCTCAGTTGTTGTCACCTTTCTTGATCCTCTTGTCTTGTATCTTAGCAGTGGTGATCTGAAAGGCCTCGGTCTGCTGATATTCCTTCAGTTCCTGAGCATACTGCATCTTCTCCCGCTCTGCCTCGTCCAGGTAGCGCTGTTAGTGTAAAAAATGTTGTGTTGCTATTCTGAGGGAAAGATATCGTCTTGCTAACGGATAGGTGCTCAATTATTTGTATGTTTGTAAGACATGTTTTTTGGAAATTGGTTACATAGAAGAATTTTATCATTAAAATGTCTGCCATGCACATTTCACCACTATCGAGCAGAAAAACGCCACCAGCAATTCTATTTTTGACTGCGGTTTCTGTGTGCAATTGTGGATACCAGCCCAACTGGCTGTTTTATTGAATATACAATTGTACACAAGACATGTAACATGCAAAGTTTGAGTAACTACCTGTTTGTCATTCTGGGCTAAACGTGTCCACTCTGCTCCAAGTCTCTTGGTGATTTCTGGGAAAGGTAAGTCAGGGTATCGGGCCCGCATATGTTCTCGACGTTCGTTCAGGAAGCGGACATATCCCGTCACTGGCGCCTTGGGACCATTTGGGAGCACCTTCTTTCTTTTCTTTCCCTTCGGCCAGCCTCTCTTCTTTGGCTGCAGAGAGAAAGAACAACATTCTCATAAAGGCTGCTCACTTGTGTGTGCTTCTCCTCCTTGCCCAGTAGAAAACGTCTTCAACTACATACTAATAACTAATAATTTGATATCTATTAATATACAGTTAGTAAAATGTCAGCAAAAAGGTAATACTTTTTTTTATTATTATTATTATTTTACAATCAAAGAAGACCAACAAGTTCAAATTCAAATGTAAAAAGCTGAAAACTGAATGACTGAACTGAATGACTTTGTTTTAAAAAGTAATTAATTAAAAGTGTTCCACATTAATCTTGATCCACTTAATTTTTATCGATTATCAATTAATTGTTCCAGCTCTACTACATACACTAGCAATGCAACCCTGTAATAAATACAATCTCGTGTTCCTACCTTGTATTATGTTAATATGAAATAGTATATATAGTAGTAGTATATATAGTATATTACTGTTTTATTTATTGACACAGTCTGTACTTGTTATTATTATTCTGCTCAGGACACTGCCATAAAAGAGCATATATGCTCAGCCAGCCTACAACGTGTAAATAAAAAGCTAAATATATTTCTAATCATTTGTCCTGTAACATTATAACCTTTATAGATAGACAGGGTATATTGCAAGGCACATTACAGATGTAGCAGTACTCACCTCATCTTGTGGCTGATCTGCTGAATGTGAAGGTTTGGGCTGCTGTGAAGCATCACTCTGCTCCTGTTTGATACCTCCCATGATCTTCGTCCGTGGGATTGCTTTTGAAAGTGTAAAAAGTTGTTTAAAAATGAATAAATAAAATAAACTAATTTCAGTATTTTTTTTTTCCTCGTAGAGGAGCCGATTCTTATGCTAACAAGGCTGCTAACAGTTCAGTGAGGCTACACAGCGGACAATATCCGGACAAAACTACTAATTGTTCGCAAAGAAAAATATTAACGCATGAAAACATGTATTCGTGCATGTAATGATGTTTGTTCGCGCAGCACGGTGAAAGCTGTTGTAAATAATCGTTTATACTTTCTTCGATTAAACGTCTTGTAGCTCACCCGATGAGGATTCCCCTGACCAAACAGGAAGAGAACGCCGTCTGTCATCTGATTGGTCGGCACGCAGAGTCGTGATTGGTTGATTTTGGGACTAGCACGTACAGGAAATACTCAAGTAAAATACAAATACTTTAAAATTATATACAGAATTTAAATAAATGTTAAGTCGTTACTTTTAATACTGACCGTTCACAATGAGTTATTTTCTTCAACATATTTAAGTATTTTTTTGTTTTACAGTGCTTTCTTATATTCGTACAGACAGACAGACAGATAGATAGATAGATAGATAGATAGATAGATAGATAGATAGATAGATAGATAGATAGATAGATAGATAGATCAACAGACCAGAGAGGGGAAGGAAGCAAGATGGCTCCCCTCGTTAGCTACTTCTGCCGTCGGAAAATCTGGAAAAAAACGATGTCCTAAATTTTCGCGTTTAAACGTCTTCTTGGTTGCAGTGTCATTTGTTATGGTGACGTATATGTGTGAGACGTTCATGTGTTTATGTAGTGGTTATCACATAAAATAATGCACCGTAACACATTTCACTAGCTGAGCCATCTTGCTCCCAGCTCATCTCTGTTGTGTTGCGCAGGCGCAGTATCGGTCGTGGAGGAGGTCCGGATCAGATCAGTGACATTTACTGCCCTCCACTGGTCAGAGGTAGGAACTGCAACGAGCCAATACAGGCCTGAGCGTGCGCCTCCAGTTAAAACTTTAATAATGCAATGATGAAACCATTGGATGAAAATGAGAAACATCAGAAAACAGACCAATATATTACCCGGCTGTTCTGTCAAATATCACATAGATCCTCATATTAATTTGCATGGACAAATGTTCGTATGCAAGTAGCAACATTTTCACCAGGATTACCCCCTTTGCTAGGATTTGTGTCATCGTTACAGTTTACAACAAAACTAGGTTTCTGGCTACAACAGCAATTTATAAAGTTAGTCTTGGGCTGGTGACCGATTCTCTTGTTGGCACTGCTTTAAATACTCAATTGTTTCATAGTTTCTCGTCTGGGAACCATTTTAAAGACAAACTTATTGCAGATAGGGACATAGCACAAAATTCTGGACCTTTTACATTTATACTTGCACGATGAGCCCCTACCAGCAATTCATTCTAATATTTGTGTGGGTTCCTGTATACTCGGTACCTTTCTTGCCACAGTGCTACACCCCTGCTCACAGAAGAACAAGAACCTGTGGGCAAACAGCAACTCCAAGAGCTTGTTTGGTTAACCTTGAAGGACAGAGCCCTACAACAAGAACAACTCAGTGTGGTGGTTCATTATATCTACAACAATCTATTCTTATAAGTGATGAGATGGCTGAAAATGTAATTACTTAACTTGGCACATTAAAATAACATGGCAACCATTGCAATTACATGAAGGTCAAATTATGGCTTACCACCTAATATATGTAGGATTTTACTGATAGTAAATGTTGGCTTTGTAAATTGTACATAGGGTTTCAACCAACAGTAGTTTTGTTTATAAATTATGGATTACAAAACATGAGAATAGCTTAGATGAATGCTTATGTTAAGTATACCCAATATCTGCAAACCATGTAACAAAACAAAATCAAGCGTCCTGTCCCACCTGACATCAATGACTTGTCATTTGTACAGTCTACTTCTTGCATGGAAGACCTTGCAGACTTCAGCTGTGCCATATTCACATAAAGACCATGTTTCAGTCTCTAGAATACTGCACATCCTTGCACTCTCCAAAAAACAACCCGACTCATTCAAGTTTTTATGTTCCTTTATTTATCGTTTACAATTTTTGTAGTTTATTCTTTATTGTCAATCCTTTTGGCAAACATTAGTGCTCACTGTGTTCTGTACAGTCCGGTCCCACAATGTAGGCTTAAATTGGTTGGGAAAAGAGGAATGAGGCAAAAGCAAAGCGGGGTCTGAGGCTTTTACAATTTGTCCAGGTAGTTGTCCAAGGCTGGGACACCTTCCTTGAGACCCTTACGTTTGCGTGTCTCGGCAACGACCATACCGGGCTTGCTTGCAGGGTCTAATGGGTCTCCAGGCAGGACCTGCCAATGGTCGAACACGCACTGTGGGAAGGCCTGGCCACCAGTGTTGGAACGAAGGTCAGCTGTGAAACCTGGGAACGGACAGAGCAAAGTATGTTTGAATACAAAATGCAGAGTAGGGTAGCAAGAAGGGATAGTCCATATATTTGGGCATACAAATATGCAGAACATTCATGTTCCCTTTCTGCCTTCAGGTTCAAGTTACACACCACACCTTAATCATTCCACCACAATTACATGTTGGTTAAAAAACAAATAATTTGTGTGAAATAAATTAGTTTTGAAACACATATCTTTACAGCCAACTATTTCAATTTACAGAGTCAGCTCATGTTATTGGTGGTCTATTATCATCTGCTGTCTCCTCACTTTAGGTAGCTAGGTGCTCTGAGATATTGGGTTTCCCAAACATTCTGTCTTTAATAATATCTGCTGGTTCCTGTAAACATTACAAACTTAAGACCGACTTTGACAATCCAACTGAAGACACACCCTGCCACAAAGGCAGGCCATGTCATGCTTAAATTATGTCTGCTGGGAGCATATGAGGTCAGCTAAAGAGTGCACAACTGAAAATATCTGCACTTAACTGAAGGAGTGAGGACTGTAAACTTGACTGCAAAACAGTGAGTCATAATGAAATGGGCACTGTGTCCAGCTGCAGTCTGATAATGAAATTCTGACAGCCATTTTGAGGCTAACCTTCCAGTCAAACTACCCAACTTGATCTCCCTTTCAGATAAATGTTATTGTTGACCAAAAGAGTCATTAAAAATGCAGCCACAAAGAACAAGACTACACCAACTATGAAGATAACACTGGCTGCTCTGTCAGATCTGCTCAGATCAGAATATCCCATGTTAAGACTTACCGAATGACTCCATGACAGGCAGGTAGGCCTTGGTGACACGCATGGGTGTTCCCATAACACTGATTTCCTCAAACACATGACCACGCCTCCTGGTCAACACACCATAGATACCACCCACAGCAACTGCAGGACACTGCAAAGGAGACAGGTGATGAGTCATACAAACACAAACAAGTATGACAAATTGGACCAAGTTTAAAAGTAAAAGATTATGCATAAGGCTGAACTATTTGATGACCAGAAAACAAAAATTGGATGTCCAGTGACACTTACCTGGATCTCCACCAGGTAGACTGGCTCCATCATTCTGGGCTCAGCTGTCAGTTCGCATGCGTACAGGACTCTACGTGCTGTGGGAATAATCTGACCACCACCACGGTGAATAGCATCTGTATGCAGGGTCACGTCATGGACGTCGAAGCGAATGGCACGCATGTTCTCTTCACAGAGGACACCCTAAAGACAAAATTGAAACACCAACTGTAAATCAAGTATTTCCACTGGTGACAGTAGAATGCACAATGACTTGTCACGTACTGTCACATTTTAGAATATTTATCAAGTGTAATAAAATAAAGTGAATTATTGCATATTACAGCTTACTCACCTCCTTGACTGCCCACTGGAAGCCAGCCACAACGCTATCCTTGATCTCATTAAGGTACTGCACTCCCTTGGTAACGTCCACCAACATGTTGGGGCCAGTTCCATCGGGTCCGAAGCACCAGATCTTTCTGGCCTCAGCAACATCCCACTCATACTTCTCAGCGAGGTAGCGGGCACGGGCCTTGAGCTCCTGGCGAGCGGTCACTTCACCCTTCTCAATGTCCTCTGCCAAGCCATCTTCCAGGGGACGGGCCTTCATGAACAGACGGTTGTGCTTGTTGGGTGACTTTGACAGGCACGTAACGGTGGATTCGATGGTAACGGTCTCTCTGTAGGACACCACTGGATCAGATTTCTAAAATGGAAAAAAAAAAGTTTTAATGGACAATCTCAAAATCATGTTTAAATGCTATCCATTTGATTTTCATGACTCTTATGCAAAGCACATTACTACAAATGAAGTTTTACTTAAAGAGGCCTACTCAAATTTTGCTTTTAATCACCTTGAGTGGAATGCAAGCGTGATCCTCCTCCAGATCCTTCAGACAAATCTCCAGATGCAGCTCTCCAGCACCAGCAACGATATGTTCTCCAGACTCCTCAATGATACACTGCACCATAGGATCAGACTTGGACAGACGTTTCAAACCCTCCACCAGTTTGGGGAGGTCAGCAGGGTTTTTGGCCTCCACAGCAACTCTCACCACAGGGCTGACACTGAACTTCATAACTCTCATGTTATGTGCATGCTCGAAGGTGGTGATAGTTCCAGTTTTGACGAGGAACTGGTCCACTCCAACCAGGCCAACAATGTTACCACATGGCACATCCTCAATGGGCTCAACATAACGGCCCATCATCAAAATGGTCCTGGCAAAGAGCAAAGGGCAAGGTTAGATTAAACCAATATCTGACTAACTGAATTCACATCATGGACACAAACCAACTGACCAACAGGGCAGATGTTGAAACAAACCTCTGAATTGGCTTCAAGTAGAGGTCATCCTTCTTTCCAGGGACATAGTTTGGTCCCATGATGCGTACTTTCAGGCCAGTGGAGACACTGCCAGAGAACACACGACCAAATGCATAGAAGCGACCCTTGTCACTAGTAGGCACCATCTTAGAGATGTACACCATCAAGGGACCCTTGGGGTCACAGTTCTTGATACCTAATTTTAAAGAAAAGAAAAAAAGATGAGAATCTGTTTGAGCCCAAGAACAAGCACTACAAATCCTAGCCACATCTGCTTAACTGACTTTACCGAAATTATGCGTGTACTGTGTAAGTTTAAGCTTTATTCCTGTGCATAAGCAGAGTAAGACTAAAACAAGCTTCATACCCATGGCAGCCTCATCATCTCCAGGTCCTTCATAGAGGAGCTCGCAACGGTACTTCTGGGCGGTGACAGGGGAAGGCAGGTGGATGGTGATCATCTGCAGAAGAGCTTCTCCAGCAGGCAGCCAGCGGCGCATCACAGCCTTCAGGAGAGGCTTGCCCTCCTTGTCACGGTCCTCAGCATCCAACTTGATTTCCAGCTTCTGGATCAGCTTGGCAGTTTCCTCCTTCTTGAAGTTCATGATGGCGTCGAACACCTAAGGGGAAGTTACCTCAAATTAGTAGACTGCAATTTAACATGTCTAAGTCAAAGGTGATAATAAATCACTGCTTGTGTGTCCTGCTCAGACAGAAGGTTATCATCACTGCTTACTCAGGTCAAAGTGAAGAATGTTTAAGTCATCACTTGCAGGCACAGAAAAATGTAAGGAAATAAGCTAGATTTAGTCTGACAGAATTGCCCAATTACAACATGTACTTCTTCTGAAGAATGCTGCCTTGTTTTCTAACGTACTGTAACGCAACAATATTTGAATAAAATCAAGTCTTGTTACCTTGAAGATGGGGTCCAAGATGAGAGCAACAAAGGTACGGGGGTGCTTGGTGCCGTCAGCTCCAGTAGCTGTCTTGAGGAACTTTCCATTAGCAGCATCGAAGTACCTAGAGTAATACATTAAGTGTGAAGATTTACAAAATACAATAAACAGAACAACCACTACACAGGTAACTGAAACAAAATCTGTGCAAGTTAATGTGCGCCCATTCCTTTAGTGGGAGTTAAAGACACATCCCTCTGCTACCAAACTATGTTCCCCAATCACACGTGCTTTTGTTTGGTAATCCAGCACTGTTTCAGAAACTCACCTATCACCCCACAGCTTCTTCATCATGTCTTCCACCTTCTTGCAGTGCTCAGCTGCTGTCAGCTGGGCGTTGCCCTTGGCGGCAAACTTGGCTGCATACATCTCAGCAAACTGCTTCAGGGTGAAAGCCCAGCCATGGAGTCCAGAACCAAAGCCAACAGTACCAATGACTGGATCAACCTAGGAGAATTGATGACACCACATCAGGACATGAGTGCCTTTCTGAAGATTCTGCAACAAACGTTTGATTTAGTTATGTGACAATTGTACCCAAAGTGTATTTGTTTCAAATCCTGTTTCCATATGTAATCCGAGAAAAACACTCATATGTCTCAGTTCAGGGGCTGGATCACAGTCAACTGAAATTTACTTTCAGAGCAATTTAGAATCACGTGTGTGATTTTTCAAAAACACAAAAAGAAACTGTTGCCTTGTAGTATCTTCAGACTGAGTGGCACAACCCATTAAAACAGGAGTCAATGGACTGGTTTTATAGCAGACGGAAAACCAGGTCGACTCAACAATAGAGATAGCTCAGTTTCATCAAGCGTCCCAGTAAGCGTGAACTAGCACACATAATAACATGACCTCCCTTGAGTGGAATGATGTGAACTTTGTGGTGCACCATGTTAAAATTTCTGCTATGTAATCAGTTCATTGACAATGATTTGGTTGGAAATACACTGTTTAAAAGGTTTGAGTCATAGATAAAGGACAACACACAACAAAAAAGGTGTCAACATGCACAGTATCACACAAAGTCACACTCCCTCCCTACAGAGGTACATCAAGCTACCATACCCTGACTACTGTATGCATGTCTTGTGAGCTGTTGCAGTGCAGATAAAAAGGGTCAGTCACTCACCATAAGGTTGCCCATTGGTCCATTTTCGTCTTCTCCATAAGTAGAAATGATGACATTGACTGACTCAACAATACGCTGGAAGGTCTGGTAAAGGTCTTCAGGTTCAAGCTGCAACTCCAGCAAGGCACGGTCCATCTTGTTCATCATTAGGACTGGCTTGATGCGCTCACCAATGGCCTGACGGAGCACTGTCTCAGTCTGCACACACACACCTGGCAGGGATAAACAATGAGACAATTTAATCCACTGGAAAGTCTTTATCTGATAAATCAGTATCTACAGTTTTCCTGTAGCATATGCATATTTTAATACACGCAAACTCCTTATAACAATAACAGCCTGACATGTTTACATCATTGTGAACCCGAGTGAACAGTCCAATCAAATTCTATATGCCCCTGATGAAAAGAAAGTTGCTGTTGGCACTGATGTTGCCAGGGATTGTTCAACCACGCCCTTACCAGACACACAGTCCACCACAACCAGGGCTCCGTCAGTGACACGGAGAGCAGCAGTCACTTCAGAGGAGAAATCGACGTGCCCAGGTGAGTCAATCAGGTTGATCAAGAAGCCACAGCCATCCTTTGACTGCTTAATGAAGGCCATGTCATTTTCACCCAGCTCATAAAAGAGGGAGATGGCGCTGCAAAAGGGGGAAACAACTTGTCAGATTACAAATGTAACAATATCATTATCACTAAAATATAAATATAACAATTATAAATATAACAATTACAAGCAGAACAGCAGAACTGTAGAGAAAGTTACTTTGATTTTCTAAACAAACCACCTGATTGCAAACTTGTTGGCCATGTTAAGCACAGTGTAATCACATGTATGACTCAACATTGTAAACAGTGCCACATTCGCCTGTGTACCTGTCAAACTTGCTGAACAGAAATGGCGCAGCTGCTCTGTAAATGGGCTACGTATTGACATGCTTGGACAAATGACTAAGCAGGCACTGCAGCTCCCACAGCATCCTTAGTGTTGACCAGCTGTTTGCAAATGTCAGTGCTACACAGTGCAGTTGTAAACACGGGACACTTACGTAGACTTGATGGTGATACAACGTTCCTGTTCATCTTTTCGTGTGTCCGTGAAACGAGTCTCTCCAGCACGGGCTGAGGCAATGATGCCAGCCTTCGACACAAGCGAGTCTGTCAGGGTTGACTTTCCATGGTCCACGTGCGCAATCACGGACATGTTACGGATGTTGGCCTTCTTGTCCATGATGGCACGGATCTGGTCGACGGTAAAGTTCACCTGATGGGGCAAAAAACAGATTAGAATACTCCCCCCAAAAAACAAATAAAAAAGTAAACAAAAGTGCAGATATGCAAAAGAGTGTTTAAAAACAAATAGTCTGTACTGACACATTTTATTATAGCTTCTAACTGCACCCACAGCATATCGACAATTGCTGCTGACTCAACATAACCCGGCATTTCCACCCAGGCCGTCATCATCACCACAGCTGTGACGTTTGCCTAATCTACATATACCAGACTCTTTTTTTGCCCGTACGCCCCATGTCGGTGTTTATACCCATACACGCAGTGAATAACAGTGCTATATCTTGACGGAGCTGACAATATAAACAATAAGTTAAACAAAAATGGCTTCAACCAGGCAACACCCGGCATAATACGTCCGCACGAATAGGCCACGTGTACAGACTTTGACACTATGCTAAAGGCTAATGTTGGCTCCATGGCTAAGTTAGCCGGCGGGCCTGGAAAGCGAAATGCCGGCAGGCAATCCCCTGAACCCGTTACAACTTCAAAACATGTTTGAAATGCCACCCAGATAACATTTAAAAGGGGACCTGTCCTAATACAGTTGCAGTCACATTGATATTGGCGGAAATGTTCTTGTGAGAGGCGATAACGCTGGAGCTAAAAAAGCCGCCATAGTTAGTTAGCGAACAACGCAACACTGCGGCGTCACCCAACGTTAGCCATTTAAACCTTTACAAGAGTCAACCGAGATGTAACCACACTGAAGCTGTCATATTTTAACTTAACTAAAGCAAAAACCCCGGCAAAACCGGTCGCTGTTGGTTTTCTACAGTCTCCGCAAAGATAGCGGTACAGGTGACAGAACGGCTGCCATTTTGATCAAAGCACAATCCACTGGTCTGACATGTCAGCGGCTATCATCTACTAAAATACTCATGACAAAATGTTAATACAGACGTGGGGGACATCTCGTGTGCCCCGTCGTTCATTAACACCTCGGAGAGACGTGATAAACTCACCATTTTGACGGATGGTTTTGGATTCGCTTAGTGGCGAAAAGAGACAGGAAATTTTACGCTGCCCACCTCACGAGGGCATAGGCAGGGAAGAGGCCGCTGACGTCAGAAAACAGGGCTTTATAAGACGTGCGTCAGAGCCCTTTACGTCCTCACGTAGCTGCGTGACGCTCATACCCATGTGGCTTCCTCTTGCAGCTTTTCAGACCTTGTTGCGTATCATTTATTATTTAAGTATCACTAAATATAATCATAAGTGTACGTTTAATCAACGCAATAATCTTCTCTGTTCTTGACTGTAGTTTACTTATATCCTGGAGGTTTATTTATTCTTTTTTTAATAGACAAATTTTACTGAAATAAATGCAAATACTAAAACAAACTAAAGTACAATGAGCTGTTTACATTACATAAAAACATTATTTACATTGTTGATTTGTTAAATACACTTAATAGAGGAATGACGTAAACACTATAACTCTAAACTTTAGTGCTAACTACTTTGAATTTCCAACCGTAGTGCTTTTTTTGCCAGAGGTGATGCTAGACTGCATTAAACAAGATGGCTCACTCTCCCTCCTTAACCTGCTCATCTCTGGAGTGTTTTGTCCTCACATTTCAAGACTCTGCTTCTTTTCCCCTTCCTCTTCCTCTCCACTAGGTGGCTGTAGCACTAAATCTAGCAATAACCCTGCAGTTCACCCTGGAGATCACAGCCGAATAAATGCTATGCAAGTCCTTTTGATGGTCTTTATACAAAGTGTGTGTTTGTGTATATATCAAGTATGCGTGTTAAGCATGAATTTGTCCCCTCAGGTGCAGCTGGCCCACTGCAAAATGCCTCAATCCAGTTTAAAGTGTAGATAAATTTGAAGATCGGTCTTCTCACTTAATTGTTGGTAATTAGATCTCAGCTCTAAATGTAAAACTGGCACGTGTGACATTCAATTGTGACTCAGATCTGCACAGCAGTGATGCCACACACAGAACTCCCTCCGAGTCCATTTAGTCCAGTACCATGCTTAAGTTCAGTTTCGGGGTACCTGTAATTTACTTAGTATATCCATTTTATACTACTTTATACTGGTACTCCACTACATCTGAGAGACAAACTACCGTGTTTCTTCAAGTTTATTATAGAAATGTTAATACTTCTGTGCTTGCGTTGAATGGTGGTTAGCACTGTCACCTCACAGCAAGAGGGTTTCTGGTTTGAACCTCAGTTTTCTAAGTGGAGTTTGCACGCTGTTCTCCCCGTGTCTGTGTGGGTTCTCTCTGGGCACTCTGGTTTCCTCCCACAGTCCAAAGACGTTAATATATTGAGCAATCTTTCTTTTTGTTTGCTTACTGCACCTGCTCTGTATCAATCCCTGTATTTTAACTTGTCTGTGGAGAAAGGGGGGAACAAAAGTAAAAATACTATGTGACTATGTAAAATCTTGCATTACTATTTGCATAAAAACATTATAAAGGAATGAATGATGTGTTCCAAAAAAAAAACAAAAAAACAAAAAAAACCTCTGGCCCAAATCTGTCATGTCATATGAGGAAGTGGGCAGTAGACCAAAACGTGGGTGAACAAATTATTTAAATGCAAGAAACAGTCGCTAACCTCTATGCTGAGGAGGAAAAAATGCAGAGAACAGTTGATTTTCAACTGTCAAAAAAATTGCCAATTGTTCCTCTGTATTCAGTTTTTCACATCATGTTACCTGATTATATTTCCCCAGCAGATGGTACTACAGCTTCACTTCCATAAACTTTCAGCACACCAGACCCATGAAACAGTGGTTTCCAACCTGGAGTCCAGGCCCCCTTTAAGGCAGCGGCAAAGATCAAGTTAAATAAAATCAGAATGACAGGAGAGCATTCTGACAAACATATGAGGCTCCTTCATCAGCCACACCTCTGTGACCTGCGCTCTCGATCAGTTCATTGGATCAGCTTTCCTGCAGTAGGAGCATCACTATTTTTGTGAATGAAACAACGTGTCTGAGAAACGTGAAAGTGCCAGTGACTCAGCAGCAAAAAAAAAAAATAAGAAGCTACAGTTGTATCTTGAGAGGTAGTTAATGACAGCATGAAGCCAAGCAAAAAGAAATGGCATCAGGAAATAGAAACATCATGCTTGACATTCCCTCTCTGGTCAGAGCTGTGCAGGCCCAAGGTAGCGATTATTTTATGGATGAATAGGATGACACAGAGTAAAAAAAAATGTATTGATTTTTATTCATACTGTTAGAGCTAAATGCCATAAATAAAAGTAACACTCAACCACTGAAATCACCCTTTACTGAAGAAGCAGTGAGGATGTTGAGCTCTCAGAGATGTTTTTCAGGCTACAAGACAAGGTCAGCATTACTTTTCTTCATTTTCTTTCAATGTGAAATAATTCATTCCAGGATAATTGCCCCATTAGTCACCAATGAAACTAACCTACATACATACATTTGCAACTCTACATTTGTCTTCTTCAGTTCCATTTAAGTGAACCCTGTTTCTCGAACTGTGTTGCTTTTAAGTACATATACAAAGGCACAAAGAAGCAGTGGGAGAAACAACAAAATAAGCTGCGTCAAAGATAAGAGTTTGGCGGGAAGGGAAATCATCAAGGGCTGCAGTTCTGTTTTCCTTCAAAGGCCAGGTTTATTTTAAACTCTCAGTGGCAACAGAACATAAATGATGAAATGAACACCAATGAAATATGCTGTTTAATTATGTTACAGAATATCTTAAAACTACAAACTAGCTGTGCTATTAGAATAAAAGTTTTATTGACTGACTAGAGCCTCCGATGTGTGGAGCCTATAAGACCATCTCTTCTTTGAATAGTCATCATGAGAGTAAAATGGTGAATGCAGAATGTTCATTGTGTGTGTACACGTGCACTATATTTATCCTCATCCCTGTTCACGTGATAGATTGACCATCATGTGATTAATTCTATGGACATACTTGTGTCATAAGTGCTCTTTGAAAAGCATAAAATTATCTCGTGATTCATATTCAGGGAGGAGACTAGAGGATGGGAGTACGGGGGGGACAGAAGCATTAGCAACAGAAGTAGAACGCCATTAGGCCTAAAGTGGACACAGATCCACTGCATGCTCAATATCCACAGCAAAGCATAGCAAATTGAACAAATGTGACAGTATTAATTACCTGTGAGATCAGGACTGTGCAAAATTTTCTTATTTAATGCCATCGCACCTGATTTGCTTGTCTAGCCTTGTGCTGTAGCTCTCAGCATGCTGTCATATTTGAAAACACTCACACAGAATGATTGACAGGGAGAAATGGCAGGCTGCTCTACTTGAGTAATTGACTATGGATTGAAATGACACCAAACTTTAGGGTTGATGTGTTCTCTCCCACAACATCTATCCCTGGGAATGTGTATTGTGGAAATTTGTTGTGCACACTTTAAGAGAAGTGCGTGTTCTGCTGGTACTTTGTGTGACAGAAAGAGACAGAAGTCTGACATACTGTATCCACATATTTCCTCCAGTCTGATCCTCAGAAATGCATGCAGGCCTGAAGTCTGGCATGTCTGTGATTTATCCAGAGTCTCCCACTCTCTCTTTTGCTCTCTTGCCTTGATCCTTGCCCTCATTTACTCCTCATTTGAGAGCCAAAGCATATATCAGTGGTTTTTGAACAGCAAAACATATTCTATTTACTGTAGCTACTTTACAGTCTCCTGAAAGTAGTGATAATAATGCTGAACTTCTGTCTGACTGAATGCAAAAGAAAAGACACTGTCACACTGTCACATCCCAGTGCTCACATCACAGTTTTTAAAAGATGTGCTTGAGAGCTCCAAAATAAACTCACAACACATTTGTACTTTCTTGATCATAAATAAAAATCATAAATCACAGAGCGGGAACACAAGCATCCCGTCCCCTGGAGCCTCTTCAAGGTATCATTGTGGCAAACGGTAAAAATGCGGCATAAATAATAAATGAAGCAAATAAACACACATTTGTCTCATCAAACAACAGAGTGTAACCTTAGGTTATCTAAGATTATATATGACTCCTTCAGACAGAATCGACTCTTTGCAAAAACAACTCAAAAGTATGAATGTTAGAAACTTTAATAATTGATAAGATCAGAACGAGAATCAACTTTATTTCCCAAGTATGCTGACACATAAAATTTGAGTTCAGTTTTCAGTAGCTCTGAACGTAACACATAGAACCAATAAGTAATGCACAGGAGATATACTTATAGATGTGAAGCTGAACAAAGACAGAAAAGCAAACATAAACATAACTCTTTTACCGGGGAGTTATGTGGTTTAGCATGTGTGTCTATAGAGAATATTGGACACTACTGTCACAAAATTATGCTTATGCTTATAGGTAAACAAAGCAAAGCAAAGAGAAATGTTCCCCTAGAAACGTAAAAAACATAATTACAGATACACACATAGCATCATTCTTCACAGTGAAGGTCAAACATACAAGTGAGGAAACAGTATGCAAAACATATTTTTGAGTGGCGGGGGAGTTGTTTATTACCATCTGCAGGTCCTTCAGGGTCACAATCGAGAGATAAGCATCCAATTTTCTCCTGAAAACTCCTACCACAGTTCTTCCTCTCAAGAGAAACAAGGGCAAAGTCATAAATGCACCAAAACAACATGTTTTTTTTATTTTCAAGTGATACCCTCTTCCAACCGTCTTCCAACCACAAGTCAGCGTTCATGACGATGATCGTTCCATAATCTTTCCCGTGTGTGTATCACTGTAAACATGATGATGATGTTCACCCATAACCTTAAAGGTAACCACAGTTTCAAATTTTGCTAGAACTCTCCCTCACAAGAGACGAGTGAGGGAGCAACGGCTATAGGAGTGAGGCTACGTCTTGTGTGATGCAGAGGGTCAGGGGATATGGGGACCTTGACCTACTGCTCGGTGTAGCATGGACAGCAATGTAGAGCTTGTAGTCAGAGCTAACCAGCCATGACAACCTACTGTTGAACTGACTCTACTGGAAAGACGGGGAGTTTGACAGCCAGACACATGCAAGCTAATTTTGATGACTCAGTGTGAAGGTCCCTTTGAAATAAGCCCAAATCTTGATTTTTCCCTAAATCTAATGATGTTGTTTTTGTGCCTAAAAGTAGCTTAAAGATAAAACCTAAACCATAGTGCTGTCACATCATAGAACAGATTTATTTTTTTTATTGTTTGGAAAGTATTCTGCTGTCAGATCAGAACCCATGTCTTCATGTCATTCTTGAGGGCATGGACAAACATATTTTGTTGGTTAATTTGGAGGATGATAAAATACAGGTGATGTGCTATGAAAAGAGAGGGACGAAACTAAAACTATAGGCTGCAGAGAAAAGATGAAAACATTCTTTTGACCTAGAACCAGAAAGAAGGGCAAGGCAGTGCAGGCGGACCAGAATATTTTTGAGTTCAGGCCATCACAGCTGTGTACAAGTAGCTTTTGGAAAGTAGCTTGAAGTCATCTAAAGGACAAGCTTTGCTGATCCCACTGTCCTTCAGGTGCTGCTCCCTCAAGCATCTAATTTTGCACTGGGCAGGCAGCACATTCACAGTTCTCAGGTGACCCATGTCAGCTGGGAAAGGCTCCAGCACCCTGTGCAGGAAAGATGCTGTAGATGAATCATAGAGTGAATGATTAACGCTTCGGCATGAAAAAAGGGTATACAGCAGTACTGGATACTGATTATACCTAAAAGACAAAATAGGTAATTTGTCAAGTTATTTTAAAATGACTCTTGTAAGTTTTTTGCTCTATGACTGAGAGAAACCAACATGGAGCATTGGTAGGAGATTCAAACAATGCAGTGTAAACTGTGCTCTCTTTTGTCAAAGTCAAATCTTCTGTATGTGAATCCTTCCACTCCAATCTCCCCCTTAAGATGCTTGAGCAATAAACCAGTGCAATCCCTTTTTGTCTGGAGAGGGCCGCTATTATTCGCATAGCCACAAGAGGATACTTGTTTTTAGCCATTTGAACAACTCTGCTGTTGTACTTCTGGAATGGACTATCTGTCGGCACTTTGGAAAGATAATTGCATGTGTGTGTTTGTGTGTGTTTGTGTCCTGCCTGTACCTCCCATTTCAGAAAACAGTTCAATCACTCCATGTCATTATTCCCCTCACCACTCGCTCAAGTTGTTTGTCCCTGTCACCAACTAATTCTGTATTAACTGAAATTATGATTGAGGGTCAATGAGTGATGAGTGAATGAGTGGTCAACACTGAGGCAGCTTTCAGCGTTGAGTAGCAGTTCCCTTACCAGCATGGAATGTAAAATTATCCATCCGTGTGTGTTTTGACTGCGGACATTTATGTAACTACTGTGGTGTGAAAATGTCTAGTTTAGACTGCAAGCGACACTTCAGTCAAGAGCCCATGAAACTCAAAAAAGGAATCTGAAATCAGAAAAAAAAAAACATTTTTGCAATCGTGATGATTGGTGTAATACAAAGCACTCTCCTGGTAATTGCTCATGTGCTGGCACTTGCGTAGCTCTAAATGAGTATATAGTATACAGCGCAAAACTGTACTTACTTTAAAATTGTGTGAGGCATGCCAGTCATTCTTTTGATCGGTTCCAGGCTATTGTAGAAACACTGTGTTTCAACATGGTGGCCTCTGTGGAAGAGGACCCGTTTCAACTGTAGATATAAAAGGCTCATTTTAAAGTAAAACTAAAAAAGATTTTTGTTTTTGTTTTGCATGAAATCATAGTTATGAATATAATTTTCCTTTTCTGCCTTATTATGAAAGCAGAGGCCCCCGATCTTACATACTGGACCTTTAAGAACTTACAATGGGGTTTTTCACAACTTGGCTACCTAAAGTGATAACACCACTGACAGTATAATGCATAGGCGGCATATACTTGGTGTCACCCATAGGTTTGAAGCTGAATATGTGGCTTTTGCCCGTGTCTTCCACCTTCTGGTTAATCTAGAAATCGGTAAAGACGTAAATCGGATTTGAGGTGGGCCAAATGAGACCTGAGTGCTCAAACAAGCTGTCTGTAATGATACCTACCTGTCAATCAAAGTGGCCACACTGTGAATTATACATAACTTTAATATAATCTGACCAGGCGAGTTAAAAAAAACAAAAAAAACAAAAACAAATAAACATTCAGATTCAGTACAGTTGTCATGAACGGGAAAATTAGCTATAGAGACCAAAATCTGTTTTTTGTACCAGGCTGTAAACATGTTTATTACTGCTGTGAAGTTGGACATTTTAATAATGGGAGATTTACATGTTTTGTAGCCAGCCTCAAGTGGCCATTCAAGGAACTGCATTTTCTGGCACTCTGGCATACGATTCACTTCACAGCCAGAGGTTGCCACTTGAGTAACACCTAGCTTTAACCCTCATATTTAGCATTTAAAAGCTTTATATGAACATGTTTATATTTCATATGAATACTAAATACGGAAGAAGGTTAAAGTAAGGTGTTATCTCTATCTATTGTATATTAAGAAAGTGCTAATGATGACGATAACAAGTAATTTTTGGTAGATCAAAGTCACTGGAAAAAAAACAAACAATGGATTTTATTGAGATATATATCTTTTTTTACATTTTAACTTTCTTTTTTGTTAGAAGCTATATTCATAAAGCTCCTAGTTGTTTTTAATGATTCATTCATTTTGGTTAGCATTGTTTTTTTTAAAATATATTTTCTATAATAACTTCTGGGTCAGTGTGTAGCTGCCAGAGATGCAATTAGTGTAGCCTCTCCCTTCTCACATCCGTATGATGGATCCCACTTAATGACAGTCTTTTCACCAGCATGGGTGTTTTGGAAGGTTGTTATTCTCTACTTGTTACTGCAGCCTTGCCCCCAGTGAGTCCATCGCTCTAGATATAACTTGTCAGGGTTACGTGTTAGGATTGTTAGGATTGTTAGGGTTAGGGTGTTTTTTGTCTATTCCATTGTAATCTATTGTAATATAATAGTAATAATTGTATTCAATTTAGAATGTCAGATGTGTTCATAATTTTGGACTTCAATCATGTACACGAATCCTCTTTACAAATGTGTTTGTGTGTCTGTTTCCTTGGTGAAATTTCCCAAGTGGATTGCTTGAACACGTGTTTCAGCACTGTCCAGCCTTCAGTCACACCGAGAAGCTTTCATTCGACAGCAGTAATCTGTCATGCTCCAGTACCGTTGCTCTTGAATCTCAAATAAAAAAGGCAGCAGCTGCAGTAAAGACCAACTCTCTTTTTTTCTGTCTCACACTCCCCGAATAAAACTCTCTATGTGGCTGATGTGTCTAAATGATTTTGTTCAAAAAGGTTAATGAACCGTGTGTATTTATTTGGCTGATGGGTCTTTGCTGGGATTTGCTGTGCAGATGGGGTCAGGCAGGTGTCTAAGACTACATCTACTTGATATACATACAAACAAGAAACCAAATCAAATTTCTGAAGTCAAGAGTGAACTTTCAGCCTCAATTTCTAAGCCAACATATATGATGAAATACCTATGTCAACTTTATGAATTACCTCAAGAAACACTATTATGAAAGCATGCTATTATACTGGCATGACAACATGAAAGCTCTTCAGTCATTGAATGAGAAATGTAGTTCGTAGGGATTGTGGCACAGAGTGAAAATCAAAGCTTGGTATTTAGCCACAAGCGGTAGTAGCAATACCACAACAAATACATGCTCTGATACAAGTAAAGGTCCGTCAAAAACATACTTAAAACCAAGAATAAAAGTACCCATTATGCAGAATGGCCCACTTCAGAATAATTGTTATATTATTGAATCATATTATTGATGCATCGATGCCCACTGCAAGCTTGGATTGGCTCCACCCTGATAAAGAAAAGTGAATTTAGTGGTCTAGTTAATTCTATTTTATAGTAATATCTAAATCTGCAAAGTAACTAGTTACTCTAGCTGTAAAATAAATGCAGTGCAATAAAAAGTAATATAACATTCAAGCAGATCAAAGAAATGCTAACCAAATATATTATTATACTGGTCACGCTTCTCATTTAAAGGGAATCTGCAGTGCTAGTTGGAAATGCGCCCCTGCAGCTCTGCAAGGTGGTGTTTATTTCCACAACGGTGCTACGCTTCTTCTACCTACAATCTTCCACTGGAGCCGCACATGGAATTGGACATTTGCGATTTTTACATGTTGCCTTAAAGGTCAATACCAATCATTATCATTTTCTATCCATTGCTCCACCACAGGAATTCGTATAGCTTCATCTGTGCTCATCACAAATAAATAACTTTTATGCTTGTCTGTGCATACCAATCTCTCCTCTCTGCTCAGAAAGAAAATTACAGATAGTTTGAAGCTGTATGCTCAGAATTGAATTATTATGCTGTGTTACAGAAGCATAAATAAATAAAAGGTATAATGTTTTAGATTGTTTTTCATTTCCTCAGAACTAGTACTGTAATATAATCTGATACACTGGCTTAAAGGAGGGACCTGTCTGCTGTTTAACTGTTATTTTGTTTTTGTCTTGTCTGAACGTAGGCCCACATTTATGGACAGTTTGTCATCCTTGTTATACGGGTCTACATTGATATTTTAGTCCTTCAATTGTGTCTTCACTAAATTCAGTGTTGGACTGAGCAGTATTTTATGGCATTTTACCCAAGGGTGGCACTCCAACAACATGGTCATTTAAAATGTCCATTAATCAATGGCTATGTGCCTGACTGGTACCAAGCCACTCCATTTAGGTAGATTTAGGTATTCCTCCAAAAATTCCTGGTGGGTACCAGGCAATCAACATGATTGGCTGTCAAAGTACTTTCAGTACTTTCATGCAAATCTGGATCCACATGCGGGCTTTCAAAACATTTGGTGTAATTAAAATAACCAGTCTAGGGGTTGTTCATGATGTGCAGCCTTGGTGAAGGTATTAACTGACTGTATTTTCTACTTTCAGTCGGTGCATTGTATCTCCTATCAAGGACATTTCTGCATGGATAGAATTAAAACAACCATTTGGCTCCCTAAGACACAGGAACCAAGCAGTGAAATGATGTTTGATGTTATATATGTTGTCTGCAAGAATGCAGATGCTGTCATGACGAATAGCATGACAAATCAACTGAAATCCCGTTGTGGGGTTTGACAGAAATCCAACCTCACTTGGTGGTGAAATCAGGGTAGAGAAAAGAGACAGATCAAAGACAGGAGAGAAGAACAGAAGGAGAGATAAAGAGAGGAAGGGATGGAAGAGAAAGAGAAAAGAGGAGCGTGGGCAGTAGGGAGAGGTGGGAGAATGTAACAACAGTTAGAACAAAGCTGTTATGCCATGCAGGTGCTACCAGTTGCGATAAGTGTGGTGAGGGAGAGGAGACCACTGAGTGTGAACATAATGACAGCAGGTGGCAATGGCTGACAGCTTGTACTTTGTCACATCACACCTTTTTTTTTTTTTTGTTCATGGGCATTATGTGACTGAATGCAAACAAGCTTAAAAAGGCAATGACATTTTGATAACAAGCCCAAAAATCCCAAACTGACTAATGACCCATTTCTGGCAGGACACTCTAAGCTCTTTCAGAAAGGGACTTTACAAAGGCTTTATTCAATTTTGTTCACTTTTTGAAGTTACTTTTTCTTTGAATAAACATCGCACAGCTCCCGGTAGTGTGCCTTTGAAGCAGTCAGGTGAAAGGACGGCACTAAAACTCACATCAAGAGCGTGATGTTCAGTTTTTTACAGGGAAGGTCACAGATATATCACCCGATAGGGACGTTTTATTAAGGAAGAGAAGTCATGAGTTTTGATCTTATTGTGTGTTTATGTCATCACAATGTAAACAATGCCAACAACAGCAGCAACAAAAAAAAAGCCAGCTAGGAGCCGGCATCATGGCCAGAAGGCAGCTTATTGGAGTGCTGCAGTTAACCATTCACACAGAACTGAAAGCTGCTGACATGCTGACTATACTGTAAGCCAGCTGTTGTCAACACTGAAAGGGGGTTCGAATTTATGCTATGCTGTGTCAGTTGACGGCAAATCTGCCACACCCAGCACATTTTACCGACCTGATTTTCTAAAGGTCTTCATGCTTGTATTCACTGTTTATACTGATATGAGTGTTGCTGCTGTCATTGCTATTGCTCCTCATATTCAGTTCTGTTTTCTGCACTTTGTGCACCCTGGAGGGTTTTAATTTAATTGCCCTTTGGGGATTATTTGCATTGCTGGCTGCATGTTATTTATCATGTTGGTATGTAGTCTAAGCTGTTGTGTTTTATCATCTCTACAGGGAGCTTAGCCAAGCGTACATTGCCAAGCGTATAACTACATTGCCGTTTCAATTTGAAATATCTGGTCTAATAAATGAGTTATTCCTGACTGGGAGATGTTAAAGCAACTTTCTAAAAAAGCAGAAATTAATCTCAAGGTTTCATCTCACTCTGTTATCACACTGGCTCTCTAACTCTACCAATTCAATATATGTTACCAGTCATAAGTTCCTCTTATGTCTCTGACTCAATAATCTAATACGTATGTAATAGGTATGTGAGGACAAATGAGTGTTTCATTTCAGGTGACGGCAGGCGACAGCAGCACTTGAAATTACACAGTGTTTCCCAATATTGACATATTTTTAAAAATATATATCTGATGGTCCTCAAGCCAAGGGCACTGACTGACTGCTGCTTTGCTAGAAAAATCAGAAGATAAATGAATCAATAAAAAAGAGTAAGTGCGTACAGAGAGGTTTTTATTTCCACGTCATTCATCTTTTAAGAGACTTCAGATTCAGATGTAAAACTCAAACCTTTATTTACGAGCTTAGTGAATTTTTGGAATCATTGAGGATTAAATGTCATGTCAAGATAATCTCTTTCATCCTGTGTAAGTTATTATTTTACTTTAGACCCTGCCCCCTTGTTCATATTCTTGACTTTGTGTGACTTTATTGTTGAGTGCAGCCATTTTGTGTAATATTTATTGTACATTTGTGTATTTTATTTGATCACATGTGGTTTTATTTTGTGAATTTGGATTCTACACTCCAAAAAAAAAATAATGATAAAATAAAATAAAATAAAATAACTGGCCAAAATGCAGGATTTATGCATTTCAATAATATTTCCATCCATCTGAATTACATAGGTTTAGTATAAATTAACTAATAAACTCAATGTACTTCCATTAAACAGTAGTGTAGTAGTCAGGCAGGTTTATGCATCCAATATTAATACAGCCAATTTGTTTGTCCAAATTAATACAGTCATTTTGAGTTTATTAATACTATTACATAAATCTTATTACTTGCTTCACATTGTTAGTGAATTTATATTAAGACTTTGTAATTCAAATGGATGGAAATTTTCTATGTAATTGAAATGCATAAGTACCAGAAATATTTTTTTGAGTGTATAGGTCACAGATAATGTACAGTAGCTCTCAAACACAGTTAGAATACATGTTATCAAAGATCCGGTGTATAAACCAGAGGCTGTTTGAGCCTAAACTCCAACAACTGAGCTCAAGTCCACCTTTAAAAGCACTCCAAACTGTTTTCATGAAGCTGGAAAACAGCGTGACTCCAGGATTTGTATCAAAGGCTATCACTGTGCTTTTACCAACGTGTAATGGTGAGGATGCAGTTTGCCATCTTCAATTATGGGCATTAATTCTCCCTCCATTGCACTGATCATTGACTTGATGTGTTATTTGTTCTATTCATGCACTTTAGTTCATCTCACATGGACTGTCTTTGTTGTTGTTCCTTTTAGATGTGCTAGTGTTAATGTTTCTCTCCTGAGACTGTCCTGGTTGCCTTTGATAAAACTGCAGTATTTTTGTTTAGGGACCATTAAAAAGAGACAATTTTACCGTCCAGTGACATGAATAAATGTAAATCAGTAAATCAGAGCTTGTTTTTGAACTACATCACTGTGTCATGAACTATTGATTTTGAGTGGAAAATTTTAATATTTGTCATAAGGCAGATATTTTGAGAATGTTTAATGTGTTTTATTAGGTTTTATTATAAAAATTGACCCAAAATGTTATGAGACCGAGTCCAATGTCTAAGTTGTTTGCTTATTGCCATTATTAAAATGCTGTACTTGTAAGATTTTGCAAGACCAAGTATAATAAAATTTCAAAATTTAATAAGAAATCAGATTCTAGGAATTATCATAGAATTAATAAACAAAACATGCCAGAGTTTTAAAACGTAATGGTGTGAGACCTACTTGAGCAGATTGGGTTGACTGAACATGAAAACATTGCATACATAATACATAAAGGAGTCATGCTATTTTGACAGATAAGTCCATAAAATAATAATTTCTTATTATGCATCATGCATGTATTTGAGATGTTGATTAATAACAAATTGATACAGCAAGAAAGCAGATAGAATAATCACAAAGCAGATAACAATTTTATCATTCTGCCTCGATGAAAATAAATTGATTTGCTGGCAGACAGCTATCTAACAGCTGCAAGTAATTTTCTGTCTTTCCTTTTGGGTGAATATATTGAAAAATAAGGATGGTGGAACAGAATTATTATCAGACCACCAATGTAAATTTCTAGTCTTTTGTCTAATGACAACATGTTTGCATAGCTGCGTACAAAGACACATATAGGCTAGAGTTCGTTTTTATTTTCAGACAGGTTGAAAAGCAGATTGTTGTTTTACTGTTTTCTGAGAATTTGTCTCACCGTTGTTATTGATGTCACAATACATGTCAAAATTGTTATTGCACAGTGCATGTTTGAGGTGTTTCTCCTGTGACAAGTTATGTGGCAACCAATTTTCAGAGACAAAGAAGAATCCTCAATTTAGAGCAGACCTCTGCCAAGGCCTGATTATTTTCTCAGTTAGCCGTTACACTTTCACAGACAGAATACTTGTATTGTATTTTGTACATTGCTATGCTCTGTGTATTTTTAGGAATGTGCAACTTTTTTTCTATCTTGCAGTTGTGACTTGCTACAAGAGCCTGCTGAGAATTGGGCAGCAAACCACAGTATGTACGAGGAGTTCTTGTGATAACCTTCAAGGCTAAAAATAAGGGTCATGGAAAGATTCACTTGTCAGAGTAAGAAACAACTGAACTTGTTGAAGATGAAGGTTTCACGTCAGATGCAGGGCCGGAACTGTATAAAATGTATGTTACTTTCTCTCATCCTTTGTCAGACTCTGACCCACCTTGTGTGAGTGAGGACCTCTGACCTTTGAGCTGAAATACTTGTGACTTGGTATTCTCTGCGTGATGTTCTTTGTAATGATGTTCCTACATATCACAGCTGTGTGCTCATATTGTATTCTTAACCACTTTTTTTTCTTACTCTGAGCTGAATAAATCAAAGACAATCACGGAGTAACATTAGTTATTTATTCATCCCACTAGAATTTCCACCACAATTATTATATTATTATATATTATTAATATGATTCTAGCCCAAATTTGACGTGATGGTGGCGCTTGCGAGCTAACTACAAAGGGGTATTTGGCGTAATCACATTTTCTATACTTAAAGTTGTTGTTGATTATCCTCCGTACTTTTCAAATCTGATTTAATTAAAGGTGAATTTAGTATGTAGGTATTAAATTGGGATATATTTTTAATTCAACAAGGGGCAGACTTTTGAACCAGTAAATCTGAAGGCTAATATATATTTTATTCCACAAATATAATTACTTCTGCCATTGATTATTTTATGCTGGACATGATGCGTATGAGTAAGTAGCATGAGTATTGACAAAATGCAACAAAATTTAGCTTTGAGGAGCAAACTTTATACCACGCTCTAAGACAAACTGCTTTTTGATAAGTGCTTCGGAGCACTTTGAGTTCCCTTTGAGGGCGCTTTGAGGAACCTTTTATGTTTACTAATCTCTTTTTCTTTTTAATTAGTGAATTACTGGTTTTTCATGTCACCCTGTGAAGCAGTGTGACGTGGTTTTGATAAAGAACAACAAAGGAGCAGTTTCAACACTTTGAATACCTTTTTTTTAAAAAAAAAACCTGCTTACATATGCATGGCTTGAACTAATGGCTGCTCAAGGCCAAACCTACTGACTAACTTGCAACTGTGGGTAGGAATTATGGTTGTAATGCCATTTCTAATTTTGAGGGGTGTTATTCAACAATGACTTTTTAGAGATATCAATTAGTAATGTGATAATAATTTACATAAAGTAATAAATAACTATACCACATTACTTTTTAAAAGTAATTGATCTAATATTGCATTCGAAATTAAACCTTTTTATTCAAGTTGTTGTATATTGCATCTTGAATGAATTCAGGGACAAATATTACTTACACTAATTTCTTGGAATAACGTACTAGATAAAAAGAAATGAATGAAAACTCAAACTTTATTTTTGAAGGTTGTAGTCGCCTAATCAAACTAGTCATACTTCTCCCTGTCGTCACACTTTGGTGGTGAGCGAAAAAGGAAAGTGCCCCAGAAATTGCATGAAAATCAACTTGATTTTGCTCTGCGGAATTTTAAGCAGCATTTATTTCTAGATTAAGGAGGCACAGCAAAACATAGTAACATACCTTAAAGATTCAAATAAGAGAACAATGAAGACTAAATCACTGAAGTGTGCCTATAAGGAGGCTTAGTCTCATGATCTCTCCACCTGATTTCTGTTAATATTCTAGCAGCAGCTTTCTTTTATTTGTTTAACTTTCATGGACTTTGTAGATATTTGATACTGCAGTCAGACTCTTTCAGAACTGCAGCAATTTGTTTGCAAATCAGACTCAAACTCAAATAATTTTTCCTCATCTCCATTCCCGTGTAGTGCAGAATGTGCTGACAATATCTTTAGATTGATAAAGTGATTGCTGTCCCAGTGTTCATGCAGTACGTGGTTCTTTTATATAAGAAACCTCAAGGAGAAATCCACCCTCATTGTAGCATTATTTCAAAACACAGCGATTTACAATGCTGGGTTAATTTTGATGTTTTATTTCTTTGAATAAATCGTATACAATGTGGCAGCATGTTGAGATAGTTCTAGTGAAACTGCACAGGATTTTCAGACTATTCTAAAATACTCACTGGAAAAAATAGGTCTGTGTGTCATTCCCCAACGACTCGGCTCCAGTCTTCAACAATCACCAACAGTAGAAATCCATTGAGCAAGTACAAAAGATATCAGTGTCTCTATTTGCAGTCATCTTAACAGGCCATTGCAGGCTGAAGGAAACTGGGTATGAAAACAAAGTGAGTACACAACAACAACGTTTCATTGCAAAAAACAAGTTATTTTGAGATGATGTGCCATGAAAGCTGAGATGCACTGAATATTACCTTGTTGATATTTAACTGTGAAGGTGGATGTAAATATGTTTTATGCAACAAAAATAAGAATGTTTTCCCTCTATGACTTCATCTTTGGATGCTCTCTTTTGAAGCTGAGCTGAAGGCTTTGCAACAGAAAAGCCACTCAGTCCAATTGCATTTGATTTGGCTTCTATATAATGACAGCTTCAGAGAGATATTCTCCTGTTCGATGTGGATGATTTCACTCCAGTGACTTTGACTATGGCTGGCTTCTGTTACTGGCACCTGTGTTGCATTTGCCATATTGGTTGTGCAATGGTCTGGTTAGTCAGTATTCAGAAAGCTCAGGCCATCAGAAGCATCATTGGTGTGCAAGTAGGGAATCGGGTTCACTTCCTGGGGGAAAATAATGACCTTGCTGTTCCTTTTTTCACAAACTGCTGGCATGTAGTTATACAGTGTACTTTATGTCCACGACCTGCCAACAGCTACATAAAGCCCTGTATCCAAAAAAAGACGAGAACATATATAGGATCTATCCATGAGCTACCAGGAGAGAACAGCTGTTCAGACAAAAAATCATTCATTCTGACTTCTGCTATTCAAAGATCTAAAATACATCATATAATAAAAATATCATGCCAAAATAGGTCAGCAGTTTCTCTGCCAGGATACGAGGTTAAATCATATTAAATGCTGAAGAAACGCCAAAATATAAGTGTTGCAGGAAATTTTTAAGCCTTCCAGATCTTTTGAGGGGAGACTGAGCTCAGTGACAACAGCATGCACATCTTTCCTCTTAGCTCAGTAAACAACTCCGGGAGGTCAAGGAAGGTTTCCACGGTCCTCTCTATTTCATTTTTCATACATTTTACCCCAAAGAAATTTGAAGTGAGAGCGGCATGTCTCATGAGGCAACAAAGCTCAGGGCTGAAATGGAATTGTTGGGTCTCTGTAAATAATATTATCAAGAGAACGGTCTAGACCTTCCCTCTATGGAAAGTGCGATAACTTTTGCTTTGATTTGGCACTATATAGATAAAATTGAATTGAATTGAAACAGCATCACCCGAAAAGCTAAGTCATTCTTTGTGTGTTGATTTTAGATGTAGGTTTAAGCCTTGAACAGGAGTGTTTGCTCCTTAAAGGAACAGTGTGACATTATGGGAAATACTCTTATTTGCTTTTTGTCTTGTATTTTTCATTCACGCTTTAATGCATACATTAATGTGCTTGGAATGACTTACAGAGATTCTGTAAATTCCTCCAGCTCAAGTCTGTCCCCTAAAAAGAAAGAGAGAATCACACGTAGACTGCGAGTGGATCAGTCCTGTCAGTGGGAATTAAGTGTAGTTTCTGTCTGACCTGAGCAAAAATTCAGCATTCAACATTTTGGCCATGTCTATGATCTAAGGTTTTAATCCTTAATATAATTCTTCCAACTGGATAGTAAACTGGGTTTACTAGAGCCTTTTGGATGAAAAATAACTCGCTGCTGGAAACATGGTGGACAAGATTGTCGTAAACAGTAAAATCACGGGCTGGTAAACCAAAACAATGAGCCAAAAGACACTAAAACACCGCAGACAACAACAGAGTCGGGTATTTGTCTGGGTTTGTCACAACGAGCAACCCCTTTCAGATTACATACTTATTTAGATTGTTAATATATAAAATATTGTTGGTGCAACTTTAAAGCTTCACACGAAAAACATTTAAAGAGCGAATCTGCTCTGTCCTCCACTTAAAAACAAGCTTTCAACGTTTAACTTGTAAGTTCAGTCCATTTTCTCTCGGCAATAATGGCCTCTCTTTTGTGGTTACAAACAAATTCTTCATGGTCAATATTTTCAGGGAAACCTGTGTTGTATTCATAAGGCAGTGTCTGCGTGTGTGTGCAGAGGATAGCAGGATTTTAAATATTATCATAGCCAGAGGGTTCAATTTTCACCCAGCCAGTCAGCCCTACACCTTCCTTGAACTAAACACCAATTCTATAAGACACTTACCACAAACTCTAGATATCTATGAATAGCAAATAACATCCAATACAAGGCGGTACATGGATGGAAATTTCAATTTTCTCATGCCAGGCACTCGAGGAAATGAAACCACTCAACACTCAGATTGTCATGCTTCATCTTAGCCAATGTTGCTATTCAGATAATAGAACTTCTTAACACCTGGGTAAATTATAGACTTGATGCTGTTGTTGGCCATCGTCTCTCTATCCGCGTCACTCCTTCATTTTAATGATTCCATTATTTATAACAACCCCTTTGCATGTAGACGAAATAGTAATTTTGGAGTGCTGGGGGGAAAAAAGTAAGAAAATTGTCATAAAGAGGTTGACTCGCTGGACTGTCCTTGACACTATGACAGACATTGATTAAGTCTCCCCGCTGTAAGGGTATCAGTCAAACATGACAGCACTCTTTACGATGTCAGCTTAAGTAGGCTTTTATCAACACCTTCTCTCAGCCACGGCTACAGTTCGTCGGAGAGCCGGCAGCTTAAATGTGAAAAGCCTAAATGAAATCAAAAGGATGTATTTAATATACAAGAACATCATTTTATACTTTGCAGAGATTTTGTTTTTTTATGCTGACAAATGTCACTGCTGCCTTCCTTGTGTTTAGAGAGTGAATGAAGCACCATATTTATGTACGGGAGTCACAGGGAGGTGGTTGTGGTTGAAAGGGTTTTTTTTTTTTTTTGCTCGAGTGGACAGGTCTCATTGTGCTGTCACAGGCGAATTTGTGTCTAATCTCTTCTTTCCATTGACTTTGTGAGCAATCATTCTGTCTCTAAAAAAACACCTTCTGTCAATAGAAGAAAGATATAAGCCTTTTCAAAGTCATGGCTTTCTCACTTGAAGACGATTATTCGGTATAAGAAACTAATGGATAATAACAAATGAGTCGCACTTTGTAGACACCTTAATGAATGAGAGCAACATGAAAAATCCCCTTGATTCTTCACTCTAATTAAACAGGAGGAACCCTGTAGTGGAGTGTTAGACCACTTTACCTCTGGCAACATCTAAAATTCAATTGTTAAGAACTTATTAACATTTGCAGCGGCAGACTTAATGCCTCATTAGAGTAGATTTTATCAAGTAGGAGTATTGTTTTTTTGCAAGAAACATGTTTAATTGGCTGGATTAGACTGACTTGGATGCTTTCTGCACACCAGTTGAACCACCAGCTGAACACGTTTGCCGCTTCGAAACCAACAGGCAACCAAGTTCACTTGGTGAGGGTGGATGGAGGTGTAGAATTTAAATTCCTCTCCTGTTTCACTGAAATGTCAGAAATACCTTTTCACTCCGAGGTTTCCACCTTTGAAGGATTGTTTTTTTATTGAGTCGTAAACCTCCGATTTTTATTAATTATCTCATGTTATGAGAGAAGGAGTCTTTCCTTCTCTCAGCTTTCCTTCTCAGCAGCTTGCAGCTGATATGCCACTGACTCTGTTTTGACAAATAATAATGCAGAGCCTACACGCTATGAGCCAAACACAAACAAAAGTCACCCTACCTATGATAAATATAATGAAAAGGAAGACAAATATGAAGAAGGTAAGCAATTCCTAAAATATGTTTTTCATTTTGCTGAGGGGGAAATTCATGTTGCCTCTCACATAATGTCATATCTTGTCTTTCATTTTCAGCTGTTGCCAACCAGCACATGAATTACATAAATTTTAAACACACTAGATTAGATAATTGAATCTTCTCATTACTAACTTTACAAACAGAACAAAATAGCTTTCTGTTTGTTGGGTTTTTTATTGTCTCAGTCGTAATGATTTTCCAGATCAGTCATGCAGACCTACTCTTTTGCTGCCTGCTTGTTTTCTCCTGCCGTGTCTCTTTTCTTTCTTTCACACTAAATATACTGCTTTAATCTCGTGAAATCTCATTAGCATGGGAAAGTAATTTCCCACTATTTATATAGTGCCTGTTGGAGTGGGAAGAGGAGGGCTTTTTATGTCATGCTGGTCAGTTATGTTTCTCTCTTTTTTTTTTATTTCGGTTTTGTTTTACACAACATTGACTGCTATCACAAGGAGAAATTTGAGCTTCACAAGCATTTTGAATGTTTACACTCTTAAATTTAGTACGTAGTTTAATTCAAAACATGTTGCCAACTGGAGAGATTTAGCAAGGGTGAGAGCTCCCACTGGATTTACAGAGTCGATTTACAAAGTTGAATAGAATGCAAAGTAGTTGCTCATTAAACTTCCTTAGGCTTATTTTGCTTGTATTAATCAGCATATAAAAACACCTCACATAACCTTCTACAGCGAGATATAGATGCACACTATTCTTTAGTGTTTTAGTGCGTGAGCTGAAAAGATGTGTGTAAAATGGGAACAAAACCAGAATGTCATGATTAGCAGATGGCAGCAGTAGTTATATTAGTAGCAGTAGTGCATGAGAACTTGGAAACCAGCTGAGCTCCAGCAAACACCACAGTATGGGGTGTGGATTAGTACCTGGAGAGGTACCAGTTCCCTTCCTGGGCACTACCTACCCTTGATTACCGAACCCGTAACTCATCTCAGCGCTCCTCATTTGCATTTCTATAAGCCCTTTTTGTGTGTGTGTGGTTGTAATTTGAACTTATATTTTTAAATCTTTAGTGGAAAAAAAGAATTTCCCAGTTCAGGGATCAATACAGTTAATCTTCTAAAACCTTTTCAATGTATATTCAATTAAATACAGTATAATACAATACGCGGTATAGTGTTATTTGTAAATAGACACTCACAAAAGATCGAAAAACTGGGAAAGTTATGAATTCCTCAAAAACACCTCCGCATGTAAAATAGTTAATTTAAAGTAAGGAAAGACGAAGTACACCACTTTGTAAGAAACTACATGGGCATACAGTCCAAAAGTTTGAGAATGTTTGTCACCGCAAAGTTGCAATGAATTTAAGGATTTCAACGAACATGACCTCCAATCCATCAGGCAGCATCACATTAAAAACCGACATGACTGATGTTGTGACGAGTCCGCATTTCAGATTGGTTTTTGGAAATCATGGATTCCTTAGGGCTAAGCATTCAAGGTTGTATATCAAACCATATGTTTGTGTTCTGGGCTCTTGGTCAAGACAAAACAACCAATATGAGTAAGTTCATATACAGACTGCTATGTATAAAAAGAGAGCAGCACACTCAATGAAACACTGCAAACAAGACCAGCACCTGTTGGAGTAAAAAAGAGTGAAAAAAAATCAGACAGTAACTGACAACATCACCCCTGTCTTAATTTCAGTCCACATCAAAATCATTTTCCCCTTTGAGGTGACCTTGTTTCATCTCTTTAGTGAGCGAGCTTGGAAATCTCCCCAGTTAACGTGGAGCAGTGCATTGCACAGCACAGTTGGCTGCTCTGGTTTCTCTCAGTGACTGAAGATAAAACAGAGCACTCTCCAGACGCCATCTCAGCATTCTGTGAAGTCTCTCTTAAGAGATAACAAACAAGCCCAGAACAAGGGCAGACTGAGTTGACTTATGTGTGCCCACTGAAAACCAGTAAGCTGTATTTTTAATCCCCCAGAAATATTTCAATGTGACCGTGCCTGCATGTGTCCATGTGGCCGTTTTAATATTCTCCTTCTTTTAATGGCCTTGTTGTTCTCCAGAATAATAAAAATCCAAACTTCAGAATGATGCTGTATATAGACATGCTATTTTATTTCACTGAGAGAAAAAAAGGTTACAGTAATGGGTTTTTTCCTTTTTTGACACTAACATCTGTCTTTCGCCTGTTACTAATATGGGCATGAGTGACAAATGCTCCCGAATCCCTGCTGACGATGGATCATAGCTGCAGCATGGGCAGGGTTGTTAATAAATCAGCAATATATACTGTTATATCACTGTGAAATATTCATCCCTTGCAGCCTAACCTAGACCGGATAGATGGATAGATTTAAAGATAGGTAGAGAGATAGACAGATAGATTTGTACTGCTGGGTCCCATGAGGATAACTGAAATTTGATGCACAGCAAGAAGATGCCTGACCTACATTGCAGGGCTCTCAGTCTCCAGAGGAATCTGACTTGTGAATTGTTCTCTCTTTTAAAAGCCCCATGGAAAATCCTCACAAAGGATCCCATTTGCTTTTGAAATACTGAAAAACATGCGTTGGGTTGAAGGTCAGAAATCTCAATATTACGTGCATCAGAATGAATTGAAAAACGGCAGCAACACCTCTTGTCTTTCAATTTAAAGGATCAGAGGTACATGAGTATGTCTCGCCTGACAAAGCGGGTAAATGTGCTTATTATTTTAATATTTAATATTTAGTTATTTAATAATTCTACGGTCTGTGCCACTGGGAGCCTGTAGACATTGCATTGCACAAGGTCATTTATAGAGCATATTGGTTTATATTTTAAATATGGTTTAGTTAAAAAAACAAAACAGGATCTGACAAAAATCTGGGAATAAAAACTGTATCTTAAAGTCCACAATAAAAAGATTAAAAATAAACCTTACATAGGTTGTGCGAGAAACAGTGATAAAAGTCAATATTCTGTCAACACCTCATGTTGAAAATATACAGTTGGGCCGAGAGCACGGAGAACATATTGTGCATTAATTTACCTGTAGTGTCAGTCAGTATCTGAGCATTTTCTACTTCCTAAAAATCTGAATGCGAAAATCTCTGATTGAGCTCGTAAGTAGGTCAACATCTTTGAAACATATCAGTAACAAATACTACATGCTTCTCAGGAAGAAAAAAAATAACCTTCAGCTGTTCAGTCTTCCAGCTTTTCACTTAACAGTTTTATATATATATATATATCTATATAAACAAGCTGTAGAACGCACACACCTTGCAAAGAGCTGTGTGTATGCATCCAGTATTTTATTCAAAGCCTTGAGTCTTAGCATCTTCACAGTGTGCTGTATGTTACATTCAGGAGCTGTTTAAGTCAAAGAAATCAAGCTGTTCAAGGACATAATTTGACATTTTTAATTCATCTTTTTATTCTTAGGAGTGATGTGTGGAATGTTGCTCTCTGCTTCATTAAAATAGGCTGCCACATGTAGTTTCACAGAAGCAAATATACTGCAACTTTTCACATTTTGTGATTATGTTGAATGAATTTAATTCCAGTTTTTCAAAGTCTTGCTGATTCTGGTAAAGTGTGCTTCAAATAGATCAGAGCCCCGAGGAATATTTTTTCAGCAATGCAACATCAGAACTAACATTTCATTTGCAACTGTAGAAAAAACAGCCAGATCCAGATCTCTGCATCCTTATATCTCTGAGAAGTAACAGTGACCCATGGTGCATAAAGATGATGATGATGTTGATGTTGGTGGTGGTGGTGGTGGTAGTGGGGCTGGCAGTCATCATCATCAACAGCAGAAGTAACAGCATTGCCCACCTTTCTTCTCATCTGGAAGACACTCGTAATGATGATAACTTACTATAATTGTAAAATATATATTATATTTTATTCTTAAGGTTGCATCATCTTTAAATATCAAGACTAATGCCTCAATTAGGACACTTTTGTATCTACTTTTTAAGTCTTCCTCAGTTCGAGTACGGCCGAAATGACGATTGCAACATTTAAAAGAGCATTACCTGCTAACTGCCAAAATATGAATATGAATGAAAAACGTATGTACGTACAACTTATATTTGTTTATTCAATGCATCTGCTACAGTTTTAGCAGCTCTCTCGCTCACTGAAGGTGAGAAGTGTCCAGTGTTCCACACTTAACTTCCTGACCGTTATAAGTCACTGTAATTGTTGCATTTATTATTTGTAGAAGCCTATAATTTGTTAACCTTAAGTTGGGTCACCATCTGGGTACTCACAGTAAAGTGCATTTTGCCATAATTGACTGTGTGAACGCACGTATGTACAGTACTCATAATTGCAAGTGTACGTATGGAAGTACTTACTTGAGACACAGCACGTGGGTGTAGCCTCGCTTCACCCGCTTTTTAACTGATTGCTAACGTCAAAGGAACAATGCAAACATGTTTAGCAGGGATAATATTTACCTGGTTCAGAGAGTTAGCATGCTAGCATTTGTTGATTAATGCTGAAGGCTGCTGGGAATGTCATTAGTATTTTCATCATACTTTTTAGGATTTTTAGGATCTTGAAACGCTGGGAGCTTTAAATGCCAGCCCAGGAAGAAATCCTTATATGTTCACATTATTAGGTTATCTCAATAAAGAGTAAAATAAATGTTAGATGTGAATCACTGTGCTTTAACCCAAGGGTAGCTGTCAGGTGCATAGGTTTGACTTTCACAACATGTAATCAGAATGAACAAAATTAATGCAATCTGACATTTTATTCATTTTATTTATTTATTTTTTCAGCAGCAGGAGTAAAAAAAAAAAAAAAAAAAAGAGCCTTGACATTCATGAAGCAGGATGCTAGATTGTATGCTGCCAGTGCTTTGATCAGGGTTGAAAACTGACTCACCCTGGTCTCATCGTTTCTGCTTCTTATTTCCAGTTCTTTTACAATGAAAGTACAGAAATCAGTCCATGGAAAGATGTACATACCCTGTTCATTACAGTGTTCATCCTCTGAGCTGTTGCAAGTAGCCGAAAACACTTTTTTTTTTTTGCTAAATGAACACAGGTCACTGGATGTTTGCAAATAAACAGGTCAGCACACAATTAAAGATGCAACCCAGTTTATCTTTAAGGCTGAAGTCCAGACTGAAGTATCTTAATAACTGTTGCAGTGAAACGTCGTCCAAAGGGGACAAATCCTACTGACTTTGATGATCCTCTATCTTTTCCTTTACAGCAGGTCAAAGTTTTCACTTATTTAATGAAACAAAATCTTGAGGGTATATTTATGGTTACCTAAAGATGAATCCTGACAACTTTGATGGTGACTCTCGCCTTAAAACGAACCGTCAAGGCTGCCATAAGTTTATGCTCTCACAACTGTGCAGACACCTGGTTCCACCATCCAGGTAGGGGCAATCTGTTCTAATGTGTCTATAATAATCTGTCTCTAATATCCAGGCAACATGCAATTCTTGCTCCAGAGAGAAGCATAAGAAGAGACGTAAAACTTAACTGACCTTATCTTTGTCTCGTCTTATTCATCACTTGAGTAGCTCTTATGGTGTCTCATCTGTCTGTCACATTCTCCTCTTGTCTTTCCAGCTCATCCTCCTGATTCATCCTCTGCTACAGCAACAGGAGATAACTCGTCCTCCACCTTCTCCAACCCCGCCTGGGCCTTGTTACTGTCATCTTCTTATTTTTGAAAAAGCCTCTTGTATCCATAACCTTCGAGTCTTGCCTTAGTGAATTTATCACCAGATTCTAACAATAACAAACTCGTGACCATGCTTTCTCCTCTTTTTCTCTGTCTTTTTCTCTCGCTTGCTCACACAAAACCTGTGCAGGCCAAGTAGTGTCAAGTAGATTTGCTGCTTGAATGAGATCTGGTGGCTGCTCATAAAACATTGGGGGCTGTAGCATCAGGCACCAAGGCCTAACAATGTCAATGTGGTCACTGTGGACAAATTGAATTTTGACCTGACGATGGCACTAAGGGGAAAAGTCAGCAAACTTATCATCCTGATGGTGACATAAGTGTCTGTAATCAATCCAGTATTTGCTGTGAAAGTGGCTAACACTGCCATCCACAGAGCAATGTGACTAGCGTGATTAAAAATACCTAGTCTAATTATCTTTCCTCAGCTTAATCATGTTCAACATCTGTTTAGTGTCAGTGATACAAACAAGATGACAAAATGACAAGATGTCAAAAATGAACATTCATCTTTCATACCTGACAACCATGTCTCCGTACATATGAGGTTGATCTGTGCTCAATTCACCTGCCTCCTCAGCTTAGCCTGGTGTGTGTGATAATAATGGCTCCAGATATGGATGAAAGGATCTGTCCTGTCCTGGTTTGGTGTATCTAAAGCTTTCATTGTCTTGACCTGAGCTTCATTACATCGCAAGAGAGAATAGATAAAGCTTGAAACACTGGTTGGTATTTGGGCTAATCTACGTCTCACAATGCTGGGCAAGATCATCATCGGCAGGGAAAGGTCAGCAAGACCACAGCGTTCAGTCTCTGGAGCTGTTGCAAGTAACCAAAAACATGTTTTTTTTTTGTGAAATGAACTCTGGGTGTTTGCAGATAAACAGGTCAGCACACAATTAAAAAGCTTCAAGCCATTTTATCACAATGAGGCAATGTCTGGTTGATCTACCACTTTGGTCCAGACTAAAGTATCTCAACAGTTTTTGGTTGGATTGCCATGAAACTGTCATGGTTTAAGAAGACAAATCCTCAAGTAAACTCACTCCACTTCAGTTCTAAGCGCAAAGGAGAAACATGAAAGCGACAAATTTGTTATTTAGAACTGAGAGTTTTATCATGTTTTTTGTCTGTTCTGGGTTACTGCAGAAATATGGTGATTCAACATGGCCTACAGGACCTACAGCATCCTTAGAGACAAAAAGCTCATTAAGGTAATAAAAACATAATGATTCCTATTTATAGGTGATTGTTTCTAACATATTTAACATACATCTTATATTCCATTTCTACCATTATCTGCAAAAAGGCCCCCCTAAATCTGACACAGTGGACCTTTAAATTTTCATCTGGCAGTATGTTAATTTATCAAACCACTAAACCAAAAAGATGATTAAGATAAAGATTATGCATGCTTAGCAAAGTACAGCTTCAGCTTCAAGGGTAAGTCTTAAGAGTTGTTATGTTTTTGTTACTTTACAATGAGTCTTGTTGAACTGCCATTTTTCTGGATTCACTGGCTCACAGCTTCACATCCACTATAGCTGTGTAGGATAGGGTGAGGATAGGGTTAGGCCACAATGTTGCATCAGGCAACTATTCTATATTACTGAGCACATGTGTGATTCACCTTGTTTTACCTGACACATTGACTTTCATGCTGAGTCTAAGATTTCCAACTCCTCTAAGAAAGTTTCTGATCTATTTTCAGGTTGCTCACTGAACAACACCGTAAGGCAACCGCCCTTTGTAATCTGCAGGGATTTGAGGGTAACAGAGGTGTTGCTTGACAATGACTTACTTCCGCTGGGGACAAAATAAAAGAATTCACGATTTTTGAATCTTAGCTCACCTTGGTACCTGCAGTATGTGGATATCATGCAGGGCACAAAGCTGCCAAGACACGAGTAAAAAGTAATTCAAGTAAAGATACAAGAGAAGCTATTTCTGAGAAGCATCAGTGGCATTATTGAGTCATTAACATTAAGGCTTCCTGTGTGGCCAGCAGCAAAATGAGTAATTTGCGAGATGAAACTGAGATGAAAATGGCATAAATGTTCTGTCTCGTTTAGATCACAGCCGGGCTGCGCGCAGGCTGAGAAGAAATCCGGGCAGAGAGTCTGGCAGAACATTAATCATGCATTGTAACCAGTTAGAAGTGAGCATCACAAGTGGAGTCATTATCAAAGCAGGAAGCTGGAAAGGAAGTAAGAGAGGCAGAGAGAGGCTGTGTTAGTCTTCACCACTCACAAGGCCTGTTAATAGTCAGACAGATAAGCACATTCTGTTGCTTTGGGAGGGTAAATTGAATTCACTGATGGACTTTTGAAGATACGGGTGTGACTGTGCAACTGGATATGACCAGAAACGGGGCCACACAGTTGATTGAAAATCTTCAAACTCCTTCCTTAAACGTGCAAAAAATATCTTGGAAATGAACTCCTACAGAGAGTAAGGTGCTGCTTTGAATGATTAATGAGCTTTGAACTAAGTAAATTGTGGCCTGGTGAGTTTGTTAAAAAAAAAAAAAAAATAAGAAAGTGTATTTTTATTTATCAGAAACAAGTTTCTCATTTAAAAGCTATTAGAGATAAATGCCTATTAATGGGGGATTAAATTGCAAAAGGGCTATAACTTTAAATTAATAGATAGGGGAAGTTCATTATAAGGCACAATGAAAAGGGATTAAAGTTGCAAAGATAATATAATAGGAATGTGTTTGTGCATATATTGACTTAATGGGTGTGACTTCATTATTTGTTTTGCCCACCAACAACCTCCCTGCGCTCTGCTTTCTAATTGTTAACTAATGAGCACCCTGCATCTCTATCATATGATTCCCCCAGCTCTCAGATCTTCCCCATAAAATCCTATTTATTGGTTTTTCTATTTCCTTGTGTTTCTTTTATGTATTTCTTCAATGTGTTTATGTCTCATATAAAGCACTGAAAGGTGCTTATATAAATAAACTAACCTTTCATGAGTTTCCCAGTTTGCTGCCTTACATGCATGGATAATCGATTTAGCCATAAGGGGTCTCACTCACCATGGGAGCCTTTGATCGAAATTATGTGGCATTAACGCGCTATGTGTCTCACCTGATGCTAAATGATGCCATACGAGGTTGAAAAAGTCAACTCTGCCTCTGCCGAGTGAACCTGTGTACCGTTAATGAGGGACAATTAAATATTCCAGAGATGCAGATGCAAGTGTTTTTAGGCAAGCATTAGACCTTAGAGAAAGGTTAGCACCAAGGGCGTCTACAACCACTTCCTGTCTCAGGGGGAACTTGGATGAGTATTGATCAAGCAGCTTGACATGAATGGTAGTTAAGTGCATGTTGATAAGTCTATTAGCCCCCCTGTTAAAAGTCTTTCTGTTACGGCGGTGCACATCTATGTGTCAGTTTTGATTCTAATCAAATGCTTCTTCTGATGAGAAAGTGACAGAGAGGTGAAAAAAAAAAAAAGGCGGATGCTTTGGCACTCTGCATGACCTTTTTAGATACAGCATGCACTTAGATGTAAGTGCATTCTCTCAGAATGTACTTGCACACTCAGAGGTAAATTACAGCCAAAGTATGGTGTAATTTAGAGAATAAACCAAAGAAAAAAAAAAACAGTACAAGAGCTCAAAGTCTTTCTGCTGCTTTGATTTTTCTGCAATCAGTCAGTGCTCCGTATCATGCCCTACAGGCGTCTTTTTCCCTTTTACTGTTGAAAATCTTTGGTCCATTTGCACTCAGGTGTTGACTTTAACATAACATTTATTTGCTTGAATGGAAAGTTATTGTTTAGTTACCCCTGGCTTGTTTTATGTATATCAGCCTGAATCTATTCTCTTGCTCAGTCAATCCATATGCAGTGCATGCTGGCAAGGCTTATGAAAGATAAATCCAGGGAAGTTGTATTCTCAGGGCAAACTGAGCTGCTGAGGGCAGAGAGTACGATGTGATTTCTTTTTTGGTGTGCATGTGTGTGTGTGTGTGTGCGCGTATCTAGTTACAACACTCAAAAAAAGAGGTACAGCATAATATGGGTCAGGTGTAATTTAAAGAAAAGCAATCATTGTCTGTCTCAGCCTGCTGTCAGAGACCTATTACGCTAATGCTAAACTGTTTTTCTCGGCATGGCACTTGTTCATTATCATTTTAGGAGCTTTTCATACTGAGTTTCTATTGCGGGCCATTTGGCTGTTGGCCAGAGGGGGATGCCAGTTGTTATTGGAACAAGGCTCACCCTGAACCGTTTTCTGTGGATTGCCCTGCAGAGTTTACAGGATGTACTTGCTGAAGCTACAAATCATGCTGGTGTGCTTAATTACAAAAGAGAAAGGGAGGTGAGAGTAACAACAGACGAGATCTGTGAAAATGAGATCCTGGTTTGATACCGGGGGTTTTTCATGAATGAACAGAAACTACATGAGCAATACAGATTTTAAAATCTGCTCATGCCGGGCCAGAGAAATTGCTCTGAGTCTGGTGGATTCGCTTTTTATCCTCTCAGCTCTCCACATGAGCAGGGCGTAACATTGCTAAAGGAAAAACTCAAAATTATCTTTTAATGACGAAAGTTCCCTGTAAGCACTGTTATTTTACATGTTCTGCATTATGAAGGCCCCGAAGATTCATAGTTAATGGTGTTATGACAATAAATAGACATTGCTTCTAGACACGTCAGGATACACAGCCTCTCATTCAAGTCTACATCTGTTCTGACTGAGTAAAGGTTACACAAGTCACTGATTCTGTTATTTGCTCAAAATAATTCTGCCCCCAGCATGGCCGGATTAACTCACTAGGGAGCCCTGAGGCAGAAATGAGGTATCGGCTCCTGTTGACTGTCCCTCTCCCACTCTTAATGTGTATGTCTATGGGCAATGTGTACGTACCAGGTTGCCTTCACACAACAGACTGCCCATGGCAGATTAATTATATTTCGTCCAGAGCTGCTGAAACCAATTAGCACTTCTTAGCTGGAATACTGTCTGACTTGAGGTTTGCTACATGTCAGCTTTTTTTATGGTAATTTGATTTAACATGCATTTATTTATGAATATGTGCCATGTAAACACCATTTAAATTGAAATAATAAAAGTTAGGTTGTGCAAGACTGAGCATTTAGATGAGGTCATAATGCAGGACTCTTAATATGCTTCATATGTTTGCTTTTCATAGTCAGTAATCAAGCCATAGTTCCCTTGCTTTTATAACAACAGTATATAATATTTCATAAACATGCACAGAATTCAGCCTACAAGAGGAACTCTAATATCTGGAGTGATATCAAGCATAAGCTTCATGTTGAAAACAATATTTGTAACTGAATAAATATCACCAGAAAATGTTTAAAAAATGCATTTTTGAACTCGCTTTATTATATTTTCACTCCATGTCTCAGGAGCTTTAATTAAATGCGAACATCTAATTTGTATTTCACCCCAGCTCATCAGTGATGATTAAGAAAAGCTATCCCCTCTATCTGACAGCAGTTCTTGTTAACAACACTTTTGTCAGCATCCTTGTTCAGAGATTATTTGTGCAGCACTGTGCTGATTTTGTTGGTGATTGAAGAGGTGCTGCGCAAACACAGAATGAGAAAATGAAATCCCATTAATAAAAGAACAGAGCAGCGAGTCAATCATGTGATGCCCTTCTGTCCGTGTCAGATTGTTTTGCAACAACATCAGTCCCGCTTTATTTTTCAAACTCTTAGCTACCTAATTCACCTCCCCATGTATGTGTTCTAAATTCCAACACGGCCCAATTACTCCAGATAGTTCAGGTTGAGGGACTTTAATATTTACTTCATTTCATTTACAGTGTGTCATTTAATATAATTTTCCATTGAAACATCGAAACAACAAATGCCTTCTATAAAAGATAACGGTGATACGGTCATAGTCATGATAGAGTACAGAGACACAACATATTCACAGGAGATCACATTATCATGTCCGTTATGTGCGCTTTCAATATACATAATGATGTTATTTAACAGAGGAAGGAAAGGCTGGTGTTTGCATCGATGGACTGTTCACTGAAATGTGCTTAATTATTTATGAATGGCCTGGCTTGAATATGTTGCAGCAATGCACAAATCTTGTAAATTCTAGGTGAGTCATTATTTTATTCAATTTGACACATTTACAGCTATGAGAAAATTGCACCCAGACGTACGTTGCATGGGTGTGTATGTACGCGTGTGTGTGGTCAGAGGGAGAGCAAGAGCGAGCATTCGTTCCTCTATTTGTGTGCATACAATAGGATACATCTATATTCTCAGCTCATCTGTAAGCAGTGTTGTTGCATGTATTATTCTCCTTTGAATCACGTCAACCCTTGGTCCTCAGGTTGAGGACACGTACATCTAAGTTCACATACCTTCTATGAAAAATATACACTATTGATTTAAATGAAAAGTACCTGATGTAAATCATCAGATGGAAGCTTATGCATATCATTACTCAGAAACATACATGATGTATACGTCACTTGCAAGTAGGAGACATTGGTGGAGCCAGCGATTGTATGGCCATAGCCATTTCTTAGAGTTATCACTGTTGTTGTTGTACAGTGTTTGTCCTTGATATATTCTCAGTTGTCAACAGGTATATGCTATTAGGCTTTTCAGTTACATTGCTTTTTTTGCTCTCTTTTAGATATAGCAAATACTACTATCCACTATTAGTCTACTTTTTAATTTATTAGTTTTGGTTTCATTTTTTTCCACTTTGCTATTACTGCATGAAATAATGCGCACAGTTGCACCATAGAACAAACACAATCACAGAAACTGTCGAGAAACATCGTGAAGCTTCCTCATTAGTCATACTCTGTTGTTGTTTCTCTCTGTTTTAAACGTGTCTGCCTTAATTTACTGTTGATGTTGTTAGAAAATTAATTCTCTCGTCAATTTACAGTCAGTTTTGTCATGAGTGACTAATCCCACTCATGATGCCGTTGCTGTGGCAAATCAAATTTAAAAAAAAAAAAAAGGTTTGCTATTAGAGGTCATCTCAGACATGAGTCTGAATTCTGCAACTGCTGGAATCACATTTATGACAAACATCGAAACATAGTCATGACAAATTACCAGAAAGCAGGAGTGGTATTGCCTGTCAAAGGCAGACAGAATGAGAGAGAGAGAGACAGAGAGAGAGACAGAGAGAGAGACAGAGAGAGAGACAGAGAGAGAGAGAGGGTCGCTATAAAACAATTGTATAACAATTTGCAGCAGAGTGAATCTTGGAGCATGCAGTGAAAGTGGGGCACATCCCACTGTGTAGTTCATCGTTATGATTATGTTGTTTTCAAAAGCCAAAAAGATATTTGATATTTTGTGTTGACAAAGTTGAGATGAATGCATCGCCATGATAAATGTCCCCAGATCAATGGAACTGACGGGCAGCTCGCACCGATTATTTACTTTGTGAATTAGTCAACTCATCTGTCACAGTTAGCTCAGACATCCATTTGGACCAGAACCAAAACAGGCGGTGCCTCAGCCACTTTGGCTTTGCGACGCAGCAGATGAGTCAAGCTCCTGAAGGATGGCGTGGCGTGGAGGAGGAGCTCCTTGAGACCTGCCCGAAACTCCCGGCGAATCAGGCAGTAGAGCACAGGGTTGAGGCAGCTGTTGGTGTGTGCCAAACACACGGTCAGGGGGAAGGCGTAGGCCTGGGCATTGTAGAAGGCCTTGCTGAAGGGCACAAGGTCAAACTTTATGAGGACTCCCCACAGTGTCAGTGCCTGATTGGGAAGCCAGCACAGAAAGAAGGACAGAACCACAATGACAATGGATTTGGTCACTTTGGAGCGACGGTTTTGCCGGCCCTGCTCAACTTCTGGGCCCGCTGCACCTGTGATGCGTCGGCTGAGGATGAAACGGAGTAGCAGCAGGTAGCAGACAGTAATTATGACCAGAGGGATAAGGAAGCCCAGCAGGACCTTTTGTAGCTGGTATAGACCCAAAAGAAGCTGTGGATCCCAGCTGCCTGAGTCTGGGAAGCGCACCAGGCAAAGCTCCTCATCTGACACCTGGGCGCTGGTGGAGTAGATGGCATGAGGCAAAGTGGCCAGCAGAGAGATAACCCATATGCTGAGACTCGTCCACTTGGCCCTGGTGGCTGCCGCCCGCCGGCTGTGCATCTTCAGGGCAGAGGAGATAGAGTAATAACGTGCCACGCTCATCGCTGTGAGGAAGAACACGCTGGCGTACATGTTCATGGTGGTGACAGAACTGATGATTTTGCACATCACGCGGCCAAATGGCCAGCGAAAGTCCAAGGCTGTGTCCACTGCCCAGAACGGTAAAGTCAGAACAAACTGGAGGTCCGTGATAGCCAGTCCCATCACAAAGCAGTTGATGGATGATTGCTTCTGCCTGTAACGTGAATGCAGCAGATACAGAGCCAGTGAGTTTCCTACCAGCCCGAGTGCACAGACTATAGAGTAGACACATGCTATCATGACACGCACCACCAGGCTGGAGCTGTCTCCTTGAAATTCCATGATAGATTCCTTGGTGAGGAGCTGCAGCCAGCAGTGCAGCGACAGGTTGCTGGTGGACCCTCCGCTAGAGTTTCCAGCGTTGTCCTCCTGTAGTAGTTGCTGCTCACATGGCTCTGGAGCCAGTGTTTGAACTCCACTCTCATTCAGCTGCATGGCTGGAGACTCTTTGCTCACATATCACCTTGCACGGGAAAGTTGGACAGCTATGTGTTCCCAAAAAAAGAGAAAAAAGTTTGTGATGATGGCATTTTGAGCATGCCTGCTTTGTGTCAGGTTATCTCCCACGGCGCTACAGATGCAATCCTCCAGCTATATCCTGTTCTCCTCTCTCCACGACTACTCAGAGCTCTGCGCGCCACGATCGTTTATAGGTTCCACGTGAACGCGCGGGGCTGTAAGTCGCGCGGTCGACGCTCTTCTCCTCACCAGCCAGATTATTGGACTAGAGAAAATTCACGCTCTGATAGCCGCAGCCACATCAAAGTCTCAAAGCATGTCCGTCAGAGGTGAAGCTTAATGTTTTCTGACACGAAAACCGACACCTTCCAGATAATCATGTTTGTGCTGCGCCGCTTTTAAAAGGGAAGCTTTGGAGACGCGGAGACAACGGTGCGCGTAAAATATGCAGAGGTATGGAGAGGACGCCTGTGCTGAATTCCGACTGTACATTAACACAAAGTCCCGTGTTTGATGTTATCATTCTACATATCTGACAAGGATGAGCAGGAGAAGGATAACATACGTAACATAAAAACTGTGAACCTTACTGGAGGCTTTTTCTTTTTTCTTTAAAAAAGGAAGCAGCCTCTCTGGACGAGCGCTCTGACTATAAATTTCAATAGGATAAAGCTTTCTTGTGCATTCCTTGTATAGAGTGCTTTTAACAAATCCCCGGGCTGTTGCAACTTTTTAAAAAAGAAAATGAAAACGGGGTCAGGAGCGTCTCTGCAAATTTTACACCCTGAAAATAAACCCCTCGATCTGCTTAAAGGAAACAAAATATGGAAAATAAAAAAATAAACATGTTATTGCAAAACAATAATAATAATAACAATAATAATAATAATAATAATAATAATAATAAGCACTTTCTGAAACATTACAAATGATCCTAAAATGTGTCCAAATGTTTTTCTTAGCTTCCGGATATTTTACTTATTACTGTTTATCTACCAGCATCCTTTTCATCCCAAGTAAAGTCCAATAGATAATGAATATTAAAAATAAGATCAAAACTCACTGAGGAATTGTATTTTCTCTAAATCATCAACTTGTTTTATGCATTTAGAGAAGTGGGTATGGTGCTGCAGAAACTCTCAGCACAAATCGCTAGAGGTGAATATATTTAAAAAATACAATAATAAGGGAGTTAATTTCAAACAGGGGAAATATTTTAACTGAATCCTTAGTGGAAATCCCTCACATACTGATTCTAAATGTTTGTCTTGCATGTCATGCAAGACTTCCTACCTGATAGTCGGGCTGTCCAAATTGTAATAATACGCTTCCTCGTCACATGATGTGCTGCAAAATCTACATTCACTTTTCCTCAGTTCTTTTTGGCTGCCAGCTGGCATCAGCGTGTGCTGTGCCACCTGTTATAGCTGCTGTCATACTTTCCAGAAGTGAAGCACAGGTAGACATCACAATAACGATGGGAACAGTTTTGGAGTTGTCCTTGGACTATAAACTACACCAATGACAAGTTTTTGGAATCACTTCCCTTGTCTGCAAGTACTAATCCCCCCCCTGTAAGTTTCTGATCAAATTAAAAAGACATGACTGGATGACAAAAATAATCTGCACTGTTTTAATCCCTTGAGACCCAGTTCTTGTCATCTTAACAACGCTTAAACCTCCAAATGTGCAAGCACTGACAGTATGCCTGGTTTAATGTTCTAAGTGTTCAAATCCGAGATGTAGAATAATTCTGCGCAGGCTGCTTACTAAGCACCTGATATTTTACAGTTTGCATACCAAACATGTTTTCATCCACTCCCAGTTATTATGTCGCTGTAAAGGACACCCCACAGAAACGCTGTGATCGAAATGTGGATAAAGCCATCAGTGAATGCTAAGGCTGATGGGAAGTAGCCTACTTAGCATATCATCATTCATTGCCACCCCCTGCTTGAGGGTGTAATTAAGTTTATGCATTGTAACCCTAGTTCCATTACCACAGACAGAGCCCTCTGTCAGGCTCTATGGGCTTGTCAAATTACTTCTGCAAATTCAGTGCAGTGAGATATGAATGGACTGGCTTGGCCAATCAGACTGAACCCTCCATATGCGCTCCCAGTGCTCTTTGTATACTGTATATAGCTGTTTAAGTGGCAACGTTAGAAACTGTTGGTAAATTCATCATTTTATGAATCAAAACATTCAATAGGAAGCTTTGTAGTGATTTATGGATCATGAAAAAGTGATGCAGTGGTGGGTCCCGAAGTTTAGTCATGTGTGAATAGATGTCAGTGAGGAGAAGAGTTTGTGGGATTTTTGTATATCTCTTGCCTCCTGCTTGCCTCAAGATTACAGATACAAATAAAATGAAGTGTTGCTTGGCACAAAGCTACCCAAAGTAGATTTCCAGTTTACACAACACTACTTGACATGGCCCACAGCAAAAACTCAGAAGCGGTGTCACACAACTTGACGACTTCCAGTGAACCATAATGATAAAAGCCTGATGCTTGAAGTCCTTACAAGGAAATCAACATGAAAGGAGAAATGTGGGCTTCAGATTTAGCAAAAATTCAGGTCTTGTTGGGAGAGGCCGTAAAGACGAATCCAGCCAACTCCCAAAATTTATTCATGAAAGAGGCAAAGAGCTCTGGTTTACCTCAGATCAAATTTGCCAGAATCAACAAGGTGTCGTTGGCATTGTTGACATAGATGTGGTCGACAAATCAACAGAAGCAATCTTTAGTCAGGCAGTCTAGTGGATCCTCTGGTGTGTTTCATTCCAAGACAGGTGGTAGGACTGCTGCAGGAGGAATCACATCTAAAGAGAAGATAAAGGCTTCAGGTTTGAGTTTTTGTGTCACACTTTTATTTACTGAAATGAAGTGAATGTGCGGTTAAGGCTATACAGCCCGTTTCAAGGTTGTTGGCTCTGTCTTGATTGATCGTGCAAATATATATTCAGGGAGTGAGCATCCTTAAAAAGGCGGCGTCTGTCTGACACAGCTTTCTTTGTTTTATCACTGTTGATACTGCAGTGACCCGTGTTTAACTGACCTGCGAGACGACATGAGACAAGATGTGTCTGACTGTTCATTCATCCCGCGCGACAGAATCATTAAAAAAAACAAGAGCGTGATTAGATAGATATGTTTTGATGTCTATTCGCCTGTAGTGCTGACTGTCTCCTCGAATGAGAGTTTACAATCTTGTCCCAGCGGGGCTTAGAGATAATGCTGAATACTGAATACTGACATGTTTTTGATGGCATAAAAATCTAACGTTGGAGCAAATGGTTAGCGTTTCACAGAGCTGGCCTCGGGCTCACAGTCAGGATCACCTTGAGAATGATTAGCATTCCAGGCTGGAAAAAGAATAATTTCAGATTGTCATCTGTTAGGCTAATATTTGGTGTAGGCCTGACTCTGGGGATGCAATCCTGCTGTTAAACATTCATCTACAACCAGACACACATCAATCCAGCAAGACTTAATGACAATTTAAATGCACGTTTTTCAGACTGTTAGCCACAAATGAAAACAACTAAAACAACTTTTTTAGTTAAGGTTAAAATTCCTGTGATTTGTTCTCCAAAATGAATAATTAAGCAATACCACACTCGAGGTCACGATGCTGTACTGAATATCAGCTCGGCTGTGTTTCAATCACAGGCTGATAATCTCAACCGTGCTAATATTCAGTACAACATCACAACCTCAAGTGTGGTATTGCTTTTATACAAACGTTCTGCAAGCACTATTTATTAGTTTATAGCAGCATGTGACAACAGATTACAATTTGTTTATTTAATCATTCATTTGGCTCTGTTACACAAATAGTTCCAACTGGACTGGGAGTGCACGGCTGCCAAGTAACACATCAATTTTCCTGAGCAGTAGCTTGCTAGCATTGATCTATAAGCCTACATGTTACTGCAGCCCAGTCGCCAATATTTTTGAGACTGAAAGTCTCAGGCTGTTTGTCCTACAGCGTTAGCTTTATTTTTTTACCCGTCTCTAATTTGTCTAATGTCATATGAGCAGACCTGGAAGTTTGTGCTGATGTATCCAGGTTTTTCTTTCCTTCCCATCGTCTTCTTTGCAAAGTTTGTTCCAATTTACAATCGATAACAGCGTTGTGCCTTATATCAGCCCACTGGAATAACTGGGCTGTCGAAACAAACTGCTCCTATTCCCATTTCAACTGAAGAGAAATACAGAATCACCCACATCAAAATTGAGTACCAGATCTTCCTTGAAATCTTAAGCCATTGAGCCATGTATGAACTCCTTTACTGCTAACACTGAGGTAAACAGTATGCGATCTGTTATTTATAGAGGTTTTCTAGGTTAATTTTTAGTGTTGAGTGGAGCCACCGATTCTAGGGTGACACAGTGCCCTGTTAATGAAAACTTCATTTGTTTGCACTGTGTGTGGGACATGTGTTGACTCACCCTTACCCCCATCCAAAATACACCTTTATCACTGCTGCATCTGAGCTGCCTGGACTGAGGTTGTTTCTAGTGATTCATTTGCTTCCTGGAAAGCTAAATCCCTCTGAAAGATAATCTCAAAATGGGCAATAATTATCTAAAAAAAAAAATCTAATGAAATTGGAAATCGTGTCTGGGAAGTGATAATAAGTCTGTGGAGGTTCTCAGTCATCCAAGGCATTTCTTCAAGCAAGGTTAAATCTGGGGCAACTGGACTTGGTTGTAGATCCATGAACCAAATCCAGTTTCCCCAGATCTAACCCTTCTTGAAGACGTTATGACAAGTTAATATGTACCTTACTTAACTGAAGAACCAGAATATTCAAACTATGGCAAGAAGTGAAAAAATAGAAACTTCTGCATGAATTTGCATTTCATTAACCCCTCAAAGTCCCATGAAGCACTGGGAACTTTGTTGTAATAAAGTTGCAGATCGACTTTATATACTTTTGACATGTTGGTGCAAATCAGCCTTCCAGTAACAAAACTTTATGCAGCAGTCAGTCAAAATTATATTTAGCTTTTCTTAACAGGGGGAGAGCTATAAATATTCTTTGTGTTTAATTTTGCCTTTGAGAGTGCACCAATTAAACACTGGGTCTACATTGCTTGATTAGGGGACTGGATCCAAAGCTGATTTAAAAACCGTGGTGTCTGCTTTGCTAACATTTTACAGTACTCGATCTGCCTACAGCTCTGACATAGTGATTAGATGTAGAAGTAATTGTAGTGACTTCCAGACATCTTCGGACCGTCTCTGCTTTCAGAATTTATTTAGATTTTTCCATCCAAGCCATTTTTTTTTACAGCAGCATTTTTAGGCTACAATCCATGCCTTGGTAAAAATGTGCTGTCAGGGGTAATTTTATCTCTTTCAACAAAATATGAGCATCAAAACCACTGCAGCAGCTCTCTGTGGAGAAATACTCCAGAAATGTCACAATGCTGACGATATTTCCTGCATAATCTCTGTTGAAACAGTGGCGATTTTTATTCATTTGGTAATCACTTGTATTTGGTTTGTCCTGGGATGTACTCATTTGTCAGATTACATTAACTGTCAAGTTAAAACTGAGAGCCTGTCTGGACAAGCCAAGTCTGTTTATACAGCTTACAAAGTGTGATCATTTCAACAGACGAAAGCAGCACTGTATATTGTGCTGTTTGGACTATAGCACCTCTTCTTATCAGTTCTGGGTGGAAATGTGGTTCATGCAAAACTGTTTAACTTTTCCAGGATATTTTCTTTCCAATGGAATTTTTGCAACGTTAACAAAGAAAAAAAAAAAATAAAAAAAAATAAAAATAAAAAAAAAATATATATATATATATATATATATATATATATATTAACATTCACTTGCACATAAATCATTGCACAAATTAGCAAGAATACCATCCCATTCATTTATTTAAATGGGCACCCAACCATTCACTGATGCGCAGTGCTTTTGAACTGTCTGTGGTACTTTTCCACACACTGTGAGATGTATGTGATTAAACTGCACACAACTGAGATTAAGTCTGTGAATCTTCACACCTATAAGACTGTATAGCCATATCTTACATACAGTATAACATACAAAATCAGTTTAATTGATTAGTACGTTATTAAATTATTGTGTTATGCAAATCTCCCCTCACTGTGGGCAGTAAATGTAATTTATTCTAATGTGAATTTACATTTAATGTCCCCAATATTTGGCTAATCACAACGTTTAATTCAAGTATAATTAAATTTTCTAGTTTACTTAATGCTAAATAAACTAATGGCAATCTGTGCGTGACTGATTTCCTTATTCGTGTAGTCTGCATATTTCATTAAGTCACGCTGATTCACAAATGAGTCACTCATATTGAGCAATACACCCAGACGAGAAACAGTTGTAAACAGGTTACAGACCTGTGTGTGTAAATAACATGTATTAGAGGCACACATTCTAGCATGTAGCTACGTAGCTAATTAGTTTCTTGGTAACCAGTTAATGTAATTCAAAGAGACCTTCATTATCACAGCAGGGCAATGTCACTGATCATTTCCTGTGCCTGGTGTGGTATTGGGGAACAGAGAGGTTCCCCACAGGTGATATTTGGACGGTTCACAGTGTATAGTAAAGATGAAAAGAAGTGGTATTCAGAAACTGCAGGTAGCATTTAATACCAGTTCTTCATAATGTGACTACAAAGGTTTATCTAATTAATTAATTGAATTAGTTAATCAGGAAACAAGTACCAACTACAATAGTTTCTTAACCTGCAGGTATAATGACATGTCATTCACTTCATATCTTGCTTGTTGTTAGAGATTAAATTGACTGCTGCATGACTGACTGTTTTGGGGAGAGAGAAGCAGCGTACATGCAAAGATATTTTAATATTTTATATTTTGTAGTCTTATTAGACTTTTTCCAGTTTATTGCTGCAGCGTGTGTATCATGGCTATAAAACAAACAAACAAACAAACCAACAAAAAAGACAAGAGAAGTAAAACATAAAACTTTAATCACTCTCACACCTCGGGAAAAGTATGAGAATATTGATTCAGCTCTGGGCTTTCTGCATATGTGGTTAGATGTTTTAATTCCCGCTTTATTCCTCTAAAATTGGAATGAGGAGTTTCTTAGGAATCGTCCACCCAATACGTAATATACTAAGTTTATCTGGGTCACCGTCACACCTTGAAAGAAAAAGCCCATTTTATAGATTAAAAAAGAAGGTGAGGGCTCTTTGACTGGCTAACCAGACTCAGCGGGAGCCGATCTATGTGCAGAGGCTTCCTGGCTCCTCAGAGATTTGGTTAATCAAAGCAATGGGTTAGGTGTGATTAGAGGCACGGATGGTCGAGAGTCTTTTACGTTGATTAGAAAAAAAACAAAACAAGACAGAGTCAAACAGGTCACACATCATCATGCCGACACAGAGCATATTATGCGTTTATGGGCATGTAAGATGTGCTTATATAACATAACTGATGTTATTCTATCACTGAGATTTACATGAATTTAAGTATTATGTTTGCTTTAAATGAGAGGTTTTACAGGATACAGTCTCATCCTCAGCAGACGGTTGATACTTCTTAGTATGCAAATTGAAAACCCGAGACAAGCCCACAGCAAAGTCAGCTATCAATAAACTGAAAAGTGGCAATTAATCATTTTTTCCTGGTGACTGGAGGAATGAAACCCTCTGGCCACATAGAACAACCCTTCATTAATTATACACAAAAGTAAAACAAAAGTGAGAATTGAATGGGCAGAAAAACTTGTCCTGATGATTTGATTTTATCTTCTATTAAAATGAATAATTCCATAGTGGTGTATTAATTTCTACACATGATACGTACGGTTCCCTCATAATAAACTGTAATAACTTTGTTGATCTTCATTAGCATGTTGCGAGAATGTTAGCACGCTGAAATCAACATTTAGCTCAAAGCAACTCTGTATCTGAGTGCAGCCTCACAGAGCATGGAAGTTTGTCAGGAAGGCTGGTGTGTGTGTCTGTTTGTGTGTGTTTGTGTGTGTGTGTGTGATGGGGAGGTTCAGATGCTGTTTGACCATCTAACAAGCACTTCTGTTGAAACTATCAGCTTTAGCAACTTGACTCTGCACTTTCAAAGACGTGGCACAAATAAAGGCCAACTGAGGCTTTTCTTGACGCACCTATGTTCAAAGTTTCACTTCACAACACATCGCAGCAACTCCAGCCAACTGACTCCTGATGTATTTAGCTACCAACTATTGGACTGCTGTGTCAGCTCTGCAAGGGGAGAGTTACTAAATCATATACTATACACCTTAAAAAATAGAAAGGTTTTAAACCTTTCCATTTTTAATGTGTTTAAAACTGCAGAAACTGTTTTTTAAATGATCATGTTCAAAAATAGCCATAATCATCTTCTACGGTGGATGATTTGATCACAGAAGTGACTCTTTGGTCCTCCCTTGAAGTTAAATCTAGCCAGCCACAGAAAAATGCCAACCTGAACAAGTCAGACCGTCAACGTTAGATGAAATTCTGACCCAAGCGGCAGACAGGATGAGAGCACTTTCATCAGTGTGTGGTCTGCACTGACAAGCCAGACGTGGCGAGAGCTGTTGACACAAGCTATAGCCTGTCTTCAATGAGTAAATATATCAACACATCGATTATTGGGTAAGAAGTTTGAGTCACGACGAGATAAGAGGTCATCTGTTCCACCTTTGCCCCAGTTTTCTGTCTCTCTGTAAAGTCAGTAAACCACATCTCTACTGACTTCAAACCTACTGTAAATCTGCGCAGTGGATAACATGCCTTCAGGCACTGCCAAGTAAAAAAAATGTTAATTATTAAAGCTCTCAAACTTAAAAAAAAAAAAAAAATCCACAGGGTTTTAAGCCTCATCTTATATTGACATCTTTTATTTGAGTCAATTCTACCCTTGAATGAATCGAAACAAATCCAATCAATGAAAACATGCTTTCAAAATCCTTTAACGTTTGAAAAATTATTAGTTCAGATCAAAATTGTACATGTAATCACACTCTATTTGCCCAGTTTTTGACATTGGCACACACATTAATTTACATTGGCATTTTATCAAAGCCAAAAGGCAAAAGGTGCTCAGTTTATCTTGACAGTATGTTTAAGATTGAAGAACATGAGTAAGATTCAAATCTACATACTGATATACAAAACAGTAAATAAGGAAAAGGAATACAGACTACACAAATATTAAAGGCAAAACAGGAATGATTAAAACTTAATTCTCCTGTCTGTGCAAACAGCAGCCCCAGATAATCCCTTGCTCTACCATGAGGAATTCATGTGAGGATAATTTATTCATTTCTTTTACATGTCATCAGCATGTGGTCGCAGTCTGGCAGATTGCTGAGGATCCAAGGTCAAAGTAGCTATGTGACCGGTAATTGGGTCTACATGGAAATGACCCATCTTTTCTTCTTGACTGCTGTTTAGAGACACTGGCTCCAAACTGGACTGGTCTTGGTTCACCCCGAGCTTTCCCATCAGTGCAGCAATATCATCCAATTCCTGATCGCCTGCGAAATGCCGGTGCAGAGGCTCTGATTCATCCTCGGCAGAGAAGGGATGGTCAGTGACATGCAGCACACGGGAAGCCTGAAGGTTCTGCAGGGACCGTGACTGGACTGTGTGATAATGAGAGACGGAGGAAAGATAAACAAGTTGAAATCTTTGTGGAAATGCAGCTCAGCTTTACCTTATGTAGTATTTATAAGCAGTCCTTAACAATTTAACGGTGGGGGTTTATAGCACACTAAAATGTAGTTATAAGCTGATATAAGATCATGTAAAGAAGCACGATACACAGTAAAACAGCTGTCTATATATAAAGTATGTTATCATTGGACATATTACATTAATAAACACTTTAAAAAATGTACTGATAACTACATTTTTGTATGTTATAAACCATTTATTAAATGCTTGTATACTGGTTATAATCACTAAAAAAGGGGATGCCAAGTGTTATAGTCTTATCTATGCTTGCACCTGTCGTTAGCAAGTGTGTGTCATGCACGCCTTTACGTTGTAAGTACATCAAATTCACGCCTGAACACATTAAAGACTCTAAACCTATAAAAACCCGTAACGTAGCCCTTAGCACTTGGGGAAAGTGCGGCATCGATTCCTCTTTCAAGGCTGTCAAACAGCTTATGGTAACAAATTGCACCTTGTTGCTGTACAAATCCTAATCTTGCCTTCTAATATAAAACGTACATTTTGGGTAGTTGAGCCAATAAATCTAATAATAAAGTGATAATTAATAGTCATTTATCAGAAGCTGTTGACAGAGCAATAGCTTAATAACCGTAATGATAATGTATGGCCTTGGTTTTCTGCATATTGGCTCTAATCTTTAAAGTTTTAAGTCGACAGCAAATCCTCAGACAGGCGGAGCAGGCTGTGAGGCTCGGCAGGTGAGAACCTTTCAAGCAGTGGGTGAGACTGCAGTTCTAACAAGCTCCTCAGCTGTGACAGAGAGGTGCTGGATTAGTTGGCAGGCGGGTGCACAAAGCTATTTGGTGCTGAAGGTTACTCACTTCTGACTGGACTGAAGTCTCCTTGGCTGACCTTGGTGTCAGAGAAGGGCTTGAGGCTGGGGAACAGGATCAGGGAGAAGGACAGCAGGAGCACCTAAGGGATGGAGAAAAAGAGAGCTCGATAAAGGATGGCTGAAATAGGTGGAAAAGACATCATTCACACTTCAAGTCAAAGAAGGTTGTTACTTGGAAATCTTTTTGTACACTGTTGAACTTTTAAATGGCTAGCGGTCTGGATGATTCACTTTCGAGTTGCAATGTTCAGAGAGAAACGGTGAACGTTTTCTTGCTTCTTGTGAAGCAAAGTACTCTGTGACTGGGAACCAAGACCTTCATATTTATAGATGTTGTTGATAGATGAGGCACCTGCATTGCCTCAGGTCTTGCACTTAATTCCATTGGTGCGATCAAAGCTATTGAATTGCTTCTGGTCAGCCAGTGTATTTCTTCTTTATAGAGAGAGAGACTTTTTGTGCCTTTTGTGCGGTCTTGGCTTTTCTCGATGGCTAATCCAGCTATAACAGTTGTTGCTATCTGGCTTGCTGTGAAGGTGAATGTTTTTAACGATGAGTCATATTGAGCCTGGGCAGTTTGTTTATCTATCTGGCAACCACACATACACAAAGGACATTCATACCAGTACACATGTCCCAGTCTGAGCTGGCTTGTTCGATGTATTCATGACGAGAGCCTGCAGCCTGCGCAACTGTTCCATTAGTGACCTGTAAAGATGAGAAGAGAAGAGAAAGAAAAGAGCAAGAATGAAACAAACATCAACCAACAAAAATAATTTCATTCGCAAGGACGTTTGGGAACAATAGGCAAGATGTTAAAGACGGATTCTGAGTGGAGGAAACAAACATTGTCAAGGGAACAGAGGAAAGAAGGGTTGGAAATATAAATGAGATTTTCAGAATCTCTCACATGTTGCATTTCTCCAGCTGGGACACTTTCCTCTGCAGTTCCTGGTTGTGTGCATTGCAGGCAGCCATCCTAGAGGAGATAATACAATGCGAAAATATAATTATCTCATTTATTTTTAGTACTGCACCAAACTATGAATCAAACTTTTTCATTAAAGCTCCAGTAAGCACTATATAGATTTTAGAATTGAAAACAACCTCCTTGGGTATAATTTAAAAACTGCTTTCCTCATTCAGGTTTAGAGAAGGATCCCCTTTGCATTACTGACACATATTTTCAAAACCACGCAGTACCAAATGTCATAAATTCATTTCCTACCTGTTCAGCACCTCCCAAAACTCACATGTATGTAGAATTCACAAATACATCACCATGCAATCATAACATGCTTTAACTCTAACACAAAACTGATGTTAAATTGATTTCATATGCAAAGCAAGTCCTACCTCGACTCTGCAACATATTTTTAGCATTCTGTCTTTGAAAGCTAGTGATAAATATGGGGAGTTTAGGTAGCGATATAGGATAAAGGCCAGAATCAAACCACAGTTATATGGCTGACACTTCAGGACTACCCAAGATGACTTTCATACTGTGTCGAAATGAAAAGTGCTGCCTACAGGGTACAGCAAGAAAACTATCAAGAAATTCACAGTCTTTGTTTTGGAAACTCGACAGCATATTGAATATTTTGTTTATTTTAAGATGCGAAAACATGCAAAGAAAAAAAAAATCACATTTCCTCTTGTTATTTTTGTATAAATTAAATTCTTACCTGCTCTCCAGCCCATCAATATACTCCTTCTTCTTCTTCCTGCTCTCCTGGGCAGACTGCTTATTGCGAATCTTTCTGCGTATTTTCTTCAGAATCCTTTCTTCATACTGATTGACAGAGCAAGGAACGTTTTTATTTTGAGCCTCAGCGGGATAAACTCTAAGAGCCGGTGGGTGTTTTCATTGTTTAGGTATTGATAGCAATTTACCTTTGTAAGAGGTAGTTGACCAGGTAGAGTCACCCCCTCCTTTGCTAAAAGCTTCTTCTCATCTTCATTGAGAATCAACTCTTGGATGGACTGTTGGGATGGGTGTGGAGGCTGGTGGTGAGATATGAATACTAATATTGAAAACATAGTCGCTGCTGTTTGATTAAATTTTCTCTCTGCCACCACTTCACTTCCTCCTTCTCCACCGCCGCCCCTCTATCTCTCTCCCTAGAGCTTCACAAGAAGTAGTTAAATGAGTGCAGAGTATCAGGCCACCTTCATCACTCTCATTTCATGGCTACCTCAAAGCAATTATGGGGTGAGAACCTAAGTTGCATTCTGTCACTCTTTCCTTCATCTTATTAAGCTGGACTGCCAAGATGGGATCAATACCCGGAGTGAGATGAGAGCCACACCGCTGCAGACCCTCAAGTTTCAGAAGCTCAAACACAACCTGACAAATATTATTTAATATTTTGCAATATGGTCACTGCTGCCGCGTTGGTGTTCCTATGCGGGGTTTGCATGTTTCCCTGTGGGTACTCCAAAGACATCCCTGTTAATTCACGTCTCTAAGTTTCCCATAGGTGTGAACATGAATGGTTATGTGTCAGCCCTTTGATTGACGGATACTGGTCCAAGGTGTACCGCGCCTCTCATTCATTGTCAGCTGGAATCGGCTCTAGCACCCTGCAAACCCTTCAAAGAGTAAGTGCTTGTAGCTAATGGATAGATGGATGGTGCCGCATAGAACTTTTTCTCCACAAATACAATTTAGTATTCTTACATAACTGCAAACTCTCAACACTTTAAAGAGGTCATATTTCAAAAATACATGAGAGGGTGCGTACGTCACTCTCCTGTCTTCCGAACTAAGAGGGGTGAGGGAAAAAAAAGCTATAAAAGTGCCGAGTAGCACGATGCCAAAAAACTGCTGTGTTGCATTTTGCACTTTATACAATAAAAATGCGTTCATAATATTTGTTTTTACTTCCCCAAAGAGCAAATGACTCTAACAGAGGAGAGAGGATGCAGAGAGGATGAAAAAGTCAGAGACCTGGCCTTATCTCTACGTCTGTGGCAAATAATTAATGGCATGTTAGTAAATTACGTTTTTCACATCATACTCTGGCTCACACAAGAATTAAACAGCAGGAGCTGTGGATGAGTCATACAGCCGCAGAAAGATGCACAAACACGCATGATCGCTCGCCCCCCTACCACAACTGTACCATCCCCACTGGCTGTTGAACTCCCACCACAGCCAGGATACACTTACAGGTTCCGGTGTGCCAGACAGTAGCAGATCCTTGACAGTTAGCGGGAAGCCAGAGGACAGCTGGGGTTTATGTACATCTGAGGGATATTGTGCTATCCTTGTCCTACCCGATGGGAAGGTGGGATCCCAGCCATCTGCACCCACACAAGAGACAAGAGTAAACATAAACCAATGTAAACAAATATTATTAAGACATGCCAGTGTTGTTGTTGGATTATGTGATAAAAGACATTTGGAGCCTATATGTCAGATAAATACAAATTACTTCTCAACACGTGTATTTTCACTTTTTATTGGCAATAATGTCAGTGTTTTGATAGTTTGGATATTGACTGTGTTGTACACGGTCACAAATAATGTAATAAATGTTATCTTACAATATCTTGTGTGATTCAGGAGATCCAGGGATTCATGTGCAGGATATTGTGACTGAAATGTCATATTCATAATGTTTTTTTCTGTGATCATTTTATGCTCACAACCACAGCTGGAAACATGATTTAATATAGTGTCATAAAAATTAAATTATGGCGTTATTAAAACTTAATTGGGAAACAGAATGTTAATTGGAAACTATTTTTTATAACTGATTTGCTGTATTAGTTGCTTAAATAATTTCCAGAGGAGCTTTACAGGAGCTGTGCAAGCGGGTAATATAATCGGGCTTAGCAGCCTCTGTGGACATAATCAAGAGGAAAGAGGTAAAGAGGATGTTGATAGAGGAAGCTAAGCAGTGAAAAGGAGAGAGAGTGACTGAGCGAGAGGCCACCAGACGAGAGTATATTTAGGACTGACTTTTTGTCGTTAGTGAGAGCTTTATGAAACAAACGGCTGAAAGACAGATGCCGAGCTGGGCTTCATGCCGTTGGATTAATTAGTAATATTATTAGCTGGCTGCTATATCTTGTGTTGTTGTACGAGCTTAATCTTTGGCTATTAGCACAGTTGTCAACTCACTAGTTTTTCATCATAAGTGACGAGATCACAACAAATGATATTGTTGCTGATTAAACTGATTAAATGAGAAAATAACCTGTAGCTCAACCACAATGGAAAGAACTGGTTGGCACCACATTACAAATGTTTTAATCGTAGACATTTTATGACTCACTGAGGTCAATGGAGATGTTGGCTTCCAGGGCTGCCTTAGTTTGTGGTCTTGTAACTAAGTACTGAGTGTCCTCTGGGGGGCTTTCAGGGCACCGAGGACTGTCCATCTGGTCTGACGGAGGGTCCTCACTGATCCCACTGTCACTGGGAGAAGGGGACCAGAGAGGCGAGCCGGTCACAGAATCACTTCCAGTCAAGAGGGCATTGAGGAAGTCATCGTCTGCCTGTCCGGGTGGCTGCAGCATCTGCTGGGTGAAAACACTAAGTGCTATCATTATTCTGTCTATGTGACGTGATAACATGGCAAGAGATGGCCGAGTCTCTCTTAAAAACAGACAAAGACCTACAGAGTATGTCAAGGGTGAGCTATACAGTACATACGACGCAAACAACTTTTTATAGCATGTATGTGTGAACCACAGTCATACGCACATTTGGGTCTTGGGCTGGCCAGGCGTGATGGTTGCCATGGCATCCTGGCTCCTCATGACGGAGAATCCCATCGTTTTGATCAAACAGCCAGTCAAGGAGCTCAATGCCATCACAGTCCTGAATTGGGATCATGACATTTAATGTTAGAAACAGTATGATATCCTTCACGCTTCCAGAAGAAAGACAAGAAGACAATATAGGGTTCATATATCACCACAGCTGAGGACTGCTGTTACACACTATACTGTACATTATGTTCTCCCAACATGCCTAGATATCTGTCAGTCTCTGTGACCATTTTCCTCTGATAATTATGTCATTTTAACTGTATTCTAAACCTGTACATTAAGACAGCCTGAACTTTGTTCTGTGGATTTGCCCCATTAACCCACAACGGGCTACAACTACACACAACTACAACGCAATAGAAAGTATAATAGTTAGTTTTCTTTACCTGATCTCGGTACAGCTCCATAGTTTCCTTGCTTGGGTGGAACACCAGAGAAGCAGCCAAAACTAGAGAGATCCAACCAAAATCCGCAGTTTATTTTGTAGAAGCTTTGTCTCTGTTCCCAAAGAGTCTGTATTATATCTCTCGGCTCTTCTTCTCGGGTCCAAAGTTTAAACTCCAACACAACACACCCAGCAAACTTGCTTGCTTTGTCCCCATTGGCTATGAGTAGATATCCTCTGATTGGTAGCCAAGAGTACACAACTAAAAGAACTTGACAAGTTGGTCTATCTTGAGACAGAGGACATGAAGTCTCCAGTGAGACGTAAACCACCAGAAAGGTCAAAGTCCATTGTTTTCTTTCCTCTTTTTTTTTTGATAGCATATTGACGTAATGGTTGTGCTGACCTTTGGCATATATTCATAACACAATGGACACACAATAGCCAGCCTCTAGAAAACTGAAGTCAACAACACTGCTTTTAATAATATTGTAGAATAAAAGCATTTCAACCAATCCACAGCAGTACTGTTTATCAAAGTGTTACACACACATATGTATATTTCAAATTATAACTTTATATATTATATATATATTATATTAGTTAAGTAAATCAAAAAATATCTCACACATAGTTGGCATATTAATGTGTCGTATCAGTTTATGAGCAAACTGAATTATTAATTGAATGATTGATAATAAGTAGTAGAAATAAGTAGAATCAATGAAAAACACTAATCTGCCTTTAAGGAGGCTTAAAAACATAAATGTACTGCAGAGTTTTGAGTATTTATAATCTGTGTGATTTGTCTGAGGGTCCTTTTTTTTTTCACCAAAGCTTCAAAACCTCCCGTGTATTTCAACAATCCCATGAATAAATGAATTAATTGTAGAGGAACCCGCAAACGGACAAAAACATTCATATTAGAGATGCAGTTATAGATAGATGGAGGATGTTATTTGCATTTGAGATAAAAGATAAAACAGATTAAACAGAAGAAGAAAAGAGGAGGAATTTTCTTTTTCAATTTTCTGTGTGGGCCATGAAAAGATTGATTGAAAAGCCATCTGAGAGGTTGCATCCATGAAACCTGCAGAGACTGCAGAGAAACTTTCTTAATCAAAAGTCAGCTTGTAAATGCAGTGCTGTTCCTCAAGTTGGCTCTTGAAGGAATAGTTTGACATTTTGGGAAATATGCCAACTCGTTTTCTCGCAGAGAGTTAGATGATGGGACTGATACCACTCATGTCTGGACTGTAAATATCACATTATAGCCAGAAGATTAACATAAAGATTGGAACCAGAAGGAATATCGTGTCCTTGGCTTTATCTGAACTTATCAAAATCAGCCTTCCAGCACCCCTAAATTGAAATTTGCTTCAAACTCCACCAAAGGCATTTCAAATGCAGCGCGCTGTGCCTGTTGACTTGCTCAGATTTGGTCATTTTTCCGCAGTTTATGTTCCTCAGTTTCTTCTACCATGAGTAAACGTTGTTGAATAGTTTCCCTTTTGGCAGTTTTTTCACGATCGGAAGTTTGCACAGGGTGTTTTATTTTGAAAATCGACTGCCGTTTGTGTGTGTCTGATCTCTGGACGACTCGATCTTCTCTGTGCTGTGTGATGCGGGCAGCTCGTGGCGTCAATCAAAAATAGAACAGCTGCGTTTTTTCGGCAGAGAGAACAGAGAGCCTCTTCTGGGAGGCTTCTGGATGTGGTTTAAAACATTTTCTAGAACAGTCGTGATCAGAAGCACTGGTAGGCTTTGTTGATTTCAGAGCAGGTTAATTGTTCCCCATGTTTCCAGTCATTTGAGCTAATAGCTAAACCAACCAACCGCTGGCTCTAGCTACAATGAAAACATGAAAGTGGTGTTCTTCTCATCTAATTCAGCATCAATTCATATTTCCCAAATTGACTCTACCTTTAAACTCCATCAGTGTGAGCACCACAAAGAAAAAAGAGAAATGCCGTCATAGTTTCAGTTTTAGTGTTAAAATCAAACTCTTCACAATGTTGCCTTTGAGACACAAAATATGCCAGAACAAGTTATTTTTTAATTCCAACAAAACCTCACCGTCATATCTCGTGATCCCGCTGAGCTCCCCACCGTGTACAAATGTATTTTTGAGGTCACCTTCGGTAACCATCGTTACTGATGTCATGTGTTGCAGTTGGAAATGGTAATAAATTTATTTCAGTTGGTGGCAATGATTGGCTGTTATGGCTCCCTGCTGCAGCAATACAGCATAACAAAACAGAGTCGACAACACATGATAAATAACCTGGAGGGAGAACAGCAAACTATAGTCATGTATTTAACTTAACAATTCAGCAGGGAGGATAACACAGAGCAGGGCAAGATGAGGTGGAGAACACGTGGTGGAAAAAGTGTGAGGAGGCAGCAGCAACAGCAGCAGAGAAGCTATCATGATTATTAGCATGAAGGCCTTTAAATAGACCACCACCATCAGTACACAGAGTTTTGATGGGTATGATAAGCTGGCTGACAGCTGACCCAGCACATAGTTAGTGTCTCGCAGGAACAAGTCTATTGGGTTTTTATAAAAGAAGCATTATGTAATCATTATTGCTTCATTATCTGACGGAGGGAGGTTCCAAAGGGCAAAAGCTCTGTAATTACTCCACAAGCTGTTTTTGAAAAAGAAAAAAAAGGAAGCTCTATAAAAAAAATTAGAAGACGGAGAGAAGGAAACTGTTAAGGTCAAGCTTCATGGCCCCCGACGTCATGCTGGTTGACATTGTCAGATAGAGACAGCTGTGGTTTATGTTTCACCTGTGTGTCTTTCTTCCCACTTATCTCTGACTGCTTGTGTGTGTGTTTGTCACCGACTCCCAGTGTCTTTACTCCAGGAATCCGCTCCCATGCTGTGCTTTGTCATCCATCAAGGGGATTTCCGGCATTTATTTTAATCCTACGCTTTTTGGTGTGTTTATAACTTAACTCAAGTTTAGTTTTAAAAAACTTAAATAAGTTTAATAAGCAGCAGTAATTGTTCGGTAGTATTAACAAGGGCAAATATTATATAATACACTAGAGGCGTGTTGAAACGCTGTTCTAAATATTTTTGCAAAGCTAGAGGCGTACGAGACGGACGAATGAAGCATGAATTGCTATTAAATTTTGGACAGACAGTCGTACTTTCCAAAGGTAGAATTCTAATTTTGGCAATCCTGTGACTTTTCCTCTTGTGCCACCAACAGGTTGAGACTTTTAGTGAAATGTCTTAACTGTTGGATGGATTGCCATGAAATTTGCTGGAGATATGTGTGCTGTTCTCCTCTGAACTAATTACTAAATCTTTGTTGATCGCCTGTCTTTTAATTCTGCACCACCAGCAGGTCATAATTAGTTGTTGTTTCTGACCAAACATCTGCAGAAGTAATCACTTTCTCCTCCATAGTCATTAGTGGTTAGTGCTACTTAGCATTCATCGTGGTAGCATTGTCATCGTGAGCATGTTAGCAGGCTGACATTAGCATTTACATCAAAGCACCATTGCTCCTGTTGGCTGTTAGACCCACAAACATAAAGTCCAGATGCTAATGTGGGACCTCTTGAAAAGTTTTAATACCGTTACAGTGCTAGGGGTGGGGTTAGGCTATGATGGCTTCAGTGCGCTGAACAGTTATAACAAAAACCACGCACACAATTCATGGGCCAGAGTTTCGGCTGTATTACTTATTCCTGACTTGGCTGTGAGCTTGTTGGAACTGCATGCCCTGCTCAGTTCAGCAGTTTTTCTGGCACTGTACACAGCAAGGAAAGACAAAAAAAAAAAAAAAAGACAAACAGACTAAAAAACAAACCACAATTCTTGGTCACCTCTCAAATCAGCATGACTCAAAAACACAGGCTTTATCATGTTGAATAACAACTACCTAACAGAATAAAGTCCCGTTTTGCTGTGTTAGTGTGTCTTTTTTGTGGGTGTGAAGTGCTTATTGGGCAGGGACGCATAAATTCCAAGTGCATACTGTACCGCTGTGCATGTGCTCTCACCTGTGCCTCTGGAGACACTGCCTTCAAACTAAAAGGTCAGCAGTCTGACAGCACTGTGAAATATTAATTTTAACATGTCTGGAGGGATGCACTCAGGTACCTCCAGTTCCTTACTGTTACAACAACTACTCCTTTATTAATTTACTGTATGTCAGACCATTTTAATCTTAAGAGGTTATTGTTGTTGTTTTTTCATGGGTAGTTGCCCTTCTTGTGGAGTGATGAGAGCCCTGCAGTGGAAATCAGAGCTAAACATGCATAAAGAATAGACTCAGTGTCTGTTGTTGTTGATGACTTGATATGACATTTGACAGAGCACTATTAATTCCCCATTTGAACGCCCCTCTCCACTGTGCTGCATATCCTATAAATCTGAAATGAGGGTCAGACGACAACATATGCCTAATTGAAAACTGTAGGGAAAAGATATGGTAATAAGGCTCTGAAAACGTACTGAGATTTACAAATGCTGGAGATTAAATGTCAGTCATTGCAGTAAATGCCATTCTGACAAGAGCTGTAACAATGCAAGACCTCACAGGTGGCATGCATAATTTGAAATACAAATCCCAGAAAACACTAATTTTCCCTGAAAGAAACTGAGTATCCTCGTATTATAATAATATGGAATATAATCTGGCAGTGGTGCAATAATAACTTGGCTGACAGACGTGACATTTGGCGGTTGTTTATTCTAAACATCTTGTGCATATGAATATTGTAATTGGTCTCGTAGCAACTTCTCAACTAAAACCTGCCACTTTTATTGTGATACTTGAACATGAGTATGTGTGTGCAGATGTAATAGATTTTCGCCGGTATGTTTAACAATGTACTGTTTTGCTCCATCAGTGCAAATCACCAGTAGTCTAAGTACTTTAACTGCACTGCATTTAAGAGGTAAATACCTTTTACTACACTACATTCATCTAACAGCCTTAGCTCCTACTTTACAAATTAAGTAAGAATTAATTAAGGAGCCTGAAACGTGATTTGATTGATTGTTTTAATTACTTAGATGATTGACAGAAAATTAATTGCCAACTATTTTGCTAATTGTTTAAATAAATGAATAAATATGAATGAATAAATAAATCAATTAATTTATTTATATATATATGCTACTATGTAGCATAGTAGTATGCTGGACTGTCTGAGACACAGCATGGAATTGAAGTACCCAAATCCCAATGGGCCATACCACGGAAGGTGACAACAACAGGGCCAAGGTTCTGTGGGACTTCAGCTTCCAGACTGACAAACAGATCCTGGCTAACCAACTGGACATAGTGGTGGTGGACAAAGAGCAGAAGAGGGTGGTGGTCATAGATGTAGCGATCCCAGCTGACGCCAACATCAGGAAGAAGGAACATGAGAAACTTGAGAAGTATCAAGGGTTGAAAGAGCAGCTGGAACCGATGTGGATGGTCAAGGGTAGCGTGGTCCCCGTGGTAGTGGGGGCACTTGGTGCAGTTACCCCCAAACTGGGAGAGTGGCTCCAACAAATCCCAGGAACAACAACTGAAGCCTCAGTCCAGAAGAGTGCAGTTCTAGGAACATCGAAGATACTGCGCAGAACCCTCAGACTCCCAGGCCTCTGGTAGAGGACCCAAGCTTGAGGATGACACAGATACCACCCCCCGCCAGGGTGAGAAGGAGATTTTATATAATTTATTTTATATAATATATTTATATATATTGATATATATATTGATATATATATTGATATATATATATATAGATTTGGAGGTATTGGTCGTGTACGACCAAGTGAATGAATGGAGAAAATAATCCAGTAATTATACCTGAATGATCAGATGTCACCATTAAACAGTCACAGGGGGCACTTTCCTGAAGTGAGTACTTTTAATACCCCCTTGTCCTTTTTATACTTTATACTTTTATACTTACCTTGAGGCTTGTTTTTGTTTTCCCAGGTAGGTAAAAGGGGAAAAAAATCCCTTGATCAATCCACCACAGAGGAGAGCAGCGTTTACCAAGCATACAAAGTACTACTCCAAGGTCTGACTCTGAGAGGCTATATTAGCATATCAGACCAGAAATGTGACAATATTAGGAAGTGCTGTTTCATATCATTTATATCAACTGATTTCCTCTGATCTATCATCTATGACCTGTGATCACTTTGAGATATGTAATTTGTGATAATATTTGACCATTTACAGGCTAAATGGTTAACTGAAAATGATCAGTTCAAAGCATTGACAGACACATTGAGAACAAATATAATGACTATGATTCTCCAAAGACATATGGTTATTTAGCGAGGATTATTCAGTGAGTCTTATCCACAGAAGCGCTGTCAAAATGTCAGGAACTGCAGGTGTTGAAAGCCAACAAACTTTACAAGCAGCAGTAGATACCCACTGGACTATGACCAGAAAATGAGGAAGAAAGTGAAAGAAGCCCTTTGTGAGAGATGACATAAGCAATAAAAGTTAGTGAACCAGAATCTAAACCATGAGGCGTGGTGGGACTTCAGGCCTTTAATGCATTTTGTCAGGGAGAACAGCTTGTCTTCCACAAGAGACAATCTGCAGCTTTGTGTTTGCCTGCCACTTCATGGTAGTTAACCACGCTAAGCACACTAATCTTTCATTGTTGGTATCAGTAAACTTAGCAGCAGTAAAGAACTGAAGAACCGAAGCAGTATTCTAACTGCGATGTCGCTGTACCGGCCATATAAACTACTGATATCACAGAGTTTATCAGTAAAGTTTCAGTTTACCTTTGAGCTGCATTAGTTTCTAGGAAAACAAAATCACATTTACTTGAGCATAAACAGCTCCAGCACAGTAATTAGATGGGAACAAATCATCAGAAAAGTAAGTAAACAAGCGTTCTACACCTTCAAATTGCTTTATTTAGAATATTTGGTTTTTGAAGTAGCTTATTCATTAAATTCCATTTCATGCAGAGGAAATGAGAAAGTGTGAAATTATTTATATTACTGAGTCGGGATGCAGCCAAATAACTTTAATAGAAGAAGTCACTTTGATGTTATTATTCTTTCAGAATATGAAGAGGAGACAGTTACAAAGACAAAAGAGGACGCTTTAACTTTTGAACAAAGTTACTCTACCTGAGGGCATGTTCTGCCTGTTTCCTCCGGGTGCTCTGGTTTTCTCTTACAGATTGCAGGTCAGGTGAATCTAACACAAAATTACCCGTGTGTGTGAATGGGATTATCTGTTTGTGTTAGTCCTGTGTGGTCAATGCCAGTTTGTGCTGGTATAAAATCGGATCCTGAACATGACACGAATGTAGTGATCTGTGATGTTCCTATAACATTCCTAAGGGCATAAATCTTCAAAATGAATTGTACCTGCAGATAATTAACTTCACTAACTTTCACTTGAGGTTTTCTCTTTTCTAGCCACAAGCAGCGCTGCAACTCAAAACAGCTGAGTTTCCGGAAGAAAAGCTGAGCACCAAATCTTTTAGATTTTAATGTAGGTTACTTCTTTCTGATATTTTTAATTGTGGTTTGCAAGCTGCAGTGATTGCAGATAGACAGATCACAACACTTAGGATCCCAAAACTTCTCAGAACTATGTTAGTAAACTATTCACTGCTTACCTGAACTTCTTCCAGCTCACATATTGTGGTTCACTGGTCTGTATGGTTGACTCACTCGCAGGTGCCAGCCTATCTCAAAGACAACAGAGGCTCCTGAACACTTTCTTCCCTCCTGACCTCACAATTGACCTTTGATTTCAGCAATTTCTCCACAACAGGAACTGGTGAAGAAAAAGCAAATCATTGTGAAACAACTACAAACCTTTTCTAGCATGTAGGATACTGCATTGTGTTTTCTCCAATGGAAGGAAACCCAAGAGGGCCCTATGTCATGTTTTCTCCATTTTAAGGCCGCCATAGAGGGCACTGTATTCTGTTTTCTCCATTTTAAAGGCACACTAAAGGACACTGTACCCCCTTTTTCCCCATTTTAAGGGCACTGCATCATGTTTTCTCCACTGAAAAAGCACCCAAGAGGGCACATTTTAAGGGCACCTTAGAGGATGCTGTTTCCTAGAACTGTTTTCTACTATCTACCATAGGGCCGTCCAAGCAGGCAATTTTGCAGCATTCATCAGGAATAAGAAACACGACTCCATGACATGTTGCTCTGTGTTACCTGGATGTTTAGGTAATGGTTTGTTAAAATGTCAGCCACTACAACACAAGGAGCTGGTTATATAAATGAGCTGGGCCGCTGTAATTTGAGTCTGCCTCACTAATGCACTAATGCATCTTTAACTAGCCTTTTGGCATTAATACTGTATAACAGTCCTTTACTTAATTACATGACAGAAGACAACTACATAAAGCACTGAAACCACAATATTCGAACTTCAACTCTTTAAACTCTTTATATTCATATGATTATGAGTTTATATTGTGCACATCATGTAAATGAAAAATAGATTTAACAAATGTGAGTCACTGGAAATTCACTGTATCATCTCAAACCAAGAGTGTACTCATCTCATGTCTTCTTCATTGAATACCACGGAGTGTCCGGATTACAATGATAAATGTTTCTGTCTCTGAATTTCCAGAGACAATAATATAAACACAGTGGCAGGCATAGTGCTATTATTCTTTTCAGTCCAATCCTGTATTATTACAGTGCTTTAACAAATTGTTTGTCACAAAGACGATCCGCAGACACACATATAATTTAGAGAAAAAAGTTTTTGTTGACTGTCAGAAATGTAATACTTCTGCTCTATTAAAGATATTTTTTGGCCTTTTTGAGCTTTATTTGATAGAGACAGCTTGAAGAGTGACAGGAATGTGGAGAGAGAGAGATGAGGAATGACATGCGGGAAAGAGCCACAGGTCGGATTTGAACCCTGAGATTTGAAAGACTGAGCCTTTGTACATGAGGCGGTTGCTCTACCAACTGAGTTAAATGACTGCCTATTTTTTTTATTGAGTTTGTAATGATGGGCTGTGTTGTACTGGAGTGGATTATACTGAAAGCTGTTTCTAACAACTATTTCGGCCCTCTCATGTTTATAAATATATAAACACCACTCAATATAACGCACTCCAGCAACTCAACAAGACACATATAGTTGTCCTGACACAAAACTGAACATTGTTATCATGGTGGTGTATCACATTGGATGACTACACTCATCATCATTATAGATGTGACTTACTCTTGACTATTTACAGACTAGAGGTTGACTGATGGGGCTTATAACACATCATGACTGCATACACTCACCTTTACACACCTTGACTGTAGTAAGGACTCACAGTATGCCATTTATGTAGAAAGTATGTGTTAAATTAAAGTGAAGGACATATTGATGCATCTATAATCATTCATGCTTTATCATAACATTTCACGTAAACATTTTATGACTGTTATAGTAATGGGTTGATATAGTCCATCAGAGAGCATTATGTGTGTTCACTATGACTGGCCCGTTAACGCACTATAGATGTGCTCGTCACAGAAAATCTTACCATAATCTAGCACTCAACAGTCAAAACCATCAGATTTTTAACAGATGATACAGTGATGGAAATCTGATCTAACTACAGCAAAAATAAAATAATCTTTGGCAGCTCAGTCAAGGATGACAAAGAGACTGTTGCTCAGGAAACTTTAGCCCAGCCTTGTTCTTCGTTGCATCTGTATTTTACAAGTCAAAATGTTGCAGCTTTTTTTCTATGTGTGTCTCTCTTTGCTCAAAGACACGCCGTTGGTCACAGATTTTTTTTTTCCTGGATGCAGTTCATTGGGTTGCTTTGTTTAATCGATTTTTGGGCACATCACATAAAAGTAGTCCTATCTCTCACGTGCATGCACGCTTTGTTGGCATTCAAAATAAAGATACTAACTGACCTTATTTAGTTATTCATGTTTTAACATGGAGAGACTGCTTTACAGCGTTTTCAGTTGCTCAAGGTTGTTAACTACCTTAGCCCAAACACTGTCCATGAGCTTCTTCCTTCCTTTCTTCTTCATCTGTGATGCACCATTGTTAACCAACTACTGTCGCCTAGCAACCTAAACCATTATGATGTCTAGAGGTCATTTGCCCCTTTTTTATATCACTGCTTTGTATGCACTTGATTTTTTTTTAACAAAAGGGGGAAAAGGGAGAATTATTTGACATTTTCTGTAACTTTAAACAGCATTAAACCTATGCTTCACACTTTTGGAGTCAAGATCATGTTCTTCTATAGTTTCAAACACAGGGGGGAGTCTCTGCAGAGATGAGCACTCAGGCCATTGCTGCGAAAGTGCAGGTGCCAGCATATAAAATGATATGGGTGTGTGTTAGTGCCCATGGCATCAGAAACTTGTACATCTGTGAAAGCACTATTAATGCTGAAAGGTAGAAACAGGTTTTGGAGCAACATATGCTGCCATCCAGATGATGTCTTTTTCAGAGTTGTCCCTGCTCGCTTCAGCACGACACTCTGCAGGTACTAGATTGGTCTGCCAGGTGTCCAGACCTGTCTACCGTTCACTGTGAAGCCCAAAACACGATAGAGACCGCTGACTGTTGAGCAACTGAAGTTATATCAGCTCAAGCAAGAATGGGAAAGAATTTCACTTTCAAAACTTCAACAATTAGTGTCCTCAGTTTCCAAACATTTACTGATTGTTGTTTAAAGAAAAGGTGATGTAACACAGTGGTAAACATGTCCCTGTCCCGACTTTTTGGAAAGTGTTGCAGGCATCATATTCAAAATAAAGTTATAGAAAAAACTATAGAGTTCATATCTTTATAATATCTTTATACTTCTGCAGACTCCAAAGTCATTAAATCAATACCTCTGAGATAAAAAGATACACTTTTGAATATTAATCAGAGCAGTTAAATCCAGATTTGAATGAAATGTTAGCGGTTACATTATTAAACTAGCTACAAGCAAAATTAAAAATGTGTTGTTTGGTAAGTGATGATGGTACAAGCTGAACTAAACACTGCATGACATTCTGGTGTAAACAAAAAAACTAACTTAGTGGAGGGAACAAACCCCACGTCATGTTGTGGTAAGAAATAAATTACAACAAACAAACTATGGAAATCATCCGAGATTGCTGTTAAACAAAGTGCATATCAGTTCCAATGCATATGTTTACTTGTTTTTTCCTCCCTTTTATTTAAGATAAACACACTTGACGCTTCCACCATGAAATGGAAATGTATCCCGCAGTTCGCTGCTGTGCTGAATCACTTAGATTAGACACTGAAAGTGAGTTTTCTAATCTATTTTACTTTTTCTGCTGTTACCACTATCGGGCAGGAAGTAAAGTACCCACAAATACACTTTCTTGAATCAGCCACAAATTGTATAGAAATATGACAGCTGGAAGACATGCTGTCAGATATTGACATATGTGTGGGTGGAGTGTTTGGGGCACCTTTCATCAATGTCTGCTTCAGGCCTAAACACAGCAGCTGTTCAGTGGCCCTGAAACAGCTTCATCTCATTATGTCTGAACACATTTCACAACTGTTATACCAGCGTTTTACACCTCTAGTAAGGCAAAATAGGCCTTCCTATATTATAAAGTTTCCCACTACAGCTGATTTTAGTAACATGCTCTAAAAGTTGCGTAAAAGCCTCATCTGCATACACAGTGCCAAAGCTGAGAGATAACCAGCTGACTGAGGAGGCCAAACATCCAGAGCTATCTGCTAAGCCCTGCTTGTTTGGCTGGCAGGTTCTGTGAGAGAATGATTTCTGTCGATATGGATTATTAACAGCAAATGTGATATTTAAGATGCCGCTTTAGGGGGAGCTGGCAATAATTTATCATATGTTAGTCATTATTTAGACATGGCTGTCCTTATATGACTGGTACGATTAAAGACGAGCTCACAGTGAAGCACAGCTTCCATCTGGTGGTTAGAATACGCAAGTACAAATAAACCCTTGAATCAAGCCGCTGAGATTTTTTTTTTATATGCTGATGTGCGGTAGCGGTCAGAAGGCCCACATAATCAGAAGTTCATCAAATGATGATCAAAAGTTCATCGAGGGATCCTCAAAGAAAACCCATTTCTTTAAACTAATGAGATGGTTTCTGAAGATACATACTCTTTGAATAAATTTGGATTTTGATTGTAATTGCTTCAACAGTCTAACAACGCAACTTTTTTGTCATGAAATGGCGGCAATTATAGTATTTATCTTTTTAAAATGGCCAGAAATAAATGATTTTGTTGTTGCTTGATGATTTTAAATGAACCTGAACACATCCTCTCACTCTTCTGCGTTTTTTGTTTCAGTATTTCAAGGATTCACTTGTGATCCGTGATCTCTGCAGTGATAAACCTTTGTGTGATAGAAGAGACGTTCTGTCTACAAAATGAGAAAGACAGAGCCCAACCATGCAGTCTGTTCATATGATGTGTGTTTCTTGCATTAATACTAAAACAGCAGCAGTCCAGACAATCTTAAAATTGAAGTAGTATAGAGGCAACTCGGATCACAGCAGTCACTTAGATTAGCAAGAAAGACAAGATTGATCTGCAGGTTAGACCATTTCCCTGTCACAGTGGGTGATGGAGATCTTTTAGAGGCGATTTTCGGATGATAGAATTAATCTTCAGTGCGTCAAAATTGGTTCATTATCTCAATCATTCCTGCTCTCCTCTCATCCTGCAACTCATGTATTGCACAGCAAGAGACCTGGGGAAGGAGAAAATTGTCTGCGTCAGAGCCCTCAGTGGACCGAGAACAACCTGCTCAGTAGGAGGATGCTGCATCCTGCATTTGGATCTGCGTCAAATCTTGACACAAGTAAACACTGATGGAGGAAGTACTCAGATTATTTAGGTAAGTAAATGTAGTAATACCACAGAGTATAAGTACTCTGTTGCAATAAAAGTGAAAGTATTAGCCTCAAAATATACTTAAAGTACCAAAAGTCTAATGATTACTTTGCAATATATTGGATTATAATTAATGATGCATGAATGTGTAAGCATTGCTTTAATGATGCAGCTGGTAAAGAACGAGTTAACATAAGTTATCAGTTAAATGTAATGGAGGAGAAAGTACATTATTTCCTAATGAAGTATAAGTGTGAAATGAAATTATTCAAGTAAAGTAACTCAGAACTGCGTGAGTGCATTTCTTTAGTAAATGTACTTACTTACTTTACACCACTGCAAATCCACCAGCTGCCATAAACCAACCAGAATCAAATAATATCTAATGTAGACTCTGACAACTGGTAATTTGTGGAATTTTCAAACCGTTGAATCTATAATTGTAGAGATTATCAGATCTGGATAAATTCTAAGGAAGAGGCACTTTATGAATTCCTCTGGTGCAGTTTAAGTCTGAGATTTCCATAAAAATTATTTTGTGTGGGTGATTATTAAGACAGCCAGTTACAGTGATGCCAAATGCTAGAGCAAATTCTCTTCTCCCTCTCTCCTAATAACTACACCCATGTTCTCACTGGAATTAAAAATGTGAGATGCTCAGATGCTTGAATAGTTTATGTGCTTTTGAATTCATATCTGTCTGCTGAATATTTACACTCCACAAAAAGAAAACTGATAGGAACTACAATCATTTCTGGATGGAGCTTTTTGTCGACTTCAGCTGTAGTATTTTTATTTATTTTCTCATCATAGGAAAGACATTTTGGAGTGTTCTTCAGTGGGAAAGCTCTGATCAATATCAAAGAGCTACACACTACTTTTAGACTGGGGGACTTCAGGCCTGGAAAAAAAGGTGCGGTACACTAACTCCAGAGTTCAGCCTGCTCTTATCACATCTCATCAGCCTGTTAAGTCAGTGGTCCATAAAACTGTCTCCAGTGTGATATACCATCATCACATCACACCCTAATTTTCTTGAACAACACCTTACAGTTGAACGAGCACGCTTTGCAATGCATAACCAGGGTGCAATGGTGAATTAGGCATCAGGGGACACCTCAAACTCTTACCGCTTATTAAACCACAACTGAACTTTCAGAACTTCACCATGCCAGCCCAAGCAAAGAAGAAGCTTTCCCTTAACAGCACATTTTTATTTTATCAGGCTCCTCTTTCACTCATTGACTTCAACTTCTAACTAGATGGCATATGGTAAGTTAAATTGTGTGTGCTCATATTCTCTGTTTGCTATTTGTGCTTATGTGCATTGCTCTGTTTGCACAATATGCAAGTTGAGTTACTGGATGTGGAGAATAATGTTGAATTTTGGGTAATTAGGAAGTGTGCGTGTGTGTGTGTGTGAGCGTATCTGTCTGCCTGTCTTCACTGTATGTCTACAAGTGCACACAGAATGCAAAATGACTCCCTTAGCTGCCTTTGTCTCCCTCCGGGCCTTCCAGACTTCCCAAGCTGAACAGATGAAGCCAGGCCGCCCCCCTCTCAGGGTCCAGACTGGTTAACAAGCAGCAGAATAAACGCCAGCCAGTTAAATTGTATGTAACTTTTTAGTTCGCACTAATAGTGTGACCTTTATTGATTTCTTGTTTCTGCCTTCAGCTTGGCGAAACACTAATGGCATTGGTCAATAAAAAACCATGAAGTGGAAGTTCTCAATACCCCCTCCCCTTGTGTTGACCACATCCCTAAAAATAGCCACTCAGCCTCCCTTCAGAGTCCGGTGAGCCAGTGCCATGACAGCTCAGTGCTCTTATTCAACATGAGCTGCACTGCGTCCCTGTTTGTTTCCTTACACTACAGATGTAAGAGGGCTAGCATGCTGAGCCATCCGCCAAACACATCTACTTTGACTCCTGTCCCTGCCAACTCTCATTCAGGTGGCCAGCCACAGTCAGTGAGTACCCTGCCTCTTTTAATCAATACATTTATAACCCGATGAACGAAGCATAAAATAGCACTGCGACTAATCGAAAACAAACAGCAGTTTCAGCAACTGTATCTCGCAAAGGCACTCTGGGACCTACTGCTTCAAAGAATTACATTCACATTTCAAAAGAACAAGTTTACAATAAAAATGCCCTGTGTCTGTGTAGCTACCACCCACTGTTTTATTGACTAGTAATGTCAATGTGTACCCCTGCCTGCTGATGTCTTTCCCTCTGCACTTGCACTTATTGAGCTTTGCAGAAAGAAATTTTATGAGCAGAGTTCAATAGAGCTGAAATTATCCTCATGTCCCTCCCAGTGAAAACAAACATCTACTCTGGATAGCCCGTGTCTCACTCCAAACTTCTCAACCCTCAATATTGTTGACCAGTATGTTCCTACTGCATACCAAGGGCCTTTGGATGTGAGACTTTCTTTGCTTTTCAGGTATACCGCTGAATTTAGAGCAACAGAGGCAGCTGAAGGCGAATCTCTCTCACACAGTGATGCAGCCATTCATGAGTCAAAGTTCTGGGAGAGGACCCCTGTGGTGCTGCTCCTCCACAGCAAGAGAAGCAGCAGCAGCCAGCAGCCAGCAGCAGTATTGATTCACTTTACAGCCTTGAGCCTGCTGTCACAGACAGTATATATCACTTTATTTAATCCACTGTTAAATAGGCTGTAATTAGAAATCTGTCCAGCGGATGTGTTTTAGTTAAAGGGTGGTTTGTAGCTAAGTTGCAAGTCAAACTATGCTGCCTGTTGTGCGTTAGTTTTGTTAGCGTGGTTCTCCTTTCAGTAACGGTTAAATGAGATTTTTTTGGGGTGGGGGGTTAGGGTGGTTTATTTGGATTGGAGCGCTATTGACAGTGTCTGTAAAGAGAAGGCAAATGATGCAAATAGCCCCCCTCTTGGGGGATTAGCCTGCCTGCTATTTGAAAAGTACTTACAGTAAGTCTCCTAATTGTGGTTAATGTTCGGAGGTCCCCTGACTCAATGACAGATTGCAGATATCAATACCATTCACTTATAAACGGTGCACTTGTCACTTTCAGCGGCATTTACCGTACAGCATGCATGTTCACCTAGAGTAGTAGAAGAGGCACATGCCAGCTTGTTCTGCAGTTTTAATAGAGGTGTGTAGTTCACCACTGAGCGTGTTTTTAATGACTAAACTTAAAGGTCCAGTGTGTAGATTTTTATATATATTTATTATTATTTAGTGGTGTAATCGCTGCATTGCAATTTCCTCACATCACCCTCACCTTCCCAATGTAAAGAAGAAGCAACACTTAAAAGTCTCTGTCTAGAGTCAGCATTTAGTTTGACTGTTCCAGGCTACTGTGTTTCAACATGGCAGCCTCTATAAAAGAGGACCCGCTCCCACTGTAGATATAAAAGGCTCGTTTTAAAGTAACAAAATTAAAAAATATTCTTATTTTCAGGTGAGTATACATACATAAAAACATAGTTATGAATATTATACTCCATTTCTGTCTTATTCTGAAAATAACGGCCTCAAATCTTAGACACTTTAAACAAGTTTTTAAAAACTATCAGTTCTTTTGTTAAGGTAAGAATATTTTATATCATATTGTTATGTTCTTTAAAACTTCAGAATGGATGCCCACCTGTCAGACCAAATCTGAGCAACAGAGATTAAAAAAAAAAGAGTAAGTAGAGGAAGCAAAAAGTATGTATTGATCAGTCTCCTTTACTAATTCAGCTGAGTAGTGTAGGTAAAGCAGGTTTCCAAACTAACAATTACCTTTGTTACTCAAATATGTGATATGTTACTAATTCTCTGTATTTGACACACAGCTTTTGGTTACTACTGTAGACCTGCTACTGTATGTGTTCTGTGTTTATGAGCTGAGGAAGTAACTCTGGACATTTACTCAAGTCAAGTCGAGGTAAAAGCTACTGTCCTGGGGCTATTTTTAACTTTGCAAGACTTTTCCACACCAAAGTTCAGAGGAAACTGTTCCACTGCTTTACCTCATTTATCTACAAAGTTTCTGCAGTTTTCAATTAAATTTTATCCAACCACTGCAGTAACTTTGTAGATTTGACTTTAAGTATACGTCAGCATTTTATTTAGCTTAACTACATAGTCAGCACGACCCATACTCACAGTGAAATACTGCTGTCACAGTCACACATCAATAATTTTGAAAAAGTGTCGTCTGACTTATGATCACAGCGCTGCCAATACTTGTTTACTTTAATTCATGTAACATTTTAAATGAAGGGATTTTACTTGTAATAGGATTTTTTTAAACAGAAGAGGTGTCGCAGAAGGAAACGTACAGATGTGAATGATAAGATTAATGATGTCAGGCTTGGCTTACTGGGACATTTAAGTAGAAAGGAGCCATTGTTAACATTATTAGTAACACATGTGCTGTTCCTGCGATGACAAGTCAAAATATCTGCTGTGAAATGCAGTATTTATACTGCTACTTTTACTAGTAAAGGATTTGCAGTACTTCTTCCACCTCTGTTTAGATGGACAGTATTTTACAAACACACTCATAGCCCACATGCAGAGCTTTGGCCTTTCACAAGCTGCATTCCTGCATATCTGACACTGGGTGTCGCTCCAGAGTGTCTAATATCGCGCCGGTCCGCCACTATCACCCCACCACCACCACCACCACCACCACCCCCTCCTCCCTTACTGCCTTGTATTGTGTGTGTGTGTGTGTGTGTGTGTGTGTGTGTGTGTGTGTGTGTGTGTGTGCGTGTGTGCGTGCGCGTGTGTGCGTATGCGTGTGTGTGTGTGTGTGTGTTGTGTGTGTCGGATAGAAAGTCAGCCTGGTTTCCAGCTGAGTGCTTGCTCTCTCACAGTGTGTGTGTGTGTGTTGTCATTATTATCCACTCTGCTCCCAGCTCAGAATGGCCAGATTCACTCAGACTGAAACAAGAAGGCAGCACCATCCACAGCAGCCCCAGCCCGCTCACTCCAGCCTGGTTTTCACCGGACCGGGGGCACCACCGACCCAACAACCACTACTACTTATCCCACATCAGCACCAATACCCTCAGATCACATTTCCGAAACCCATGAACGGGTCAGAACCCATTTCAATTCATCCGGAGAACGGCAACATGAAAGACCAAGATGCCATTAAGCTGTTTATCGGGCAGATACCGCGGAACTTGGAAGAAAAAGACCTGAAACCCCTGTTTGAACAGTTTGGGAAAATCCACGAACTGACAGTTCTCAAGGACCGATACACCGGCATGCACAAAGGTAACGTGTCGCCCCTCGAATATCTGCGAGGCCCATAAATATCTTAATATTTCTTATTATCAGCTGTACATTTTGAATTCATTTGTGTTGTAATAGCAACGCGTAAAACGCGCGTAACTGTCACTTTTTTTTTTAATTTACTAGACCTTATCCATATATAATATCAGTCTACTATTATAAACAATTCATGAAATCATCATGTGCATTATTACTTAGATATTTTCATCTAACAGTCATGATTTTTGTCATTTTGACCCAGTTATGACTGCTTTAAAAAGCACAAGTTATTATTATTATTATTTCAGAATTTGTGTTTCCGTCTTAATAATTCCACATTTTCATCACACCAACAACTAAAAAAGGGAGATTTTTTAATGTTATAAGCGTTTGTAGTATTATGAATGATCGGCTGGTCGTGTTTTGTGTTTTATTGCACAGTATTGAACAGTATTTTTCTTAACGCGCTCTTAAGTGGGGCAGAGGCGCTTGAAAAGGATGCATTTTTAAAGAGCCTTCCTCTGCCAGCCCCCGTCTTTTTGCGGAGTGGGCGGCATCATTTATTCATTCATATGCTTTCTTTAACATCTCAGCCCATGTGCGCATGGGGCTGGGTGCAAATCCGACACGGAGAAATCAGTTCAATACCACCACCACCACCACCAAAGTGGTGTCTCCAAAAGGCGCAAGAACTGTCGCAAGATGACGGACGTCGCCACGGCAGAGAGTGGGCAGTGATGCTGCGCTGCTTCTGCTCAAATGGAAGGCTTGAGAGGGAGGCAGGGGCTGTAAATCCACTCGGCTCACTGTACATACTGACAACTTCCACCTTCCATAATGAAGCTGGGTATCAGGGATGTATAGTGTACATCACTGCATGTATCACAATACGTGGTCCCCCCCTCACAGTCGATCCACGCAGTGGAGACGTCATCATCATCATCATCAACATCATCATCATCATCACCACCAACTTTAATCTTGTTGATTACTTTTCATTTTTTATTTGCACTCAGCCAGGTTGTATGAAAATAAACCTCTTGAGGACGATAAGGCTACGTTACATTCACGCACGTCTCCTAATGTATGGTTAGGAATGATTGTTACCAGCATTGTTATTATTAATAATCACATATCATAAATATTGGTTCAACATACTGTTTATATTCTTTGCAACATCCTATCCAGGACTCAACTGGAGCAAGCATTGAGACATGTTATATTCTTTTGCACATTTATGATTTAACGTGTTGTTTTCATTTCATTTCATTTTTCTAAAACTATTCCATAGATGCTACAGAACAAAACCACCCACCAACCACCAATCATTTTGTGACAGCAACAAACAAACAAACAAACAAACAAAAAAAGAACAGCCTCTTCTCCCTCCTCGGATTCCTCGTCTTGCAGTCCTGCAGAGCAGATGTTGATATGTTAGTGCAGGAGATAAGCCTTTTATTGCAGTGACATTTACAAAAGACACTCTGTGACAATAATGTAAATGCCATTTGCAAACATTGCAAACAATGTCATGTCTTCTGTGACACATAGAATCACCATCAAATCATATTACATTTGTTACCATCCCAAAGGTTGTCCACAGCTGTCACAAAGCCCTTGTTTTGAGGCCGTATCCAAAATAGAATGATATTTTTGCCTCATATATTCATTAATATGGACTGACATCCAAGGTTGATTGCACCAAACAAGTAACTTTAAACAAGATTATGGTTAAAAAAAAGGAAGATCCTACGATTGAATTAACATTACATGTACATATATAGATTTTTATTTTTTGTTTTTCTTTATACCCTAGTCTGAAAAATCTCTGTGATCACATTTTGATGTTATATGCAGCTTCATAAGGGTTTCGTGCACTCCTTAGATTATACTATCCTAGCTTCTATTACCCATATATTTCATGAAGCCACATGCCTGGATGGCAAACGCTCCTGATTCCACAGACATTGTCGGTGCGTGTGAAGGGGAGACATGTTTTTCAGTGTAGCACTCATTTGGCATTCATCGGTATGTGTTTGCGTGCGCATGTGTGTGCATACATACTAAAATGTCATTGCCCTGTGTTGCATAATGATTGCAGTATTTAGCTCCTGAGTGATTGTCGCATGATCATGGTTTCAGGGGAAAGACAATTTGGGCTTTTAGTCGTATTTCCACGGACAGAAAATAGAGCTGTACATTAATTCACATACACAGTTACAGCTATGAAATACATTCAGTTTATTAGCAGGAGTAGTTTAGCAGAAAGAGAGTGAATTGTTTGTTCACCTGGATTGTTTATGTTTTCTTCATATTCAGTAACTATCACCAATTATTCCATCATTCATGCTCTGGTAGTAAAGTTAAACAACTGGGAAAAATCTTTTTTTTATGAAATTTGTAAATGAGATGTCCCATTTGTGTTCAGTGAAATGGTCTCTTTCACTATTCAGTTTGAATTGAAAACTCAAATTTGAAAGAGCTTTGTAATAAAATCCAGAGAAGAAAAAGAAATCCTGTGAACTTTTATTATCTTTATCTACTGTATGTCCATCAGGAGTTTTGTTACAGTTTATTCAGTTTTATAAATACTCCAAAAATCCAAAACCTGTCTGATCTGTTTAAATTATAAAACTTATTCCTAAAAATGCTTTTACCTTTATTCATCAAGTACTGTTCATTCAAATTAAATAGCTTAAAATGTAATGAATTCAGGCAACACAATTAACAATACATAATCAAACCCTAATATGTCAGTGATCTCTGATGAGGTTATTTTATAGTTAATCGTGTTATTAAGCAGAAAAGGATTATGGGTATGGATCCTGATAGACACACTGGAACAGCAGCCTCAAAGAGACACATTCAGACTTACAAATACATTGATGGACAGAGGGATAAACACACACACACACAAACACACACACAGTTTTCGTCATTCTGAGTGTTGTGCATTTGTAGTCGCTGCACTTATTCTGTCATTTTGATTTTCATTTCATCCACATTTTTTTTGCTTTGTGTGTTTATTATTTCCCCTTTTCTTATGCAACTATTTTCCCCGTTGGTAATCCATGAGGGAAAACATGGAATTAGTTTGTAAAGCGTGATAATAATGCATGGCCATAATAACTTGACTCAAGAGGATTAGCAAATGTGCATTGTCTGAAGCAGCAGTCTCTTGGGTGATCAGCTGGTTGCCTCCCTAAACAGTGGCTGCCTCTGCCAATTAAAAATTCAGTCTAGTCTGCCTCTTCAAATGATTAATTCTGCCCACACTGTCGATGGCCTGCCAATTATTGTCGCCCAATTGGTATTAATAGGAAGAGGATTTCCTGATGTTGAATTTATCATAGACTGTGAAAACTTCTCCCTTTGGCTCTAATTAGCTTCCACTTATAGCACATGCAGAACACGCATGCATATATGCAGATGTAAAGCTGTAATTTCGCACTCTTGTGTTTTTCATGTGTGTAGGTTGCTGTTTTTCTGAATTTATTTATTTATTTTTGCTCGGATTGACAGTTGACGCAAAAGAGGATGCATACGTGAATAGCTCTCAGGGCAATGCTGGATATGTTTCACTGTAGATTGTTGAATTCCTCTGTTTGTCTGGATAGATTTTATCCTATGTTTGAGTTTGGTTGAGGGTGACTAATCTTCCCTCGTGCAGTTAAGTAACATGCACTCAAACTAGAAAGAGAGAGACAGAGAGAAAGAGAGAGATGGGGAAGAAAAGATTTTTTCTGCAGGTGTGATTCAGCACAGCAGACAGACAAAACAGTCCCTGCGCTGCTTCAATCTGCCGACCAACTCAACCCGCGTATCAATATTAAGCTATCGTCGGGCATCTTTGTGTTAATGCATTTATACATGGACTAGAGATATTGCCCTAGACCCCAGCCAAGCAGAAGCACATAAAATCACAGAATAATCTAATGAAATATTTATTCAAGTTTTTATTTTTTTTTTCTCCCTTTGATATGGTCTGATGGATAGAGTTCCTGCGTGGGTTGCCCTCCCAATACAAAAAGAGAAAAGGAAGAAATAGTTGGAACATAGCATATGGATCAAATTAAATTGATGTGATATTCATATAAGGCTGCAGTTTTTCTATAGAAAAATTCTACCTGAAAGGCAGAGGCATTGATTAAACTCGGGTTTGTTGAAGCATCTTTCTCCTCTTTGATGTAAGGGAAGCGTGAGTGCATCTACACGTCTCCATATTGTGCGTGCCTTATGGAAAGTGTCAAAGATCACGGCACTGCTGTAGGACAGCAGCCCCCTCGAGGAAACAGATGGGATAAATTCACTTACAGACTATAAACAGAGCTGTAGAAGTGATATGGACGGTACATACACAAGAAGCGCTGATGATATTACTGATTTAACACACATCAGTGTAGCATAGGCCCTTTGCCAGCTTCACCATTGCATTGTTGCTAATGAAATTAAACAACTTCATAAAGGCTTTAAGAAGGAATTGATTCGATTTCAGCTGAGCATGTGAACACTGAGACAGAGGAAAAACAATTCTCAGTCTCCTTGCAGTTTTGTGCAGTGATTCGATTTAACAAATCTAGAATAAAATCTTTTGTCAGGGCTAGTGAGCGAAGGCCACCGAGCCAAGCTAATGCAGTAACAACACTCGCTTTGCAATCTTTAAACGTCTGTAAATATTGTAATAAGCAACAGGGCTTTCCTCATAAAAGATGCAGCAGCTCAACTGCTACTGACAGGCGCTATGGGCCTTGACTTCAGGATGAGGAGCGTTGCTTTCTCTACTCCTCTTTTCTGTTGGTTTTCCAAGGAGATTGCCAATCTCGGATGCAGACATGGCCGTGCTCTGGTGGACATTAGTGTCCGCACACCAAACTCACCTGGCTTTTATTCTGTGTGCGCTTCTTTCCCCTTAATCCTTGCCCGAGAGAGCCTTTCAAATGGATTGATTTCCTGCTCCAATGCAACATTCATTATGGCTCGCAGTATATTATGCTTTCAGTATGTTGGAAGTGCCGTTATTCCATGACCTTTCTGGAATATGTTTGCTCTTAATGGGTGCCTGGAGCAGAGACAGATATGGGAAGATAAGGGACCTAAAGGAAAACATGGACCAATTTCATCACTAAGACACTCGTTTATCAAAATAAACACTACATGTGTATTTCATTAAATGGACTAAATGGAGCTCTGCGGTGGTTTGTTTTAGATTGTGGACAGCATCATGTTTGGAGGCATGATTGTAATGGCATGGGTGATAGAGGTTAAAGGCACTTTAAAAGGTTTTTCATCACTTGCCTCCCTGGAAGTAAATTAATTTGTTTTTCTGTCCTGGCTTTTGCTTCTGTCTCTTAGAGCTTGTTGATATTACAAATATTTGGATGATTGGACGATTGCTGTAATATAATAATGTCATAAATGTATCCATAAATGGGTTCTGAGAAGTATTTAGAAAATGAAAAACGGGACAGAAAGAAGCTCTCTATTATAAATTAATTCCAGAAATATTATTAATACAAATGGTAAATTAGAATTTATTCAAATTGTTAGGAAACTTTGTTCAGCCTTTTATGGCAGCTCTAGCAGTCTTTTCAAATTTTAAAGAAAGGATTTGGGATTGAATTATTTTGATGTGTTGTAGGTCACATCTCTCTTCAAAATCTAGAGTCTGTAGAAGCGTACCACCTTCTTGTTTGTGCACAAAGGTCCCAGCTATTTCCTTAGTCTAAATAGAGGGATAGAAGCCTATCTATTTTGTATGGGTAGCTTAGCAGAGAGTGCCATTGCCTACAGAGCAGAGTGTACTCTTATGAGGGGGGTTATAAAGGCACAGAGGGAGAGAAAAAAGGAGGGAGCGAGGGAGGAGGGGGTTGGTGGTTTCTGTTAGAATAGCATGAGCGCTTTAATGTTGTGTTTGAGCCTGGCTGGGCACAGATTCATTTTAGAAGGAAAATGAAATAACAAGGGAGAGGGGAGAGAGGAGATTTTAATGCAATGTTTTGTGATAATCCCTCTCCATTTTGGAATGGTTCAGGAGAACTCATGCGATAAAGCCTTGTACAAGCCTGGAAAATAATAAGTTATTTGTCTTGCCTTATAGTACTGTGCCCTTGGAGGGCTCACTAACCCCCATGTTTTGGCCAAAAAACAATCACAGATTAGTCAAGCTGTCACATCTCTCTGATTGCCAAATGGTTGAGCCCTTGATGCTGGTGTGAATGAACAATGCATAAATGTCGTACATGTATCTGCCTGCGAGTGCACGTGAGCACAAAGCCGCGTGGATATGACTTAGCATTGTCACTCAGTCGAATTGGACAGGGAGGACGGTACATGTGTGCAGCGAGGCCCACAAGGCAAGTGACAGACAGACAAGTGGGCACAGAACAATGGAGGTATGGACAGATGGATAAGTGGAGGGGAAAAGATGAAGTGTTTGTCAGAGATGCAGAAACAAATAGTTGCTTTTATCCCAAGGCTGCGTGGTAGAAGAGTGATGGCACAGCTTGGGACATGGAGGATCCCACTGACAGGTTGAGAGCCGCTTGGACACCGGAGGGCGGGATTGATGGACGGTAGAGGAGGAGGAGCAGAGGCCAAGTTTGGCGGATGAATAAAATAATCACCTGAAAGCTGTTAACATGAGAAATCCCTCTTGTAACACCAGTAATACTTATTCCAATATTATTACTGCTGCTTCTAGTGCAAATACTATGACATTACTACTGGTCTCAGAGGTGATTTACTATTTTATGGCTATTATTATTCCTAAATTACCAATGTAAGCAGTATTATAAATTCTTATATTAACTGTAACAAGAAAGATGCTAAAAAAGGAAGCATTTTGACAACATAAATAATAGTCCACATTACCTCCTTAAATGGTAATTATGACATTGGTAAGCAGCACTATTAGCATGAAGACCTTTTTTCTACAAATATTAAACAATCCCCAACTTGTGATGAAGAAAATGTCTATGAATGCTCAGGTCCGTGAGGGATGTGTGAAGATACATGCTGCTCAGCACGGTTATAAATAGAAATTCCGTGGTATTTCCGAAAATAGGTTAAGCTGCCATCGCTGCACTGCTGGCATGACATCACTGATTGCCTGCCAGCCTCCCCCAAAAGACTGCTCCCATACTGTGCTCAAAAGGAGGGAGAGAATGAGGGGGAGACAGAGGGAGCGTCTGTACACGACTGTAGGTCCATGTCCCCTTCATTTCCAGCGTCATTCCCCTCGCCCCCTCCCCTCACACCACATCCCTTCCATCACGCAGCCATCTCTCCCCCCACTCCTTCCATCTATCTTCCCCACTGAAGCAGCAACACTGTAGCTAACAGTCTGTGTGCTTTATTGCCACAGACACAAACTGGTCAAGGGCTTTGTACTGGAGATGTATCGGATCCACATTTTTTAGTGTGATACAAGCGAATAGTGTGCCAAATAGTGCAGAAGACACAGATGAAAGGCTGAATTTGTCTTTCTTTTTTGATGATCAAACGTTAATGTGGTTGAACGAGCACAGTATGTGGACTTTATATGAGTTCCAACGTGGCACCCGTTCTGTGGTTCACTGTTCAACGGTAGATCTGGCTTAATTAAAAAAGACTACTCAAATTAATTAATGCTTGATGGGTTCTCATATCTGTTTCGTTTGCTCTTGGGGTTCACTCCAGAGTTAGTTCTTTGCAATATCTATCTATCTATCTATCTATCTATCTATCTATCTATCTATCTATCTATCTATCTATCTATCTAGTTTGGTCATTAGAAGAACAGTATTTCTGGAATCCACTGAGCTCAATGTGTTTACTAGGAAATATACGTCAATGCAATTAACACCCTGGTGCCTGCTTGTTAGTCAGACCATTAGTGTTAATTATTACTCCTCTCCAGCTCAGTGGTGACATGAGATAAATAAAGAAAGAAAGAAAGCTGGGACAAGGACACAAAGTCGTTTTTTTTTTTTGGCATGCAAAGCATAATTGAAAATATGTGTTTAGAATACACCATGATCTGCTCCATTTGGTATATGCATTGAATGGAAAAAAAGCACTCATTACAGGTTTGTTTATAAAGACATGTGCAATTAATGTATCCGCTCAAGGTGTGCTGTGTAGTAAAACGAAGAAGAATGTGTGTGTGGTACAGCGGCGTATAATGTGTTTTTTTCCCCTCCTCCTCACGTCTTTCTTCCTCATTCCTCTTTCAGTCACTCCATCCGAGCAACCTCTAGGCCTTTGAAGTGCTGTCTTTAAAGGTATCTAAAATCAAAGTGACTGAAAACCTGATCTGTCTCTTGGTCTGCAGTCAGTTTGCAGGTGCCAGTCATCTATGATTGTGGCTTTGCTATGATCAATTGATCCGTCTCAAAGGTTTAATTGCCTTTCAAAAGACAAGCATAGTTAGGGATATTGCATCAAATATGCCTATTAGGTACATTACATGAAGACTTTGCATTAGTGGAAACATAGTGCACTGTGTTGTACTATTACACAGCAGTAGTCAGTGGTTGTTAGCCAAGTGAAAGTGATTTTATCATTTCCTTTTGCTTGGTCTTGTTTGTTTTTCCGAGAGGTTGTTATAGTACATGAAAAGAGGGAGATGCATTTTTTCTGACTTTGACTGGGAGGGGGGGCTCAGAGAAACTTTTATTGATTTCTGTGTAAATCCCCTGGCCGGTGGAGACGTGGCAGGGGGAGGGAGGAGGCATGACTGGCTGGAGAGACAGACTTGGCAGGTAAACTCATGTTACCCTCCCAGAAGTAGCACGGCAGGAGGCAGTAAGTGTGAACCTACACATTATTTACAGCTCTGTGAAACTCCATCCATTAACAGTGTCAATTAGCTTGCTCATCAGGGATGCAGGCCACAAGATGTATTTATAGATCAGGCCTTGGCTTTAAAACAGAAGAGGGATGAAGTAAACATAGTCTACAAAAGTCAAGGCTTACTTTAAAAGCTATAGCACAGTGGAAGATGCCAAAGTGCTGTATCCCAAGTGTTATCCATAACCACATATTGAAAGCGCTCTGGACAACTTCACGATGGGTGGCCAGTTGCAATCTATCATGCCATAAAACTGCACGTACTGCCAAACAGAATTATCTTAGGAACTTTATCAGGAACTAGTTGGAACTGTATTACTGCTTTCAGCCCTTCTAATGCTTCTCCGCCTACAGTTTATAGCCAAAGCTTTTGAGAGAGATACTCTATATATGAAGAACCACTTGTGCCCTGAGAGAACTATTTAACCTCAGAGGCATACAATAGATTGCGAGTGTGAGGATGTCTAGTATCTCTCTTCATTGGTATGACGATGGCTTCTTTGCCCCAGTATTGATCCTGAAACATACAGAGCTTTTCAGAAAGAATTTATTATTTGTCACACTCATTAGGCAATGCATGCCACAACATAACACATGGATGTAAATGTTCTGTAAACAGGGAGTCCTTTGGGATATGCTGCCTATGGATCTGTTTGACTGCTGCTTGGAGACTAGTATAGTCTATATGAGGGAATAGCAACAAATCAATGGCTGAGGTCTCCTACTCATGGGTCAGAGAGGATACAAGGGAGGGTCCGAGGACTATTTCTTGCCCTCATGATGGACACCGCTGCTCCTCTGTGCTCTGCGACGTTCATCCTCCCCCAGTCATTGCTCAAGGTGAAGGGATGATGGGAGGGGTAGTAAAAGGAGAAATGGAGGAGGATTTGGAGCTTGATGCAGCAGAGATGAAGGGATGGAGTGATTGATGAAGGAGTGATGGAAGAGTGTAGTCAGTTTCAGGATCATGAGATGGTGACTGAGCACAGTGGCTGGCTGCCTTTAAGGTGGCTGTCTGACTTAATTAAGGTTTACAGGTTACGCTAGGCTACTGCTCATATTACAGCGCTCATTACAAGCCCATTAGGTCTGGGCAGAGAAAATATTGTTGTCAGAACAATGAGTGAGAGCATTTTGGAAAGTCCCTGCCAACTCCATGCTCTAGCTCTTCTTTATTATACCTTTCTGTCTGTCCTCCCTCAATCTGTCCCCCTTCTCCCTGAACATTGGCATGATTGTTTGAGTGCGTGAACAGATCGAGGATCTTTTTTTCCAAAGGTGAGGGAGTGATTATATGAGTTAAAAGCTTCTCAGAGACCAGAATGATTACCCCCCTCACGGTTAATCTGCGCCACTGAGCCTCCTGCCTTCCCTGGCTGGCAATGATTCAGGTCATAATCACATTGTATCAGTGCTGATGATGTGTGTTTCAGATTCCGACCCCTCTGAAAGGCTATCAGTTCCCCAGGAGCCCCACATGGCAGTAAATGAAGTAAGCAAGTAATCTACCCACAGTGATAGCATTTTCCAAAGAGTGCAAATGATGTGTGAGGGTGCAGGTGAGGCGGGTGCCAGGACTGGTTCAGTTTCTGCTACCTTCACACTTTCTGGCCACATTGAGATGCCACATTGAGAGCAAGTTCACACTTTTTCATAACACTGGGGCACTTTGGCTCCTCTGGGGCAAGGAGATGGAGAAAAGGGAGCAAAGTGGGTATGAAAGGGAGAGCAAAAAGAGAGGTTGTGGTTTAAACCAGCCCAGTCTCAGAGGAATTGAATTCGTATTTGACGATTCTGCAGCAGACATGATTTATGCCCAGTGCCAAAGTAGAAGTGTGGTGTTTACTGAGCTCCTGCAGTTGAAGTCACAGACTGTAGCTGTCTGTCTCTATAGTCACAGGCGCTATATCTTTAATTAAACTCTTTATGGCCCTAACAGCATATATAAATAGCCTATCATTAACTGCTGAGGTAGTTTCTCATGAAGTGTTATCAAAGAAATTGTCGACACAGAAAAAAACGTACCAAACTCTGAGTTACAGTTTGCTGTACTCCTGCCAGTACACAAACAGATATGGATAGCAATGCCAGCAAACAAATAAAAGGTCATTGTTTAAAAATTGGACAGAGTCACAAGGATTTGCAGAGATCATTTTAATAAAGTATTGACTTTAAGATTCTAAAGGTTAACTGTCTTTGAGAAACAGCACTTGGAGCAGTGCTTTGTTAAAGTCATATAAATGTTTTATATATCCATTTTTGTTGGGTATACAGTACATTGTTGTTATCACCTCAGAGGAATTACTTAATAGGTAGCTTGATCGTCATTATTGTATTTCTGATGCTTATGATTTAGTGAAAGAGTGACACGTTTTAAACTTAAATGTTTGCAAACAGACTTTGCATTACTTACTCCTTACTTAAGTCATGTTTAAAATGAACATGAGGTGAAGATTCCATTCAATTTATTCTTTGTTATCTGACTGCAGATGTGAAAGAAAGACAGAGATTAGATTTGTTCACGCCTGATTGGCATAGATTTGGTAACATTGCCAATAAAAAAAAAGATAATTGCGACAATGAAAATAAAACCCTTACAGAACAGTGCATTTGTAATGCATGTAACTTTTATTGGTATTTTTTCATTTTTAAAATGTTAGTATTGGGCCCTGGGGATCTTCACATTGTCAAATCTGGTCCTCTTCAAAAAAAAGTTTGGACACCCCTGTCCTAAACTTTTAGCACTCTCAACATTGCAAGCTGAATAGAAATAGAGAAACAAATTAGCATGAATATTGTGTTGATTAGTTAATTTTAAATAGTGTAATGTGTTATCTTGTCTATTATTATGTTTTCTTGTGTAAAACCTTAACGACAAACCTCGGCTGACGTTGACGTCGGTCACTGTTGTGAACGTCAACGTTCACGTCAACGAAGCTTGTTTGAATCACGTGAGAACGTCGTGCATTTGCGCGGCAGTTCGACAGGAGACGTTAGTGACGTCAACTGACAACCTGTAGCCAAGCGGAAAAAAACGTAACCCAAAGTGCTGTTAAAACAGTGAGTATCCACTGCATTTATGTCAAATGTCTAAAATAAGTAGTTGCTAGCGCGAAGCAGTGTGCCAAGGAGGACCCGTTCACCATGAACCGTCCCGTGAAAGCGTATTTAGGCTGGTAAGACCTGACAGTTAACCAATAAATGCATTGGTGGACCAGCACCGTGCTAACCGTTGGGGAGTTGATGTAACGGTCAATTTGATCCTATGCAGCTGGTGTGAATTTGAAATTGCTTAGTGTTTATATAAAGTTTTGTAACTAGCGTTTCTTTCTTTCGTTTTTTTTTTTTTTTAACAGACATATCTTTGCACTAGTGTGGTGTTTCTGATTTATAAAGGCAAATATAACAGTTGAATACTGTTTTATTACGTACGTTCTTCAGTTTCACAGCAGCCATTTTGACATGAAATTGGGTCAACGCAGGTGTTTCCAATGATACTGATTAAGGTCCAGTTCCATTTATTTCAGCAGAGGAGCACCATGACTCTGTTTGACCTGAATGGAACAGAACCTTAATTAATAGTCACTGGTAACACCTGTGTTTACCTACAATTTCATGTCAAAATGGCTGCTGTAAAAAAGTCTATTGTGAACAACATATAAGCGTTTTTCAGCTAAAAGAATTAGAAGATTGTGGTGTTTATTGTGAAAGTTAATTATGTTAGAGGTTATTGTATTGATTGATGTATATATGTTTGTCCAAGAGAATTGATTTTATGCTTATGTCCCAATAAGGTAATTTATGAATGATAGTAAATTTAATTTATGTGAGGCAGATTTGTGAGTTTGATTGATGATCAACTTGATTTATACAGTCAAGGGAGAGCTACTTATGTTTTACCTTATCACATTGAAGAGCGCCTCAGTGGTTATGTGGTTAATTGCCATTTGGGTCCTCTTTAGGCCATTGTTTTGTTTCATACAAACTCACACACTGGATTATATTGAAATGAATGAGGGGCAGGAATTTGTTTGGTACAAAATATCCATAGTTTAAAATTTACTTAATGTACCTTGTACATTGTGTATGATTCCATGTAAAGGAAACAACATGATTAAAGGTGTCCCTTACCTTGGTGATACGTGTTCAAAAGGCACCTTGCCCCTTTGTTAATACCATTTCAAATAGAAGTTTAGTGCTCCTCTGGGAAATGTAAGAATGTGGATGTTGGCATTGGTTTTACTTTACTCAACTATGATGATGATTTTTCATTTTCATTTTCATAGCTATGATCATGTGTTAATATTTGCAAGATAAAAAAATGCCCATTTGTTCAATACTGATTGGTGAAGAGATTTCTTAAACAGAGGTGATTGAGGCATGTATTTCATCAGCATTCATTTGGGTCTTTGTGTCTGTGAGAAAGAGACGGAGCACAGTGAAAAGTAAGTAAGTGAAAAGAAAGTACTTTCAGCACTCTCTTATAGTGACAAAGTTAAGTCTGTTGAGAAAAATATTTGTTGATTTATTCTACAGTATACTAAATACAAAAATTCTGATTTCTGTTGTCTTTATATGTAATATGGACACACAGTCAGTGTGAATAAGTGTGCCTGATATAAGAGCTTAGATGTGGTGAAAGAGAGTACCGTTTGTGTGTGTTTGAGTACAGATGTTATCAACAGGACCTGTAAACTTGATGGAACAATTAGCAGTATATTGTATTGTGCTGCACCAGATTTGTGCAGTTTTGGTAATGGAGATTCAGGGCCACAGTGAAAGTAAATGGCTGCTGTCGCTAGAGCTACACTGTACCTTCCACGGCTCACTCTCTCTCTCTTCCATGTAAGACACTTTAATTACATGCCAATTCAACACAGTGGAGATGGCGAGACTCAGCCCTATTTCCCAGTACACACACACACCGCATATTTAAAAATATATCATTAAGAAATAGGAGACGAGAGGAGTGGAGTTGGCATTGACGAAGAGACAGAAGTCGTGAGAAGAGAGAGGAGGGAAAGGGAGCAAAGAGAAGAAGAGGAATTTCTTCTCTTTGGAGCTGAAATCAATGTGTGAGATAAGGCTGTTTTAGGTTTCTATCAGATGATGCAGAGGATCAGCTCCTCACAATGGGAAGGCTTCCCCCATCGCTGTGTCAGCAGGCTCCGATTACAGTGGCTTTTTGTTGTGTTTCAAACAATTTCATCATTCTACCCCCCCCTCACACTTTTGCACTTGGTATGCAATGCAGCACTGGCAATTTGTACGTGTTTGGATTCCAATTATGGAGTTGTTAAAGCTTTTTCGCCTGTGGCCTGCAAATTCTTATTAAGCCATACATTAAAGAGCACAGAATCACATTTAAATGGAGTTCATGTTTCTCTTTTGTTTGCCAGTGTTGTGGTTGTTATTAATTTATTCTCAATGCCCTATGCATTACACATTAACAAATAAATCGTGCTTGTGATTGTAATGCAAAATACTTGTTTCTTATTCAGAGATAGGGCCGGCATTTGTCAAGTAAACCAACAACAACAGAGCCCAGAGAGAAAAAAAAGAGAGAGAAAAACAACAACCAAAATGGAGCCATTCCTTCCTATTACCCTCAACCATTTGTGAAACAAACAAACCAAAAGCAACAATGATAATTCTACGGTCTTTGTATTTTTTTTACAAGCTGACGCAGACGAAAGGGAATTAGACAGCAGTGTGAATGATTGAGTGATTTACTTGGTGACCATCGGAAATCATTAGGTTAGGGGTGCTGGGACAAGGGACACTATGGGGAGGGCTGCACTGTGACACCAGTGCTACAGTCAGCCATCTCAAAGGTCACGACCCTGGACAGACTCCATCACTATCTGTCTTTCTCATACTGAAGAGTATGGCAGGGTGCAGACTGACTGCCCCAAATAAAAGGAGAAGCTTCAGGAAATAGAACAGGAAGGACTGAATGTGACTTGCATAAGAGTTAAATCTGTGTACATAAATGAACAGATGTGCAAGCACATATACACATGTGCAGACACTTAAGGTTCAGAGCAGTAAGCTAGGTTACAGGTCAATCAATGGATCAATGTCTGACATGGCGTTTTAACCCCCCTTTTCTGATGCAGTCCTGGAGAGGTGACTGTGGAGACATAGCCAAAGTGCAAAGGTCATTGAAATGGCAATAAAGTTACACATGCACAGGCACGCCACAAAAATGAATCGTGAATGTTTAGATGGGTAAAAGTGATCTCATATGCAACAAGAAAAACAGATTGGAATATTGTCTCTGTAAAGACACTTAATACATCACCACCCACTGAATACATTTGGCTGTTGAAATGAGATCCAAAATGCAGTGGCTGCTCATAAACCATCTTCAGAGTGGCAGAAATATGATGCATGGTAACCCATATGAACCTCATTAATAGAACACAAGCAAATCTATTTATTCAGACAGTCAGGGGGAAAATGATTGCCTCAATACTCCATCTGGTTTCTCTCCATCTCTCGTCCTCCCTGCTTTCTCTCTTCTCTTCTCTTTACGTATTCAGTGATTTTGACAGATGTTGTGTGTATGTGCATGCTTAACATTGGTGCTTGGTGGATTTTGTGAGGGTGTGCGTGTGTGTGTGCACATACACATGGCAGCATACTTGAAGTCTTGCAGTTAGGCATTCACCCTGGAGAGTTTTAACACCACGTCTTGTCCTCCCTTCTTCTCTGTCAGCATCTCCCTCCATCCTCCATCCCTACACTGATCTAATCCCTGCTCTCCTTTTCTAACCCCACAATACTGTCCTGTAGTCCCATTTCTTTTGTCTCCACTGCTGTCACAAGCATTGAGGATGGGGGACGCTGGCTAGGCTGGTAGGAACTTTTGACAGGACATGGCACTAGGGAAAGGGAAGCTGGACCGGCCTGGCAATTCATCCAAAAAAAATTCTGTGCTCATCTCCTACTTCTTTTTTTGTGGTTTTGTTTTCTCCTCTCCCCTTGCCACCATAGAAAATTGCCCACATGTAGCCTGTTGTATTGCACAGTTGCCTGTTTTCATTAACTTCCTCTGTTTATTCCAAGAATTTTTCACTGACCCATGAGACCCTCTGTACAGATCTAGTTTTGTAATTTTGTTAATTGCTCAGTATCTGGACAGAAGAATTGATGATATTAAAACATGTCAAACAGCTTTATTTCCTGATTGGCCAATTGCTTTACTGTATAATTCATATCTATCACTGTCCTAATATTCTGTCCTGTGCCTTTTTGTAATGTTTTTTTTAAAAATACTTTTATCATCTTTTGTTTTAAGGTATGTTTAATTTTAATCAGATTCATGTGTTTTTTTTTATACAGGTTGTGCATTCCTCACCTACTGCGCCCGAGAGTCGGCCATCAAAGCCCAGAACGCCCTCCATGAACAGAAAACACTGCCAGGGGTAAGTGTCTGTCTCTCTCTATCTGTCTCTCTCACCTCCTCTTCCCAGTCTCTCTCTGTGGTGGTCAGCCGTGCCATCTGCACCCGGCTGCACACCAGCCGGCATTCTCCTCGTATAGTCCCAGAGATGAAAAACACTTTGGAAAGCAATTCAATCAATAGCTCAGCCTTTTGAAGGCCTGGTTTCAACTTTTCCATGTGTCTGTTCTCCAGGGGATATTGCCAGCATTGATCAGACCCACTCTGCCTCACACTTTTAAAGCAGCAGCATAGAATGACAGTTTTTCAGGGGCAAAGCTTTGCAATTTTGAAAAGGTGGTGAAAAATGTCGAACATAGCTCAGATGAATGACTTTAAAATCGTTTGATGAAGAGAAACTCATTCCTTTACGTGATCGTTTGTGCTCATGGTGTTTGTATTCACATCAAATTATATTTCTGTTACTGTTTTGGTGTTTATGCATTTGTCTATCTGTGTGTTTACACACAAATGGGACTTCCTGTATCGGAGTGAGATCATCCCCAGTGCTTAAAGTATGTCAGAAAGAAACAGAAAAATGGAGGGGTTGGTAGAAGTGGCTCCCCACAGAGGCAGTGTGGCTTAACATGCTTGGAGCAAGCCTACACTGGAGAAAAACATCAGTAAAGATCCACTCACCCCCTCCCCTCGCCCCCAACATCCCCTCTGATTGAAGACAAAGAGCCTGAGCCAAGAGGCACATGTTTCAGTTAAACATGCAAATACAACTACCACAAACTTTGGACATTTTTCCGGTGGCTTTCTTGAAAAACAAGTTGTTTCGTTTATCCTGCAAATTAGCCAAGCACAAAGCTGGAGGGCGTTATTCTTCTCTTTTTTTCCTCCGCATTTGAATAATAAGATGGAAGACAGAGAATGGAAAAACAAAGTTATTTCATATAATGCCAGAGGATGTGTTCATGAGAAGCTGTAACAGTTCAGCAACATTAAAAAAAGGAGGATTCTCTCGTACTGTTTTCGTCAGTGGTCTGGCTTTCCAGTAAGTTTCTCTCTCACGCCTCATAGTCATTAATAACGCCTCCCCCCCTTGCCAGGCTGGCAGGGTGTCCATAAGGGTTGACCTACCATTGGGATTAAATAGTTGATGTGGCTGAATGTATAAATGAGGGGCATGAGGGCACAGACACAGACGTTAACAAGTCTGATGCTCTTGCCCGCCCCCCCTCCTTTTCTTTGTGTGTTCTGAGAGAAGAGCAGATCTCCAACCATCTGGACTCTGAAAGGTTTAACAATCATACGAATGGAGTGCTATAAACAACATTACTATAAACAGCATCACTTAATGTTAACAGAAAACAATAACATTTAATGACGATGATACATGGTGTATGTACAGAATTAGCAGACACAGCCTTGAATGTTGCATTTGTTCCACACCATTTCGGAAAGCTTTCCCTTTACAGCATACACACACACACACACACACACACACACATTCAGTGACATTGAAACATGCCGCATATCACTCGTGAGAAATAAAACCCTTTTCTTGTACCTTTTTATTCTTGCTGTAACCCTCCTGCTGACTTCCCCTCTACCCCACTCAGTTCTGTCCACCCCACATCCTCCTGTCTCCCCTCTCTCCCGCCGCTCCTCTGCCGCTGCTCTTCCTGAGACAGAGCATGTCATAGAAATGTAACAGGCAGACATTGATGGGTGTCAGGCCTCACAGACGAGGCTGCTCTGCTGTTCCCCTCAGCTTTGCTCACACACACAAACACCAGTGGCCTAAGGAAACACAATGTAAGCTTAATACTGCAGCCACACATAGCACAAGTAGGTACAACACTAGCTACATACAATTACAGTAGCATGTCAGTGTTCCTGAACATCCTATAGATCCTGTTCACCAACAGCTGAGGAGAGATTTTCTCACACAAAATGTGTGAGAAAAGATAATTGTCTACAGTATAATACAGGGAATACTATATGGGATGTTTTATAATAACTACCATGCTGCATTGCGATGCGTGTGTTTCTGTATGTGTGTGTAAAAATATGTGTGCTTGTGCATTTGACTGCCTCCTATTGCTTCTCCTGTCCTTCTCTCCTGAGCCTCCTTGCTACTAAATCTTTTGTGATATGACCCCTGTTGCTTCACTGCTTGATGGTAAGTAGATATGCCAGTTGTTTGTTTGCAAAATCCTGCTTGATATGCAGTTTGCCAGGGGCTATGGTGTAATTAATGTAAACTAGGAATTCTCCAGAGATGAGTTATAAGTTATTAACGTCTGCGTTTTGTCATTAACCCTTGCGTTGCTGGTCTCTTGCTCTCTGGCTTTGACCACCAAAATCCTGCTGGACTTAACTTGTTGCAAATGAGGACAACATACATGAAATTTGTACCACCTAACAAGCTGTTCTAAATCTCATGCAGGACCCTTTGCTGAACACCGAGCACAAACAAACCCAAACACACATGCCAGCATACACATGGACCCCAGCATGCCCGCACTTGAATTTCATGAGATGGAGTGTTAGAATTTTTGAGCAAGTCTTCAGCTAGAAGGCCTGGGTTCACACTCTGTGTCTGCTGTAATGTCCTTGGGCAAAGCACTGAATCCCTCACCTTTCTTGTTAAAAAAGGCAAGAGAAAATTTTAAAGACAAGTTGGAACCCTTAAGATTTCAGTCCCGGTTGATTGATTTGGCATCACCTGTGGTTACAGCAAGTGAGTTTTAAAACTGAGAGTTCAGTTTGAAATTACTCTTGTATCAACCACTAGGGTAGTTAGTACACCTTAAGTGGCTACTCTTGTCAGGTATACAAGAGAAGATGAGCAACTCATATGCCTGTTCACTGTGTGCCCATATAAACTGAGAACATACGCAGAGAAGGATGCATGTTTTAATATTCTAAAGAAAACTATGCTAGTACTGAGCTCACGACCGACTGTTGTTTCTTTTGTCCTCAGCGTGTATGTACTCCACCAAAATAATAAATATACTATATAGAGGCAATTACAGAATGCAAAGTCATTTGATTTATATTGTTTAAAAATGCAGTCTCTAAATTGTATAAACGTGGTTTGATAACTAAAATCTTGAAGGTTCCAAATTTATTTTGTCTTTCTCTGCTTCCCACCGCCACAGAAGATCTTTTTTTTTTAGATCTGATGAGCCGCATATTTGATTTGGCATAGGCTTTTTACGCCGGATGCCCTTTCTGACGCAACCTTCCCCATTTAACCGGGCTTGGGACCGGCAATTAGGAATGCACTGGCTTGTTCATCCCCAAGTGGCAAAGTGGAGCAAACCGTTCAGTGTTTTGCCCAAGGACACCTCGACATGTGGACAGGAGGAGGTGGGGATGGAACCGCCAACTGCCAACAGACGACCTGCTCTGCCACCTGAGCAACAGCTGCCATCTTAAGTATTCTAACTTTAAAAGTTATAATTTTTGAAGTTGTGATCCTCAAGATACTTTAAATAATGACTGATACTGTACACATGCTGTATGTTGGCAGCATGACCGACACGGTCAGAGACCAACATGGAGGCACTAGTTGCCGCATACACAAACACACATAACCCAGTGTCCCCCTATTATCAGAAAGAAGCGCTTGTGTTCTTGGATGTTATTATCCATGTCCCCCTGTTACACATTAGCTGCTGAAAGGAACAGTATGGCCTAATGGAAGTGTACTGGACTGGAATATAGATTCCTGCAGTGAAGTGTGATGGGAACCTTGGGGACACGAGTGCCTGACATAAGTTTGGCCACCGAATAGGAGAGGCTCTGACAGTTTACCAGGTGTGTGTTGCTTGGCTCTATTAACTGTGTGTGTGGTAAGCTGGCTTTGCATTGCAGCCAGCCCTATGTAGATACAGATAGCAGTGTATAAAGGTGGGAAGAAAAACATGTGCACATGGCAGCTTGCCGTGATCACATGCCGCCCACGACAGTGAAGCTGGAATATATTATTTGTGTGCAGTTTTGTGCTTGTTTGCTGCTGATGGAGATGCACTACTTTTTATATTACATAACCGTACGAGTGCTTGTGTATGTGAAGATGCGTGTGTTAACTTTAAAACCCTTTTTCTCTCACCAAATAAAATCAAAGCCCCCCCGATGACTTGGACACTGACGATACTTTATGACATAATTTATTCTTCAAAAACATGCAACAGAAACAGACTGCCAGTTAAGGCCCAGTGGCTGTTTCTACAGCAGTTGGTGTGTGTGCCTGTGAATGTCACAGCTCTATACACAAATTCGCAGGAGATTTAGTCCACCCAGCTTCAGCATCATGACAAAATCCTGCATCCTTCACACTGTCCCCCTCCCTCAATCCCCCCATCCTCCCCCCTCTCTCCTCAAACTCTCTGTCCTCTCACTGCCGCTCCACAAATCCAGCAGATCCAAGAAATAATCTCAGTCACTGCAGCAGGTCCATTTGCTGTAGCACAGAAAAACATGCCACCCTCCCCTTTTTATCATGCTAGCATTGTGTACAACAGTGATTGTCTTAGAGAGGCAACGGTAGAAATGTGTTTGCTGCATGCATTTACTCCTTGTATTAGTACAGCTCGACCTGGGGGGAGTGTAAGAGGCTGGCAGTGATTCAGGAGGCAGGTTTATGGAAATAGCACCCGCATTAAAAACCCAATGAGAGCAGGGAGAAGATTATGCTCCGGCACACACATGTGGGCTCTTGCAATGTCAACACTCTAAGTAGATCCCCTCCCTCTCAATTGCCGCCGTCTCCCTGTGTCTCCAATTCTGTCTTTCCACACTCTCTTACTCTTGTGCCGTGCACACATATCTCTACCATTAGTCTGCTGTGTAAGTGCATGTGGGTTCCTCTATGTTTGTACACATGTGCATGCATGAATTTATGTGTTTGTATGTGTTATTGTTTGCATGTGCCAGTGCTTAGCTTAGCTATAATGGGATGTATGAGAAGCGTGGAGCTGTGTTGCGGAGGGTAGCCGACCTTGTGCTGTAGAAATGAGGCTGCCGTGCGATGGAGCCGTTCCTCGACATGCTGCAAACCACCTAGCTTTCCGTTGGGCTTTGCATGCACACACACACACACACACACACACACACTCAGGCACACACGCACACATGCACAGACACAAACATATACACCCATCCTTTTGCGTGCAAGCTATCCACCTGTTCATCAACTACAGCAAAGCTGTGCCGGCCTAGCTGCTGCAAAGGCTGAATAATTCAATGCTACACTCTGTGAAGGGTGGCGGAGTATGAGTCTAGTGGATTGTATGACTGTGTGTGTACTGTATGTGCCTGCGTTGGGTGGGCAGAGGTGCAGAGGAGAAGAGTGGACTGGTCAGCATGAAGCCAATTGGTGCTGGGAGGATTGGAGGCCTTGTAATGAGGGAGAGGGGACTCGTTAAAATTTGGGTAAAAGCAGCATGTGTGTGTGTGTATGTGTGTGTGTGTTTTCAGGAAGGGATGGAAGGGAAGGGATGTTCAAAAAGGCATGGTCAAGGTCTTTTCTTCTTTAAAATATCTTTTTCTGCTTTATGAATTATACAGAGATATGTGTTGCAAATTTAACATTTGAATTTAAAGTAAAATACTATCTCATCTCTGCTGCACAGCCTGTACTATGTTTTTTTCTTTTTTACATTAGCAATGGGCAATGAACTTAAAGGTTCAGTATGTAAGATTTAGGGCACTCCAGTGTCAGTATATGGCAAAAATGGAATACAACTATGTTTTTATTAGTGTATTATGATCTGAAAATAAGAATCATTATGTTTTTGTTACCCTAGAATCACTCTCCTCTTCCACAGGGCCACCTTTCAGCAGTAGCCCAGAATGGACAAACCAAACACTGGTTCTAGATAGAATATTTTTTATTTCTGGCCTGTTTCATGGACATCATAGTTTCAAGCACATCCTTAAGGACCCAGATGTCTGTTAAAACATTTGACCATCATCCATTTGGGGAATTTGCTCATACAGCAGCTTACCACCAGCTGATCTCAGCACTACAATAAGGTGGATGGCTGCAGCTGATCTCAGAGGCTACAGGGGTCTGCCTCTGATGTCGGTTTTTTATAACCATTGTTGATACATTGAGATGAGAATAAAGAGGGCTTTGTAGATACTGGTACTGATACTGGTTTCATTGCCTGTGACCTGCCCTGTCTCTAAACTTATTACCCAAGTCAAATCACGCTGATGAATAGAAGGAGCAGGTGGTGTTATAAAAAGTCTGGAGGACTGGGGCTGTTGTGCGCGTGTGAGTAGACTTTTGTTTTTTACTGTGATGCATACTTATAGGTTCTATTGTGGTTCACCGGCACATGGCAATATTATTACAGTGCCAGTAGCAGTATGTAAGCTCAACTAGTTTTCTTTAACTGTGTGTGTGTTTGTGCATTTGTGTGTGTGTTTGCTGTAATGGCATACTGGTGTAATGTACGCACAGTAAAGAGCTGCTGTACCAGAGTGCTCCTCAGGGAACTGAATCCCCACACCCTTACAACATGCACTTGTGCTCACACACACCCACACACACACATACGCAGACACACACACGAATATACACACCCCTGAAGCAGAGTTTCTAGAAATAGACTAAAACACACTGGGTAACTGTTCGAGCCATCACAATGTTGCTTATTTTCCACCTTTGTGTCTCTCTCTGTCTTGCTGTTGCTCCTCTGGTACCCGTTTAACACATACACACTCATACACAGACGTACACACATACACACACACACACAGATGCAGACACCTCTCCTTTGTTCAGCTCATTTTTCTGTGTGGTAGATTAGCCACATATTTAGAGAAGCCTTCTTCTCCCCAGGGAATAGGCTTCCAAGGGTATTTGGAAAAAAGAGCTGGATCTGCTCTCTGCACCTGCCTTGGGAGAATAAACAACACCCACGGAAAGACTGAAAATGTGTTTCATCATGAAATTTCATTTAATTCATACATTCAGTGTGGATATGCAGCGGTCTCCCACTAAGGAGTTCTTTTGTAAAACTGTAACAATAGTCTGTTGCATTTAAATAATTATTTGTGTGAAAATAATAAATAGCAAAACAGAAAATGAGATATATTGATAGAGAGGTGGAACAAAAGAAATGCATGTTTATCAATCATTTTCTTGATCAATCGATCAGTTGTTTGGCCTATAAAATGTCAAAAAAGGTAATGTCCTCAAACACATCACAAGAGATATTCAGTTTGCTCTCATAGAGGACTAGAAAAAAATATTCAACAATTATTCAATTATCAAAATAGTTGGCGATAAATTTAATAGTTTATAACTGACAGATGAATTTACTTATTGTTGCAGTTCTGTTTTTTTTTAATTCATTTGTTTAGATCAAATCATCTACCAAAATTTACAAAGTTCCAGAACTTGCTGTGAGTCACAGATGACCGGATTTTGACCCCATCTGTGACAGTGGTGCTGATGACATTATACAGTGCCGCTTCCCCTCCCACTGCTCAGGTTACATCTCGCTAACAGGCTCTTGGGGGGGAGACGTTGCTTGAAATACCAAAATAATCCACTGCACACCCTGCCCATTAAGCCACTTCACAGTGAGAAGTGTGCTATTTTTTTTAGAACAGTACAGGTTAGCAAAAAAGCTGAATTATTAATGTTTTTGATATTTTTAGCCTGTTTAACCTATTTCTGGTTGTGGCTGGAGACTGCTCGCCTGCCTGTCTGTGAGATTCAATCATGTGACACGGCTGTGATCTGGGTTATAGAGCTGGGTTTTATGTGTAATGGGGGGAACTCTGTGAGTGTGTGTGGGTAGATTTGTTTTTTAATGTGAATGAATGTCACTGCCTGTATACCAGACTAACATGTGATAGTCTGGCTCCTTTGCTGTGCCGTTCTGATTGGCACTGTGAAGCATCACCTGTACCAGTGGGGCTGAACCAGATGAGTCTGGTTTAATTCCAGGCCGGCGGGCATGGCTGTGCAGACCAATGCAAGAGGCAAGGCCCAGATACTGACTGACAATCCATCTGTGGGTCCCTTTACAGGCTTGTACAGGTGTGCTACTGCCCGCAGACACAAAGAAAAAGAGTGGGAGTGAGCAGAGGGGTGCGGCCATGGATGATAAACTATGGCCCTGAATAGAGGTGTGTGTATGTGTTTGGTTGAGAGTCTGTCCTTGTGTGCATGTTGAAAGAGAGAGGAGAAAAGATTAGCTTACACAAACTGGATATCCAAATAGACAAGACGACAGTTTTAGGAGGCACAGCCGAGTGTAGCAGAGAACATGTCACTTTGCTCAATAATGAAGGACACACTTAAAACCCATCACCCAATGTGGCTAATCGGAGCTGACATCTCACTGGCTGGACCTTGTGCCCATGGGAGAGAGAGGGGTGTGTGAGAGATTAGAGAGGGATGAAGTGGCAGAGTAGTTGAAATATTGAGAAAAGAGGAGAGGAGGAAGGGGGGGGCACGGGGTCATGTTGACAGCTTAAAGTCATACCTTTAGAGTTAAAACTGCCATCCCTTTGCCTGTGCAAGTGTGTATGCATGTCCTTGTGTGTGCTGTATATCTGGAAATGGCACATGTGGTGGTTGAACCAGGGGGAGCTCATTTGTAAGGCAGATCTAGCTGTGCTTTGGTGTACTGTCCATAGAGAGGGTAAGGGGGCTGCACAGCACGACAGCAAGCATTTGTCAGCAAAAATCAGGACTAATGAAATCCAGTACACATGGCTGGAGGGCAAGGAGAGGAGTGTGAGTGACAGGAGGCATGAGTGGAAACAGCCCGTGGCAGCCCTCCTTCATGGCTACCAACGCATGAGCCAGCCTAACCGATTTGTTTTAAGCCCCGGCCCCTTTCTCATCCAAGATAGGGGTAGCAGCATGAGGCATAGGGGACTGTGTGTGTGTGTGTGTGTGTGTGTGTGTGTGTGTGTGTGTGTGTGTGTGTGTGTGTGTGTGTGTGTGTGTGTGAGAGGGTCCCTGGGGGTAATGACACGGAATACAAGTGTATGGGGAGTGCTAGTGATGGGCCCGCTCATGTGGAAGTGGGTATTTGCATTGCAGAGAAGGGCTGTCAGTAGAGCTCGCTGAGGGAGCCAGTGTCAGGGTGATCGCTTGCGGTGAAGGCTTCTGTCATCTGCCCTGCAGAATACCAGGACCCTGCATATAGCTGAGCTAGCACCAGCAAGATCAAGCATGTCGACGCGTTGAACATTCCCATGTTGGGATTCTGCAAGTGTATTTGTAGCAGCTCTTTGTTTTTCATTTTTATCAAACTAAGATTTTATCTGACACTTCATTTAAGTGGTTATGTTTTGTCCATCATGGCAGCCTTAAAGCGTTTCATATAGAAAATACCAATAAGCTGGATGGCTGCAGAATAGCTGCGAATATGAATTATATAGTTATGTGCCAACAGCTATAGTCTGTGGCCTCTAAACTATTTCAGTCCCAGCTGCAATAAGAGGCAGCCTTTAATAATTCAGAGTAAAACAGTATACTGGATGTCTTCCAGGCAGCAAGCTCACATTTAGGTGAAACACTAAATTCCCCTCTACCCCTCACTCCCACCGCAGCCGCAAAACCATCGCCGGGCTGTATCCGATACCCGTGAAGGGCTTGTAGGGACACACACTGTGTTGTGTTGTTGTTTGCAGAGTTTGTTGGCACTGTGCAGAGCTTTGCATCTATGTGTGTATAAGTGCGTGTATGAGTGACAATGTGTGAGAGAAAGTGAGTGCGCAGTGCACAGAGACTGCGTGGTCTTTCACTCTTGTCAGCCCTTGTGCCCCCCTGAGCCGTGGCACACAGACATATGTGTGGCACGTTTTGAAGGATGCAATTTAGAGTCACCCTGTTCTGCAGGGTTAGCCGGTGTGCATCTCTTAATGTGCTTTCTGCAAGTTCTTAGACAGGAGGTGGCTCTGTGAAGTCATCTTGTAGGTAGAAATGTGAAAATGGAAAAGAGGGAGAAAAAGATGAAGATATGTAGAGAGAGAGGAATAGGGATGGGTCAAAAAGAAGATGAGGAGACTGTGAAACAGAATGAGAAGTAAGAGGAACGATATTTGAATCACTGAGTTGTGAAGATTAAGAAATGAGATGGAGGGAGTGAGGTAGGGTGTAATGGAGAGAGGGAAATGGAGAGTGGGAGGTACTGATGGAGGACCTTACTGCCTGATCAGGACTGGTAGTTTTAACCTGTGCTGTATGAAACAGGAGGAAAAGCAGCACAGCTGTGGTCCTTCTTTTTGTTGAATCTCATGATGAAGTCCAATGGTGTCGCAGAGGCAATCATTAGGTTGACAGTGTGGTGCTCACTAGCTGAATAGCTACTGCCGCTCAGATTTTCACATTAGAATATATGGAGTGGCTCAAAGAAAAAAATATAAGCATGCAGGAGAATCAAAATGAACAGAAGACTTAAGAACCAAAGCAATTATGAGGCTTTGATCCCTGCACATCCCCTGGATAATCCGTGTTTTTCATATGGAATCTGAGTCCATTGTTTGCTCTGTTTGGTCAATATATTAATATACGATATGGACGGGGCCCATAAAACCTCTTTCAGCAATTCTCTTATGTATGATATAACACTGACCCAAAGCAGTGCAACTCAATCCTCTGTGCCTCTGTTTTTTCCTTTCCCTTTTACCTTACGTATGAGATTCATGACAATGTACTCATCAAATAACTGTAGTAACCTGGGTAGCTGTCTTGTACCACTATATACTATAGTATAACAAGTATACTTTATATACTTTATGGCATTTTATTGGTATACCTTATTATTCTGCTTTTGTGTGCAGTGTAATGATGAAATGTCTTATTGTAGCATACAATAACAGCATGAACTATATAAGATGTTATGTAATGGAGTGCATGCTGTCGTGGCAGGTATTGTGTGTGTGCCTGCGTTTTCCATTGATGCTCATTGTCAGTGAATCCATTTTATTGATCTTTTCCAGATTATGGCCAGTTTGCAGCTATAATGGTTAGAGGTTTTCAGTAAAAATGAAACAGCATGCAGGTTTTTTTTTTTTTGGTGAACAGATGCCAAATGCACATACAGTACAGTGCTGACAAGAACAATCTCCTGAATACCCTCACAGTCCTGTTAAGTCTAGCTTCAAGTTTGATGGAATTAGTCTTTACTAATACAGTTTATGTAAATTTGAGATTTAAATAAAATGTTTGCCAGCTGCCTGTCACATAAACACTGTCACAAAAGTATTGCCTATATTTGCACCAAATTATTGTAAGTAGTTGGAGTGACAATTTCACCTTTTCCAAAATAAATATGCAAAAGAGGCTGTTTAAATATGCCATATTTTATTGACCGACTATAGCTCTTCCATTGAAAGCCGTTTTTGAGATGAGTGCATTTGTTAAGCAAATTTTTTGTTACACTTCTGTCAGTGTATCTTAATCAGCTGCTCTGGCTGCTGACCAGGAGTAGCTTGTGATAAAATGTTGATTGATTTGGATTCAGACAAAAATATGCCGCTTTAAACTTTCCTTTCTGTTTTCTCTGCCTTTGCAGTGCAGCACAGATGGGTCGTACCTTAGTCCACAGCAGATTGATATCCGCCCACTGATAATTATGAATCATGAGAAAACGAGAAAGCTTTTCCTGCCATTTCTTTTCTTTTTTTTCTTTTTTTTGTTGGAACCAAATCTGTTTGAAATGTGAGGAAATGGTTACTTCATTTTCTTATTTAGTTTGCTTTATTAAGGGAGTGCAAGGTCTACTCAAATTACCTTCTGAGAAAAAAACGTTTGCACACCTCAAGTAAGATCTGTCTGTGCACAGCTGTTGCAGGTGATGAAGGTCACTCTAAATATGTACATCTGTCTTGATTTTTAGAGGTGAAAGATCTTGAACTTGCCTTAACATCACTTTGTTTTAAATTCCTTAAATGCAATCCTCTAAATCTGGCTGTATAAGTAGAAGCTGGCACATAAGTGCATGGAATATGCTAACTGACAGGCAAACATAAGGATGCACACATGTGTCTGTGAGTGTTTCTGTGAGGTAGGATGAAGCTGTCTCTCATCATCATCATCACACAACATCAGTAATGGGGCTCAGGCAAATTATTACCATGGCAGCGGGGGCCGCCTCACTGCTTAAATGAGTGTACACGTACAGAAACACACATGCATAATACACAGTGAAGTAAAGATGTGCACAGGCATAATCCATTAGGCACTGGGGCAGAGGACGAGACAGCACATTTATTTACAGAGTTTATTTTACCTGTTTTTCTTGATTCATTATTTATGAATCTATCAATCAGTTTGACACGCAGCATATAGAGTTGGGCTGGCTGCTTTCCTGCCCATTTTAGGCCTTATTAATATATTCCTGAAAGGCGACTCTCCAGTGCCCCTCTTTCAAGATTGGGAAAGGGCAGTGTATGTTGTCCAACCTTACATCTCTGACTACTCCTTTTTTCCCCAGTTTCTCCATCGTATTCTCTCCTCTGCCAGTTGACAGACTAAAAGGTATGACTGGAGTAGAAGCTTTTGACCAGTAGTGACTCTGTATAGCAAAGGTTTGACGAGCAGTCTCAGTTTTGTTTGTATCACGTGTTTTAACAACATGTGCACAAGGACACACATCCATGCTATGAGCACTGGGGTGATGGATGACACACATCTTTGCGGCTGTGGAGGGTGCTAAGAGTTAGCAGTGTCTCATTAGTGTGCCAAAAAAAGAGGAGAAGGAAACGCTCAAGGTTTCAGATTGCAAATGTTTCATGAAGTAGGAAATGCATTCAGTGCATTTGTTAGGCCTTAACAATGCACAATGTACTGGTGAAAAATGCTGTATATAAACAAAACCATTATTAAAGCTCTATAGGGAACTGTTAACTTTACACAGGATGAATGGGAAGTCATCAGTAGAGCAGTGGAAGTCTGTCATGTCCTCTGACACATCTAAAAGCACTTAGGCTGTGTCTGCTGAATGACCGGGATCTGATAATGTCAGATTTATTGTAGTGTCCGTTCATAGTGAGAGCCCTGTGGGTATAGGCTGGCCAGCTACAGTTACACAGCCTGAGTATATTTCAGGTTGTAGCAAAGAAGAGAAAATAAAAGGCTTTTCTTTTTCTTTTCTCTCTTTCACTGTTTCTCTTGCACTTTTTTACTCCGTCATCATTGCTATCTTTTGCAGCCCAGCCCCTTTTATTGAAGATGCTTGATAGTGGTCTGGCTATAGCTTACAGAAATGGGACATACTGTAATAAAGGCAGAAGAGATGGCAAGTTATCTAAGGATCAGCATGGAGCGCAGCTAAAAGAAAGTAAGGAATTACTAATATCAAAAAATGTCAGTCCACCTCAGTGCTACCCTATCAAAACACAGGATCACTGAGCTGTAAATCCAGGCTTATTTTTTGTAGTTGCTGCAAACCAAATAGGCAGAAAGAGCTATTCCCTCTTGCAATAAATGAGAACAATGACATATTGCTGAGGTTCCGTGTGAATGGAGCTATGACGGTAAAGTGTGTGTTCGATAGCTTGATGTGAGTCTGTCGGTCAGACGTGGTGATAGCTTGCCATGTCAGATATCGCTCTATAGGAGTAGTGTATGCTGACAGATCAGCAAGAAGACATTTAAAATGAGTGAATAAGATAGCTGTTACAAAGCTAGAGCCAAAAAGCACCTGGATGCTAAGGGACTTCTGCAAAGCAACATTTTTTTTTCTTTTTAATTTAATTTTTTTTCAGAGTGGCAGCACACAGAGCTTGTAAGACAAATCCTTTCTAATAGGAAGCCTCTGGAGCTGCAGAAGAGCGTGGTCGATACAGAGAGACACAGAGGGCTTTGAAGATGGCCTATCTCTTTGCTGCCATCCAAATGAAAAGGCAAGAGAGGGGCCCACAGGGACAGAGCCAGGCTAAGTTTCTATAAACACTATCTACATAACACCTAAGATGTCCCTGTGTTTGATGTGACAGTGTCCAGATTAACTCACATTAGGGAGAACAACAAAGCCCTGGGTGCTACATTTTCCCTTATTGCCTGGAAGACGGGAAGAGACAGACACATCAACAAGGGCGTTTGAAAACACCAATTCAAACATCTAAATAGAATAACAGCTTTCATGCTTTGCACGTGTTGTCAAAGCAAACGACAGATATGTATTTTTTTAAATAAATGATTACCTCTTGCATAAAACAAGGTCCTAATGTTTTGGACGCAGTCAAATCTCAGTAACAAAAGCTCTTACTGAATGATGTATGCAGTGATCATCACCAAAGGCAGAAACTGTTCCTGAGATTTGAAACAACACAAACATTTGAATATCCCCCCTCTGGTGATTTCAAGTCATGCATTTTTCTACAGTAGGCAGACGTTCTTCACGAGTCACCATTTGGAGCCATCTCACTGTTGTAAAACAAATTATGTGCTACCTGTGTGTTTGACATTCTAAGTGTCAGTGTTTGGTTTGACTAATGGATTTCTTCTGACAGAGAGGTGGATGGGATTTTTTAGTGTCACCATGTGAATTGCAAACACAATGAACAAAATGGATGTCCTGGTGCTTTTTAAGTGGGTGTTATTATGTTGCTAGCATCCTCAGTGATGGGTGGACAGAGGTTAATAGAAGGTTTTTTTGTATGCCTGCATGTTGTGATGGTCTGACATATTGGGGACGAAGATCATTCAGATGATCTTCAAAAGTGCTCTGACTGAGAACAAGCATACAAATTAAAGTGTACTCTTGAAGTGATCACATTCTTGGTTATATTAATTCAGACTTTATTTGAATAAAAAAAATGCTTTACTTGCTAGCATTACTTGCTGTGAGACATGCAGCTATGCCTAATAATTTGTGAAGGGCAGCAATTCAATAGTACCATTTATTAACTTTCAGAGAAATTGTATCTTAATGATATGATCATGTTCAGCTGTCCAAATGAATAATTCCAACAAATTGCAATTAAAAAAATGTGTTCCAACCACATTTCAACAAAATGTCCAGCTCTACTACTAACCAGAAATATCATCATTTGGATTACTTTGACTTTGACCTGGCTGCTGATTATTTTCTTAATTAATAATTTAGAAGTGGCTTATGTAATAATGTGAGCTTTTTATGTATTAGTTTTAATGGTTTTTTATTGTTAATGGGTGAAAAGGTTGTAACATAACTTAACATAAAAATGAGTGTGGATTCTCTCAGTAGTGTGCAACACGAGCTAGAAATGACCAGCACCCACGTCAAGAAACGACCAGCACCCACTACAACACAGAACACCAAGCCAAAAGTCAAAGCTGACATCACTACAAAGCGTGTGAAATGTATTGGAATATTGTGGTTTTAGCTGGCTAACTTAACTTGCTAACATGTACAAATGGCCAATAAGCTAACTGTAATTGAAGATAAGCTAGGTTTGGCCAGTTGGCATGCATCCGGTGTTGGTTGCTTTGTGGTGTTGGCTGTAATATTACAAATATGCTGTTATGATTTGCTAGAGTTGAATACAAGCCATTCAAATTGTGAACCCATTCAAAGTGTCCTGTGTTTCTGAGCCTTTGGCCCTTTGATTGTGAGCTATTAGGTCAGAGTGAATTGAATTAACACTGTTGCCTCACATGAAATGTCTTTGTTTGACTGTTGATCACAGTGGTTGGGTTATTTAGGATTGCCTTGGGTTACAGGATAAAGGAAGTTTTACTCTCCCGTTGAGAAACTGTGGAAATGGCTTCTCCCCTTGAGCCAAAATGGGCTCTAATGCATTCCTTTTTCCCTTTGATGTAGACTATAAATATGAATGGACTGGGGGCTGTGGTTATTATTGTATAGAAATCCTTTTTTTTTTTTTTTGGAGATGTTTGTGAATGTTTATGGAGAGGAACACTGACAGCAGGGGAACACCGAGTACCAGAGAGATTTAAGTACATGGAGTCATTGGCTCAAAATGTACTGATATCTCTTTGTGGTCTGCTTTAAGATAGCTATTAGAAAATTAATAAAATCATTCTTGGTCCCCTTAAAATATTGTGAGATAAAGGTATTCCACTAAACTAGGCTACGTGTTGTGGGAATGTGAGTATTGTTCAGAGTAAGGAAAAAATGATAAAAGATATGACTGTCTTAATATTGCAGAGCTATGTGGAAGTAAAGCATTGCATCTTGAGCTTTCACCAGCCCACACGCTCCCACGTCAAGCCCATATATTTAGCAGGGGGAAAAGCTTTTTTCTTCTCCATGCGCTGTGGTGCGAGAGGTGCACAGGGGTTCTGAAATGTTTGTCTTTGTTCTCCTGGCAGAGTTTTCTGTGTGTGGGCGTTCACAGTTTCGAGGAGCACCTCGGGAATGCATTTCAACAGATGGAGGTTTTAACTGGAGTGTTGGCTTCCAAAATCAGGGCTATATGCTTTTGTAGCTTGCTATTTTAATTTGTTTGTTTGCTTGTTTGTTTGTTTGCTTATGTGTTGTTTTCCTGCAGGATAATCACAGGGTGTGCATGCGAAAGTGGAGTTGCAATTATGTTGTCATGTAGCTATAGGTTTAAGCTGCAAATCAAATATCGGTGACATCTGACACAATATTTCATGCTGGCTGCTGTTTTAACATGACAACAGGTTAAGGATAGATTTAATATCTTAAACTATTATATGACACAAACAGTGAATCTTACTTACCACAATGTAGCAATGTATTCACTGAATGAAGGACTGACTGGCTGTGGTGCTGTCCATGGTGCTGAAAAGGCCAGTGGCACCATTTCCTCTCGATTTAAACTTGTCTCTTTCTCTTTTGTATGAATTATGAATATACCCAAATCTCTATTACATGAATTTATTTCATCATCTCCATTTGGCCTGTAGTAGTAGTAGAGAAAAAGAAACAATGCGTAGTAGTAGTCGCGTGGTCAACATTTTAATACACGTGACCTGAATGAAATGTGCTGGATACTGTAAAATATGCACATTAAAGAAAATATTTTTTGCAAGGCAAAACAATTCTTACCAAAACAGCAGTGTGTTATGACACCCATCTAGTAGACCGCTTTCCATCTTTTGTCTAAAACACATTTCTTATTCGATTTGACAGCCTCAGAAAAGAGTAATTGCTTTTCTGACCTGTAATTTTAGCTCAGCCTTTGTATAAACCAAAATGCATACCTTTGATTTATGTCTTTTGTCATGCTGCCGAACTCCTTTGAATTACCTGAACTCATGTAGGCCTCTGTGTAACGGTATTTCTCAGCTCTCCCTGAGCTGTCGACAAGTTAAACATATTTAGTCCACATCGTTGTTTTTGTGTTTTTTTTTTTTTCCTAGGTTAATTAATGAGTGTTATGAATATATTGCATTATACTGCACTTGTGAGTGCTGTGAATCTCAGGGGAAATGCTATTTTATGTGTCTATCCTTAGGCTGTCTTTAAGTTTCGGATGGAAATATTGTCTAAAGTCTACCGTTCATTATCCTTCTGCGTCCCTCTCTCTTTTCTCTCTCTAACTCTTTCTCACCTTTTCGCTCTCTCTCTCTGTGTCCTCCTCTCTCTACCTCTTTTCTACATATTTCCATCTCTGTGTCTCAAAGCCATTTTTCTCCTCACTCAGCGGTGGTGGCACTCCTTTCGGGACTGTGGGTGCTAGAGTGCCGCAGGCTTCCCTGGAGCCAGACCGTAGCCTACAAACACTCTGTCTAAGACCAGACAGAACTCCTTTATATTAGTCCTGCTTAAATAAAGTATAGTGATCCAATATCTGTATTCTGTATCAATGAGCAGCAGACAAAGGATCTGTTCCCAATATAGACCATGGTAGCAGTCTGTAGTATTACAATTTGTATTTAAATGTGTGGTAGTAAAGTCAAATTCCTCTCAAAATGCCCCTCCTAAGCACTCTAATGTTCAGCACATAGTGTGTACTGTATAAAACGAGTAGCCCCGACAGTTTAGAAACCAAACAAATAGGTCACTGTTATAGTAATAGGCTATAAATAGTTGTGTGTGGGTGTGCATGTAGGCTAGTGTGTTGCTTTGTGATGCCGTGTATGCGTGTCAGGGATGTTCTGTCTAATTTTAGGCTCTCGGGAGAAGAGAGGAGTGAGGAGATCAGGAGAGTGAAGGAGGAGCGAGCCCCAGCTCCGCAAGCTAATGGTTTAGTGTTTTTAATAACTTGCTTGGGAGGTATCTCACCCTGTAATATATCTCCTCAGCAGCAGATATCCCTTCCATACATTACCATGATGCGAGAGCATTATAAACAGCTGAATACAGTGTTGGCTTTCCAATAAACCGTTATTATTAAAACGTCTACGTCTAATAAATAAAAAGGGATTTAATCTGCCCCACCTTCTTGTTTAGTCCTTATTCCAAGCTGGAATGAAGGCATAGAATCAGCAGGGGTAAAGTAGTTCCTGACAAGAATGAATACAGACAGGATGGGTAATTTATTAATGCACTTTTCCTAACCTATTCTCCATCAGACTCGCTTGCTCTCTGTGCATAATTTTTAAGAGAGGCTCATTAAAGTCTATATCTGCATAAAGTGAGCAGAAAGAAAAAAAATAGATCAAAATGCATTCACTGGATTATGGATATGAAATAACCGTTTTGGTGTTCAATTAAGCTTATGCTTTATAATTAGCCAAAAGTGTTCCATGCCTTCATTTTAAACCAGCTTCTCATATGCCCCCTCAACCCTTTTTTTTTTTTTTTTTACTCAATCCACCACATTGCATGAGAAATTAAATCACTGTGCGCCCACTCATTCACGTGGAAAGCCCCTTATTCTAGTACATTTTGTTTTAATGCAGAGAGACAGCTCTGTCCTTTATAGTCATGCCCTGTTCCTGACAAATAGACCCCGAGCTCTGCACAGCCAGTTGCTATGTGCACAAGCTCTGTGGTCAAAAAATGTCAGTACCTTTAGTGAGTTCAGATTCTTTAAATTCTTTGTGCTCTTAATACCGCTAAAAATTGACTCTGAATGGATATGGATTCTCTGAGAGGGGATGGCATAATGCTGACACTGATGATATAACGTATGATGATGCAATGCACAGTAACACAAAATCTTAGGATTCAATTGATTTTATTACTTATCTTATTAATATTCTGCCTTGTCAGCATCACATACTGCCTCACTTGAGCGTTTTGATACTTGCTAAGCATTACTCTAAGCTTTATAATCTTATATAGTGTCAGTGTTCATTCATGGCTCCATGCAGCACAGTCACATTTCAACAGTGAATCCTGCTCACGTAAAGTATAGCTGAGCAGTCTCACTCGCTGTGCTCTTGCTGTAGAAAACCATCCCACTCATGACCTAGCAGAGACAAACGGCACACGTAGTGGTCATTTTTTACTCTCCTTTGATATACCTGCTCAGTTTCCTTGAGAAGAAAGTGCAGATTGTTTGTTTTGCTGAGGCCTCTTTCATTTTGCACGGGAAAAGGAGACCATTAATATTGTCTTGCCATACATCTTATACACTGATAATGCAGGCATTGCTTGAAGATGAAAAGAAATAGTGCATTACTGTCACCCAGGCAGATGACACATGAAGCTCTCACTGGATGCCTGCTTTGAATAGCCTTGATGCTACAGGGGTAGCAGAGTCAAGGAAAAAAGAGAAAAATAGAGGGCGGAATGTGGGAAGAGAGGACGAATTAGGTTTGATTACAAGACAATGTAGGAAGGAAAAAGAAAAGAAAAAGGTAGTGAAAAGAAACAAAACAAAGAAAGCCACCATGCAGGGAAATCTTTCCTATATCCTTTCAAAATGATACAGATGATGTGTTTCTCTCCTAAAGCAAGTTTGTAAAAAAAAAAAAAAATGCAGAAAGATTTTTTTTTTTGCTTCAGTCAAGAAGTCTTAAATCTGGGATGCTGGTTAAATGCAGCACAGTGTTACAGATATTAAATGTAAATGCACATTTTTTCTCATTGGCCCAAAACTAAACTTGCAACCTAAGAGTTTTAAAAGGGCTATGAGTGCCTTCTGTTAATGATCTGAATTTAAAATCTAAACATTTTGATCCATATATTTGCAGTAATTCATTATGGGAATACATCACTTTCTATGTACAGCAGATGGCAGAAAGTAGTTCAACTCAAAAGAATAAAGCATCCCACTCCTTCCCATTCATATACAGAACTTTCTGTTCCTCTCTGTTTAAAAACAAAAGTGTATTATTATTAGAATATTCTTTGTTTATATATCACATACAATTTATAGAATATTATTCGCATCAGTGCTTTCTCTCTTTGTTCTTGCTGCATTCATAATTTATTTTCACGTGTAATGTTCCAATGCAAAATTTATATAAGTGAATAATATATTGACAAATACTTATTTAAATTTAATTGCTATTTTCTATATAAAGTTGGTGCTTAATATACACTGACTCTACTGAAATATTAACATGTATTATTTTAATTTTGGGTACCTTCTTCTTTGTTTTGTTTGTTGTCTGTTCATAATATATGTATATTAATCATATATTTTTACTTTGAAAGTGACATTTTGTGACTTTCAGACAGTCTGTGATATTGAAGGAAAAAAGCTTTTTATTGTTCAAATATTAATGACAAAATGTGTGTGTCAGAAGTAGCTTTGAGTGGAAAAACACAGTACATTAATGACTTGGTTGCCATATAAAAATTCTGTTTGATATGTACCATACTGTATGCATGCTAATAAAAGAGCCTTCCATTTTGAAATGCATTGTACCTCCTACAGTACCATCTGGCTTAATACAGGCAAAAGGGATTTAATGACAAAAATGCCAAATGTGTGGACGGCTGGGTGAACTATTGCATTATGAAACAGACACTCACACTTGTCTGTGCGTGGGTATTGTTCGCTAGACCCGGAGTAGGTATATTCATTATTCAGTATATAAAAAGCAAGACCAATGCGTATCCCCGTAACATTTCACAGCCTTAAAATCTGTCTCAAGTGATCATCATCCGCCAGCTGTCTGTCTCTGTCTCTCTCTCTGGGCATGTGACCTAGCAGCAGACTTGTGGGAACTGTAGTGATGCTGTCAAGCTGAAAGCCTCCCCAGAGCCTCAGAGGAAACAACAGAAGCAAACATTAGAACAACCCCAAAATGTCGACACAAACCTGTGTATTTGTCAGGCTGACCTGGATTTTCTCAAAACAGCACTCAGTCTTACCATAGGAATCTGTCACCACACAACACATTGCTTTTTGAGAGATAGAAAAGCAGATGGATTTGACATTGTTAAGTGTAGTTCCCCTTTTCAAATGCGGCTGCGCCTGTTCGTATCTCTGTTGGAAGACCCTTGTCAAGGCTAGACATTATTAAGAGCAAAAGTAACTTGCTATGACAAACAAGACTTTGCTGTTTAAAGACAAGAGGAGGCCCTGCTTGAATTTAAAGTGGGAATAGGAGTCAGTCTCAGTCATAAAGCACCCACACACACACACACAAAAATGCACACCTACATGTATGCATGTGTACTGACATGCTCATATGCACTCAGTCAATCTTCCATTTGTTTCAGGAACCCAAAGTGAGAATGGAAAAAACAAAAAGTGTAGCAGGGAATAATTTTCCAAATTCCCCTCCAGTTCTCTACCATTTTACTTTCTACCCTCTTTCACCCTACACCCACAACACTCCCAACCCTCATTCCCTCTTTTGCCTCAGTGGCAAACCAAGGTTTATTTCCCTGGTGGAAATATTGGACTGTCAGTCAGATCAATTGCCAGTGTCCAGGGCACTTCATGGTTCCTCTAATTATAATCCTGTGCAGCTGGCGCGGGCCCACGTAGCTGTGGGGCAGCCATTGTAATAGAGGCATCACTGGGCTATAGATGGATAGAGCGAAGCGTCAGCCAAAGCCTTGCAGTCATCGCTCGCGTCGGTGGAGAGGCTTTACTCCAGCAGTCAGAGCAGGGGCCAGGGTGTCTTATCTGGCTCCTCCATGCGGCTCGCTGTATGCTGGGGGAGTGCATTACCAATTCTCTACCCTCTCTCTCTCTCCTCTTTCTCCCCCTGTGCCGCTCCTCGCTCCTCACATCCTTATGAGAAGTCTAGGCACTTTGCCATGTTCGCGTGTAGAGACAGAGGTGCTGTCTTCTCAGCAATACTGCACCCTGGATGGCACCAAATTATGACTTTGAATGCTTTGTAGAGTATTTAAAGTGTGTGCGTGTTTGAGGGAAACTTCGGGTTTCAGGATTCAGACTAGTTTGTCAATAGCTGAAATATTTTTTTATCGTAATGAATATTCTGGAGTTACATCCGTATAAAGTGGTGGTACTGAATAACCTTCAGCTGTATGTCTATGACAAATATTGCCACATATTTTCTCCCTCCAAACATTGCAGCGCTCTCTCACATCCTCACCAGAGGAAGTGTGAATACTATGTAGAAATGGCACTCCGCAGCACTCCCCCACACCCCCTCTTTCCTCACTGGCATTGTGCGATTCCCATCTCAACATGCTGGAAGAGGTGTGAGAGAGAGGAGAGCATGTGAGAGAGGAAGAAAGTAAAAGAAGTGAAAACGAGAGAGTGACAAGGAAGAGGGCAAGAGAGGAGATGAACAAGAGAGAATGAAAATGAGTGCAGACAGCAAATGGGTGGGGGCGGATAGTGAGGGAGCTAGGCTAAGAGATGTGGTGGAGAGAAAGGGAAGGAGACAATTGTAATACAAAAAGACATTAAAATGAGAAAGTGTGCAAAGGAAACACAGGTGAGGATGAATGTGGAGAGACGGGGAGATATGAGACAAAGAACAACAAAGGGAAGAAATGAGGGATACCGGGAGGAATTCAACATCTGAAATACACAAGCTAACTGAGTTACATAAGCAGATGCTGCTGCTAGGGAAGTGTGGGCTTCGGATGGAGACGATGAAGGCTCTGTGTCACTGGAAGGGGAAAGGGGACAGAGAGAGGTGAGAGAGACAAGACGTAAACAGACAGAAATACTGAGAGAGGCAGAAAGAAATATATAAAAAGAGAAATATTAGAGGGAGAGTGTCAAGGGTGAGAGGTGGTCTGAAGAAACTAGACTAGAAGGTTCTATATAGCGGACAAAATAGCCAAGGCTGGAGAGAAAGTAGAGATGAGTGAAAAGAGGGTAATGCTTCTGAGAAAAGTGGAGTGCGTATAGCTAGTCTGAAAAAAGTAAAGAGACTATTAGGATGTATGGTGCAACAGAGAGTCAGGGAAAGCGAGTGGGTCGATGAGGGATTAAATGGCTTAGAAGGAAAACTGGGAATGTGTGTCTACACTGGTATGACTTTGTGTGTGTGTGTGTTTTATGTTAACCTTGTGTCAAAGCAAGTTTCAAACCACTCAGGACACGCTAAGCATAACTCCATTGTTAATTATTTAGTTATCTTGTAATAGTCTGAAAGCGTGAAACGTCCACGTCTGTAGTCGTTGATGTGTGCACTTCATATGCATTAGTGTTTGTTTGGCACTGTATCTTGTGTGTGTGTCCACATGTGTGTTTTATGCCTAAAATATACATTTGCAATGCTGCTCGTAGGGGGAAGAAGGAGGGGAGGGTAGGGGAGGGTATTTAAGCTGCATGGTTTGGCAAACCAAATATACCATGAAAAGGGAAAAATAACAAAATCAGACCCCCCGCCCCTCTCTCTCCCCTCCATTCCCCACTCCCCAATTCCCAGCGGATCACACACTGCAGCTCTAGCCTACTCTTCACTCCATTGTGTTTCAAACCACTGGCTCCCTTTGCTTCCCTTTATCTTTTATTTTGTTTCATATATTTTTGGGGGGATTCTAGCCTTGGTAATGTTTTCCTTCACTGCACTGCCTTCCTCTCTCTCTTCTCTTCTGTCCCTCTCTTCCTCCCTTCTTTCCTTTCTCCTTCTGTCCCTTAATCCCTCCATCTTGACTCTTGGTTTGTCGGAGGTGTGACAGGTGTGTCATGGCTCTCTCCGTCACTCTCTCAACTTGTTGACCTTTGTCTTAGAGATTACTCCGCTCACAGTTCTCTCCTTGCCAGCTAGGATTGACAAGATGCGCTGTGACTATGCCACCCTGTCGGCCTCCAGTCAGCTGCCCCTATCTCGACGTACCACTGTTTTGAGATTGGGCTGCGAGCATGCGTGTGTGTGGGGAAAGTTCATATTTATAGATAAGGAGCGTTTAGACGTCTCTGTATTAATTGTCTCTCGATGTAAGTGAAAGTAGAAGAGAGGAAGGAAGGGAATGCAAGTGACAAAAGTTAAGAGGACCAAAAAAAAAAAAGGAATTGGAAATAGAGGTATTGTAAAGTAAAGAAAATAGGATGATGAAGCAAAATAGAAAGAGAAAGAAGAGTGAGAAAAGAGAGGAGGAGGGTGGGAGAGAGGGGGAGGGAGTGTGTGTCAGAAAAGATGCCTATAGAACATTCAACCATTGTTTCTCCCAGTGTGAGCGGTGTATAATCACTCAGCCTTACCACAGTAATGACACCATCTGGGCCCGGGGAAGACGGCAGCTTCTCTCCAGCTGAAAAATGGATCGCATAGATCCAGGGCGATTAGAGCATCAGCTGTACACGACCTACCCTCAGAATGAATTCTAGCAGCTAATAACTACAGTTGGTATTGGTGGGGAGTCTTTTTTTTCTCCACCAATAACAAAACTTGGAGTGGTAAGCCAAAGTCCTGAAGGCGATATATCTGTGATTTTCTTTTTTTTTCTTTTTCATTTTGGGAATATGTAATTGGTTTTAGGTGTGTAAACTGTTTGTGTGGTGGAAGAACACGTTTATTCACTGTGTTTACATACGGTGTAGCTGTTGAAGTCTGAGGCATTATTTCTGCATGCACAAATTTCCCCTTTAAGTCCGCAGACGAGGCCTCTTTAGTCTGATTGGACATTGTTCACCCTAATCCACCCACCTTTTCATTTATCAACAGCAATCCCACTTTAAACCTAGACACATTGTTCACAGAAAATGACGGCGCCTAGTCCTACTATCAAACATACTCAAATAAAGGTCTGTCGTGTTACTCCAGGCTCCATAGATTACGCATTCAGTGTATTTGTATCGCAGCATCCATTTTAGTATTTGAAATGACACCCCTCGTTTATATTTTGTTTTTAATGTTATTTTTTGTAATGATGGTTCTTGGAAAAAAAAAGAGGAAAAAAAACATGACAATGATGGTTCTCAATGACCTGTTGCCATGGCAACACTTCTCTATTGATCTAGCCAGCCCTCATCTCCTTTTACATTCGCCTTCACTCTCACTTCACTCTCACTTTTCTCCCCTCTATCAGTCTCTCTTTAGTTACTCTCTCCATCCTGGGCCTCACTTGCTTTCCTTCTGTCTGTCGTGTTCTGTCATGGAGATTGATGCCTTGTGGGGCTATGCTAACCTTCACCTGGTTCTAGCGTACATTCTGCTCTTCTGTTCCAATCTGTCAGATTAGATCCACTGCTACCTGCCTCATCCATAAACACATTTATTCAGAATTTAAATCCTAACCCCAGGCGATGATTCAGTAAATACTTTGAAGTGCAACTGCATAACGTGATTGCATTATTAAATGTTCTTATGCCCAAATATAGACAAACTGCAGGGTAGGAACAAAAATGTAGTTCATGCTCATTTCAGCTCATTTTAATTCATTCTGTAATCTATGCTGCATTTGCCCCCTGACACTCTGTTGATAACATGCCATGCACATTTTTCTTCCCTTTTATTTGTAGAACAGCTCTCGCATCAACTTTCACACTATTTCGCTCTGAGAATTATGAAATTAACGAGTTGTTTAAGGTTTGCGAGTGCCGTTCACAACCTCTTTTGCCCTGCAAAGTCTTCTGAGCAACCACCATGGTAGTTCGTATAAACAGTTCAAGGTAAGATAAGAATAACTTGACAGCGTGAAACATTTGCTAGATAATATTATTCTCAAATAATTTCTCTCCTGTACTATCTGGCATATGACACGATATACCTGTATATTATTCTTTCATGTTAAATTAATTCTGAAGTTAATAATGTGATGCAGACAGAAATCAATTTATTTTGTAATTAAACCATGCACACACACCAACTTTTCATTTGCAATCAGCCGAGCTAAGATCACGATGACGGGGGATTCATCCAAGACTGCTGAACATGTTCACTTATATTACTGCACATCTGAGAGCACACGATTTTTTTTTTTTTTTTTTTTTCAAGGCCAGTGTAATTGTGTTTTGTATTTCTTTTGCACAAATTAACCTTAAGATTCAAACCCATCTCTATGCCCTGAGGGCTTTTCCTTAACTTGAGAATTTATCAATGTGTGTTTATTTAATTTTATTCAAAAGGGTTTTTTGCACCCTCAATGAATTATTTATGCAAACAATGAGAGCAGAATTACATGTTGTGCATGGAGATCATAGTACTGTACATGTGCACACGCATGCACATTGCACATTTTACATACTAATTTGTGAGTTGTCACGACCATACACAGTCATGCAGTACATGCAGCATTTACAATGCCACCCTGTGTGGTTTCCTCATCTTTTTCTTTCAGACAGGACCATGACTAATGCTAGGAAAATGGCAGGGAATATTTTGAGCATGGAGGAGGCAATTTTCTATGGTCCAAGGAATAATTCGGTTTAAAATGGAAACTGCACAGGCAGCTCGCAGACCTCCTACACAACAGCGCAGTTGTAAAGCATGTGTGTATGTGTGTGCACATGTGTTGCGTGGGTGCATGGCTATGTGTTGCTCTAGCCCCCTAGTAGGTGGCTGATACATCATATTAGGCCTGCTAATGGACAATGGGCAACATTGTGACTTAACGCAATTGATCTTCTGCCTGTAGTGTGCAACTTAAAGGGAACTTCTGGTTTCTTACAACTTGGTTATTGATATGATATTAGTAATAGTAACATACAACATGACACATGACAACACTGACATAAAATGATGTTAGACAGGGCCTGAGAGTTTAAAACACACTCAAACAGGTTGGATGAAAGATGTAGAAAAATGTAGAAAAAGAAAATAAAAAATGAAAAGTTTATATATTACACAAACAGTCCAACTATCTGGTTCAACTTTGCCTGTACTTGAGTACTGTACTTGCCATAATTGTGATTGTACGCTTTATGCACATTCACAAATATAGATTAAATTCTTATGTAAGCCTTTATCAGGTTACTTTATCACTCAGTTTGAGTCATTCTTGACATGTTGCTATTAAGAAGCTCTTGTTCAGAGAGTATACCTGACATTATCCTGTCTATAGTCCCCTGCCTGAATCCCTTCTCCCATAGCTGGCTGTCTGCCTCTCTCTTCCCCTTCCTGCCTGTCTTTCTTTCCTACCTGCATGACTCCCTACTCCTCTAACAGCCTGTCTGCCTGTTTCCTCTCTCCCCTGCCTGCCCGCACTCCTGCCTTACTCTGTGGCTGCCTTCACAGTATGACAGCCCACTAATGAAAGCAAGATAAGCATGCCAAGCAAACTGTTCATTTCAAATTAGAAAAAAAAAAAAAAAAAATCCCTCACACATTAAAAAAAAAAAAAAAATACAAGCCCCCCCCACCACCTTATCATCGCTGTATTCCGCCCTCCTCTGCCTGTCCCTAGCTAGCCGGAGCAAATTTGATTGGGTCCGGATAGGGAGAGAATGGCAGCAGATAAGGCACCCGAAACTGTCGCCAAACGAGGCCTGATGCAGCTGAGGATAAGGGCCGAAACGCAATTATGCTGGCAGAATTCTTATATTAAACCCCAAACACGAGTATAACACTGCTGCCACCTCCATTGCCATTTCTCCACCCCTCATCCCTCTATCCCTCCATCCCTACCTCTCTGTGAATGATGAGTGTCTAATCTCTGTGGGTACAGATCTCTCTCTCAGGTCTTAACATGGCTGTAATCACACCCCTCGCCTACCTCTCTTCCTCACTCTCCCCCTCTCCTACCTAACCCTCCCTAGTCAGATGGACTGTGGCTGATAACGGCAACGCTGAAGAAACATTTTTCCCCCCTCCGTGGAATAGGCCAACACTCCTGTCAGCTTGGAGATAGTTACAGCTGTTTTCCTCTTTCTTCCTTAATGCGTTTCACACTTACTCTGCGCATCTTTGAGGCTGTAATGGGGGAATACATGTCACAGTTAACAGCACCACGCATGATTTTGAGTCTTCAATTTCTAAGACCACCAACAGCAAAGAGCATCGTGCCATATTCCACTTTTTTCTGTAGATTATATTCCCTCCAGCCTTATTCATTAGAAAAGGCTTAAGCAATACTACGGAAATACTGAACAGTTGTTCCCACCACCACTTAGTCACGACCCTTTCAGGAGGCTGTTAGGGCTAGAACACTTTCTGTTAATGACAGAGGGACATTCCCGTTTCCCAAGGCTCTCTGTCAAGGAAAATGGACTCTAATTATTATAATGGTGACTAGCGCTGACAGTCAATAGAAAGGCCTTCAATTATCCCAAACATGGCTGTATCAATGTCATGTTTGTCTTGTATAATGTTAGGCAGTTTTTCAAAGATTCTTGGAGAGAAAAGTCTATAAAGTAACATCCCAATCCCAAATGTTACTGCTGTTAACAAAATCAAACTAAGCAGGACTAGTATTCCGATGGGATTGAGGACATTATTATGCAGGAAGAAGATGTCTTTAGTTGCAAGGATTGTATCACTATGGGGTGTTGAGGGGGGTGCATTGGAGATATATAGGGGTTATAGTTTGGAAGAGGCAGTGGGGGCGGGTGGGCTGGCCAACATGCAATATGCTGCTGTTTCCTGTCCTCAAGCTGTGAGGGCCATGGCTGCCACAGCACTATTAGGGGGTCCGGGTCACCGCCTGCCGAGTGCTCCATTGTCAGCTGCCTGCTTAACAGACAGAGAGAGTAGAGAGAGGTCCAACCTCTATTGTGGCACCATTGCAAAACAGCAGAAGAGACGGAAAAAAACATCTGATGACTGTATAATTACACAGTGAATGGAGTCCCTCCCCCACCAGCATTTTTCCTTTTTTTTCTATTCATTCCCTTTCTTCCCCCCTGTCTCTTTCTTTTTTTCCGGAAGAGTGTCTGCTAATTAAGCGCTTCCATTAGGCAGCCTGTAATTGGTTTGAAAAGTAATGACAAGCAAGTTTATTTACAAGGTAATTAGAATAAAGGCAGGCTTTGTGCTGATAATAATCATTTACAACTGCAGTAAAGGAGAGAAAAAAAATCCAGAATCACCATTATTTGACGGACAGGCATTTCAGCACCCTATATGTAGTTATTAATGTTTTATCCTATCTGTAAACACACTGCTCTCTACACATGGGCAGTCCCTTTTTTCATCTTGCTGCTGTTTTGTTCGGTGTGCAAATACAGGCCTTTGATGAATGGATAAGATTGAGCTAAATCAAAGAAGACATGCTGGGCAGCTTTCTTCATCTCTTCCCTCCCTGCCTTCATGCCATCATTATACTAAATGCACAGAGCTGGTCTGTCAGCTGAAAGCTGCAGACTCTGCTTAGTTGGTGTGATGGCTTGAAGGGAAGACTTAGACATTGTGTTATTCCAGTAATGTACAATTTTTCCTCTCACAGCGGATTGGGAGGTGGATGCAACAGAGATGGCACGCTCAGAGAGGGAGGGCTGACAGAGAGAGAGAGAGACAGTGAGAGGGAGAGGGGGGTAATGCCCATGCACTTGGACATCTCTGCCCTTCACTTTCCAGGCAACAGATGGAAACAGTGTATTAAGGCACCCAGGGGCAACCCTGGGCACCCTGGCATAGACGAGGCATGGCCAGGTTCAGGGGGAGCAGGTGGGCATCTGTTCCATGCCCTTAATCGCTTGCCGCACCCGCCATCCCCGCGGTGAGCTTGGCTTTTTGTGTATATGTGCATGTGTGGAGGGATGTATTTATATCTGTGTACAGTATGGATGTATCGGTGTGTCACCTCTCTACTGCCTTCAGTCAGGGGTAAGGGGGGATTTACTCTCCGGTTAGGAACTGGTTTCACAGGCACAAGCTTAGGAATAGTACAGGAGCGTAGTCATTGGTTGCAAACTTTTGTTCGCACCAATGCGTCTAAGCCAAAAATATCTTTCACCAAAACTGGAGGAAGATGGAAGACTTGGGGCTTTGTCAGACAAATCAGGCATTCAGCAAGGCTGCTTATAGTTAACTGACATTTGTCAATGAACGTGATCAGAGATTTATGTTTAACATATGCTATTAATCTCATGGGGGATGAGTAAGCCCATGTCCTTTAGGATGTTCCACTTCACTATTATACACAGAACATTGTTGATGATGGTCCTTGGATAAAGGCCTCTATGGTAATAGATCCAGAGTATGGATTACATTACATTTAATGTAAACCTCTTTGTTACAATAAATAAGACATGACATTGCATCAACAGCAAAAAAGTGAACCTCGGCCTCGGACGTGTCCATGCACTTAATATGATCTTACATCTCGTTGCCATTCCTTCAGAGGTAAATGACCGGCAGCTGCTGTTGTGTTAAAGCAGCAGTGAAGATTTTGTTCTTCGTTGTCGGCTTGGACAAGTTTCTAGTTTGTACCTAGTGCCCAGCTTTTAAATATTGAGCTGGGCTCTATAGCAAACATAAACAGCCTTCAGTAAATACGATTGGCAGTCATGTTTCAAAGCCAGGCTAATTCCATTAAGCTATTGATCTCTCTCTGCCTCAGCTTTGGCCGTGTACTGGCTATGAATACCTGTTTACTTTGCCCTGGCCCTGGGCTCTAGCTCAGTTTCACGCTGCCCGTCCGTCTGCCCGTCTGTCCACCATTCTTACAGCAGGAGAATAACTTTTGCAGACATCTCTCAACATGGTGCTAGTGCATAGTGGATAAACAAAGAGGAGCAGCTTGCATACTGCACAACAAAGCAAAGATGCTGACTGAACTGGAACTGCAAAAGAGGTAGCTGCAATTCTGATTCAACTAGAATATATGGTGTTTTTCTTTCAGAATGTAATTGATGGTTGTGTATTGCGCTCATGCTTACGACCTTGTACTAATTTTGTTGTTGTGTAAGACCCTTGTTGTCCATCTATCCTTGTCTTTTCTGTAGTTTGTGACTCATTCCTTGTCATCGTTTTGTACACTATATTCATCTTCTGCCTTCTGGCTATATCTCAGTCCAAAATGATCTGTATGAAAAAAAGTATATTACTGGCTCTCCCTGCCTGAGCAGCACACTTTATTGCTGTCAAACCAAGCTTGAGATTTGGTGGGAATCGGGAGCAAAGGGGGGGGTGAGGGATGGAGATGAGAGGTGAGGGGGGAAAGAGAGAGAGAGAGAGATGATGGCTAAGGCTTCACTGGAGAGTTAGCTGTTGTTCCACTTGAGTCTTACTTTACTGGGCAAATCATTTGGTTGACTGGCATGGCGTGCTTCTTCTCCCCACCCTTCTTCTTCTTCTTCTTCTTCTTCTTCTCATCTCCAGTCCCATTCTGCCCTCTGCCGCTCTTCTCCAGATTGGTGAGAAGGGTATGTGTGGGTTGGGGTGTAAGTGGCTGTTTACACCATGTCCTGCTGATCACAAGCAAGGGTATACACAACCAAAACTACCAGATCACTGAGCTGTGTTGGTACAGGCAAATTTATGGCCCCACTCCAGGAACATCATCCAAATGAAGTGTGTCTGCGAGTGCTGCTTTTTGTGTGGAAATGTGTCCTACTTTACAGTCAATGAGAAGATTATTAAATTTTGAAGTTAGTCCCAGTAAGTTTTCATCAGCTTTTCATGCGCAGACCACACGCATATGTGCACATGTCCACACATGCACACACAAAAACATAAATGGTGCTCAGTGACTTTACAGTAGAGTTTATTGTCTTTGCCCTGTGGTATACTCTGTGAGCTACTTCACAGCACTGACCGACATATTATGGACTGAGGAATGAAGTGCTACTTAGTAAAGCAAGACCACATCCTGATCTTATTTCTTTGCCACACATAAGCGCATTTAACTACACACATACACACACACACACACACACACACACACACACACAGACAAAAGACACACATACAAACACAGGAACGCACACACACAGTAGCTGAGCTCTGAGGAGTAACGAAGCAAACAATGAGTTTCCCCAGTGCATTGTGGCTCGGCTGCCCTGCTTTAAATGTGAGCCGAGTCATCAGCACTTAAACGCTTGATTGATGGCACAGAAGTGAGGATGATTGTGGGATATGCCAGCTCCAAATGACAAGCAATTACTCATTTTGTGTAATGAAAACCTTAACACCAATCATTGAAGCTTTACACCGTGCTAACGCTTTATGTAATATTATAGGTTCCCTTCATCCACCCCTACTCCCACCCCCGCTGCCATCCCTCGGGTGTCGCAGCAGACGTTTACTAAATAACATAATTTGTAATGGCTGAAGTGATGGCACAACAGGCCTGCTAAGTGAGTGAGCAGAGGCAAGTGTTTTATGGCTGAGGGTTGTTTTTTTTATTAAAGCAGATCTATGGCGGAGAGCTGAGAGCGCTGGCAGGTCTACTTACAGCGGGCCTGTAGACATCCGTGCCATTAGGTCTTCTGATTACCATTCTAAATGTTTGCGCCGCTTTAGCCTAACACTATCATCCGTCCGGCAAGGTGTTGCTATGGCAACCGAGGCTTAATTATGGTTTTTATGTGTGTTTGTATGACTGCCTGCGTGTGTGTGTGTGTGTGTGTGCGTGGTCCTCAGCTTTAGCCAGTATTATATCTGTGTGTGAGTGTGAATGCGCACAAGCACACAAACGGGCGTGTTCGTCAACAGCTCTGTGGCGTGAGATAGTGAAAGTGCTGTCCTCCTTTCTCTCCTTTCCCTTCGCTCTGCCAAGACTACAATTACCCCTGCACTCCTCTTCTCCACAAAATCACTGTAATTATCTGTAGCCTGCATGGGCATACTGGCTGGCAACAGGTGCCATGTGAATGCTAATCACCTCCCCCTGGCCACATGCTATTCTTCTGCCTGGCCCCTGACAAACCAACTGTCACTGGCAGAAGGAAAGACACTCCAAAGCTGCGCACTCCTTTAGAGCCGCACGCGTGTGGTCAATAATTAGGCTGCCCAGAGATGTTAAGTTGTGGCATGTCAAGTATAGTTAAAATGTAGAGCTTTTGTTGAGCATGTACAGTAGGCTGTGTGTGGGCATGTGTGAATTATGGCATGGCAGCCTTTCCCCCGTATGGCAGTGTGTGTACTTTAGCCTAGTCTGCATACGCAGAAACACAAGCGCTGACACATACACGTGCACGCACACACAGGCACACACAGATTTGACATCAATCCATGGCATTAAATGAAGTGTGAAAAACAGGTCAGAGAGGACTTCCTGTCTTTTATAAACAGCCTAAACGCTATCCAGATGTTCCATGCCTCTCTGTCCCTACCAAATCTGCTCACGTCAGCGCTAAATGGCAAAATATAGCCCCTTTAAAGTGATATACACTAACTGAGGCAAGGACATCAGTACGTACTACCTCGGCTGCTGCACTTTGACTATGGTCTGGAGTAAAAATGTCAGCTCCTCTACCTGTATTTATAGTGCATTTCTTTGCTTGAGTGCCATCCCAATGAAAATGAGCAATATCTCTTTATTTCTACTTTTGCCTGGCCCTCTGTGCCGGGGATCAGCTGTTCTTTTTATAGACCTCACCTGACATGACAGGAGCATACACAGGAGAATGCACACTGGTCCACTCACTGTCATGTAAATATGCATTGAAGAAGGTGAGCACAAGGTGGGAAGAAGACACAGAAGAATCTGGAAAGCCCCAAGCACTAGTTGTACTCGCTTTTTAGGAAAGAGTGTGCTTTCTCAAAACAGCAGGTGTATGCAAAAACATGCTGCAATCCAAGAGCACATAGACGAGACAGTAGAAATACTCAGAGTCAGTGTGGTGTAGTCTGAAGCGGTGGATCAGGTGTCCCTTGTCTCTGTGTGGTTGAGTATATCCCGGCTGTTTGAGTCAAAGCTTCCCAACAGGTTCTGCGTGGTACATAAACTGCTGCAAATGAATGTTGATGTCAGGTCAAAGCATAGTGAATGTAAAACAATTTGCTGGCTTTTATTTTGAATGCAGTACAATAAGAGGAACAACAGGGACAGATTAAATCGATAAATTAATAAATAATGATGGCTCTTACTTATTAGGAATCCCTTGAACACACACACACACACACACACACACACACACACACACACACACACACCTCTATCTGGTCCACAGTGATCCCTGGCCTCCTGACTAATGGTCGTTTGGCATGCTGGCCTGACCTTTCCATCTCTACTAAGAAGAAGGAATATCGAAGACGACTGATTGTCGCCTCTCTTTTCATCCCGCCCCCTCTTCCTTGTTAACTCACCCATTATTCTGGACACAATCTTTTTGACATGTGGGCCATGTTCAATGTTTAATGCTGTTTGTTTTATATTCCTGCCTCATTTCCTTATATAAAAATTTATGATGACATTCCCTACCTTCCATAAAATATTCATAAATGTCATTACTAATAACTTTCATAGATCATCTAAATTGATCCTTCTGTCTGCTTTTATCTATGCTGGCCAACATGGATCTATTAGTTCGGAGAGCGAGACAAGCTTGTCTTGTGTTTGGTTATGTATGGACAGGAGAGTTTGATTTTTGGTTGATCGCAGAGGTTTCTTTGACCAGGCATCAGTTTCTTCGATCTCTATTGTGCAGCATTTTTTGTTCATCAGGTGCTGATCACCTGTAATTCACACTTTTGAGAAATCTGTTCACTTTCTTCAAACAAGATGAGGGACTGTCTCAGTCCAGGTGGAGCTCCCTGTGGCCTGTGGCCTGTTTTTTAAAGTCAGACTTGAATCCACTCACATTGAATGTGTTTCAACAGGCTAAATTCCTCGTTGGAACATTTTGTGAAATGAATCATTTGCATTTAAAGCTAATTCTCCATAAATTAATGTGTACCTTGTGTGGTAAAACTCCCTGTCTAGGCGTGAATCCTTATCCTCTGGTCTACCCTGCTCTGTAATACATAATAGATTCCTCTCTATGAATGCCTTATGTTCCCAATGAAAATGTCCCATTAATCATTCACAGGCTAATTTCACTTACATGACATATGCATTAAGCTGCATGCAAAACATATATATGACTAATTTTGCCAAAAGATAACAGAAGTCATGAGAAGTCATACATTTTCCATTGACCTGTCACTCTCTTTCCACTTTCTTTTCTGCTCTCTTCCCTCTCCCTAATCTTTCTTACTTGTCCTTTATTTTTATGCAGTAGTACTAAATGATCAGATTACATTTATTTCTTTATTTCTTCACATCATCATGCTCTAAGTTTGAAACAATCCTTCAATCCTCCCTATAGTTGTTTCTCTGTATTTTATGGTATTATATGTATACATGTCAAGCATTTAGTGACTGTAGTTCTTGAACATGCTTCACAAAATGTAAAAATGTACCTATACTATACTATACTATTCTATACTATACTATACTATACTATACTATACTATACTATAATAATGACATAGAAAAGAGAAAACATATGATATTTTTCACTGCAAAGGTTAACGGTGAAGGACTTGAGTGAGCCTTATTGAAATGACAACAATTTGTTGTATTGTTCTCCTTGTTTGTTCCCCTGGATTTGCTGGTTGTCTGTTTTAATGATAGGTCTGAGCCTCAGAGTGTCCTTCTGTCTCCTGTCTGCCACCCTGACACAGAGATGAAAGATGAAATGGAGATTGTGACTGATGCAATTACGGTGCTGCTGATTGAAGGAGAGGCCAAATTATCACCGCCCTGATTGGGCTTTGTCTGGACTGAGAACATGCCACACTCTGATTAAAGTGTCTCAGAAATGTGTGTGTGTGTGTGGGTGTGGGTGTGTGTGTGTCATGGACAGCAGATAGGTTTTGAATGGTAGAAAGAAAATACATTTTGTCATCTTTGACCTTCCCACATGAGAGTCCTTCTTAACAAGACCAGAATCTATGCACGATCTACTGAAATATATTTTATGTTATCAGGATATGTCAGAATCTCTTTGTGTGCCTCTTTTTTATATAAAGCTTTAAAATAATAGTGCTTCTCTTTGAAGGGTCCTACCTCACTCAGGTGTACCTATTTGGCCCATAATTCTTTCATTAATATTTTTTCAGTATATATTAGCTATGTATTACATTTCTGTGTAACATCCACCGTGCACCACTGGAGGCCGTTTTTCTTTCTTTCTTTCTTTCTTTCTTTCTTTCTTTCTTTCTTTCTTTCTTTCTTTCTTTCTTTCTTTCTTTCTTTCTTTCTTTCTTTCTTTCCTTCTTTCCTTGTTTTGCAATTAACCTCATGTTCTTTCCATATACCCCCCCCCCAAACCTTCTTTCCTACTCCCTCTTTTTGGCCTCTCTCTCATCTACTGCTCCACTCTTGCATCAGTCTTTTTCAAACAGCTTGTGTTCAGCTGAGCCCGAACTTCAAACATACATTTTAAAAGAACCGAAACTATCTCATGTTTGAAAAAAAAAAAAAGCCCCTGAGTCTTATTTGCCCAGCACTGCCACATTCTCTCCCTCCCTCTCTCCCCTTCTTACCATCCAGCCCTCCATCCTTCCCCTCCCCATCCAAAATGTTGTTTGTTTATCATCATTGGAGCATTCTAGCTCCAGGTTGTTGCATCAGAATTAGCACACGGACTAGCGGTGACGTATACGTGTGTGTTGGTGTGCGCATGCGTGCGCAGTGGTGGTGCTGTTGGTTCACTTCTGATTTCACAGGGAGTTAGTTCATCCCTGTGGCTGATCCCAGGAGCCAGCTGTTGGCTGTAGACTATTGCAGGCTCACAGCATGGCAACATGGAGGTAACACACATCATATAACTCACCCCCACCCTTTCTGCTTAGGACCAACTTGAAAGGCTTTACTCTCTCTCAGCAGGCGCCTGATCTCCCCCTCTATCCCTCTATCCATCCATCCTTTCCTCTATCTTTCCCTCCCTCTTTGTGCCCACTCTTGTTGTAGACTGTAATACAAGGCCTTTAAATAATTACACACAGAAGTCCTCCAGAGCGGCCAAATGGGAAGCAAGGGCTCAGTGAAATTTAACCCCTTCTCTGCGCATCCCTTTATGGCTCCTTAAAGCTGGCTACTGATAGGTGAAGCTGCGATCATCTTGTATGTGTGTCTCTGTGCCAGTTTTCCTGGCTGTTTAAAACCAAGGCTGATGTAATCTGTGGGAAAACAGCTTTCTAGTGACAGAGTATCTGGCTGGAGATCCCCAGGCTTTATCTGTAAAGGGAATCTGTCAGCTGAGAGAGCTCTGAGTGACAGGATGCGAAAAAAAAGAGGATGATCCTTACTTAAGAGTTTCTGCAGATCAGAGGTTAGGTTTCTCTATGGCTGTGGTGATGACGGTGCTGGTGGTGTTACTTGAAAAATTGTGTAATTTCTAATTTTCCCACCCTTTGTTTTCAAGGGAAACTTTTATCTCCCCACAGGTTTTCAATGACTTTCCGACACAAGGCAGCTTGTTGGAAATGTTGGGATTGAAAAATGGATCCAGTCACTTCAGCTGAAGATGTATTATGGGAATAGCTGCGGAGGTTTCTGCTGCTGTGTGGCACTAATGTGCTGCTGTTTACACAGTGTGAGGTGAAGCAGGTGGAGAAACAGAACAGAAGAACTGACAGAAGCAAATTTAAAGCTATACATAATAAGTGTTCTACGTATTTTTATGTTGCCAACCAGCAGCAAAGTACACAAACAAAACCAAACACTACATTCTTCTAACTACAGCTTTGTGTGGAGGCATTTAAAAAAAAACTAGCATAAAAGTAACACTCGCCCACTGAACACTCCAAACTAAGATCATGTGGAACAGCTTTATATGGCACAGGGCTACTGTACCATCAATAGTAGAGCTTTTCACCATCTCACCTGCCAAGTGTAGGTTGCTTTGGAATTGGGTGCTGGGATTTGGCTTTGACCAGGCTCCCACTGATGTATATACGTATGAAGGAGGTTGGTGGATGGAGCCTAGCTCACAGCTTGAGTCCTGTTAATGCAGATGGCTTCTTCTGCTGGCGTATGTGTAGGGTTTATGTGCAATGCCAATGAATATTTATGTGTTTAAAGCACATTTGTGGTAGGAGGCTCCTGTGGATATGAGGACAAGACTTTGACTCAGACCCTTAGTGAGTGTCAGGGGTGTGTAAGGGGCATTGTAGTGTAGCTTAGGGGGATGAGGATTCCTATTCAGCTGGCTTTATGGCTTAAAATATCTTTGTCTCACTGGGACTGGAACATGAATATACAATGCATATTCTGTAAAAGTGAGTGGGCAGGTCAACCTTTGTTTTATATTTTTTATATTATTTATAATTTAGTGAAAGAAGTGTGGGAAATAAACATGGCAAATAGAAGGTATAGAACATGTTAAAAAAGACCAACACACACACACATCAACATGCAGATAATCAGATAGCTGTATACATATACTATACTGAAACTGGGTTTTGACTCATGCAGTGTTGCTCTTCACTTCGAGAGGGTGAAACAGAAAATTACATTACAACAGACAATTAGGATCTTTTATATAAAAGTGTCAGATTGACAGTTTTTTTTATCACTTAATGTGGTAAAACCACAGGGGAAATGTTGAAGTCTCAGGGTGGAGTTCGCCGACTTTGATTGCGATAGTCTAATAATGGAGTGTACTCACCCCCACAGTACTTCCCTATTGAGCATGTACTGTATACAGTACAAGGCCGCCACTAATCAAATTCTCTCTCTTTCTCTCCTCTATGCCTTCGCCTCTGGTGCACCTCCAACATCAGGTAAGAAATTGTTCTATCATTCCACCAATCAATAGCAATATGGCCCGTAGCTAGCAACACACTGACACCGTCTACACTCAAAGATTTAGATGTGTGCAAATGGCAGCAGTGATATTTTACTCCCGACACCAACAATATTATCAGAGCCCAGGTGGGAGCAGCACAGTAAATCCACCTCTCGTCCTTTGTTTGGATCTTTTATCAAGACTGATACTTCCCATGTAATGAAAGCTATTTGGCAAGAGCTGTCGCTGTGTGGTGTCCTTTGAGGCAGCTAAAGATGCTCTGGCTCATGGTGAAAACAGCTCAGTGCTGGGCTCTGGCAGCTACACTCCCGTTGCTCTTGCCGTTGTGTGGTGCGTCTCCTCAGCCCTCAGCCCGCCTTGACAGCTCCCCCCAGTTTATGACAAATGGTAGGGCGCTGAGTGGGCTAACAGGGAGGTAATGCCTGTTGGTTCATTAGTAGGCCAGGTCACTGTGGGCTCAGGACCAGACATACATTGCTCTATGCTCCCTCCTCTGGGGGTGATGGACAGATACATGGGTCTCTTACATATGCACAAATAACATATGTGCACACACACATGCTTTCACCCATGCATTGAAATAGTACAACACATATCTTATGCTTGTTTTCTGCTCCGTTGAACTGATGAGACAAAATCATCTCTGTCACATATTAATTTTTCATATCGCTCTTATATCGTCCATTGATGTTGATTACCTTTTTAATGATCAAGTCATGAAAGCTCAGACCTCTGACCCAATGACCTTGTCCTGAAGGACTCAGATGAAGTGTCTCTGGTGATTAGTTGGCATTAGAGAGTGGATCCCACCTTAAATGTCATCACTTTTTAATCAAAAATATCTTTATTGACATTTGGGACCATCCACACTTCTTATAGCTCATCCTTGCAATCAATAAGCAGCCGCAGCATGATCCCTCTGTACCATTCTGTCCCCCCTCCCCAAACTCTTTCTTTTTATCTCGTAGTCACTCACACTCTCTCTCTTTCCATCCTAACTAAGGGCTCTCAGAGGGCCACAGCCCAAACTGCTGGCCCTGTCTGTCTATTAATAAATGGCATTAACCACCTGGCCCTTCAGGGACTATTCATTTTAAAGATGAACTACCTTAAAGTACAACACAATGCCGTCTCATTTTTACTGCTTCCTCATTACTGCTCAGGGCGGCTCAAGACTCATCACCGACCCTCCTCCTCCGCCCCCTTATCCCACCATCCCTCTATCTTTTCATCGTGCCTTAACCACTCCTTTCCCTCGCTGTCCTTAGGAGCAAAAAGCGACCCGAGTAGTTGTAGCTAAATCAATAGCAGAACAAGAAAAATGATTATGATCACAATGGTAAGAAAGTTGCCTTTTCTTCAGATGGATTTCCAATTTTGCTAAACTCCCATCAACTCAGTGGTTTGGCCTTTGAATAGACAGAGTCCCAATTCCCAGCTCTGTAAATGCACTTACAGCAATTGTGATGATAAATCTAGGCCCTCATGTTAAAGTGTTTTATACATATATAATTACCATAATAATCAAGTTTATTGTGGAGTGGCATGCTATGCGGTACCGTGGGCGTTTCATTCATAGCAATTACTGTTATAAACGTGCTACAGTGACTGTGTATCTGCACAATAAGCTGCCTAGGCCAATTTACTGTGATCCATGACAATGTGGTACACCGCTGGCCTGCTAAATCATTTACGGCATAACGTATAGAGGCTGTTCTTGGCTTTAATTACTCTTCCTCTAAATAAGCTTCAGTATCATGCTTACTAATTCCACAGTGGACAGCTAATATCAAGATCAAAGAGATCACTACTGTTAAAAAGAGGAAAAAAATAAACCACATCAGCATTTGATTGGCCTCTGTTTCTCATTTACACTACAGTATTTTGAAAGGGATTTTCTCCCTGTTTTTCCAGAAGATGAATCGGAATGCTTGGAATCATTGCACTCGTCTTCCCTTGTGTCTGAATGTCAAAATATTTGTTGCGGGTTTGTTTTAAAACCCTGGCAAACGGGTGAAGGGAAGGTTTGAAGTTGTAGAGGAACAGCCTCATTATACTCACCAAGCCGTGCAGTTATTCTGTATGAAGTGGAGATAAAAGCAAGAGAAAAGCTGAGAGCAAGAAGAAATAAAGAACATGGTGAAAAGAATATGGAGAGAAAAAAAAGATGAAGCTTGAAGGAAGAGAAATGTGGAAAGAAAAGGGAGCTGGATCAAACGGATAAGAGGGAGGAAGGAAGGAAAGCACCATGTGTTTCTAAAAATGAAGCAAAATACAAAGTGAAAGAGATCAAATTATAGCAAGAGATAGTGACTCCACCGGTATGACTGGTTTATCAGCTGAGCTTAATGGTTTAAAGTCTCTGTCTCTTAGTCTTTCTCTCTGAAGTCCTAAAGACAATTTCAAATTACTCCATGCTGATATGGCTAATGTTAATTAAAAGCTGAATGCTTTATCCCTTATTGTGTGATGTTTGAAGCGGCAGACCCTTTTCTTTTCTTTTCTTTCCCCCTTTATTCTTTTCTGTCTCATTTAATACGGCCCCAACATACGTGCATATATGTACATACACACACAGAAACACAGAAATGGTGTGCATGTACAGATTTTTATTATTTTGTGTGTTTATGTGTTTGGGGATGGCATTTCAGAGTTTGTGTTGTTAATCACAGCCTTTGGCCTGTGAGCAATGGATTCAGTTTTAGCTGCGACAGTGGTGTCCACAGCAGCTTCTGTGTAGCAGATATTTTAATCCATCATGCATACGTTGCTTGCTAACATCTGACTTTTGACTTTTATAGAAAATGCAGCTCATGAACATGGAATAATGCAACTGTTGATCTTCTTAACACAATGCAAAGAAAATTGTCTTCTTGTGGCACACTTTTTGTGTCAGGCAAGCTAACAATCACACATTCCAGAGCATGTTTGTCAAGTCAGCATTAGTTGAATCTTAGCTAAAATCCACCAGACATGGCTATGATGCATTCTGGGTGCGCCGCTGCCGGCAGTCCTTTTGTAACCCCACCAGAAACACTACGCTGAGTTTTAGAAGCGTTCCAGAAGCAGCAGAAGAGTACACCGCAAGCAACCATGTCAATCAGCATAGAGCAAATCGAGCTGGCTGGAAGTCACACACACAAACAGCATAGAAAATCCGGTCAATCTTGAAAATAAAGCACCCTGTGCAAACTTTAAAAAGTAAAGCAGACAAACAGGAAACAATTTAACTATATAGCTGTACAAGTTAACAAAGTCTGGCTGGCAGAATGCTACTCCTCTGAAATGCTCCTGGTTGGGTTTGAAGCAGGAGAATGGACCAAAACAGCATTGCAGCAGCGACGTGACAGAGACGTACCCAGTAGGGTCCTGGCGTCAACAATATTTAATGCATAGATGTCTTTATACCAGTGCAGCTTCTCAGCACATATGGCATTGCATGACAATCAGAGAACTTAACAAACTATTCAGTGCGATTGCATTCATTAGGATCCCATGCATTTCCCATGCTTATGAATAATGTAATTATTTTCTATCACATGCTCTCATCTTTACTTGTGTACTCTTGTGTACTTTATGTCTGCATATGTGTGTTTATTATTGTAAAGGACTGCCAGTCATAAGCCTCTGGGTTACAGTCATGGCCCAGTGTGCAGCACAATGAAAGCAGCTGCCAAGCATGCCTTTTGAAGACTAGTTCAGAGGCAGCAGCATACGTGTGCTTCTAGCTCACTAACGTAAATTCCTCCACCTGACACTACACAAACATTGTGCCCACACACTTGCGGTTTTATACAGGAATGCATGCAAATCAAACATACAGACACTAATTCACATGCTCCGATGCATATGGATACACACATGCACACGTAAACACACACATACAGGCTTTTCCCGGGTAGGTGGTTACCAATCTAGACACAGTCCCGACATTCTTCAAAGACTAGGCTCCACTGGCTCCGTTTCATTCTTGTCTTGTCTGTCTGTTCTAGGAGACAGATGTACTGTATAGTTCTGTTGAACTACTGAGTCGAGGAAAATCACTCTGTTTTTGTACTGGGGTGCGTCAATCACAATTCCTCAATAAGCCATCTGGCATCTTCTTGGCAGTGGCTAGTATTTATGGATGGCATAATTATATTAAGATTGCATGACTGATTATTTGGCAAGAAAATCAGCAGACTTATTGTGTTGCACCTACTGTGGTTTCCTCCATGTACTTGTCTAAAACCATTCTAACATGTCACAAAACCCGGCGTCAAATAGGAAAATCAGGGTAGTAAACCCAAAGCCTGTAAGACAGCACAGAAATTGCTATTACAATGTTATAATAGCATGTTTTCGCAAATGCGACCATGTACGTGTGGCCACATGAGAACTGTATTTTAAGCTTCCCACCATAGATAAGGAGGGATAATTTGACACCTCCAAAAGCTATTTCAACACACCAGGGTGACTGGAGCTACTATAGCTGCCTGGCTTGACATTCTATCATGTTTGTATCCTCCCACATTGAATATGCAATCAAATCGCTCCCCTAGCAGATGAAATGGCATCCAGTTGACTCTCATATCCTCCACATACATGATGTGAAGGCTTCTCATAGTGAGTGTGTATGTGTGATGAGGGGGTTGTACCAACCCCTGGGATCTGGTCTGTGATGAAACATTCAAGAGGAGTTGCCAGAGGAGTGTATTCAACACCAGGCTGTAAAATGAAGCTCTGGAAAAGCAATCTCCACTCACAGAGACCTATTGCTTTCATTACCACCGAAGCTCTGTGCATCAAAGGCTGTATTTTACTAAGATAAACGTTACGTCGTGATTCTTCGATGGTGGGAGGGTCTAAACGGTCATTTGCATACCTTATACATGCATGCAACGTCCACAAAGTGCTGGATAAAAAACATTACTGGGATCTTTCTATTTCATTCTGAACCTTCCATACATTATAAAGTGTGGAGCTTGTACAGTATGCTCATCCCACACATATTAAATGAAGATAAATAGATTACATTAATTGTACAGTATCTGTGCTAAAGCCACTGATTAATGCTACTATTTGCTGATTCAGACCCTGCAGTGATTTATGAGCACTTTTACAGCTGATAATTTTCAGCATGCACATTGTTCATTCTAAAGCACTGCATGTGGAAATGTGCACATGAGTGTGCGTAGTGCACGTGCACATACTTCACACACATGCAGCGAGCAGAGGTCCGTGTGTGTGTGTGTGTGTGTTTGCAGAGGTGAGTGAGGGAGCAGTCAGCGTTTGTTTAGCTAATCAGGCAAATGAGTGTCATAAAGCAAGCCAGAGGCAGGAGGGGAGCAGAGAGCAGCACAGAGGAAACCCACCGAGAAAAGAGTGTCCCCCATCTGGGAATAGACCAACCCTCCCCACCCACGTCCCATACATAACATTTCTGCAATAAACATTGACTGATGTCCTGACTGATCAAGGTTACTGGGCCAAGGTGAGACCCAATGAACAGTGTCATGTTGCTTTATGGTTCCTGTCCCATAGGTCTCCCTCTGCATGGACACCACCGCACACTAATGCACTCTGTACATTGAAACTGTCTTCATCAGAAAAACATCAACATTTCTTGTGCATTAAATGGCCTATGCATATGTTTTCTTGGCAAGCGACCTCTTGTGGTCGCAAAGACACTAACAGTTGTCTGACAGCAGTCGTTGTTTTTTTAAATAACTTATGTTTAAGCTCGGTGAGAGTACTCCTATTATAACTATAAATGCAAAATGCAAAATTTGAAACCCCTGTGCTACACACCATTTATGTTCGTCAGTTTAGTATCCTGTCATCCTCTTTAGGCAATGTCAATAAATGTTGGCTTATTATAACCTCCAAAGTACTTAGTACAAAGTACTGTTTGTTTAAGAGGATCCGTTACCGTTAATAACGTTTACCATAGGGGCAACAGATGTTGCCACCTTCTATGCCAAAAAAGCACGATCTGGCCACACCTAAAACCTTTAGGATCGTTACATTATCCAGGAGACTCCTCTGTTTCTATGTTGAGTAACATTGAGGAGGTCACTGAAAGAAAATGTGAAATCAGAGCGAGGAAAAAAATCCTCCTGGAACCAGCAGCTGTTCCCACTTCGCAAGTCTATTAGTCTAAGGTAAAGGGCAGTCTATGCATGGCCAGAACAGGTAGAATACTGACACGCTGTATATAGGTGTTGGTATCTTTGTGAATGTATGTGGAGGTCGTAAATATTAACACATTTGTCAGCCTGTTTTGGAGCATGTGTGTCTTTGTGTTCTGTCCTCTGCGAGGCACACAGCCCGGATCCCACAGGAGAGATGCAGGTTAATCAGACATGTTGCTCTGCATTAGAGTTTCACAACCTGTCACCAACACCACCCGAACTGATTTCCTCAGCCTGCCGTCCTCCATTCTGTGCCTCTCCGAAACCAAGTTACTCAGCAGTAATGGAGATAACTGCCGTGTAATAGACTTTTTTGTCGTATCCACTGGTGTCAAAGCAGCGTGGGTTCCCTGTGACATGGCTATTGATTCCTGATTGGGCCTGCTCAATGGAGAGGTTAGAGAGATAGCTACAGAGATGGAAGGCCAGCACAAGGGCTAATGGACCAAAGGCAAAGCTTGAAGGGTGGGGCCAGGCCAGGATAGACCTCTTCAATAACAGTTCCTTGGAGCTACACTGTCCTTTAGGTAAATGACTCATTTCATTATAATGATTTACTGGAAACCCCTTCGTCTGTCTGCCTGTCATCGCCTGACTTTTTAGCAGTGTATTGCCCTCTCTTCTGCTCCCCCATACTGCTTTATCTTCTCTGTTCCCCCTCTTCCATGCCTCTCTCCATCTTTTCTCTCCTCTAGCCTATCAGAGAGAGGGTTATAACTCAGATCAGGTCTATAAAAGCGTCAGGGTGGCAGCATGCATGGACCTTGCATTATAGGGTCAGCCTGGACTTCATTACCACAATTAGACTGAGGTGCTGGTGGCTGGCTTAATGTGTGACTGCTCAACCCATTTGGTACCGTGTATTTCTTTTACCACCGAATGATTGGAAACCACAAAATGCTGCGAGTTTCCATTAGACAGCCTGTTCTAAAACACTCTGTTAGTGCTGCCATGTTCACTGCCAAAAACTCGTACCAAAGAATGATTGCAGTAGAGCACGCAAGAGCCAAATTGATATGTAACAGAATGTTGCTGCCGGAAAAGAGAAACAAGCTGTAAATTACAGTCGGCGGCTTTTCTTTTTCTGGGGGGAGAATTCGGGTTGGCAAAAGTTTCAGAGACAATAGCCTCAACTAAATAAATAAATAAACAAAGCTAAGCCTAATCTAATATGTGAAAGACTGTCAGAGGAACTGGGGACGCAGGGGGGAATATTGTGCATGTGAAAGGCAATTGGAGGATTAGAGTGAAAGGCCAGACAGGGATAGAGAGAGCACAACATAATAAAGGCAGAGCAGCTGTTCAGAAGAGGACAAGAATGGAGGAGAAAAGAGAAGGAAACAGTGGGAGGAGAGGGAGCCTGAGAAAAGATATATATAGAGAGAGAGAGAGAGAGAGAGAGAGAGAGAGAGAGAGAGAGAGAGGTTTCCGGGAAGAGTAGAGACTGTATTTTTAGGAATTAAAGATTTATTGAGTGGTGAAAGAGCAGGAGTGAAGAGAGTGGATTGAAGAGAAGAATGGACACAAGTGATCATTTCAAAAGACCTGAGTGGAAGCATTTTTGTCCTTGTCATTTTAATCTGGGGTTGGACGGCGTGTCTCAATCAAGACAATAGCGAGAGAATAAGCAGGCAAACAACACACGCACCCACCCACATGGGGGCCAACATTTCAAGAGGGTTTCTTATACCTGTTTGGTGGCCTGTGAATGAGTAGCTGGAGTCTGAGACTGACCTCCCTGCTGCTAGGATCCTTCATTAATTCATAGAGCATTGGACCCGGGTGCTTTCAGTGCACCAGGTGTGGCCTTGAACGATGCCTGTTAAAAAAAAGACCTCATTTCCATTCTGGGGACTTTAAGCACTTAGGCTTGTTATGCCCAGGAGGGCAGTATGGTGCGGTATGGAGTACAGCAAGCAAATCAGTGTGTGAACCAAGGCACTATGACTCACACTGCTTAAAATTGAACAGGAGCATGGGTCCTATGGCCTCCCTCTCTCTGAGTTGCTTTGGTCTTTGTTACTGACTAGCTAGGTGACTGACTTTTAGGAGTGGCTGGGTAACTGATTTATTGGCTTCATCTGGCCAGTCCATCCCAAAGAACAGCCCCCGCTCTCTCTAAAATGCCATTATGGCAAAATGACATTAATATGCACCAGCAGTATTTCCCCTATCCTCTTTAGCACCTAATCAGACTTTATTCAGATTTGCACAGCTGTAGTTCATGTATTATGCAGCATTAATTGCTACTTCAATAGTCATTAATAAAGAGTTGGCTGGCCTCTGAATAAGCGATGATGCAGGGGGATGATGAGGTGTGTGAGACGGAGGGCAGGGAACATAGCCTGTCATCTCCTACAATCTATGTCCTTCAAGTGGTTATTTATTTCCTTATTGTATGCCATATTATGATGTCAACGAGGACGACGCCGTCAAACGTAATTATAGCAGTGGCAGCTTTGGTGAGCTGACTTTCAGTTTAAAAAGTTTTCGAGGTTTGCAGGGGGCCCTGTGTGCCCTCTGTTGAAAATTCTATTGAAATATTTGTTTGCACGGCTCAGTGGCATTTAATCTCCTGTTGTTTATCAGTTTCCGCTTGATTTATTTCTTCACCTTCGCGTATTTATTGCATTTAATTACACCTCAAATCCCAATGCAAACCTGCTGCTGTTAAGGGCTGAGAGAGGCGGGTATGGAAGGAGGAAAGGGGAGGAGGATGGGGAGCGGTGTCGGGTATAAACCATGACTCAGACAAATGGCCTACTCTTTCCAAAGACATACAGTATGTGCCCTCTTTTATTTAAGCAAGCTCACATATAGACAAACACACGTGCACACACATAGATGCACACAAATTAGCCGTGGAGGTCAGTAAATCAGCCTGAGAGTGGTCCAGTAAGACACGCATCCTCTAAAAAACTGGCAAATGATCTGCAGTCTGTCTGCGGCCTCACCGACCACATAAAATATCGGCAAGTTAATTAGGCAGTAATTGTGCAATGTGCTCTCCTTTTTATGTGCCATGCATTGGGCCATAAAGAGGCCAGAGTGAGGATGGCCGGGAGAGAGGGACACTGAGGTGTGCACTATAGCATCGCCCCATTTCCAGCCTACAATATGGCCAGAGGTCGCATATATTACTTTTTTGAGGGGGAGTGGAGGACGCCTGACACCCTGCTGAATTTCTCTGAAACCATAGCTGTGTACCTTTCACTGTCACTGTTGTATCATGCATAATAAATCATCATTAATCATGTTACATTGATAATGGCAACAATTTTTATTTACAGTATCATATTTATGTACATCCAGTGGTACTGTTCCTCCATTTGTTTGAACTTACATGCCAGCTGAGGACCTTCAGACTCGATTTTGAAGAGGTAGACTTTTAAGTCCTAGAAAGCAATGAAAAGACCCACAGAGACACTACTAGTATAGCAACTGAGTTGAAGATTGAGCAGTCGTGTCGAGCAGGTCGTGTTCACCTCTAAACCTTCACTCTGCTCGACTTTGTGCTTGTAGAAGCACAAAACTTCCAGACAAGATTCTTTGTACATATTTGCTGAATACAGCAGAGAGCAAGCCTGAGACGGTACAGCAGAGACTACGGAGCAGGCTGCTGGATTAATTGTGCTCTCTCTGCTAGTGATTGAATGAGTGTGGACAAGGTCATCAGGTTCACATATTAGAGAAGTGACATGCTTTATGCTTTGCATCTCAGAAATGTAAAATGACTGTTTTGATGATGCATGTAGCCAAACTGAAGTTGCTATGGATAGAGCACGCCAAATATATACTCTTATGACATCTCACTCTGTGTATTTATGTGTGAGTCTCCATGTGGTGATGCATCCTGAGGTTAGTTTATGTGTTGTGTCTCTGTATGTGTGTGCATGTATGTGTGTTTAGAGCCACAGGGCTGTGTGTGTATGTGTGTGAGTCAGTGCTGTGTGCTGCTGTGTGCTGCAGGGCCAACAGCACACAGCAGCGAGACAGAGATGTGACAGTGATGGCTCCTTAGCCCCGGGCCACAGCTGGGAGGCCTGAGACACACCCACACCACTGACCTTCACTGTCATCACTGCAGCAAACACACACACACAGAAAGCCACAGAGACACAAAGCCACAGAGCCATGCACTCACATGGGTCTCGCAGTCACAGCAGTGAGTATGTATGTAACTCAAATGCATGTGGTGGACACATGGGGGCGTGCACACGCACACATGCACCTGAACACACACATACACACACACACGTTCTGCTCGTTCTCCACCTACACACTCTGCTTTTTTCTCCTCTCAGTGAGTCAGAGCTTATCAGGCAGAGCGCAGTGATTCACCACCAGTGTGAGTAAGCTGCTTTCTGCATCCCGCTCTGTCTCTCAGCTCTATATAGTTCATTATCATCCATACTGACCCCCCCTCACCCCAACTGTTTCATCACACACACCCACACTCACGGTCGTGCTTCTAGTGTGACTTTTCTGACAAGACTTTTATTTCTCTTTCATTGTTCTTCTTACATTTTATACTTTACATACGACACCTGCAGCAGTAAGTGTTATCCAAGATGATGATGAAGAACAAGATTTCTGACTCCAGGATGCTGTACTCAGGTCTACACAAGGTTATAATGACTCCCCTTGGCCTCCTGGTTTCTCAATAAATATTTATGCCTGGGGTGGAGAGCCTACGGGCCGACACGTTTGGTGTATGGTTCCTCTGTCAAATCAGTTGTCAGACTGGAGTATGATATGCATAAGTATGCATCAGGCAGATGGGGGGAAAGATAAATTTAACTTTAGCTGCAGACATGCACTTCTGAACCCGCAAGCTTTGAAATTCGAAGTCTCACAGTTCCTGTCTCCTTTCAAACCTTTTATCATTATCGTTATTAATGGTATCCATCACGACTCCATCCTGCATCTGCATATACTATATATCCAGCAATGCAGCTGAAACAGAGACCAGGGGAAATGTAATTCACACTGTGAAACCTTAATATGATCTCAGTGCATGTAAAATTTATCATGTCCAGATTTACATTCAAAATCAGTCAGTATACTTAATACTGTATTAAACCACATTTCACTCAATAGTTCAGCTGAAGCTTTTCTGGGCCCCTTCCATAATCCACTTCAAAATCCTGTGCCCTCACACGCCTTTATACTGCCTGTACTGCATATAGGAATCCTAGTACGTAATGCCAACATCCTGTGTTAGCCCATCCTCCATAGCAGTGAATCCCTTGTTGCCTTATTGTCAAACTGTGTTGTTTATGCATTGTGGTGGTGTCACAGTATACTTAGAAATATGCTAACAAGTGGTTTTTTTATGGTTATTTAGTCTATTACACACTGCAGGGAAATATCTTTGATGGTACACAGAAGAACAGAGGAGGATCGGTGATAATAGGGCACAGGAGAGGAGAACGGGTTTTAATGGGGCAGAAAAAAAAGGAGATATGTTTGTGTATCATAACCACAACAGTGCCATCACTGACTCCTGCGCTCTCCTTGATCCACCGTAACGAAAGACACAAACACAGAGAGGATGTTTTTTTCTTATTTTCTTTCTTACATGCATGTGTGCTCGCAGTTGCTTTGTGTGCATACATTCAGGATGTTGTGAGAAAACATCTTTTATAAAAAGACTTTTTAGTCCCCTGCTAGTCCTTACATCTTATTTGTCTTAAATAAATAAAGATGGTGTGCGATGTACACTTTTTCATAATGTGAATCAACTTGAATCCGATGGTAATTTTGATTGCACTGACCTTCCCTTTTACATGTTGTTGCTTATTCTCTCAAGAGGATCCTTGAAACAGCAATGAAAATAGAAATTAATTACCTCAGTTTAGTCAGGATTTTTTTATTATCTGCAGAAAAAAAGCTGCAAAGGATTACTGGTAGACTTGAGATAAATAAACTGGCAATGTATCCGTGTCTCGACAGCTGTAAGAATGACTTTCTCAGCTGACCATATTTCATATTTTGAAAAAGGAGCTGCTGTATGTGTGTGTGAACCTGTGTGTGTGTGTGTGTGTTTTATAATGGCCATTGTACTGCTCAGCAAGGCAACTGTCAGTCACATTTAGGCTGCACGTATGTACTGCATTAGCAACATGCCGGTTGTGCTTGTGTCTAAATGCACGTGTGTGTCAATACATGTTGCCGTGTACTGCATGGACACACAGTACATGCAACTGTCAGCACACTACAGCACTGTATATCAGGTCCATGCAGCACCATTAGATCTTTCTATGACATCTGATTTACACGGGCTGTCAGGGAGCCCTGTGGGGCCCTCTTCACTTCCTGGAATAACCTACACCTCCTCGGCAAAAAAAGCATTGAAACAAAGACTTCAGGGTGGAGATGCGTGTATGTGTGTGTGTGTGTGTCTGTACATATGTGTGTGTGTGTTTGCATGGCAGAGGCAGCGCCTGGGGCAGAGAGTTCCTACAGCACTTCATGATTTACACACACACACTGAGCCGAAGCTGGGGGAAGGTATTAGATAATTAGCTACTGAAAATCTGTGTGCGTGTGCGAGAAAGAGAGTCATGTAGTGTTTATTTATGTTCATGTGCGTACATATGCAGTTGGGGGCGTGGTGCGCAAGCACAGAAGACTTAAGATTGAGTGCATGTGCACCGTTTGTCCATCCTCCTCACTCTAGTGGTTGCAGCGAGCACTGCCATACTCCACTTTTTACTCTGGTGGATTAGGGGCATGCTGTGTTTGGCGTAAAGCTTCAGCCATTCACAGAGCGCTGAGCAGCGAGGGTGGGGGTGAGCTTTTTGTTTGTGTATCCTTGCTGTAAGGATAATGATGTGATGAATGGAGAGAAGGAGAGAGTGGGAGAGAGAGAGAGAGAGAGATTTCAAGGCTAATGCCTGGGGGGATGTCAGACAAACCTGTGTATGTGTAATAACCACGGAGGTTAAAATGCTACACCGGCACTAGAGATGGCTGCCAAATATTTTGACATCCACTCTACCTCCTCCGCACAGCTGCTGAGGTTGAGGAAGAGAGGGATGATTTACAGCGGAGAGAGAGAAATTGATTAATGTGAGTGAGAGGAGGGAGAGACTAGAATGTGAAAGAGTGTGGGCAACAGAGGAGTTGATGTACAGTCAGTAAGAGAGATAGGGAGAGAAAGAAAGAGAAAGCTGCCTGTTTGCCTGCCTGCAATGCCCGCCTGTCTGTCTCCCTTGATTTCTTTCTCCCAGCGCTCTGCGCCTGAGGATGCGTCCATAGTGCTATTTGTTTCAAGGTTGTTCTAAATGTGACTGATGTGTAAAGCCAACGTGCTGTTTGCTTTGCTTTCCTTCACTACAGCTGCATGCAAAAAGACTGTCATAGCTTATTAAATGTGGCAGGAAAACACGCAGCACAAATAATGCAGATGGCCTTCGCAAACTGGGTTATCTCCAGCCTAACCTCATACAGGGGTGAGTGTTTAAATGGCATATTCAGATTTCTTCATCCCTGTGAGCTGATGAGTGCTGCCTAAAAACTCAGTTATGGGCTGCGAGATAGGTCACTTGATGCACAGTGTTTATTACCAATTGAAATACGGGGGGAAATTACTTTGCGGCAGATAGGACGCTTTGTTTGTGTGTGTGATGCCTCCATTACCCCCCAGGGGCAGTATATATAGATTGTGTCTCTCATCTTCTTTTTATTCTGGTGTGTATGGATAAATAACTCTTGTTCCCTTTAGATTAGCCGTGACCTTTCCATCCCCTCTATATGCACCTAGCAGGCCCTTACAACCCTTATCCCATGATTGCATTGTGAATCCTTCACAGTAACAAATGTCAACTTCATTGATTGCCCATCTTCGTCCCAAAATAACAGATATCTAAAATGAGGGGTGCTGGCGCGCTGCGGCCGCAGGGTCTCCGGGCTGTGCTGAAAACATACGTCGTGAGAGATTGCAGGGAAAATAGAAAACCTTACTCATTAACTTCAAGTCCACAGCCCCAAGATTTCATGGATTAATCAATGCTAACCTACTTTATCAAAGACACTTATCTTCCACATACAGAAATCTATGCATGTCCCTGGCCAAGAGGTCGATAGCAGGAAATATTTCACATTGCCCACCTTTTTTCCATTACTAATTCTCCTTCTCTCTCCTCTCTCCTCTCTCTCTCCCTCTCTGTCCTCCTCAGTCACTGCATCTGTGTCTCTTCTTTTGCCTAAATGTCCTTGGGATTGGAGTGTGCGTGGAGAAGGGAGACCCATATCGGATAACTTATTGGTTCATTTTGCCCATCTCTTTCCAATAATGTGTAACATTACCAGTGTTATTAGATAGGAGATTAATGGTGCTTGGCCCTGCTCCTCCTCTTCAGGATGGGACATAGAGGAGAAAAGATAAAGGAGAGACAGAGAGGAAAGAGGGAGGGAGTGAGGTGAACATGGAGGGAGAGGGTGGAATGAGTGAATCCTCTGACGCTGGAGACCTTAATGTCCGACTTAGCCCTGTAGTTAGAGGGTCATTTCGGAGGGGGGCTGACTGACAGACAGCAGCGCCAACTTCTCTATTGTTCCCCGTTTACCCCTCCATCCCCCATCCCTGCTTGGCCTCCACTTTCCTCCCTCCCTCCCTGTCTCTCCACCTTCCTGAGTACTACTGTTCATCAGCCTTTGATCCTCCTCCCTCACATCAATCAATGCAGACAGCAGAGAGAAGAGAAGGAGAGAAGTAGAAGGATGACTTGTCTTCCCGTGCTTCAGGTGCTGTCTCTGCCATGTCAGGAAGAGGTCTGATGCTCTGTTTATTTGTGCACTTATTTATGTATTTATTAGGCAGTGCCACTTCCCTTCTGTGCTCCTGTTTTTCCCCTCCATTCCCTCTGAGGCCCAAATAGGCAGTAGGCAGGGGGCCGTCCAGTCATTTGATTTTTACCAGAGTCATAATGCCGTAAACACTGCTGATGTTAAGAACCAAACTGAACAGGGATGCCTCCTTATCTCCACTGCCTTTTAAATCTGAGTGGATTTTCTGTCTCTTTCTGCATTTCAGCTCTTTTTATATTCTCTCACTTTCTTCTTTCTTTCCCGCCACCCTCTTTCTTTCATTTCCCCTGCTCCCCTCCCTGCTCCCTCTCTGTGTTGTATGGAGTAATAACTTGCTCATTATTGGATGTAAGAAATATCTACTAAGAGATTATGCCAGATATAAAAAGCTCACAGGTGATGGGAGTCAGAACCTCTTTGCATCCCTAATGAGGCCTGGGGATTGCAAAGCACGCTCCGCAGAGAACGAGCATCCTCCACTAGCCGTGCGCTGAGGCCTAACTCAGCTTAGAGAGAGAACAACTTGGCCCAGCTCAGCTCAGCTCAGCTTGGCTCGGTTCAGCTCTGCTTGGCCTTGGTATGTGTAATTAATGCATTTACTGCAAGCTCATCTGTTGTTGGTCTGTCAGTCATTAGCGCTTGGGAGTTTTGTTGCGTTGCTGTTTGCCCGCTGCACCTCTGGCCTCCCCTCATGTGCTCACCTCGGCTGCTTAGAATGAACTACTTACCTCTCTGGAGCTCTGTCAACTGAACACAGTACGTTTCTCCTCCCATTTTTAGTCCACTATCGTGCCTGCCAAGAACTTAGAAAAAACTGCCAATTATATCCGAATACATCTCTCTCTGTTCCAGGATTTGGGTTCAAGATTTGGGTTATTACTTTTTGAGGCTTATTAGTGCATGTTTTTGCTTTATTTGGTAGTCTCCAGTCAATATTCACTAAAGTTGTATGGCTGGATTTATATTGTATCAAGCATTTAATTAGTTTTTATTTACATGTAGTGTTGCTCTTCTGTATATATGTGTGCATATAGATGCTTATTAGAGTACACAGCCAGCGAAGAGAACTTGTTCTAAGCCACAGTAAAGATTTTACTTATTGCCACTTTTTTGGTGTGCTGGATAGAAGTCTTAGCAAGGGATGATCAATCTCTTTTAACACTACAGGAACAAATTAAAGTAAACAAAACGTAAAGGTAAATATGTATGAAAAGAGACTATGCAAACAAAAAGTGAAAGTTGCTTACTGAGAAAGTCTGTTCCACACACATATGTGGCCCAGTAAAGTGACAGTGAGGAGGAGAGAGGGAGGGAGGGGTAGCAGAGTGGGAGCAGGAGAGGAGACAAGGAACATCTTTGCCCACCACAGGAGCAGAGAAGGGCAAATGTTTGAATCATTTAAAACTCCAGAGACATGGATCTGTTACAGTGGCCAATGGCAACAGGGTCTGTCTGTTGGAGCGCATGGCACGCCTTGGGCCATCACTCCCCCTTTCTGTCCCTCCATCTCTCAACCTCTCCATTGCTTACACATTACCATGGAACAGCGAGAGGACAGGTAGCTGTAAAGAAGTGTTGGAGTCCACAAGAGGAAAAAATGTGAATAGTAACTATAATAACTCTAGTAAATGAAAAGTGGAGAAGTTAGGTGGAGAGAAAAGGAGTGAGGTGAGGTGGACTTTCAGATTATTTGACTGGCTGACCTATGTGTTTAAGAGGCACACACACACATATGGACACACACTCATTTACTCAGCTACACAGAGTGCGAATCCTTTTTTTAGGCATCTGGCAGCCTTTATTTGGTGTTTGTTACCCTCTTTGACCTGTAGGGACTATTAAATGTCACTCCACTTTAAGTGAGGAAGAAAGACAACTTCACCTAACTTCGGAACACTGTTAAAGGTCAGACATCGCTGTGGTGTCAACACACAACTCTCTCAACACACAAAACATGCAGGTAGAAACTGAACAACATATAGCTCTCACACATGCCTGACCTTCTAACTCTTTTGCTCTCTCTCCCTCCTTTACTGTTAATCTCACTTTGATTGGCTGATGGTTTGCCGATGGGAGGATGTGTTTTTTTTTCTTTTTCTTCAAGGAGTCACTTGGGATATCAGCTATAGATTGTGATTGTTTTATTAAATGAGCTTGTTTTGTGTGAGAAAAGCAGCTCTGGAACAGGAGGCATTCGCAGGTCACATTCACTCTTGCTCCCAGGCTGATGAGAATTAATGCACTGTCTAATATTCAGTGAGTGTGTGTATCTTTTGGGTTTACGTGGCTGTGTGTGTGTGTGTCTTAATAGATGTGTTTTTTTATTCGTAGGTACTGCGTGTAAACAATATGTGTTTCTCATATTTGTACGTGTGTGTGATAAAACACCTACTTTTAGTTGCAGCACACCAATTTATTAGAATTTGTTTGCCTGGCTGTGAAGTCTTCATTATGCAGTCGCAAAGCACACAGAGACAGGGCTGCAAGGTCGCCATCCGGCAGACCAAATGAAGATGCGGCCCTCAATTTAGCAACTCTTTGGGGAGCACCACACATACGTGTCCACACGGCAATACATGCATGAACATATAGCCACATATTGTACTGCTTTCTGCATAATTCTTGCACTCTTAATCAGCTCTGATTCCACGTATAGATGGAATAGCTGTGAAACAGCAATCAAGCATAAAAATGCTAAGTGGCACTAAAATCTTTTATCAGCTGCATTAAATGATGAATGAGTTTTCCAGTTGATCTGCCTGTCACTGGATGCTGCACCGGTGGCAAAATGATGCTTCAGTTTGAGGGAAATGAACCTGATTTCATATTCATCCGTGCTTATCATTAGAACTTTTCATGCTAAGGATATCATTGCCGAGTGTATTTGATCACTCCACTACAAACAGTCCTCCCAGACGGCTTTGTTGTATCTTTCTTTGCCCATTAAGCTGTTCATTAAAGAACAGCCTTGTCTGAGCCTACAGGGTTTGTGTGCGTGTGTGTGTGTATGTGTGTGTGAGCAGGTACATTAATGTGGGTACAGTATGTGTGTGGGAGGTGCTTGCAAGTGCATGTTTGTGTGCGCAAGCGAAAACGTCTATGCACATTGGTATACGCGTGGGTAAGGCTTTATGTAGATGGGTGAGGGAGCGTGTGCATATACTGTATGTTTGCATACTCGCCCCATTATCCATGCTTTGTGGCAATGTGAGTGTGGATGCAGATTTGTTTCTGTCAAGGTTAATAAATGAAGAAATCAAGGTGAGTGTGTCTCAATCCAGACACAAAGACACTGGGAGGGGGGGATCAGACACCCAGCTGGTACCTCTGAAATTTTAATCAGGCCCTCTCTTTATTTCCCCTCCACAGCCAGACATTGTGGTTGAGTATTCAGACAATCAGTGGAACTATTTTCTCCCTCAATATTACCTAAGCCAGTGATGGGATACTGGGGAGCTGGTGGGTTTGAGTTTAAAGGCACACATGGTTTATTGTGTTAATAGTTCCACTGTGTGCTGTCATTAGTAGAGTATGTGGAGTGTGCAGAGTACACAAACGTGTACTGTATTCAGTTTAATGGAAAAATGTGCATGCACGTATGTGTGTGTAGTAAACAGGAAGCTAAAGTGAAAGATCGTCACACCGGTATTTCACATCAGCATCACCAAGAAAAGTGAAACTAAGGCGTTGAAAAGTAGGTGATATGAGAATTCACACTGCACATGTTCACTACTTGATGACATGTCACACACCTCAGTTGCCTTCTGGCTGTAAGAGAGTTTTCACACGTGAGTTTGTCCTTGACCTGTGGGTTAGAAAATGGCTTAAAAAAACAACTATTTTGCTGCTTAATCCCTGCACCGGTAGGTGTAGGATACACAGAGTCAGGCTTTGTGTTTTAAAATATTTTAATGTCACTTTGTGTGATAACAATGGCACTTATAATAATGTCAGTTTATTGTGGAGTGTATACTTTCATTGGGACCATTTCTTGGAAATCAAACGGTAATGTAATTAAGATGTTCTTTACTATCGGACTTCTTGGATGTCCTTCAAGCTCGGTCAATTAGTCCAGAGTTCAATTTAAGAAAAACTGCTGTACCATGTGCAGACTTTGCCATTTGCATGGCACACAAATACACATGCATATTTATTGGTTTAAACTAGTGATAATTGCACAATGGACTATGGCAAGTGTGTATTTTATTTTCATCTAAAAACGGCCACAAAACTGTAGATTGTCAGTGCTTGTTTAGATGTGTGTATGTGTGTGTGTGTGTTTCCAAACAAATCAAATTTATTAGCTACTGTTCCAGTGTGATGTGATTTTATTGCCTTGGCAGTTGGGAAGGAATTGGAGAGCAGAGTGAATATAACAGAGAGGAAACTATGAGAATGGTAATGTAATGCAGTGTGTGTGATTGTGTTTGTTTGTGTGTGTGTGTCTGTCCATAACACTCTTGGAGGTATTTTCACTAGCTGCAGAAGGGTACTTTATGTGTTGGCTTACTACTGTGAGGAAAATGGTACATCCTCTCAATAGTAACCCTAAACACTCTTTTAAGCCTTATCAATGATTTCACACGCGCACACACACAGGTGGTAGAACTTTTATCTGTCACAGGCCGATAAAAGTTTTTGAAAGTTGTCTTTGAAACATCTTCTATGGGATTATCATCGCACTTTGAACAGATCTTGATTCACACCGTGTGGCATGTTCAGATCTCTGACTTGAAAGGAACAGAGAGCAGAAGAAACAAGTTTATTAAAAGGTATTTCATTTTCACAACAGAGATGCAAGACTCGCCTCTGTATCTTTGCCATACTCCATATGTATAGCTGATGGAACTATTTCAACACATGAATTATTTACTCAACTTTAATCCAAAACAGTTCAGTCCAGAGAACCAAATTAGATCTTCCCACATATTTCAGCTTTCAAGACTAGACATAAATAAAAGACGCATACTAGATGAAAGATAACTTAAAGATTTTGATAATGAAATCGATGCATCATCAAAGGCATCACTTTCATGAATTAGTTATGACAAATAAACATGACTCACAAGCAATGCAAAATATTAAAGTGGTGCAGCAATATACATAAAAGCTCACTTTAACGTATCCAGGACTGTCAATTAGAGAGCTAATAAGTTTATTTATTTATTTCCTTTTTTTTTTTGGAGGGGGTCACTGTGTGGTTAGTGATATAGTGCTAAAGCAAACTTTGCTCCTGTTTTACATGTAGACTAAAAGAATAGTAGCATCAGACCTGAACTGTCATCACCAGGCGAAAGAAAAGTGACGCCCCGTTCAAAACAAACCGCATTGCATCATAGTGTACAGACATTCCTTTTGGTAGATAAATTGGTACGTCTCTCAATAGATTCCTCTCTGTATTGTCTCTGAGTATCGGTGCAAAGCATCAAGCCTGGAAGAACCCTTTGTGCTTTTATTCTGAGGGACTGACGCCCAAAAAAAAAAAAAAAAACGGCAGATACACCATTGATGTTTTTGAAAGCTGAAAACTTTTCTTCCATTAAACGTCATTGTAGTAGCACTGAAGAAAATCTCAGCATGATGTTACACTGTCAACATTTGGCCAATTATCCTTAAGAATAGGAAAAATTCTCCACCAAACAATGAAATGGAGGAGGATGATCTCCTGAAGTAAAAAATACACTTGTGAGGTCTTGGAGAAACCTGGTCAAAAACTTTACCTGCTCAAACAGATTTTAAGTAGATTCCAAACTTTGACCTCATGTTTTGGCTGCTACAACTAAATCCTAACCTTATTGCCAACCTTGTTTACTTTGCTAACCTTTTTATGTGAGGAACAGGTGTGAATTGCTTGCCCTCTTTGTGGTATCATCACATAATCCAATTTGTGGTAGAGGAGATTGCATTGAAATTGCCTCAGGAGCAGATAATATACTGCCAGTAGCTGTTTATAACATTGTTAATTTTTTAGGGTGGATTATTCCTTTAAATTAAGCCTTAAGATTTACTTGCCAAGTGTTTTCTGCCGCTCCCTGTATATTAATCTCATTAGGAGAGCTCTATAGGAAGTGGGCAAGGCATACTCCATTATTTATGGAAGTGTAATTATCTATGGTGTCACAAGCAGGCAGGAATTTACAGGACCCCGGTTCTGCATCAGCACAATGGCTAGCTAGGTAATGAAGCGAACACACCTCCGGGCACTACAATACACTATCTGATGTGCTCCACTGTTTTCACTGTTGCTTTCTTTCTATACTGCTGCAGTACATTTGAGGAGAAACATGCCAGTCTCAAATAGCAGCATCACTTCTATTAAGTTGTAATAATAATGTATATAATATGAATTTATATATTAAAGAAACAATGTGTAGGATTTATTGGCTTCCAGCATTGTAGTTGCAATTGGAACCCTCGTCTTCTAAGCTTAAAGCAGAAACTACAGTGGCCAAGAACTGTGCAACAAAACTCCCTATGCAGAGCCGGTGTTTCAAGGTTCAACATGGCGGACTCTGTGGAAGATGACCCGCTGTACATATAAAAGGCTCATTCTAACATAGCAAATACATAATGATTCTTTATTTTCAGATGATAATACATCAATAAAAACATAGTTATTAACACTGTATTGCATTTCTTACTTTAAATAGAGCTCTCTAAATATTACAAACTGGAGCTTTTAAAAACAGTGATTAGAAATAAAAGATAAAATATAAACCAGATTAATCAGTCAGCTCACATAAAGACATGTTTGTTTGTACACAGTTTCTGAGATGTGACGATGTGCTCTCCGTCTAATTTATTGTAGGTAGAATATGTTTGTGCTTCGGATGAGGTCTCCTTGGGCTCTGTTAAATTGTGATGTACATGACATTTTAAAGAACATGATTATATAATTATTACAAATAAAAATTATTATTAGTTGTAGCCCTCAACTTTAGCTGGCAGCAAGCAAGACAATTTGCAAATGCAATTTCTGTTCGTATTGTCAGAGCATTACCAGCCCACAGTTCACAGTTGGTGTTGTAAAAGTTGGTTTTCCATGAAGGATTCACATTTTTATGGCGTAGCGACTGATTTAGCATTCAATCTGACATTCCACACAGTTAAAAAAAAAACTTTTCCTCAGACCAGTTCAGCACACCCTATTATCACATTTTTTGAGCATGTACTGACAAGAACTCAACTTTTTTTTCGTCATTTTACAAAACGGTTGTCAATTGCACTGCTGCTGTAGGATATACAAACATATGCAGTGTTCACAGTATATGTGTAGGTCATTGTGATAGTGTAGTATACAGAGAGGTGGGGAAGGAAAGAGACAAAGATTGAGACAGAGGAAAAAGGCTACACAGAGGTAAAGGAAGGCAGAAGCGGAGACAGGAGTCATCCTGGCTGGCTGGCTTTCTCTTTTAGGCCAGCATTTCAGTGTGTGTACAGACTTAGCAGCAGCTTCCACAGCAGCTGCTGCAGCAACGATGGGGTCATTTACATATAAATGAAAGTTGCCGATCACACGCTGCTGACCCCATTTATTTCAGCGGACAGACAGACAGGCAGGCAAGGCAAGCGCCAGCGAGTTGCCGAATTACTCCAAATTACTGCATTTCCATCTCCACATCAGGCCTGTCAGGCCTGCAACCATCGTCCCAGCAGTTTTTTCACTTCCCCCTCGTCCTCCGCGCACCCACCACCAGGTCTGGAGTGACTCTAATTGGCAGTGGTGAATTTAAAGGACCTGTCAGTGGCTGAGGCTGTCACCACCCAGGACAGCACAGCAAAGAAACAACATATCCAGCTTATCACAGCGCAGCACAGCATTGCACAGCATAGCAGAGAAACAACACCGTCAGGTTAGCATAGCACAGAAACAACACAGTCAGGTTAGAATAGCACACAAACAGCATAGTAAACTTTGCACATCACAGTGCAGGAATAACACCGCTCAGCTCAGCAGAGTGTAAGCAACAACCAGCTCATCATCAGGCACAAATTTATCGCTGGATACAACGCCCTGTGCCACACTCACGTTCATCTTTCACCTCCTTATTTTCACTTTTCTGTTAAATGTTGTCTCTTAAATGTCTCTTAATTTCCTTTTTTATATATTTTTATAATCTTATTAAAACTCCTATTTAAACCCCAGTTTCCAATTTTACTTTCCTCCTCCCACGTTGTCCTTCTCTCCCTCCATCATGTTCTCTTCCCATGTTACAGTCTCACGCCACTGGATTGCGTGAGCATCTGGATTTGCCAGATGCCCCACTAGCATCTTCATCACACTCCTTCCCTGCACATGCAATCACTTATATATTCACACATGCACACACACACACACACACACACACACACACACACACACACACACATCCTATAGCCTTAAGTACCACAGTACTTTAGGTCTCAAGGTTTTACAAGACAGATGAATGCTACAGGCCTGCATGATCTTAATGTGACAGCTGTGTCCTTTTCTAGGCGGCAACACGCTCACGCACACATACACTAAGTATGTACTCCATGCACATTTCTGTATTATTTTCTCATATTCTAAAAAAGAGAGTGATGAACCCTCATAGCGAAAGGCAGCAGTGCTAGTACTTGTAGCAGCTTTATTTAGCTGGTAAAGCAGCCTCTCTTCCTACTTATTTGTCTCTTTTCTGTCTTGTATTCTTGGTTAGCCAAGCACGCAACCTTATTAGTTCATTAAAAGGACTCTGCCGCTGCTGCCTGACTTTGGTATAAGCAAGGGAAAGAGGGAAAAGAAAAAGGGAGAGAGTCAAAACACCACTCTCTAATTACTCAAGATTGATGCATCCAGTGAACATCCTGGTAATCAGTGTTGTTTTTATTTGTTTAATGGTAGGACAGGGATCACAGGCAGGCTGACCCTCTGTGATCATTAACAGAATTAATGCAGGCAGAGGCACACGCAACTCCTCTCTGCTTGCCTGGTTTGGAAGCAAGTGTCAGAGCGTTTGTTTGTTTGAGTGTGTGCTTGTGTGTGCACATGTTGGTTTACATTTGAATTTTGATTACATCAATGAAGACTAAAATTAACCAGCCGCCCAGACACATCTGGATTCACTTAGAGGGATGGACATCATTCTGTATGTGATCACTCCAGTGTGGAGCTTGTGCACTTGCTGTGTCTGCTGTCATCACCATATGCCAAATTTAGTTTTGCCAAGAATATTATAATGAAGTTTCCTGATGTATTTGTGATTTGATAGTAGTGTTACCTGTGTATCTGCTTTCTACTATGTAATCGCATTGCACTAGTAAAATAACAAAATCATCCCAATGTAATTCTAATTTGTGATGTTTGGATGCAGCTCTGTTGGATAGAAGAAAACTTTGCTTGAGGCCAAGGCAGACATTGGCACGCATGTATCATGATGAAATGAGGTGATGACAGATATATCGATGTAATGTGTTGGCACACATGCCAAAAGAAACTGGAGAGCAGTTAACAGCAGTATTTTTATCTTTATTTCACTTTGATTTTTCTCTTTCATTTAGAATGATTTAAATAACAAATCTCTTCTTTCATTTCAAGACATATCTTTGTCTTTATTATTACCAATATATTACAGATGGACAGATTTTTGACACCTCAATTTTTGTACATAACAAACATTTTGACACAATCCCTTCAAGTTGTTTTAGCATTCCCCTGCCGTGTACTACTCCTGCATGCAAACTTGTCACCTTTTGGTGGAATGTGCTGCTCTGAATCCAAAATGGGGGTGGTTGGATAGAAAGCCTGCCTCCTCAGACTTTTTCCAGGGCTGGCACAATACTAAAACAAAGTGTGGAGACAACTCAAACTGACTGGCATAAGGAAAGACAATGGAGCGTGTAGATGCGCATCATGCTGTTACCTCTTGTGTGGGAAAAGGCTAAAAACAAAAAAAAAAGACAAACAGCTCAGGTTATGTTAGCTTATGTTAGGTTATGTTAGTAATCTACTGTTGGCAGGTTTTTATCACTCTCAAGCATTGGTATTGGCCTAAAACATCCAGTATCGCTGAGGCTGTACCATGTACCACTCTGTTCTTTTTTCCCTGCTTCGACTTGTCTGTAGGCATCTGCTGAGATTCCTTTACTTTCCATCTGTCATTGCTCTGAATGGAAGTGACAGTGCACACATTCATTTCTGTTGTACATGGATACTGTAAGGAGCATATGGGTTTGGGTAAAGTCGTGGAAAAATGGAGGGCCTGAGTGTAATGGAGGCAGCCACTCGCAAAGATGGTGCTCTAATTTCATGGTAATTAATTAATGTACAGTAGCTGTTTGCTGGGGATCGCCAAGCTGCCCCTGGGGGATGTCATGCTATGTAACTGGCAAATGTCATGACTCCCACTGACAGGAGGAAGAGGGTAGTCTTAGAAGGGTCAGTGGGTAATTAAAGTTGATAGAGAAAATGGACTGAGTGTTAACTGTTGATACAGATTGTAGATTTTAATATTACATGCCCCAGAGTTAGCTATTGAAATGTCTGTTACAGTAAGGGCCACGACCCAGAATGGATCTTTACATGACAGCAGATGTGATGTTAAGCCTCAGCCCGAGTGCAAAGTTTCTGAAACTTGTGTCTCAAGCTGCAAAAACTTAAGTGTGGGTGTTGAAGAGAAAATCCAGTGAAAGAAGAGCAGCAGAAAAAGCTCTAAAGTCCTATACTATATATGTGGGATATGTGTGACACACAGCAGAACACCGAGATAGTAAAAGTAGGAGTAAAATATGCAAAGGTCTAAATCCTCTCTTCATCTTCATCAGGAGCTCTTAAGACTCTCTGAGACATGTTTCCTCTGGTGACCAAGATTTCCTCTGCACTCATCGCTCACTCATACATCTGTGCGTGTATGTGTGTGTGTGTGTATAGGTGTTTATAGTGGCTTAACAGCCTCTGCAGCCTGTCTTCAAGTGGGACATATGAAATGATTTGTGCTATGAATCATGGGTTTCACTGCTCCACACTGCAGTGGGATGTCTAGGTTGTTAATGAAGGCCTAAAATTGCCACTGTATCTTTGAACTGTGAGGGAGAAGAGGAGAATTTAAAAAATGCAAAAGGAGACAAGGCAAGAACTCTGGGAAGCAGATACTTCACGGGACCAAAGAGTTTTGCAGGGAGGGCAAGGAAGCTAAAGAAAGTTGCATAGACTGCTGCATGTTGAGTCTGTATGTTGGAGCTCAAATGTAACTAAAATCCTGCATGTAGATGTAAACATTCTTACAACGATCATTCCATCCCACACACACATGCACACACACATGCACACACACATGCACACACATGACAGAGAGAAATGTGAAACATGGAGACCTTGAAGGCATTTTAAACCGTGGCTGTCCTACTGTCCTACCTCAGGCTAACCTCCAGCAGCCCCGGCGATGTAGTGTCAGCAATGACATTGGGATTCTATTAGCAGGTTGTGCAAGGCGCTGGCCCCCTGCCCTGTGGTGAGACCTACCATTGATCTGTCATGGGAGATGGCTGCTCCCTGCTCCTCGCTCCCATAGGGCTCAATTTGAACCTTTCCAAAAACCAGGACCAAACCCTCTGCTTGAAATCTACCTGGGGAGCAGAGAGAGAGGAGAGCAGAGTGCTCAAGGTCAGGCGTGACACCATGTGCAGATAAAGACGACTGGGTATGGTCGACACAGACCATAATGGCCAGTGAAAAGTGAGGTTATTTGTTATCGATTCCCAATGAGGGAAATCACCGGGTCTATATAGCGCTGTTTACGGCCGTGCGACGGCTGCGTGTGTGTGTATCAGACGGTCGATGTGAGGCCGAGAGAATCCTCTGAAGGACAGAGAAAAGAAATGAAAGTCTCTCTCTCTCTCTCTCTCTCTCTCTCTCTCTCTCTCTCTCTCTCTCTCTCTCTCTCTCTCCTATTTTGAATGAGTGCATAGTGATCCGTTTTCCCAGCCAGACTCATTTGTATTTTTACTGAATTACCCCGGATGCGCAACCTGAACCCACTTAAGCATGTCACTTAACGTTTGTTGAAGTTAGCCGAGACAGGGCCCTCATCAGGTTTCAATGAGGGAGGCTGTGGCTAAGTGGCCACTTGTCATGTTTATTTATTTCATTTTTTCCCCGATTCCCACATGATGCCCACGTTGGCTGTCCAAGTTGTTTAGAAAGAAATGCAAGACCAGAGGGAGAGACAAGGGCTTATGATGAATATATAAGTACCATATATCGTCTATTGTCTGTTGTGTTTCAAAACTTGTTTGTCCTTAACTTTTTTAAATGGAGCCGGCTGTTATTATTAGGTTGTTCGAATATAGTGCATTTTCTTTAAATGTAGGGGAGAGGTCTCAATGAAGATTTTGCCTCTGGGGGCAATGTTTCTGGCTTTCTGGTGTAGCCAGCAGATATCCAGAAAATGGATAACGGATATCCGGGCCAAGACCTCTCAACTACGAATGCAGATAATAAAAAAGATAATAAAAACCTAAATCAGACAATAGCTGATGACAGGAGCTGACAGGATTTCGGCAGTGCATTCCACCTCTTTTGCTCTCCATGTGAACTGTTGCAACCAAAGCCTGCTCAAACTTGACTGGTCAATACTACCCGGACTACAAATGGAAACCAGAACGCTCTGGATACCAAAATCTTGGTCCCTTGCTTACAGATTCAGCATTGATCTGCAGATATCTGTTTATAGAGATAAGAGAGAGGTTAAATGTGCAAAAAAAAAAAAAAAGTCTTTTCTCATTGCAGATGTATTTGAATAATCTTGAATAAAATGTGTTTACATATGGTCGTGGTGTCTTTTAATCCTTTTTGACTTACACAGTATGAAGCAGTGCTAGGAAACACAGGGGTATATGTGAATTAGCGGTATGGAAGTACAAACAGAACAGAATATTGAAATTGCCCCCATGGGCGATTCTCGGCTGTGCTGTGGCAGCGAGACACTTCCTGGTGCTGCTCCATTTTATATGTATGAAAATCTCTCACGGATCCATGATATACATTATAGATGAGGGCTCCCGTTCTGCACTCCAGTCACTGGAGCAGAATTTTCCATGATATGCACAACCCACCACCACCACCACCACCACCACCCCAACATTGCCGCCCACTCTTCTCCTCTCTTTCTCTCATCCCTCTCTCCATTCATTTCTCCTTCCATATGCCCTCCCATTGGAGCGTTGTTTCATCCCTCTCCAGCCCTTTGGTCTCTTATCATTTCATCCCTCCATAAGTCAAACCTTACATCTTTACTTCCACCCATTCGCCCTTCCTTTCCTCACTTATTCCGCCCCTCCCCCATACCATGGAGCGAGCGAACAAGCGAGGAACATGTGACCAGAGAGGTGGGAGTCTGCTGGGCCTCCCCCTGCAGTGCCACCATACGTTGATTTGTCTCCTCCGGTTCCATATTGATTTTGTTTTAAACAAGGGAAAAATACAAGAAGAATGAGGTGCCGGCGGTGACATGAAATAAAAAAAGAGGTAAGGGGGAGAGGGAGTGAAAGGGGAGGAAAGAGAAAAGAGGAAAAGTCCTTCTTTGTATTGAATCTATGTGTTGGGTCCCGGGTGGGTTTAGGGTATTATCGGGAGGTTACTGTATAGAGGGTGAACTCAAAAAGAAGGGGAGATGGAGCAGAGAAGAAGAGAGGGAGAGTGAGATCCTTTATTTAAAAATCTATTTTATTCCCACCCTTTACTTTGTGCTTGCTAAATGGATTCTGGGGTTGGCTATGTGGCAAATGCATCTCATTCTACGTCATGGTACAGTTCCTGCCTTAAAATGATTCTCTGCTTAGTTCAATTTAAGTTGTGTGCAGAATAATCGATCCCCCCATTAATTCTACTTAGCTGAGCTTCACAGTACAAGCCTGGGCTTGACTGGTCCACCAAGGCCAGCGCTGCTGAATGGCTGACCTTTACACGGCTCGGACTGCCATTGATTTTCAGCAGGACTTATTTCATGAACTGGGGTTTGGGACAGGGCACCCAGATGAAGATGAACTATGAGGCAAAATCAGTTTCTTTGGACCTTTTCGTTTTCTCTGCACTCGTCTCTCCTATTTCTCGTTTTTCATCCGTCCTCTTTACTTTGGAATTAGTACTGTACACTGCATTGGCTGAGCTCCGTGGGTGGCACAGTCTGAGAGCAAATAAAGCGTCCCCTGTGTGACCGCCCCCCTTGAGCTAAGAGCCCCCCATGTCCTGTCAGTGAAGTGTTGGTGTGTGCGTGTGCTTTATGCTCATGCTTTAGTGTCTATGTATGCGTGTTTCTTTCCATGCTTGAGTGTATGTAGGTTGCATTGTTAAGTGCTTTAGGATGGCTCTTTCTGTGACATAGCCCCTTGGTATTTGCAGTTAGGAAATAATGCAAAGCAGAGAGTGTGAACAAGCCATTAGAGCTCCCAGGACTGCCCTCAGAGCCAAAGAACTGAGGAAAACAATCCTGACCTCCGTGCAACGACAGACACAACATCTACCTCATGACTGCTCGGCTGAGGAGGAGGGAAAAGAAAAAGAGAACGCTCAAATCCCAAATGTAATTTTGGTAGGATTTTAAAGTCCTATATTGCATGACGTTAAACCTTTAAGTCCTAATTGTTAGATGAATGTGCTCAGATGAACATCATTAAAATGAATAAATTAATAAATAATAAAAGCTAGGACAAGGAGGGGAGGAAGTGTAGGAGGCATCTGAGTGTGATTTAGCTCGAGTTCATACAGAGTGCACAGAGTGTCTCCCTTTCTTCCTCCCTTCGTCTCTGCCTCTCTCTTCTTGGCCTGCATTAGCTGTATATCAGTAACTGTATAAAAAAACATATTTAAATTTAATACCTGCTCATGAATATATGCATGCATACAAATGTCCCTGGATGGTGGGAGGCTCGAGGGGCAAGCGAGGTGATGGGCTGTCAAGGATGTGGCTGTAAAAATGGAGGAGGGTAAGGTGTGAGAGTAGTGGGGAGGGTTGGGCGGTGAGGAGGCTGGACAGGTGTTTAGCATTTTGATTTCACCTCAAGTTAGGCCATCATAACTGGACTCCTCACTAGAGGTCTCCACCCAGAAATGATTATCTATGTGTGCCAATATCCCTAATATCCGTGTGGATCCAGATGGACATGATCGGCTGTGATCACACGGTGCGTCATAATCACAGCAGGAGAAAATATTTTGGGAAATTAGTGCTGGTGCTCTCTGTGTTAGGGTCTACTCAGAACAGTTTGTATTGGATTTAATTATACTCCGTTACGATCGGGCTTGACTGTATTCAGACCTCTTCTGTAAAAAAAATAAATAAAAAAAATTTGCTGGCTCTGCTGTGCCAAACCATAAATCGCTCTGTGGTGTAAGTGCATCCTGGAGAGTCTAAGCTCTTAAAACATCCGCATCTTTAGAAATGAACACACACAACACAACACAATTCTACTCCAAACCACATCCACTCACCCACTCCAAACCCTCCCAATGAAATAAGCCACCCAAGGCCATGGGAGGTAGTGTGGAGTGGGAGCTGGCAGAGACACTTCCAATGTGTTTTCTGCTCCAGTGCTTCTTGTTCTCACTTCGTCAGAGTGTGTTTGCTGCAGATTGGGAGAAATGGCGAGAGGTCAGGCCGGTGTACTGCTTGTCTGGCCCCCAGGTTCTGTGCAGTTCAAGGTTGAACCAGACACAGTGAGGGAGGGGGCGGCGTTGTGTTTATTTAGCAAACAGTTTTAGTGTGTTGCAGCATCAGACTTGAGAGGAGGAGGAGACGAGAGACGGGGCTAGAAGACAGGCCTGTCCCCTTTGTTTGGTCGTGAATGCTCTTATAGACAAGCAGGGATTTTCGAAGTGTCAGGATGAAACATAAGTAGGCTTTACAGCCAAGGCCTGGAGTGGTGGGAGAGTGATGGAACCAGCAGAAGTCGCAGGTGACAGAATGCTGTGTGTGTGTGTGTGGCTGTGTGTCTATGTATGTGTGTGTGTGTGTGTTTGTGAGTGTATGTGTGTATGAGACGTGGGGTATTGATATGCTGGGAATGAAGCTTGGAGCAGATGGACAGAGCAGGCTGGCCCTGTGTCGATCCTGTGAGCTCTGGCTCCTTCTTGCAATCCCCCCTTTGATGGACACACACACACACACACACACACACACACACACACACACACACACACACACCAGGCAACAGAGTCCAGATTTCACCAACTTGGTCCTATAGGATAACAAATTGTCGATCATCCTATCATTAATAATCAGTATGTCATACTGATCTGTAGCTACGGCAGATGTGGCTGATTAATGAGACCGAATGGAAAAGTCCTCCAGTGGCGTATCACAGTAGACAGCAGGATTTGGGAAAGATGGTGTGGTGTGGAGTGAAAGCATATGCACGGTGAAAGAAGAGAAAAGAGTCACTGGATGAAACCCACTACCGTTTTTTAATATAAAGTTGAGGCTAGTATTGTTTCACTATCATAGTTTTTTTTTTTTTTTTTTGTCTTTGTGTCTGTTTTTTTTTTTTTTTGCCGATCTCTCTCTCTCTGGCACCTCTCTGACTTCTCTCCAATTCAAAGCCAGCATGCTTGGCTGCGTCCCTATCTCCCTCCCTCCTTCCATCTATCTCTATCCTTCCCCTGGCTTCTTCTTCTCCTGGTCCTCTCTCCTCATAGGAGGGGTGACTTAGGGAGTGGAGGGGTAAAAAAAGTGCAAGTGCTGGTGAATTGCTAATAGGCAATCATAGTGCTCAGGACAAGGATGCCTACTGGAGGTCTAGGGACCATTAAAGAAACGTCAACTCGGCATAGGTATGCCAAGAATTATGAGTCAGTGGGTAGGCAACATTCTTGGCTCCTATTGGTCAGGGCAGCAGGCCGTAATCTGTCACAATCCTGGAGTTGCTGTGACAGCAGCAGGAGCATTCTGGGCTCAACACAGAGGGTAAAGGAACCATGCAGCTAAGGGTGTGTGTGTGTTTGTGTGTCTCCATCTATAAGCCTATATGAGTGTGGGCTGCACAATACAATGACAATACAGAAACTGATGTATCTTAAGTCATGCTGCTAAATTCGTGTCATTTGTAGTGTATGTCTTTTATGCATCTGAATGTAGTTAATCACATCTACCAACTTGTGTGTGCGTCATTTCTACGGGTTTAATTCAAAGTCAAGTTCCACCTAGCTGTTTCAAGCGGTTTTCTAAACCAGTGGAACGCCGATAAAGAAAGCAACTCAATGTTGGAGAAACAGCTGGAGGCGCTGGTGCAGTTCAGGATGGGCAGCTACAGAAAAAAGTGCTACATGAGTTGTGTGGCCTCAGCGGACATGATGCAGAACAAAACATAGCTAATGTTTTTCTGTCGTAAAACAGTTTTTTTGAGAGGTAAACATGAGCAATTTGTGTCATCATCTGAAGCACAGCCATGTCATACAATATGATGTTGTGCGTGCCCGAGACAGAAAATCACACATGTATCCAGAGCGTGTTTCGTCTAGTACACAGACCCTTAAAAATAAAATACCCTAACATGTCCCGCTGTACTATATATAGTATTTATCCTATTTAGACTGTCTGAAAAGATTTTACACCTAGTCTGTATTTTAGGTTATATTAATGGCGGTTCTGTTAGTTGTTCAGTATATGAAAATCTTGTAAATGTTGTATTTAAACAATATTATTGTTGCATGTATTCTTACTGAGGTAAATGTTAGAATCAAATCTTGATATGGATTTGAGGTCATATCTTGCCCCAAGTGCACATGCTTTTCTGCTGTACATGATGCTGTACATCATTATTGCGGTTGTAACCCACCAACGGTCAGGCAGGACATAATCTTCAAAGCAAATATCAAGGCAGTAGCCAGATAGGAAACATGGCGTCAGTGCATAAGGGCACCTTTAAGCATTAAAGCCTCACACAACTCTGGATCTGTAATTCTGTCACGGAACATATCCTCTGCCATTTCGCTACTTCCTGCTCACTCTGGACCCTCGCTGTGGCGCATGCTAGGATTGGCATGATGTTGCCCTTCTGAAGCCACTGGGTTGGGTCTGTCGTCGTGATCTTATCTTTCTAAGGACAGTTCCTCAAAATGAACCGAAGAGCGTAAACCCCATCAAACAGCGAGCAGAATAAGAAGGAGAGAGAGAGAGGGAGAGAGAGAGAGAGAGAGACAGAGTGTGTCTGTGTGTGTGGGAGAGATGTGAGCCCACCAAAAGCTTAAGCCTCCAGTGTGCTGTGCAGATAAGATTCATTAGATAGGTCGGTAAATGCAAGAGAGAGGCAAAGCAAGGCAGACAGAGAGAGAGGGAGAGAGAGAGAGAGAGAGAGAGAGAGAGAGAGGAAGAGAGAGAGAGATTGAGCTTGCTGCTGCTCCAGCATTTGTTGACACAGATTTACAATGAGTCTCCCACTGCTTCACGCATTACAGTAACACGCCATGTCAATAGCTCTCTGGGCTTGAAAAGCAGCCGTGCCAAAGATGTCTGGGAGTGATGCCCTTCCCCTGATAACCAAAGTGTGCCTCATAAGTCAGGAAGTGGAGTAGAAGGAGGGGCAGAGAGGAAGCAAAGGATGTTTTTTTTTTGTCTTTTTGTTTCTCTTTTCTCTTGTTATTAAACCCCCACCTACTCTTCTCTGTCCATCTCTGCATCTTCTCAAACATACTTCCCTTTTCTGTCACTTCTCTATGATCCTTTTCCTCTCCCCTTCCCCATCTCTCTTCGTCTCTTACCCCTCTCTCCCTCTGTTTCTCTTTATCTCTTGGACGCCCCGCTACAGGCTCAGTAGGACAGGATTTAGGCATTAGCTCAATCCCCCTATCTACTCCCCCTCATGATTGCACACTGTTTCTGTCACCCGCATACCCTAGTCCACTGCACAAGTCTTGTAGGACTCAGAGTCTCTTATACAAGTACTGGTGGAGAGCTTAGACTCCACAAGACAGGAAGACATAATCAAGTATAAGGACAAGCATGGTGCAAGAGCGAGAAACAGTGACTGTGTGAAGGTTTGGGACAGTGGTAAGCTAACTCAGAGGTGAGATTTTGATGTGGTATTTTCAGTTAATCAGAGTCTCTACAGAAGTAATAAAGTGTTTGATGAGAACCAACATCAGCTCATGTCATGCAGCTCTGTCTGCTGAGTCATGGGGCGCCACAAATGAGGTGGGCTTTTTTTTGATGTGTGACATTCACCTTCATGAAATCTTGATGAGAGCTGAGTTCTGCTGTCTGTGTAATGAGGGCTGTAGCAGTCAGACAGCTGGCCAACCACTCCAGCTAGTAAAGCTAGGATAATAGAGAGGGCTGGAAAGCCTTTTGGAAAGCAATCGGTAGATGAACTTCAGGCTGTTTCTGGGAGGCAGTTAGTGTTTTGGGGGGAGAGATAAACAGGAACTTGGATGGCATGAGACAACAGAAGGTCTAATGGTCTTAATCAGATGTAGTAGTGGTGCTAGTAATAATGGTGGTACAGATTGCACATGTTTGTGAGTTAGCTGTGGCCTCATTGCTGATTCATGTATTACAAGAAGCATTCAGTGTAGCAGATGGATATCAACAGTTGTGTTCCAAAAAGAGCTATTCAGCCTTTGAAAGAAGTAACACTTACTCGTACAAAATAACCACAAAGCAAAACTGCACTTTCTAAACAAAAGCACACGTTTTCATCCTTGAATGACGAAACTCACTTTTACAGAATGCAACTTCGTAGGGTGTTTTTTCTTCAACACGGATGTAGCATTATTGAGTAGAACTTCACTTGTTCTTGTGATACGGACTAGCTGAGGTCTGCAGGTGTTTGTCAGTCCATGTCAGCGCCTCAAGCTCTAAATCCTGTTGGTTCTGATAGGAATCCCAAAGCTTATAGTGGCTGCCATCTCCTCAGCACAAACTGATGCTCCTTATCAGGACCACCACATTGCTGCCCCCAGCACATTTTCACATATGGGTAAATTATAACTCACACGGCGCAAACATTTTCTCACATGTACTCAATCACATGTATGAACATGCTCACATGGATTCAGTATATTTACACAGGGAAGGGCAACTTTAGCATGAGCACATCAAAGGTTATTCAGACACGCACATACAGATACCCACTCATATGTGAACACACCACGTGTATATCAGTGTCAGTGTTTAACCAGATCTTGAATTTAAGAAAAATCCACATGTGAATGCACAACTCCAGTTGAGATGTGTATAAGATACTAAGTTTTGATATTAATAAATACATTTCTTGCAACTTATTGTAACTGATGATACCGCTTTGGTCAGGGTATATGTTGAAATTATTTATTTATTAATTGATTAGTCAGTGAACAAAAATGTAATTCTTTATAATTATAATCTAATTCTTTATATTTTTTCAAGCAAAAAGGGGCAAACTTTTAATGATTTGATCTTTAGTGTCTTGGATGTTTGAACCTTTGGACTATCAATTCAAAAACATCACTTTGTGATGTGCATTTTTACTATTTTCTTACATTTGTTCTTTCCTAGATACTCAAAGAGACTTAAAAATAAAAAACACAGAAGCAGCAAAAGAAACATTAAACATTCAAACAGTAACACTAAAAACACACCAGACTAGTTTGTAGACCAAATGCATGTGTGTTATGTACATTACATGTGTGAGGATAAATAAGGTGAGACAAGGTGTAAACAAAAATTCGCCCTTTGTTTAGCTTAAATATCTCACATAATATGACATGTAAAGAGCGGACGCTTGTCTACCGTCTACTCTTCTGTGTAGTTTAGTTCATGGTGAATAAATAAAGAAGCAGAAGTGAACCTAGACTCTGTTCAGAGAGAAATGTGCATTCTTTTGTGGTAAAATGCATCATAATGATGTCCTTCACTGTAATACTACACTAATGCCATCACATTTCCATGTAAAAGCGGAGAAATGTCTTTTCATATCCAGTTAATTTACAATATTAAGGAATAGTTCATTACCAAGCTCGAGTAAGCCTTTTAAATTTGATCTTCATTTGTAATTTGTGACATTTTTATTGTTAATGAACAATTATTGTGATTGCAATGAAGCACATCATAACTATAAATCATTACACCACGGCGCTCTCTCTGCTCTCTACTCTCTCTGTCTCCCTCTTACTGTATACAGTACAGATTTATTAGCTGAAGCTCGGAGCCCCTGGACAGTCACCACTCAGCACTCCCTCAGATCAATAATTGGAAATATTAATTATATCAGCAGAGACGGCCCAGTCAGAAGGGGACTGTTTATGCTCCTGTTACTGAGCAGTGCAGCAACTTGAGCTTTGATGGCCAACTAATATGTATTAATGATCCCAGGACAAACATTACTCTATATTAAACCTGAGTGAAAGCCAGAAGACATCACACATGTTGTATAGCTATTAGAGTTATTTTATTGCAAGTGTTATAAGTAAGTGCTTTTGCATAACTGTTGTAAAAAGACTTTCACTACTGAGAGATGAGCTCCTGCAAAACCAGGACAAGATTTACTGCAATTCTATTTCTATATACTGCATTCTTGTAATGGAGGTTCCTCTTTTTGGATAATATGAAAGTTAAAGACTAGCAAAGTTTGGGGCTTGGAACTGAACCAGGTCTTTGAAACTCTTTCCAAAGCAGTATTATTGTCTTGCTACTGGCCCTCTCTGGGGTTTCAGCAGTGTGGAGTCTGGGACTCTGTACTGCTCAATCCCGCTAAACTCTACTAGTCATGAACTCATTACTGTCGGAGATAGTGCCAACAGTAGACTCCAAATCCTCCACACTACTAACAGGCCAAGTCTGACTACAGTTCCTTGACTTGCTCTGTGTAATTTGAAATCAGACAGTGGAATGTCTTTTGTGGCCTGAGCCCAGGGCCTTTGGCCCTTTTTTGTGTGGCTAATAATAGTGTTGGTAGAAAGATGTTTGTTCCCCAAGCAAGTCAAATGTCTACCAAACTACCAGAATACTGCGGTCAAAGAAAGCACAGATGCGTATTGTTCATATGCTCATGCTTGCATATCAATTTGTAGCTTGTTTCAGTTAAAGAATCCCAGACTATCAGTTGTGAAGATTGGCTAGCATAAGACAGCAGGCTGTACGTGTGTATATTTCAAGTCTATTGCATACTGCATTATGTACTGTAGGCCTGGGGGTTTCTATCTCACCCTCCATATAAAACAGCAGCATACCAGTCCTAAGAGCTTTAATTCAACTGACTGGAGGCTCAGCTGGGCTTAATAAAAGCACATGAAACTGTAGATTTGTCAAAGCCCTTAGAGTGAGAAAGAGAGAAAGACCAGGGCTTGTAGAAGGAAAACAAAAACTCTATTTTCTACGGGAGTAGAAAGATGAATAGTAACTCACTTGAAGGTTGTGAAGTTGTTGTGAGTCATCAGAGAAGCGTGTTTATTCACTCTATTTGTAAAAAATGTCACTAATCATACTAATCCTCAGAAAGGTGCCCCCCATGTCCATTTAGGCCATCTCTTCAACATACATATTTTACAGCTTCTTACCTGCACATAAATGCAACATAAGATAGCACTAAATATTTTGACTGCATGAACATACATTGTTCATTGCACTCAATTTTAATATTCCTTTGTAATTTTGTTTTTGTATTAAACGTGCCGATCTCACGTGTCTGCAAGTCTGCTTTCATACAAAAAACACGTTCAACAACATGCTAGACTAGAAATGTTGTTGACAGTGATGTATACTTGTGATTTGTAGGGCAGAAACGGTGTCTTTTAAGAAGTGTTTTCCAGTAAACTCAGCAATATTTTCCTCATGGATCATCAATTTCAAGTAATACTGAACAAATTCAGAAAAAACAAATATTTGGAGGAGAAAATTATTTGTGCTTCACTTAACATCATATTTGGGTCGAGAACATACCCAGCATTAATATTTTGAAAATTCATTTTCAATTATATTAACACCAGGAACGTCACGCCTGGTTTGGTAAACCTTGTTTGATAAACAAAGGTACCTGCGTCACATACACATCCTCAGGTAGATAAACATGGCAAGGAAACAGAATATAAGGACAGCTAAAGTTTCAAACACATTGTCATAATTTGGCCAGTTTATAATTAATGTCCCAAAACATTAGAGGCAGGTGGTTGATTTGTAAATATACAGTGTTTGTACAGTCCAGCAAACCGCTCTTTTACAGTGTGTTTGAAAGTGAAAGGCGGGAGGGTGGAGTCAGAGCCGCAGAAACGCCACTCAGCAGCGAAGAAATCTTATCTAAGATTTGCAGGCAGCTTTCTCTTTCCTTTTCTCTCAGTATGTCTACTATCTCCCTCACCCTCCTCTCCATCTCTTGTTGTCTTTCCAAAATCTCCCCCCTTCTCTTCTTCTGGTTCTCTTTGTTACATCCTCTGCCTCACCCGACTCTGATTGAAAAACATTACAGTTATTTGTACAGGACGTAGTAGAGACTTTTTCACTCTGTCCATTGTGGGTGTTTCAAGAAGCTACTAGCCCCAGCCCACAAACAACAGAGCGAAAACATACCCTATAGTATCTGGAGTTAATGAATGGTCTCCTTGGAAACAGCAGCACTTAATACATTTCATTTAAAGTTACCATGTCTGCGTATTTGTAAGCACACATAAAGTACAAGTGTTACTGCAACCCACACTTAATTTCCTGTGGAATTACAGAGTTTTATTCGTATGTGTTGAATAGGAATAGAATAAACTGAGAGCCATCAGTAGTGACTGTTCAGTACCATAATGTATTGCTTTCGGGCAAATAAATAGACCATTAAGCTGGCATGTTGGAGACTGAACAGTAACTAGCTTTAGAGAGAGCTGCCTCCCACACACAGGCACCCTGCAGAGACGGCTGAGATCATAGCATGGTAGAGGAGCCATAACGACGGATTTGGCCTCCTCCATCATGCATGTGAACAAAAATCAACTTGCAGGATGGAAGCATCCTTTGTCCGTTTGACACGTCAAAGGCAAATTCAAAGATACCCTGCGTTGTCGTGAAGGAGCAGAGGGTTGTAAAGTTATCTGTGAATTTGTCTCGAGGATGTTTTTTTTTTTTCCTCCCTGCATTCCGAGGTGTTTCTGTCTCAGAGGTTGCTTTGAAACACGTGTGCGATAGTGTCGCGGTTGATTCTGTAATCTATCTGTACATGCTGTGGAGCAGTGCACCCTGTGGCTTGGCATTAGCATACTGTAGGGTTACTTTGCTCGTGTTGTACAAAGAAAAGAAAGCACTTGTAGATGGGGAGGGAGACGGATGGGGAGCGAGCCAAGAAACAAGGAGCTAAAACCTCAACCTTCACAAGCATAACATCCTCCCAGTTTTCCTACAAAGACTTAGCGGGTGCTAGTTATTATTTACGATGGGTAAATTTATGGAATAATTTCAGTGAGGGAAGGTTACTCAGTTCCTCAAGGTGAAAATGGATACGTTTAGCACTTAATGAATCAGGCCTGGGCCTCTCCCCCATATATCAGCATGTTATTAAGACATTTTAAAATCCCATTATGGTGTTTCTCCTTGAACATGTCATGCTTTTTATTGGACTGCCCTGTCTTTAAATCTGACCTTTTCAGCCATGCTCTGGAATCGAACAGACAAAAATATATACATGACAGGGTGAAGGAACGAAATACACATATGTACAATGGGTATAAAAATATCAGCATTTGATGGTTTTCAGTGATTTCACTGGGAAGTAGGGTATGATCCCGTAAGGGCAAATAGTTTCTAACAAAAAAGGAAAAAAATGATGCTTAAATAGCAGCTACAAATGGTTTACTATAAATGTCTGAGTGTGGTAAGAAGTTGCTTTCATGTTCCAGTAATCTTGTTATAAATTTGTGTCACTTTTGGCCCCAATTTTATTAAAATGTTTGCATTTTTTATTGTTAAATGTATTTGTTTTGGATTGAATCGTGGGAGGAGGGGAACTGGCATCAGATTTGTGCACTTTAAATGATCTTGTAAGCTTTATGTTCTGCTAGAGTAAATAAATACATATTATACATATGTGTGGGTGGGTGTATAAACAGCATGTGCGCTAATATGTGACTCGGGGGCACGTATTCAATTAAAAGAACGATGCTGCGGATGAAACAAACCGATCGTGAATCACTGCTACGTCTTTCAAACTTTTCCTCCAAACAAATCGCGCACAGAGTCTGGTGAGATTGTTCAACTCGAACAACAATAATGAAAAAAGAAGGAGGTAAAATTGGGGAAGGAGGAGAGCGTGACACAAAGACTGTGATGACAGAGGCATCTAATCCAGGCAATGCCATTCTTATCAGGGTCCAGTGGATTAGAGTGAGCCTCCTAACCAGAGAATCCTTCCCAGCCAGATACTCTCCACAGCCCAAGGGCCTGGATCAATAGGCCTGCATTGATCTCTCTCCTCCTGTGGCTGGATTCACTTTTATTAGGACTGCCTTGGCCTCTATTACTCAGACACACATATATGCAGCCTTCCAACCTCTCCATGAGCCTGCCATGAAATACCACAAATGCGAGTGGACATACAGACACACACAAACGCACACATCTTATTTTATGTGTGAACGAGAGCTGAGTTGTTTTGTTTACACAGAATAACCGGCAGCAGAAACACTATACACACTGCATGTCACACACTGTGTCAAGTCAACTTAGTTGCATGATGGTGTTTTGGTTTCCTCTCCAGCCAAGGCTCTTTGATCAGTATAGCAGAACAGCTATTAGTATGGGGGAGAGGGCCTTGACACCTCTGGTTTGTGGCCTTTTGTTGTAGCAACGACAGCCCGAGTCGCCAGCGCTAACCTCTCTGTTGCTCTTTCTTCTCTCCCTCCAGATGACTCGCCCCATCCAGGTGAAACCGGCTGACAGCGAGAGCCGTGGAGGTAGTTGTCTTCTTTTCTTCATCATTTATTCATGTCCCCTTTTCATCTGCCTTATCTAGGCTAATTCTTTTCATTCTTTCCCTCTGATCTCATCTGTTCCACTGCTCTCAATGCAATATTTCTTCAGCCAGTCTGTTTTTTTAATCTTTTCCCAATTCCTTTTGTTCTCGTGTTGCTGCATTTACATACTTAATGTTAGCAATTCGATCATTACAAATAAAGTTTATCAATCCAAACGACATCTGAATGTATATTAAACACATTATCAGACACAGGAGATTTCGTGGTTTGACTGTCTGCCTCAGCTTGTAACACGTCTGTCACCTCACTTCATACATATTGTAGTTTTTGTTTCTGGTTCAGATCCACTGGGTTTGTGGATTCATCTCACATCCTGTGTGCGCCCTTTACTTTCATTTATTTAAGAGCCTGGGTTATTGAAAGTTTGCTGTGAGTGGTGATGGGCTTCCCTGCTGCCGTTATTGTCCCCTATGCCAAATACATTATCACTGCATTGTAAATTATATAGTGATTAGGCTCAATACTGGAAGCCACATGTTAAAGCCCACACTGCTTGGTCTGTTTGCATTTGAAACACGACAGTAAATGGTATTGAGGGAGGGAGAAATGGAGCAGGAGCACACACAGCTTGCCAAACAATCAATAAATTTGCAGGGTTCTTGCCAAGATCCTCATTACTTGGCCTTAATTCTGTCGTCTTTGATCTCTCGCGTTTTTGGAGGCTTTCATTTACTCACTGCCTATCTGCATATATGTTAATGGGATGAGGAGGCATCCTTCAAGTCAGTGGCAGAGATAATGAACCTTGCTGTTATTTTTTTGGTGAGCATCTCATGTGTCACCCCATAACAAAGCCAAGTGTCTTTTTGTTGTTTAAAGGAGGAATGCTGTTTTCGGAATTTCTTATCCCGATGAAAGGAGAGAGAGAGAGAGAGAGATTTTGGAAATGAAAAACAGGCAGGGAGAGGAAAACACAAGCACGGTGCCAACTGCATACAGCTGCCGTGCTGCACTTCTGAGGCTTTACCTAAAAACCTCGGCCTGTTTTGGGTGAATTAGGATGGCTGGCCACTTTGGCTGCCTGTCAAATACACACAATCTTCAAAGGACAGCATAACCCCTTGAGATGGATGGAGGAAAGGCCAATAAAGATCACTGTCAGTCCTCTGTGTTTTCTTTCTTCTCTCTATTTCTGTTTTTCTTTTCTTCCTTCTCTCGTTCGGTCTTTTTCCTTCATCATCCCTCCTTCTCTCAACCATTCATTCAGAGCTTTAGAGGAGTGGTGAGACAAGCAAAATGGTCTTGTGCTGTCAAGATTGATGTCCCCTATAGCTCCATTGATTTTGCCATTGTGGTGCTGTGTGTCCACATTAACAATGACACTCAGCTGTCTCTTTACTTGGTTGTGAGTGGCCGGTTTTAGAGCCCCCAGGGCACTTTGGTCAGTATGGGGTCCTCTTACTGGCCAGCCGTGGGGACCCCACAGAGGAACAAATGAGCACTGGAACAGACCTGAGAGTTGCACATCATCTTAAATGAACAGGTCAGAGTGGTGCCGCAGGGGCAATCAAGCACTAGCGTGACTTTAACGGGTTCGAAGGTAGAATTGAAAGGGGCAGACAGGGAATCTGTGAAGGGGAATGGATCTGAATGTCATTTATTTCTTTTCTTGTAGTCTGATCCTGCTTCCAGTTTGCTGGCTCGAATTATTTCTGTGATTCACTGACTGGCAAAGATAATTGTGGCTTTCTCCATATCTGGTTCTGTCTTTAGCTGCTCTTGCTTCTGTTAGCTGATGCACTGTGCTGCTGATGCTCCTCCATGCCCTACTTTTATAAGCCTTACCTTCTTATTTGCTGTAAAAGACTGAAGGGGATTTCACTGTGCTGTCTGTAATGTCAGGGTTATGTAATTATTGCTCTCTCTATTTCACACCAAGACTAAATTTTTGGTCCTTATTTGCTTACTGTTGCTAGAATCCAGATCAATAACTTAAAGACTGAGCAGGGTGTAAAGGAGCTGGAAGAGCAGATGCAAAAAATATTAATTAAGCCTCTCTGTGCAATGGAGGGGGAACACCAGGGACGGACCCAGTCTGGCCTGCTCTCTCAGGGGCCACACTGCTAGTCCGATAGGGGCCATATATTCCTCAGTGTTCAGAGTCACACTACAACACACAGTCATACTAATTAGTCCATTAATCTCATTATGATGAAGACCATTCAGATCACCTACGCTAGGTTGGCCGCCCATTAGGGAAAGGACTGTAACTGTGATTTTATGCCTGCTGGACCTGTGCTCCTCCAGGAGCAACTCTCTGGTGTTATTAAAACCAGACGGCCCAGGCCACATCAGCGTACTTTCTCTCGCCTGTTGTCATCAAATAGGAGGACAGTAGAACATATTCCTGTTACTAATTTTACTAAATATTTGATGACTCCTGATCAAACTGAGCAGGTTCCCGTTGGAGATGTTCATAGCTTTTTATCTGATTGAACAAACTGGTACACCCAGCCACTCGATAGCTTCACTAAGTCCATATGAGTGAACCACCATGCCTATAGAAATTAAAGGGAAATATACGGTAGAGTAAATCCATCCAAACACTCCGTCAGCCCCTGCTGCCGCCTAACAAAGACACATTGTGAAATGAATATTAATGGCCAATCACCTACCTAATCTAGCAGAACAGCAGCAGTTACACATTGAGCCACCAGCACCGTGAATGTCTCCGTCACTGATGACGCAGACCATTCTGAGATGTTTCTGTTGGGGAGACGTTTAAAGAGGCGCAGCGAGGAGGCAGCAGGGGCCTGTCTCTCTCGTTTTCTCCTCACCGGTCTCTGATATGAAATAGATTGATTTTCCATCACACATGGCACTGATGACTGGCACTGACTGCTGCTGATATTTCATTTTTGAAGGGCTGTTCAGTGCCTCCTTAGAGGGCTTGGCGTCCTTACACAGGATAAATCAGCTTTAACCACTTTGATTTCATCCTAAACCCTTTACCAGCGGCATCCCCCTCAGCATTCCACCATTACTATCTGCCCCTTATTGTTTCCTTTTTTGCCGGCTGTCATTTCATTTGATTTTCTTTTATATGATCTTTGTTTTTTTTTTAAAGATCATCTTAAAGGAGCCATCCTGCTCTCGGGGCTAACTTGTTTTTCTGTTTAAGCCCTGCATTTTTATTTGTTCCTTCGTGGCTTTTCACATTTCACGGCTTTAACCCATTCTTAAAGTTTGGAGCTCAGAGATTGTCCAGAAAGCAGAAAGAGGACCAGGCTAGCTGTCAGCTGCGGCTCTGTTGGTGTTGCAGCAGGCCTGCCTGGCACAGCAAGAGCTACAGCCCACTGAGGAGGCCTGGATTAGAAACAGGCTCTGGCATTATCAAGGCAGGCCTGCCGCCCACACACACACCCACACAGAGAGGACAAACAGGCAAACGCATACATACCCATACGGCTCTGACAAACACACACACACACAGTGGGACGTTGGATGAACATGATAACAGGAACACATGTGCACACACAGGGACATGTCCAGTACAGGTTACATATTTACACAATGTACACGTATGCTGAATGGAATGGGTCAGTTTTCTCTCTTGCATGAACTGTGTTTCATGTTGTGGGCCAAGCAGCGGCGTTGCATTGTGTTTGTGTGTTTACTCCTACTGAAGGACAATGAAAAGGTTTGCTCCAGTTCACTGAGATGTGACGGAACAAAGAGAGAGAGAGAGAGAGAGAGAGACCAGAGCGAGAGGCAATAAGTTAAATGGAGAGTGAGGGGAAAAAAAGAAAGAAAGAAAGATTGTGAATCTAGATTGAGAGAGCAGGTTTACATGCTCTGTTGCTGTTCTGCGCTCAGTTTTTGATGATGAATTTATCTGGCGTGAAAGACAACAGAGCGGTCCATGTATTAAACATCAGTGGCGTTCTCCTTTCCTTACAAGAGAGACGAGCTCCCCATGTCAGAGCAGCTCAGTAATGAAGCAAGCAGGAAGGCCTCTAAGCTCCACTGATCCCCTTTAGAAAAGAGAGGAGGAATGAAGGAGAGGGGGGTAGTTAGAGGGAGAGGAATGAGGGGTGAAAAGACAGATTGGTGAGAGTAGAGAGGTGAAAGAAGGGAATTTGTACTGAGAGACTGAATGTGGGAGAGAGAGTGCAAAATAAACAGAGAAAAGTGTGGATAAACCAGCAGAGAGGGAGGGGCAGCACGGGGCAGAGCAAAAAGCTGAACAGTATATCTTCTCCCTTTGGAGAGAAGAAAACTATAGATTACTGGTCCACAATGTGCTTGGCTGGGCATAAATGGAGAGATCCTGAAATAGTCGGGAGCATGTTCAGAGGTTGTGGGGATCAGAGTGAGCTAATCCAACGGTAAGGCCGGCTGTGGGTCACACATTCAGAGCTCACACTTCTTGTCCAAATCCCCTCTGGTGCTCTTACACAAACAATACTGATGCGCAGGCCTCGTCCAGCCCAGAGTTCAGCCAGCTAACTCCAACAAGCTGGCCTGGGATGTCCAGGTCACTCTGCCCGTAAGCTCTTAAATTTAGCCTCACATCAGCACAGTAGAGGAGGGGAGGGGTGAATTTTGGTTTATGGAAGACAGACAAGGGGAGAGAAAGCGGGAGAGCAACAGACAAACAGGGATTTCTATAGGGATGTGCTTTTGCTCCTGAGAGGTCAGATTGTGCTGAGGCTGTCGGAGTTATGCAGAGTCAGTGGAAGAAGTAGATCACAACAGTTCGCAAATACACTGGGTAGGTGGAGATCAATTAGCCTTATCTAACAAACTACTAATGATAATACCAATGCAAAACTTGCTGACACAGCGAAGAACAACAAGAGGAAGCAGAGTGATGATGTAATGAATTTAGCTAGTTGAAAGATGCAGTGTTTCTGCAAACACAGTGTCTCATACTGTTTTTTTTTCCCAACAAAATACACTATTACTGCAACTTCTGTGGTACACTCAGTCAGCACATACACAGATGGAAGCAGCAGCTACTTACAACGTGTAGACAAAATAACAGAAACACCTTTATAATATTGCATGTACATCACAAACTGTCCAAAAAAATTGGACATTGTAAGCTAGCATTTATTTCAGGGCTGTTGTATTTGATTGCATGGTCTTGCACAAGTGTTGCAGTTATCACATCTGTGGCGTGTTCTCACCTTTAAGTATGCATACATACATAAATTCAGCTAAACACACATTCATCCTCACTCCCCCCCGTTTAAAAGAAGAAGCAGAAAAAAAAAACACACACAGTCCTTCCACTCCATCCCTCGTTCGTTGCGACGGTCTCGTAGCGTAGGCGGATCAGCAAAGGTTACTGTTGAACACAGAAAGGAAAGGTCAGAAATCATGTTTAGTTTTCCTGGGGCCGGGAGGTAATTCCAGCCAGCAGATTGTGTTCAGACGAGCAAGCAGGCAGGGCAAGCCAGTGGTGGAGATGCTCATGCAGAAGGAAGCGAGGCGGGGATGGGGACAAGGTTATCCAGTCAGCCACTGCCTCTCAGCCCCTCCGCTGTCACCCTTAATAACACCCTCTCCCTTATCACCGCAACAATCACCTTGAGAAACAAACTTGTCTTCTTTCAGAGAGGGATGGAGATGGGGAAGAGACGGCCCCCGTATGCATCTGGTCTGCCATTCTCATTATAGCACCTCCACCTCTTTGGGGACAGACAGACTGCAGATCAATTTAGTGCTCAATTCTCTACACTTTATAATTCATTCTCTCTCTCTCTCTCTCTCTCTCTCTCTCTCTTTCACTCACACACACACACTCTCTCTCTCTCTTTCTCTCTCTCTCTCTCTCTCTCTCTCACACACTCACACACACACACACACACACACATGAAAATGTCATGTGAATGATGTGCAGTATTTGTCCACATTTGGTGTAGTGCTTTGATGTTTGAGCTGTCATTTTTTGAGCCATATTAAGGGATTATCTGAGATCTTAATCTGGGTTTAAAAAAAGAAAAAGTTATAATGGTATTAATACAATATACAGTATGGGCTGATATTTGTGATGTGGTTTTTATTTTTTTTACTATTTTGTAGCATTATGTACAGTATAAAAGATTTGCAACATCAAACTACTGGACATGTTGACGTGACGCTAATAAAAAATGAATTACATGCTGGTTTTTCTATCAGTCACATTTCCCTGTTCATTTTACAGGCACCTGCCTGTTAGGGGTTTGTGAATGCCAACAGTAATCTCACAGTGCTATTACACACTTCATAGAACCTTCTATTCTATTCACAGTGTATGCTAGATTAGCACAGAGGCTCGCTATGCTAACCTACTTAGAATGTATACAGTATTGTGGCTCGGTGGTGGATGAGAGAGCTGACCTTTTTAAGGCTTGCCTTATTTAGACTTTGTTTTGTGAACTTTTTCTATTTTATTGGCCATTTCATTTCCATTCACTTAAAACAGCCTGTGTGCAGTACACTAGGAAGAAAGAAGCTTCTGCAGCACTCCATATTCTCTCCTGTGAAGTGTCTTTCTTTATCCTTAAAGGTCCACTGTGTGCGATTTAGAGGGCTCTGTTTACAGAATGTGGCAGAAAAGGAATGTAATATGGATAATATTACTATGAACTATGTGTTTGTTATTTTAAATTTATTTGAAAATAAGAATATTTATGTTTTTGGTTACCTTAAATGAGCCTTTTATATCTGCACAGGCAGAGGGTTTTTGTGGCCACCATAGTTTCTCTTTTCTTCTTGAAACAGGAGAGTGAGACGAGGAAGTTGCAATCCACAACTATGCTGCTAGATGCCACTAAATCCTACATATTCATCCTTAACTGTCACAATTTAACCTTGATTTTTAAACATAGGATTCCTGTTGATTTTGAATTTTACATAAAAAAACATGATTCATTTATTATGCACTCAATCATCTGTGCAGTTGATTTTTAACAGAATAATTTATACAACCTTTCTATGTCAAATCTGCTATATGTGCTCACAGTGTAAGCAGATAATGGCAATGACAAGGCTGTACCTGGGGCTGATAAACTGGTGTGTGTCTTTGTGTGTGTGTGTGTGTGTGTGTGCGCTCGCGTGTGTGTGTGTGTGTCCTCTGTGGACTTGGTGCTCTGTGATTGCAGTGGAGCTGGAGGAGGCCAAGCGAGGGCTCTGATTGGAGGACAGAGCCTGTGCAACCTCTGCCAAATCACTGCAATCACCCGTTTGCTCCTTCTCTCTGCTTTAATGACACCACTTCATAAGGAACCAGGCTCATCAAGCAGTCTACCACACACACACACAAAGACACACACTCACACATACCCATAGTAAGGTCAGGCTCGGCAGATCGGGCGGGGCACGGCAGGCCTCTGAACAGGGAGAGGAGGTCCACCAGCAGATGGGAGGAGATTAAAACAGACTGAAGACACACAGGCAAATTTACCTATGCACATACACACACATTCATTCTCACACAACGTGTGCACACACACATAAATATAACACTCATACATCAGAGATACAAGCTGCACTCCCCACTTCGGGGTTGAGTCAGACTGAGTTAGACAAGTGTCATGATATGCAGTATTGGATTTCTGAAGTCTGTATTTACACCATACACGTTAATAATAAAGAACTGATCTATTTATACAAAAATAAGGTTATTGTGATATTTTTCACACAGTTTGACCGTCTTCAGGCCAACAGTAGACTTTAGATTCTGTCCTCCTCTCTTCACTGCCTGGCCTCCGCCCAGCGTTGAAGTCTCTGCCCTAATTTTGCGAGACCTTTGCTCCCTACACTCCATGTGGAAAGAAAATGTCCTGTTTGTTCACTGAGAGAGGCCAAAGACTATTTGGAGCTTTTGTGTATATAAAATCTGACAAGAGAGAAACACAAATCATTGTCACTCATGCACAAACATTGGCCTATTTGAAAACACACAAACACAAAGAAAAGCCACACTCCAGATTCCAGTTGTAAGTTGATGAGAGTTAAAAGTTTATTTGTGACTCTAATTGAAAACTTTAATAATGTTTATAAGGGGTGACAGATTTTACACATGCACGATCTTGGATATCTCATGACTGGAGACATAAAAAGAGCATGAGTGACACATAGAAAAATGAGAGACAGCGCAAACTCAAGAGGAAAAGTGACAGGACAAATAAATGATGACAAAGAAAGAGACGGGAAAGAAGAAAACAAGCCTTTTTCACCTCAGGATATGGACAAAAAGAAAATGCCCAATCAGTATGAAAACAAACTCAAAATATATGCAATGCAGTCACTCTTTATTTTTGTCTACACAACACAACACACTGTAATTCTACTCTGAAAATGTTTGCGGAGCATTTTAGTGTGGGGAAATTGAATATAACAGTATGCAACCACCAGATAAATGAAAATGCCAGCACACATATTTTATTTATTTAATTTTTTTGGCATAAAATCCAAATTTTACACATTAGGTGCATGCATGGGGACAGTAATAGATTTTGGAGTGCATTTACTCTGCAGGTCTAAAACCGTTGCAGCAGCACAAAGTTAGAGAAGCAAGAAACAAAGTTCTAGAGAAAACAATCAGCAAAGGAAATTTAGATCTGTATTCAGATTCAGTACCTGTAACTCAGCGAGATCTCCATGTCTGTCCCGCCAATCTAACCTCTCCTCCACTATTTCTCCATCTCAGCATATTAACTCCATTAGCCTCTCACTGTCACTCTCACTGTCAGTCCTCACTGTTCACTTAAATCACTGGATCATGCTACTACTGGACTGGAAAGGACAACTGCTTTAACTGAATGATTCAAGCAGAGATATGGAAGCAGTGGATTAAACAGATTAGGACTCCCGCAAGACACAAAAATACAGCGAGTGAATTCCGACCATGTATTGTAATGCCTATATTGTCTGCAACAGACAAGGATAGAGGACATAGGGATGACGAGGACTAGCATGAGATGACGTGTCTGTGATGCACCATTAGGGAATGCCAACGTTGGTTCAGTGGGCACCGTAAAGAGGCTTTTAAATAAGGCCCAGCCACGTCTCACCTGCCTTTCCCACCTCATCTGCTGAGACGACAAATAGTGCTGCAAGCACGCACGCACTGTGACACACAGTCCCATGATTGCCCACCCACCCACTCTCCATCCACCGTCTTTCCACCCATCTGCCAGTCAAACGAGTGCAGAGGTAATGGAGAGAGAAGCAGTCATTCTGGGGCTGTAAAACCGCAGCAGCCGAAAAGATGATTGGGGCAACCTTTGCTTTGGTGCATGAAGGAAGAAGGAGTGTTTTAACATTATTCATCACTATTCGTGTGTGTGTGTGTGTGTGTGTGTGTGTTCCTGACTGAGTCATTATTGCAGCAGTACCGCCTGAAGTACGAGTGTTGATGCGGTCATGCTCTGAGTGGCCTGGCCTTGCCATGGTTCATGGTAACTCGTAATGTGAGTTTGTATTTTCTCCTTTAAAACTTACCCCTGTATTCCTCTTCTCTCACTAGATCCAATATATCTCGCACTGATATTTGCACCAGCTTCATCCTTTTTCCCTAATGTGTGCTTTGTTTGCCTTTTCTGTCCTTTATTCTTTTTCTCCGTACTCTGTTGACTTTTCCCCTGGCCCTTCTCTCATCGATGAGTCTATCAGGCGAACTGGCATTGTCAAGGATGATTGGCGATTGAGTCTCTGTGCAAAGAAGTTAATAAGCAGGTCCCCAGACACTTCACTTCTTAGGGGCTTGTGGCCAGGTCCAAACACAGGCCATCTTGATTGCTTCTTTGCAATAAACATGAAGAGGGCCCCTGCTAAAGAATACAAAGACAGCCGAGATTGCATTGGGGAATAACTAGAAAGAAGAATGAGCCTTCAAATGACTGACATGCTTTTGGCTGTGGGAACTCTGACCTGACACTTGAACCACTTTTATAAAATGTGAACTTCAAAGCGCACTTTGATAGTGGGAGAAGTCATTGGGTGAGAGCTGAGGGGCCTTGCTGTCTTTTCATTCTAGATTAGCTACTGAGTTGGACTTAGACTAATGACAGAGGTGGAGCAGTGTCTTGATAAGGAAGAGATCCCCATCTGGAACAGATGTTATTTGCTATAGAATGACAACAGCTGATAGAGATCCACAGACATGTCTTTTTTTTTCATTATTGTATTGCAAATCTTCCTCCTCAGTTATCCCCTACAGCAATAAACTTGTCACAAAACCCAAAACATGGCACATCATCGCTTGAAATATAAATAAGCCCATTCGTTACCTATTGATTTTCCTACCATTAGGGAAGCGAATGGCTTGGATGTTGTTGATGTGGAAGATATTGTGGGTCAATATTGTGTTGCTCTTAAAAGCCACGGGAGATTTTCAAGAAATTCGGTAGGGGGGAAGAAAAGAGGCCAGTGTACAACTCAGATATTCAGAAAATGTCTGGACTAGTTCAGGGACATCTGCCTGGCATTAATGTTATCAGGGAATCGGGGAGCAGTGCCGGCACAATGTGCTTTAGGGAAAGGTACAGCCCTCAACAGCTGCCTGCCTAGACTGCTGGCACATATCAACCTAATATGCTGGATTGGAAGCGGGGATTGATTCCTGAATGTTAAAGTGAAAGACTGAAGCACTGCTGCAACAATCTTACTCCGACTGTTCGAAGGAGGGGTGCTTTTGCATTAATCTGACCGGGTCTCTTAATCTATGGCAGCTCAGTTTAAGAAAAACGATCTGACAGCAGGGGCAGCAGTCAATGACAGGAGGAACATATTAAATCCGGGCCTATCGGGCAGGTAACACAGGATAACAGCGTGTTTTGGCTGCATTGTGGGTGTAATGATAGCTGGTTACAGCAATGGTATCAAAAGATGCTCCCTATCCCAGGTCAAGGAGGGACTGGAGGTTGAGATGCTGAGAGAACGACAAAGTCTCGACTCGCTGGCTGTCAGCCCCCGCCGATAGTTGTCGTCCTCTACCCCCCACACCCCTCCTCCCAGCATGTACAGTCTGAATTATTTATCCGGAGAAATGTGATCCCTGCACGACATTGAAACAAGATTTTATTTGTAGCATTTGCTTCCATTAGAATAAACAAAGTGAAGACCCCTCCCCTACCTAGTGCTGGGGAATAATACAATATTATCATTTATCTAGTTTCATCTGAAACATATCATGGACATGATTTTATCTAATTATTATCATTGTTTTGGAAAACGATTTATTTTATTTCGCATTTTACATACATTTGATAGATAATCATGTATATCATGATATACATCATTATAATTAATATTTTGATGATTAATTCAACCATATCGCTCAACCTTACCTGCTCCTCATCCTCCTCTTCTACTCCCTAGTTGCTTCCACCCTCCTTGTAGTCACCTCACATATTATTGTGTGTACGTGTGAGACAGTGATTCTACTTATATGTGATTCCATTAGTAACCCACTTATTAAAGTCCTTTCTGTCTTTATTGCACTTGATGAGGGCGAATTCCCTATATCCGCTCTTATCACATGAGGCCACAAACAGGACATAAAAAGCTGAAAACAGTCTTCAGACAGCTCCATCTCAATATGAAATGAATGTGACCTACAGCTGCAGTGAAGTCATGTACAGCGACAGCACAGAGGAAACAAAGGGTTCTGTCAAAATTCGGCGCTATCTCACCAGTGTGTCTGTGAGTCTGTGCGTCTGCTCCCGTGTGTGCGTGTCAAGCTGCCTCGCCTTCTATCTGGATAACATTAATGAAAGGTGAAAGAGGGAATAATCAAAGATCACAATATTTTACCCTTGATACAGATGCTTGTGCGTACGCTGCTGGCAGGAGAGATCTCCTCGCCGCTCAGCTCAGCTCTGATCTGACATTAAGATTCAATGCTATATTTCTCTCTCCAGCTCACTCGCCTCGCTTTCTCTCTCATTCCCTCGGTGCCCCCGCCACCTCCTCCCACCTACCTCTGTCCACTCAGCCCGCTTGCCTGACTGCAGCTAAAGGGTAAATGTAGCTCAGGGGAAGCGAGCTACCTCCACCACAAGGTCCTGGGGCTCACCATGTGACCTGGACCTCCCAGCATCTTGCTCTTGCTGTCCCTCTCTCTTCTTCATCTTTGCCTCTTCTCCACAAAAAATCTCTTTACCTTTGTCCATCTCAGTGACCTCATCCAGAGGGTCTGATGGAGCGAGCATCCAGGAGAAAACACGGCACAGATCAAAAGCTCACTACCTGTTTTACAGAGTTACACTGTTGACAATGCAAAGTACCAAACGGCCCTCTTCTATACACAAATGTACTTGGAGATGAGTTACTACAGTATAATATGTTTTTACCTCATGACATGGTTACAGTATGCAGAACAGAACAAAGAACTGAAGACTAAACAATAACAATAGCTTTAAATAAAATGTAATTTTTAGACTGTAGCCCTAAATCACAAATAATTTATTATCACTCTTTAAACCATCATCTTGGCAGAAAGGAAACAGTACAAAAAGGTTAGAAACAACATCAAAAGCAACAGACACACAGTACAAGTTGTTGTATATATACTGTAGTAGCAGTAGTAAAAGCATGATGCAGACACACAGAACAGCAATATTCATTAAATTAACTACATAATTTATGATATTAAGTAAATATTGGGATAACAACTTTAATTCCAATTGTATTATTTAATGAAATATTTACAAGGGACGTTGCAGAATTGCCAGCTAAGACATTTACTTCTAATGCATGTGAATAGTTGCTTATAACTAATGCTGCATTCATATTGCTGTAATTCCTCACTTTGGATCTACATTTTTTTGATGTACATTGCCTGGTTTGTTACATTATATAGTGCTTAGTGCTCAGCTGAACAGGTTAGTTTTCTGTGTGTGGACAGCAGAATTTGTTGCTTCGGATATTTCTCTGTCAGGGCTTTAGTGTACATTATATGTGTGGTTTTGTGTGTGTGTGTGTGTCTGATTGTGTGTGTGTGTGTGTCCATGTGCGTCTAGCTGTGTGAGGCTGAATGGCACCTTTCAGAGTGGGGGTGAAGCCATGTGGTCTGCACTGACTGCTTTGGAGGGAGACAGGAGGGCCCAGCTGGTTCAGGGAGAAGAGCTCTCTGACTAGCCAAGGCAGCCTCGCAGCCTGCCAACCAACCTGACACACACACACACACACACACACACACACACAAACATTCTCACATAGTGCATGGTTGGAGGAAGATTATACACAGAAAAAATGCTGAGAATCGCACACTACTATCCATGCAATTAAAAAGATTTATTTTACCGCCAATGTGGTTTGGCTATGACTTCTGCAAGGTGCAGTTTGTCAGTGTGTCTCAGCTGAGCTTGCGCATGCATGTAAACATAACACGCAAAGAAGTGTGAAGAACACATTCAGGCCTCCTGTTTACATGGGGACAGTGCTGCGTGCACCCACAGAGCTTACAGAGATTCAATCATTTCAGCTGACCTGCAGCCAGGATTTGGTGAAAATAGCCGCCTACCTCCAACAAAATTGTCCAATATCCTTGAATGCAACGTGCAGGAAAAAATCTTTATTTGTTGGCAGCCAGGTGCTGGCCCTGCAAATTATACATGACCACAGGTCCTATTGATTCTCTCTTGTTTTTCTCTGTCTCATAACACATTGTTAGAGGAAAGTTGGTTCAGCGGACTCTCACAAATTGTTTTGTAAACATGGAGGAAAAAAGAATGGTCCAGAAGCTGTCACATGTAACAAAATGAATTTTCTCAGCCTGTAATTCCATATTTCTCTCTGATTCAATTTGTTGAGTTCCTGTAGTGTAAAATTGCCATAGAAAAGCTCAGGTATTTCTTTAACATTAAATGAAAGGACCTAATTAGATGTAAGTTTTTTGTTGTTGTTGTTGTTGTTGTTGTTGTTGATTTTGTGGCACAGCAAAACTATTCCTGTTTTACTGTATTTACCCACAGCTGCTACAATCCATCTCCAAAGCAGTAATGCTCATTGCTACTTCAACAGCTTTGACAGAGAACAATGGTTGCTGAAACAATACATATTTTAAATGTATTTCTCCTGGGTTGTAGCAGCTCTATTTATTCTGACCTCCATCCCGCCATACGGTCCACTGGTTCTCTAGTGAAATCTGAAGTGTATCTCTAAATGGTGTGCAAGTGCTGCAAGACTCGCACAAATTAGCTGTGTTAAAGTATATGTATGCCGTCGATGGAGGGAAGGCTCACTGGAGGCGCTGTGCTGCTTATCTGAACAGTAGGAACGTGGACAGAATGATTAGATAGTCTAACCATAGGCATCCACCCCCTCTAGTTTGGCTATTTCCACTACTTTTCTATATAGTAGTTCCTCTCTCTCTTTCTCTGCAAATAGTCTAAAGGGTAAGCCTAACCAGGGGCTATGTGTGAGTGGATGGAAGACAGAGAGAAACAAGAGCTCTAAAAGGAATTTGTCATTTTAAACAAATTGGTTTGGAGGGAATCAAACTGAGCTTTTCTCCCCATTTAGTCCTAACTGTCAGGATGGACAGAAAAAATCCTGACCTGAAGTGGGAGTGTTACTGCTTACCTGTAAAACCTGTAAACCTGCGAGAGGACCTAACAGCGTGTGGTCCCCAGTTTCTCCATTAGAGAGCCAGCTTGGCATTCGGAGGGAGTAATTGGCTGGATAGGGTTTCAGCAGGCTTAGCCACCCTGCTGGCACAACAAGCCTGTCTGTCCCCATCCCTGAGTTGCTGCTCTGCTAGGCAGGATCGTAGCCAGCTCAACTGCTGCCACGTCCCCTTCAAAGCCTGCAGAGAAGCTGGGGATGGCAGCAGCTGTTGTCCCAGGGGAGCCGCAGGAATTCAGGGCCTCTGGTCATTAGTGGGAACCAGTGTGCTGGGACGAGCCTGGGTCTTAGACAGCTGGGAGACCTCTATCACCCCTCATCCCTTCATTCCTCTGTCCATCTATTCCCACGTCCCTGCCAAGCAGGATTCTGTATTCTTAACTTGGGGAAAGACAGTTTGGACTGCGCTTTTGGAAGAATATATAGTTTTTACTGTAAGGATGTTTTGGGTAACTTTTTAGGACACTATGCAAGACAGGATGTATAAATTTAACCAAATTAATAATGAAAAATAAATCAAAGTGGACTGTTGACAAGCTCAACGCTGCTGTTAAAAACATGTTAGCTAGCTATTAAAAAGAGTTTTGAACAAACATGGCCTCTAGTCCGGATGAGGGAAAGTTAATATAACAGACATTCAAAAATATGGCAATTAAAAAATCAATTATCAAAGTGCAATTGTTTACAACGGCAATAAAGTGGAAAATGCACAACAGTGCCACAAGTTGTTATATTTCAGTCCAGCTGCAGACGATTGTCCTTGGGAAGCAGGTTTATGAAGAATTTGCCAAGTTCTGCAAACAAAGCTATCCACAGTGGATTACAAAGTGCTGCTCCATTGTTTTCTTTTCTTTTGTACATCTAAATCTGACAATTTGTTGTCGCAGCAAGTATGACCTTGGTGCAGCCAAAGTCAAAATCATACAAATGTTTCATATACATAACATTTTAGCATATAGTTTACAGCTTTATTTCAGTGCACAGCTTATTTGTAGTTTATTGGCTGCATGGATTCTTTGTGTGGGAGCAAGAATTTTAAGTATTGATTCATTCTTGGGTGCAAGAAAAACTGAAAGAGGCTTGTGAAAATTGTATTTGTCTTTTTCTAAACGATGATACATGAAGAACACTAGCCTCTGACGTTGGCTTTATCCTTGCAGTTTATCTGGTGATCCTGTTTAGGGTTGCACATTGTGTGCGTGTGCATAATTCTGAGCATGTTGTGATACCATCTGACTTACAGTAAGAGTCACTGACATTTGGTGTATGCTGAGACATAAGTCTCTGCTGAGTAGAGTGGAGAGAGCGTGCCCGTGTCTGTATGATACAGTATGCGAACATCTGGAGGGGTCCAGGCACCGCGTAGGTCTGGACCGTCGTCTGCACTCATCATGATATGTTGTCCCTGGTTTTTATTATAGCTCTGTGTCTGTCTGGGAAATCCATACATAATACATACTTCCCTGTCATTGTTTATGGATCAGGTGGAAGGGAGACTGGATGGGGAAGACTCGGAGACTGTTGGGAGGAATATACAAGGGGTGAAATCAGTATCAAGGGCAGTGAATTTAAATGAATAAATCGCTTCAAATGACAGCAATAGTGGAAAGTATCTCCTTTCAGCAAAGCAGTTTTAAATGGTAAAAGCTATGAATGGTTCAAATTAAGGCTATTTGTTTTCTAAATATACAGATGAAGCAGAAATTCATTCTGTTAAAAACAAACAAAAAAAAGATTTTTGAATCTGTATAGAACATGTAATTAGAAATTTCTCCCAATCCACTGCAAACAAACAGCCAGTCCAGGGCCTCATCTGTCACCATTTGGTTTCTGTTTCTCCAAATCTTCAGTCCCTAAATTACTTCCAACTCCTGCGTTGTTCTGGCCAGTGTGGACAGTAGAACAGACACAGAAACTCAATATTGCAAGCCAGCTGTGGAGCTCTGCAGCGTGGCACAGCCCAGTTGGTTAACGTAGGTGCTCAAAGGAGGCATTAGGTGCACTTCTGCCTCCTGTATGTCCTTGGCAGTTGGTTACAAAATGTAAATGAAACATGGAATTTTGATATGATTTGATATAATACATTGTCGGCCTACTAAGTATGGAATTATGATTTTAAAAGTAGGAGGAAGATTATATAATATAATGCATCCTTATGTAAAAGGATGCATTGTAGGCCCCAACATTACATTTTGCTCCTCTACAGACAACATTGGTTTGTGTCTCCTGTAAGATGATAATGTCTGATGCACGTTGCTAAACAAGTGATGCTATGAACAACAGGGTGATTCAAATATGTCACAAAGTTTCCTTATCATGAAGCATTAACTTTGTACTATCATTTTGGATTGATTATGGCAACCCCGGTGGAAGAAGTGGTAGTGTGTCCACCACCTTGTTTCATCTCATTTTGAGGGGAATTCTACCAAATACAACACAGTGACAGGCATTAAGAATAACTATATAGAAATAGCCGAGAGCCACATAGACATATAAGTATTACATTGAAACTCCTTGTTTTTGTCGACAAATTTAGGATTGATGCAACAGGGCTGATCTGTGTGGCTGATGTTTAGTGTAAGTAAATCAACAGACAGGTCATAAGTGTTGTGTTTCTGTTGGGTTCACAACACTAGGCCTTATGTGATAAACTGCTCCATGCAACTCTGCGCACATGCCCAGGAGAGAACATTTACTTTTTTTTCTGTCCCTACATTTTCCTCTGTTGGCTTTGCATGCATTGTTAAATGGGACTGATGGAAGCACCCTGGCCATTACTCACCGCATTGCCTGGCTAATTTCTGTGCTCTTACAAGTACAAAGATGTCAAGCAGGAGCAGCAGGCTTACCTTGGCTTCCCCTGAGACCATTAATCCTTTGGCTGGTGTCGTCCCTGCCTGCACCGGCTCACCTGGTTCACAGTGCTGCCAGCAAACTGCTGTTCCCAGCCTTTTTTCCGTTCTATCTATTTATTTTGGTTCCGAGTCAGCTCCCATCACTAACAAAATCTGATTGCACGGGAAGAGCTGAATAACTCTTTAGGCATATCCCTTCTTAGAGGGAGAATTGCAGAATCTGTGGAAATGTTTTGTTGTGTATGTGTGTATGTGTGTGTTTCAGAGAAAGAGGAAAGTTGCGGAGGTGGAAGGATAAAAACTGGTAAACTAGTAAAAGGAAAAGAGAATGAAACTCCTGCAGAGATTTGTCACTATGACCTTCACACAGCAGTTCTGTTTTCTGAATGATATGCAAACATTAAAAAACACCCTCTGCAGCGGTGGAGGCTCTTTGCCTTGACTTCATCACCTCATACTGATGTGAAAATTAATTTTTTTTCCTCAAAGAGATATCCCACCTTGTAACAGTTTCTAATTATATCATGCATGTGATCTTGGATAGATAACTTAGGGTTGGTAATAGGAATAAAAGCAAATGTCTCCCACAGCCAGATTTCAAAGAATGAAAACAAATTAAGGCTTAGATCAAGGATCGGAGTTGGCTCTGTGAGTAATATTGACCTTTAAATGTACACCCAGATATTACTAATGCATCAGTTGGGATGCGATTTGATAGATTTTCAATTAAACAAATGTCCTTCATTGAATATCACAGTGTGCACAAACCTCCAGTCAAGATTTCTGCATTTTTGTGAACGATTTTATTTTTTGGACCCCAAAAACATTTTACCAATACATGCGGTCTTTTCATTTGTTTATAAATGCTGAACTTACTGAGGGTAATATATTCCACAAGTACCTGCATTTATGCATCTATCAGGGTTATCAGACATATTGTTTGATTTGTCAAGGCTATGCAGTGCCTGTATGTGTACCAAGTCATTAAAGAGCAATGCATTATTACTTACTTTGTACTAGAGCCCTTTGTTTATTACATATTTCATCAGAATCAGACTTTGTTACTTTTTGACAGACTGCGTGCCTGTTATTTCAACTTTAAAACTATTGGAAAAAGTGTTTCTGAAGTGGTACTAATACCACTAATTGTACACAAAGTAAATTCATTCAAATGATCCAGCCTCCAGCTCGATAGGTTGACTGCTAAAGGCCAAGACCATCAATTGAAAGTATGTTGGAATATCCAGTCCTTCGTTATCCAGAACATTTGGACATTTCTCCATTCTTTTGAAAATTATGATCGATCTTTTGTGTCTATAATAGAACCTATACGTTCGAGCAGGACCATATAAGATCAGCTGATCAGCAATGGATCTTCCTGAGCACCCACTGCACAATCGCTCACATTATATTTTTTGGCCTTTATAATATAAAAGGCTTTCTGGGCAGGAAAGCTGCTTTAAACAGAGCCATTACACTAATGTATTTGCCATAATGGTAAACTATGATGAGAATGTTTCAGACTAAAGAGTCATAATGGCATGCAAACAGGTATAATAACCCAAGACGGTGTAGTTTTTAACCTTTAACAGAATGAGACGATGCTGAGCATTACGATGTTAACCATAAACTTTAAGAGCAGCTACTCTAAGAATTAATGCCAGAGCCATTGCTTAGGTGATTTCATGTCATGCAGAAGTTATGGAAAAAACAGTTCAAGTACAAACCTGACATTCAGCTTCAGATTTACTCAGCTGCCTGCTGTGCTGCAGTGTTTCCAATATTATGCTCTCCCTCTTGTTTCTTTACATTTCCTCCCCCTCCCCAACCGCCTGTATCATTTCTTAACAATTTCTCCCACTGTTTCAAGATGGAAGAACACATCTTCATCCAGCAGTGAATTGAGGGAAGTGAGAGGGGTAGATGAGTTGGAGGGGGTAGATGGGGGAGTGAGGGAGGTGGACTTTAGATTACCTTTGCAATTTCAAGAGAGAATGCAGCTTATAATGATCCGGGATGTTCCCGGGAAAGGTCAGCTGAAATTGCAACAAGCGTAATTAGTAGCTTATCAATAATGCATCCAAGGGTTCAGTGGGTGTGCAGTCTCAGTCTGCATGTGTGTATGTGTACGTGTGTGTGTGTATGTGGGGGAGCATGCACACATGGGTAGGCAGGTGTGGGAGGTATGTGTACCTACACACCTGTGTGTACCCAGGGATGACCAACAAGATCTCGTCTCCTGACATTCATTAACATAAAAATACCTATATGTCACTCAGGGGAGCTGCTATAAGCATTAGCATGCAGGTCCCCACCAACAAACCATAAACTACCCTACAATAGTGTGGACACAACTGATGGCAGTACGGACTGATGGAAAACTTCAAGAGACACATCGATCACTAAGTCAATTACTATTGATCACAGTGTCAAAATTAGGGGCCATAAGGGGGGGAAGAATATGAGATAAGGGTATATTTTGCATGAAATGTGCAGAAAATATTGGAGCATTATGCAGAATTGGTATCAGCTCTCATGCAATCACTGGCTAATTATCTAGTAGTGGAATACATTCCCTCAAGCATTGTCGAGGTCCAGACACAGTCTGTATCATTGGCTACGGTTGAATGTCAAGTCCTCTCTTATAGGAACTACATTATATATTTTCTTACCTATAAAACCTCTGTGAGACGTATAGGAAGCAGCTGGCGCTGAACACGAGTACTGACATGACAGTTGGCATGACTGTGGTTTACATATGGGGCTCATCATAAGTTTATATCTATACCTTTTATAGTTTTCTTGTTGCTGGTTTATCTGTTTACAGTGGAAGCTGTCATCAAGCAAATCCCCACGGTGCAAGACGACACAAGCCGAGCTTGTAGTAAAGCTCACTCAACAGCTGTCCTCACTGATTTCATTTCATACGATTGCATCAGAGACATGATCAAAAAAGATGCTCTTGTTTAACTTCTTTCTTGATCAACACTATTACCAGTTTCTTCCGTCATGTTGCACATCGATTCAAGGGCTGATAAAGTAGCCACTAACTTCTGCTGAGCACATCTTTGGATGATTTCAGTCAGAGCGTATAACTGAAATATTAAGCTAGAAAAAGGAAACTTGAGTATCGTGAATAAATCATCAGAAATGATCTTAGTCAGACCCTGGCTCACTGATAAGGAGATCAAGATTGAGGTAGACATTACCTTGCCCAAGAAACCCCTTCCTTACCTCCTTCTGCTCCTCTAGCAGGTGAAGTATATAGCCTCTTAAGATCAATGTTGTGTTTGAAGGAAGAGAGAAACCTGAGGTGCATGTTAGCGGTGGGAAACAGAGGCAGGAGATTGGTCGAGTCGACTCGGGGTCGAGTGGACCTCGGGGAATGTGTTCATGCATGTGTGTGTTTGCGGAATTGTTGGTGTGTGCGTGATGTAATGATCCCAGGTTCTTTGGCCCCTGCCTGTTGATAAGTTGCTGCAGAACACATGAACAGGGGAAACGGGAAGCAAGCGAGATGAATGTGATTGGATTGCCGGCCGAGTGCAGCCTCTCCCATCTGTCTCAGAGTCTGCCATCCCATCTCACAGGCGGCAGGAGGTAATTGGGTTCATTGTTCTCACCACAGGATCCCCCGGATTGAAAGCTTCATTATCTGGATAACCATGAATGTAAATGAACCACACGTATGCAGTAGGGTAATGGGAAAAAATAGATCATTGCTTGCCTCAACCACAACACACAGCACATCCCCAAACACTTACAGTGCTCATGCATTTTCTTTGTGCCATCACATGCAAAAATGGCTGCACATGTGCAAAGGTGTTTATGGCATTTCTTTATTCCTTCACCCTCTGTCTTCTTCTGATACATGCACACAATCTTTTTCCCTTATAATGTGTAAGAACATAATTTGAAATTAGTTTTGGGTTGGCGTCCTAAAAGCCTTTGTTGTGAGTGTCTGTCTGAAAATAAGTACAGGAGTACAAGAGAACAGTTTTGACTGCTGATGTATTTGGCCTCTGCGGGCTGGTAGCCACGATGTAAACTTCCATGGCTGCAGCTAACAGAAGTGTATGTGACAATGCTGTGATGAGCTGCTAACCACACTTTCTCTGTAAGCATATTTGCATGAGTGGATGGCAGGCACCCGTATACACACTGGAGCTTCTACCATGAATGGCAAGAGAGGGCCTGAAGAACAACAGTAAGGCTCATGTGCTTTGAATTATTCATGCAAAACCAATGTATAACAGAGACCCAGGCACATCTTTCTCTCTAATTAGGCAGAGTTTGTGGGTGAATGTTAGGCAAAGCCTTTGGACAGTTATGTCACAGTTGATGACAGTGTGCTGCTAGCTCCAACGTTCACTGGCCTCGAATCCTTGCTGGCAGCAGCCAGAGAAGGGTTAATGCATCTGCCTTCTGAAAATAAACAGGAGCTCACAGTGGAGCCTTACCACTCTCGGATCCTCTGGCAAATCCATCAATTAGCTGCAGATGTGATCTGCATTCAAGATTACTGCAATTTAAGCATGTCGGGAAAACAGCCTAATCTGGTCTCTGATGGGCGATCCAGTTTTCAATTTGCTTTCCAGGAGGGACCAGGGCTCTGGTAGAACTTGGGATGGAAGCCTACAGAGAAAACCGAACAAGTATCTCATATGAATGATCACCTCATCCCTCGGGCTTCATGTATCCTATTTTTTATTTCAGACAGAAGTTTGTGCATGAACAGTGAAAAAAATAAATTCGACTAAAGAGTCCTGATGTGTTGCGGGGTCATTGTACAGATTGGAGTTTCGGTGGAAAGGAGGGACGCGGGAGAGGAGTGTGGAGTGCCGTCCTTACAGACTGTGCCATGCTGTGCCTTTGCGTCTGTTGTGGGGCCCTGTCAGATTGTGTTTACTTTGCTGAAGGACGTTTCACCTCTGGAAGCCTGGAATGAATGGAGAACTCATTTCTCCAACAGAGACTAGTCAATCACTTCACATTTATTCTCCTCCCTTGCAGTGACCTCTCCCCGGCCAGGCGAACAATGGCACCCCCGTAAACTGCAGATGAGTCTGACTCAAAGCAAGGCCTTATATACCGGGCACGTCAATATTGCTACTAAAGCTCAGTGAAATCAAAGCAAAATGTTACATTAGATAGAGTGTGTGTTTTCTTGTGTGTATGTAACATAATTAAGTTGAAACCATGTTCTACAGTGTGTTGCATAACCACAGTATATTTTTATGTTAGGGAAAGTATTCAGTCCTTCTTTCATGTTTCCGTGAAGTATGCATCTGGTTGTGCATGAGCACTTGACACAGAGCGGATGAGGGTTGCTTCATCTGAAAGAGGTTGAAGCTTAGCATGGCTGCATAGTTAATGTCATGGCTAGGGTCTAGCAGATGGCAGAAACAGTTAGGGATCTCATTAGATCAACCAAGCGCCTATGCTTGTTACAAAACCTTTCATTAAAGTTCCATTGCTGGGATACTACTATCTCACAATATTGGTCAAAGTCAAGAGAGGGTAGAGCAAAGTGTTGAAATTTGTGTGCATCTGTGTAATGCTGAGAGATTAAAGCAAGGCATATGTCTAATCAGGAGACGTACAAAGCGGTGTATACGTGTGTGTGTGTGGTGTACAGATATGTGTATATGTGTTAACTGCAGTCTTTATGTCTATGTGTTTTCATTTATCTGTGCGTGCTAGTGTTTGTGTGGGTGTGATGATTGATGCATCCTTGCTGAGCATAGCAAACAGGATTGTAATGGTCACAGAGCACATTTTGTACCATTTGCCTTGTAATTAACTGGAATTTGTTCAGCACAAATGCACTGCAAGCGTGGGAAACTAAAAAAAAAAAAAAAAATTCTTGTGCAAATTATTGACGGTTAGTGAAGGGATGCTGATTTTTTTTTTTCCAGGGGAAATATTCAAAATGCCTTCATGTTAACACTTATTTTATTTGTATTATCTTTAATGACACAGAGGCTAAATGGACCATAGAAGGAACTGATTAGCAGCACCCTACAGCTTGGCAGCCCCAAGTCAATATGGATGTTTTATGGGTTTTTAAAGGACATTTAAAATGAATTTTCATATGTGGTTTAAGGCATTGGGCTAATCACAGCAAGCAGTCCCCTTATGAATGATGCTATGCACTCCAAGGCATCAGAATTGCTGGCTGGCAAGCAGTCATTACAGAGAAGAAGGGCATCACTGTAGAAAGGATGATCTTAGACAAAGCAATAGACACAGCAGACTGAAACAACTCTCTTTAAAGGCACATTTCCGCTTCCAAGTGAAGGTACTATTATCTTTAATGTTGATTGATGCTATTTGAAAGAGATAGGGAAGGGAGAGTTTCTGACATCCAATTCATGGCCTATTCTTTCTTTCTTTTTTTCTGTCTTTTCTGACAATACTCAAGAGTAGTCAGTTGCGAAGCTGAATCCCACAAATTCTGTCAGGTTACTCTCTGCGCTCTAACCAGAGAGAGACACTGAGTAACGTCATGTCAAACATCACAACTCAGTTATGTTTTCTTTTCTCTTGCTGAACATATAAATATATATAGTATATAGTTAGATTGCAGTGGTCGATGAATACCCGCTGATTGTTTAAAGCCATTTAATGCACATACTGTAAAAGTTATGATCAGGTTTAAGCAGTGTTATCAATTCATGCAATGTCCATTAATAAGGGTGTAAATAATCTCAAACAGTAGTCTATAAATATTCAAATGACGGAAACAAACTCAGTTAATACACTTAAATTTAAGGTTTTTGCGTAGTGACAGCAGTAGAACAGCATCAGGTAGTCCAATTCTTGTTGTGGATTTTCCCTCATACGTACAGTATGTTACTGTTTATGTCCTGACAAGATGAACGTGTGATAAAAGAGACTCTGAACGCTCAGAAACTTTTCGTCCATCACAGGGTAGCACCATCAAACGCGAGATGAGAAGTTTGATCTTTCAAAGGCAAGAGGCAGAACATACTCTGGGTGCCTTTGCCCTGGCAGACTTGGATTGAGTTTAGTTGTTGTGAGCATTACTGATCAACACCTTAGGAAAGCAATCGGCAGAACTATTATGCACACTGATTTTTTCCCGTTACCTCTGGTGATAGGAGAGCACGGAGGCCCATGCCCACAGCTCTTTGGTAGATGGTGCTTTGCTAGGATCTGTGGTACAGAAAACCAAGCTATTTACAGGGAACACAGCAGCCTCAGAAGTAGCTCCTAGCCTCAGGGTGCAAAATACTTGAAAATAAGCTCCTGGTCTCTTTGATGTGTGTGTGTGCACCAAATCTAAAGGCATTTCAAGTAGTGCTGCCTTTGAGCCAAGGACGAGTCTAAATTGTCTCTTGTAACTGAAGACGAGTGAGGTGGAGAAGAGGGTTAAGTAAAAATCAAGAAATATAATATTTTTTCTGATGGTTGCATTATCATAATGTACACTTTACATGCTTGCTGACAGAAGTAATCCCAGGGGTGTTTTTTAAGATGGCTATCAAGGATATGTAGAGCACCAGTGGTTTATTGTTGCTCCACTGATGAGTGAGGACAACAGTCTTGGGAGGTCCTTCTTATGAGAAGATGAGTTTTTATATAGGGAAGACATAACATCTCTGTGCAAGACTCAGCCCTGTTTAACAGCTCTAATATGATGGAAGAAAACTGCTCTGAAGCAAATTAAGTGAGTGGTTTATAACATCTGCCTCTTCACAGCTATTTCATTTTGTATTGCTGCTGCATTAAAGGCTCCATTCTGCATGGCAATCTGCTGTTGTTGTTGCTGCTCAACACTTTGTCACTGCAGATAAGGAATCTAGAAGCCCAAACTGTGATTGCACGTCTCAGAGATTGGAAATTACCAACCGGAGCAACATAACATATTCAACTAGAGTGGAGGAAAGATATAAAAATACATGCAAGAGATAAAATCGTCATACATGGAGGAATAACATATTGAATATCAATGCACAGCTTAAGTTATGTATCTAAAAATATGATGAAAGGAGAAAGTAAGAAGGGATGGAGGACTTACCCGCATGAGAACAGATCAGACGTCAAGCAGCACTAGATAGCCACTCTGCATGGTTCCGGGATAAGATATGGCTGGTAAAGAAGGAAAAACGTGATGGCGTATTGTAAAAAAAAAAAGCTTTCCACAATTTCAACCCGGCCCGTAGACATAGTAGGACTCATACAACACACTGCTGAGAATCCCAGGAGGTCTGAATGGTACACAACATCTGAAAAGACCTCAATTTTGAAATAGGATGGTTACTAAACTGCTGTAACCATGGCTTTTTAGGTTTCCTTGTGCCTCAAAGAAGGGAAATGAAAAATAACATTTCACAATCTCTGGACCTTGAAAGCTTTCTTTTTCTCCAAGAGGAAAAGGAAAAGAAAATTTCCAGACTTTCACGCTTCAATAGTTATTTTGCCTTTTTTTTTTCTTGTTCTGTGGCCAGTGTGTCACCTTCCTCCATTTTCTCTCAGACACACTTTGGAAGCAAATTTTCCCTTTCTCTGTTGTGAAGACAAGTGTTGGTTGAAAGGCATGTTTGGAGATAAGTTTAGATGAACCATATTTCATATTTTGACAAGAATGGAAGAGCCCTCTGGCACAAAAACAAAGGCAGTGTGGACATTGATAGAATTACACGGTCAGGTCAGAGTTCATACATAATGGTACTGGGGACATTTTCTCTTGCCTTAAAATGGGACCTTGCAACTGATTTTGCAACAATATTTATTTTTCTCTTCCCCAGGGTTTTGGACACTTGAACACTAGACTATTCATTATTCAGTGAGTGGGCTGTGGCCTTCATTGTGGTCAACTTAAATTTGTATCAGGTACAATGTACTCCATAGAAAAATATTAAAGCATTTACCTGAAAAGATTATGTTCAAATTTATGACAAAATGTGGCTAAACACACTTATTCAGTTTGTTGCTGCCCAGACAACTAAACTAAACCACTAAGCTCACTGGTGCTCCTGTTTTTTTTGGTTTTGGGGGGGTATATGTACTCTGTAAAACCATGTGTGTTCTACTTTGATGTTCAACTGCTTGATATTGATTATACACTTGTATCTTCTTTAAAATCCTAAGTTGTGATCCCATTATGTCAAATGGGTCCTCCAGTGATTTAGCATTGTACATCCATAAAGTTGGGAGAGACAGATTTAAAAAAGCCTTATCAAAACCAGTGGGGGGTGGGGAATCTCAGCTTTTAGAGGTCAATTCCCCAAAATGGTGGATCCTACACTACCCATAATTTTTATTAATATAATATGATAGATTATAAATAAATGAAATAGTGGAAGCTCCCATGGAAATCATGAGAAAACAGCATACAACTCCTCTTGACAAGTAAACATGTAGTAGATCGTTTCTCGTGATATGAAATAGCTCACTCATTCACAAGTGAACGGCACGTTATTACAGCAGGAAAATAAATGTTACCCTGTGCTGTCACACGAGCTAAATGGATGTACAATGTGTACTCTAGACAAGAACAAATTTTGAGGTTACACGTTTGTACAATTGTAAACCTATCCAACATAGCAGTTATATGTTCATCAGTCCAACTGATCATTCACAAGAGAAGGTGTGAGTGTGAGCAAGCATCATGTTAAACACATACTGTAAAGCATCTTGTGAAAGAAACATGTTACAAAACACTTTTATTTACAAGATGGAGCACTGGATAAACTGATGCTTGTGAGAAATTTGTGTTTGGTCTCTACATTATATTTGGTTTCACACCCGCAGTGTCATTTTATTCTCTTATTCTTCAGCTGAAGGTCTGCTCGTTGAGGAGACCAGATGTGGTGCTCTAATGGTCTCAGGGGGCAGGGCCTCCATCACCGGCTGCCATGGAGACAGTACTTATTCTCTCCCCTCTCGTTTCACTATTATCCCTACATCTTTGAAGTCTATAGAGAGAAGTTGCTGCCATAATTCTGGGCTGGATTTCTTGTCTAAGCTTCCTGTGTTCAATGGAAGCACCTGCATTAATCCTAGGTAACCCCTCTGATCAAGGATTTAATTTAGACCTGAAAAGGGTGTGCTCACCATAGTCCTACAGGCCAGATTGTTGTGTTGACAACACCGGTGATGGATGGGTTTTGCCTTAGGCAGATGAAAAGGCAGAAATCTCTCACTTTCCTCTTTTTTCCGGGTGGTAAAAACACAAACAGTGACAGGAAGTAGAGGGAAATCGCTGTCTGTTCTGTTTATTGACATTTGTGCAAATTTCCTGTGTTCCTCTGTAGCAGTCTTCCACTGACAATAAAACACTTGAGGTTAATTTATTTTTTTCACTATATCCAGAGCATATAAACTGTATACTGCACATTTATGTGCAGAAATGTGTGTTAAGAGCAGCTGTTTCACACCAGACTGGACACAATGCACAGAGCAGAAGTGGAGTTAAAAGCTGTGATACACTGATGCCATTTCTATAAGGCGAACGTGGACATATTCTCTATTTGTCTAGGTTGCTGTGTACTTCTGCAGGCAGAAAAAAAATGGCAGTATTTTCCCCTTGAGTGATTTATTTTTCACTGAGTGATCTTCCAAAACAAAGATGGTCTTTGGTTTAGCTTGAAAAAAAGAAGGCTGTTGCCATCCTTCAATTCAGAATGTTTTACTCCCGGCTGCATTGATTTCTCTTGTTACTGCAGGTCAGCGAGAGGAAATTGAATTGGAAATTGTAGAAACACTCTTATTATTTCATTTTCTGGCATTTGTATTTTTTCCTCACCTCCCGCTGTATTTTCAGAAGTCAGCACTGAAACTAATGGGAAGAGCAGTTACTGTCAGGACAGTTAAATGACTGCTCTGACTTTGGCTTCTCTAATAACACTGTCCTCCAATGCAAAAGGTTACGTTCACCCCTGTGGTTTTAGACCACATTGGTTTGCATTTATGAAAGCCCTTTCCGCTTTTCTTTGCCATCTGCCTTCCCTCTGTGCACATGGGGTTGGCTCTGCTTTTACACGGAGAACACTGGGTCAACTTTTGTTGGATTGTTTCCTGGGATATTTTACCTTTAGGGAAGGGGTGAAATATTAGAGTAAAAGTGAGGTGAGCAGAGGTAGTTTGGGGGTTTCTGGGTGGAAAGAGGCTGACTGGGTCGACATGACAGTATAATCAATGTTGTGTTAATTTCACACAAGCTTTGACTTCTGTGCTCCATAGGTTTCCCTGCTCATCTCTGTGTATCTATGACAGCGATAAACTCTTCCCATTACTTACCTTTCTTTAGCAACATATGTAGCTTGCCCCACAAGGAAGGAGTCTAAATAAAAGTGAGCAGGAAAACATTTCTCTGTATGAAATACAAAGTAAAACCTGTATTGAAAAATAAAGGTAAAAACCTCCATTATAAGTACAGTGTTAAAAATCATTGCTTCATTACAAAGATATTCCCTGAAGTCCTAAGATGCATTGTTTACTACAAACTATTGGAGTCAAATGTGGTATCTTTGGGCCAGCAGTGCTGAGACATATTTTATTTTAAATTGCATCTGGTAACTGTACATTTTGTTTTTAGCTGTGACTATTAGATACACCGTGCTACATACAGTAGGAAAAATTACCACCCACCATTTGTTTGTGTATAGGCCATTTTCACTGAAGACACTTTGACTCGTCACAGTAGGAAAAGCACAGGTATAAAATGTAACTAATGATGGCTGCATTCCATTTAGCTACCGCAGTATAAGGATTGTGCTATTGTTCATGCTGACTCACTGTCACTTGCCGCCATCAAGTTATCAGTGACGTTTCTTTTTTTTTTTAATTTAACCTTTATTTAACCAGACAAGTCATTAAGAACAAATTCCTGTTTACAATGGCAGCCTGCGCCTTTCCTGCTATGACAATAACAAAATGTCTGCTGTGAAAAAGCCTGTTAATTGGAGACTGTCAGATGGGGATGGCTGCATTCACAGGCAGGAAATATGCTCTATTTTGTCCATTCTTGTTGACTTCAAGATAAATACTTTAAAGATCTAAGATACTTGAGAAATTACTGTTGTACAATCGTAACCAGTCATGCTGAAAACGTCACATATTTACCTTCCTAAACTGAGATTTTCACCACAGGGGGTCTTCAGGGAGAACAAAAGGGACAAAGCATTAGTGAATGAGGAGTAGGCATGTCACAGCCCCAATAGGATTAAATAGGTAGCTTTTTCATTCTAAACACCTAATCAGGGACTGGTTTTCACCTGGGATGAAAGGTGGATCTAATTAACTTTAAGGTAGAATATTGCATGAGCTGGTAGGATTAAACACCAGCGTTAATATGGGTCCCCAGGAACACGACTAACGACCAGTGGTGAATGCAATATCAGTGGTGACAAAACATAAAATGTAGCATATTTCTATATGGAAAGCAGGGGTAATAAAAGTATGTGACACTAAGCTAAGCTTTTTTTTTTTTTTTTTTTAACCAACTACTACTATACAAAGCTTTTGTAGCGTGAACATTTAGATTGAATTATTGATGATTTAAGATATTCAAATTAATATTTCAAATCAGAGACTTCCATCCCTGCTTCAACATTTTATTCATATCATAATGCCCGTCCCAGAGGAATTATATTTTCCAAAAATGTGTTTGTGGAAACATGCAGTTTTGAAAAGCCTAGTTTTTGTCCAATAAGAATGTGTTTACAATGTATCCTTGAATAAAATGGGCACATTGCCTCTCACACCTCCCCATGGGTTGCTGGATTAACCAGAAAAGCAGTTTAAGAATTAATTATGGGGAACAGAGAAATGCTTGTTCAGTGCTGAATAAACTTTTTTTTTCATAGTTTTTGGGTTAGGATATTTACCTCATTGTAAAGTTAAAAAAACAACTGCTGGAGAAATGCAGTTATATTCTCTGGTGGATTATTGTCACTAACATATTGGTGTTAATAAATAAATCAAACAAAGTCACTTTCAGTGTGACTTCTCATTCAAAATCTCAAAAGCATTATCTGTGAACTGCTGCTGCTTCAAAGAAAATGCTTGTCTTCTAACAAGTGATGTTCCAGTTTGTCTCTGACAGGGTTTTTGTCCAGGGTTTCTCTGTTTGGCCATATATAACATTGTGAGCTGAATCCAGTATCGTAGCAACAGTAACTATGGGAATAGAAACCTGTGGAGAGGTCAATGTGATGGCCTCCACTTGGCCTCTTTGTACAAAGGCTCTCACATTGATTTTTCTAATTCAAAACATCTATAACAACCCCCACCACACAAACACCCACCTCTGCACACAAACAGAGAAATGTTTTATCCCTTCATCTTTGATTGACTCCCAGTCCACATACACGTTAGATTGTGTCCATCCTGCATCTCATTCTTTCTGTATTTTCTTCTCTCTGCACTTTGCTGCACACTTGTCTGTCTCCTATCCCTTTCCTTTCCTGTGTGTGTGCATTTGATGTCGGCTTCAGTCCTCATGGGACACACTCTCCAGGGATCCTTAATTGACAAGTGTGTACAATAACTAATCAGCGGCAACGCAACTGCCCTTTAAAATGATGAATTAACTAAACTAATTTCAGATAATCCTTCACCATAGTAGGCCACGCTGACAGCGCCAATTGATATTTGAAATGCAGACACCCCTCCTCTCTGACTTCTGCCAGTCATTTCACTATACACACACATCGCCCCTACCACCCCCAGCCCAACCCCAGGAAAGGTGGCAATGGTTGATAAACTGCTGATGGAGCTTTGAGAAGATTAAAACAATTTTCTAGCTCGACGTGACTGTGTGCAGTCTGACAAACATACCCCGTCATACACACGCATACACAGTGACATTACCTTAAGCGTGGACCGCATGCATATATGCACAAGCCATAATGAATTAATTCGAAAGGGCAGGGTTAAGTCTAGTGGGCATTTGCTCATAAAAGTTCATGCCTTATAAGAGGTTTACCAATTTAAATTCTACTTCTGTGTTGATGTCTAACCTTTCCCCCCTAAAGCTCCATAATGTGTTCTGTCAACACGGTCCTCCCCTGCAGATTAACATTGTCAGACAGTCAGAGTGAAAAGGACGACACGCTGCTTTCATCGCAATGGAAGAAATTCTTGACAGATTGACCTGACATCAGTCATCAGCGTGTACTGTAAAAACAAGAAACGAGCTCAAAATCTCTGTAGGGCAAAAAACATAATGCGCAAAGTTTAAATGTTGTCGTGTGTACCTACTCGTACTCATGTGGGTGAAGCAAAAGGTTGCAGTGGACCAGAAGGTTCTTAAAATTAATTGAGTTGTTCTGCAGGTGTCTAATTGCCAGTGTTTCTCTATCATTACATCACCTCTTCTCTGTGATTAAGAAGTCTTGTGAAGTTTGTGAAGAGAGAATGGTGCAGAATACTGGTTCTTTGATTATAACCAGCACTGAACTGGGAGTTGACAGCCGTCCGATTTCTCCATCAACTAAACTGAAAATATGTTGCACTTTTCTGACCATTTGTTACATGTTGCTTTGGTTTGCTTTGAAACAAAATATTTATGTTGCCTCACTCTATAGCCTCTGGCAGCTTAAGGTGTGCTATTGGGGAAAAAAAGGCATCTGAGCTCATTCTAAATGATCTACTTAGTTTCACACATATGGAATAAATCACCATGATACCTAATATTTTATGCTACTCTAGCTAGCTATATGGGTAAGCTGTCTTGGTGCGAAAGAAACATTAGCCAAGCAGGCTATACTAGCTGCAGGCACGGGGCATAATGAGGGGTAAGTAAGATAACTCAGTTTATTCACCTTTGAAATGAGGAAAAGAGTTTACTCCCTTATTTTCAGAGTAGAAGTTGCAGTTTTTCGTTTCACCTGCAACGTTTCAGTCACAAAATGTGACCAATGTGCGTCTACGGATCCGTGCGTGTCTGTATGCATGCTTAGGGCAAAGTAAAGCATGAGTTATCAAAAAATATATATCTACATTTATTGCTTTTACCTAAGATGATGGCCATGTCTGTCGTGTGTTCAGAGGTGTGTGTGGTCAGTAAGGGAAGCAGCACCGCCGGTAGAGGCAACTGGATAAAAAGGAAGAGAGGATCCGCAGGATCTTCTTAGTAGACAATTGTGTACAGGGAGCCACTGTCCCCCTCTTCCCTCCATGCATTTTTCATCACACACTCATTTTTTTTACACTATTTAGCTTTTCCCTTCCCTCTAAACTTCCATGTGGTGCGTGCTGACATGGCATTTCTCAGCCTTGCACACAAAGCCCTCTGGTGCTTAGTGTACTAGAGTTGGAGCATGTTCGTGTTTGTGTGCCAAGCTTGTGTGTGTATATTTATGTGGGTGTGTGTGCGCGCTTGTCATGTGTTCATGTGTGCATACATGTGAATATTGGGTCCGTTTTTTTTTTTTTTTTTTTTTTGCTCGCTCACTCTCACGTCTTCCTCCCTCCTTCCTTACACACTCACATCACACTGTATGTGATCCCACAGCCCCATAGGCAGGAGAGAAAATAGAGAGAGAGCTCTTACGGAAAGTCCATTTAGTCTGTTGGCAGCACCCAAACTACAAAATAGTTGAGACTCCCTGCATAGAAAGGATCATCTTAAATTATTCTGAGCTGAAATTCAAATTTCATTTTGTTTTGGCCCTAAGCAATGGGCAAAACTGCCTGGGTGAGATCAGTAAAGGTCAGGGGGAATTAAAATGCTTACTGTAAGGTTTGTCAGTGAGAGAGAGAGTGAGCTAGGTGAAGATAGAAAGCCAGAGGAAAAGGCCATCTGCCTGATAGTTTAGTCTAAGTTGGTGAGAGAAATAAGTCCGTCTTTTTGCAGTCTAATGCTATTAGGTATTAGCTTGACAGGTCTAAATTTCTCCACTCCCTCATATCTATCATATTCCAAGATATAGATTGCACTTCTACATTCTGCATGCAGAGTTGAGCCTTACGGTTCAAGAGTTTCATCAACAGACAGTGTGTGTGCCTTACAGTATATTTCTATGCACGTCAGGACACCAGATGATTCGCTATGACAAACAAATCCAATAAATCTGATGCATGAAGTAAAACAGTGATGCGAAAGCTGACATCCAATGTGGTATTCCGTCCTCCCCTCTTGATGATTTGTTCAATATATAGATATTTACTTCATTAGATATCAAGCAAAATATCCTGGAAATGAAAACAAATGAGCTGTCAGGAAGATTGGGGTGGAGGAGAGAGACAGCGGAGACATCCCTCCGATGTTTGCGTGAAAGAGAGATGGGACACATTTTTGCACACACATATCATACATCCATATCTTTTCTTATAAACACATGTCTGTGTAGCACACATTTCTCCATTCTGTCTTAAATTATATGTATTTTGACATGAGGTGAGACAGTAAACGATCCATAATAGTAATGCATTTGGTGTCAGGTGGTCGGCGACTGGATGTTTTCATATCTGTAAAGTTTCTTCTTCACATCATAGTGTGCCAGTTTTTGGTACAGAATGTCTGTGTTTTGGGGTCAGACATGAACCGTAGTTGCCTGTAGGTGGAGCACATCTACATCTCTACATCTCCTTCATCACCTCTAGGTCTGAAACAACTGTTGCTACAGCTGTGCAAATAAATGGTATTAGCTGAGCCTGGTTTCAGGTGATTCCTTGATTTCAATGAACCTCTTGATATTGTGTTTGTAACAATAAGCATAGTAAGTTGTTGTGTAAACAAATGATAATTAGAGGAATTCACGCCACATTTGGTGAAGCTATATGTTGAGTTTCGTGGGAGGAAGCTATTGTGGAGAGCAAAGGAGGGATTGTTATTCCTGCAAAGTTGTGCACCCCCCCCCCACAGCTCCGCAAGTGAGACATCAGCACACTGTAGAAGGTGCAATCTGGAGAACACAATGGCTTTGATTTAGTAGAGACTGTGTTGATTATCAACACTTTCACTGAGCAAAGGGGCCCCAAAGAGTCCTGTGAAACAGGAATTAGATATTCAATATAAACTGACATTTTCCCTTTTCCCCCAGAAAAATCTGCACAACACACACCGCAGGGTGCTTATGTTAGCAGTGTCAGTGAACTCGTGCGCAGTGCACAATTTGGCTTAGGACTGGTCGTTGATGGTAGAGCTTTATAACAGTTTCCACAACAACAAAATTGAAATGCATTTATCCGAGTGAGGCAGAGAAAATATAAAGGAGGAGGAAAGAAGCCAGAAGTAAATTCTCAGAGGTAGCATATTATTTTTCTCCACACTGGATTATTCTTAGAAACAACAACCTGCTGCTAACACGTGATGTTACTTCATTGAGTAAAGTCAGTGTTAGCGTTGACGGTGATGCTGACATACCTGTAATATTCTCTTCACACATAATTAATAATAGCAAGCAGGTCTTGTTTGATGTGTTGATTTCCATATCAGGAATCCGAATGTAAGGAATGTATTCATTCTTGCTTCTATAGTTGATATATTTAGAAACAGTGGAAGACGCCTGAAGTATATCGTGCACATTTCTTTTTCCTAAAGATGTAAGATAGAAGATATGCCGTGGAAACCTTCGCAGCAGTTCATTAGTTCAGCAGTGCAGGGCTCTGAAAATACGTGATGTAAAGCAGATCTGAACATTCAGACAAGTAGGGATAAAAAGGTGAGAACAGAGGGTTAGGCATCCCCGCACACATGTCTGCCTCAGGCCTCCAAAACACTACGGCTGTCCCACATTATGAGATACTTTCAGTAGAATCACATCTTCTTAAAAAAAAAGTACTGATTGACCTTCTAGCCTAATTAAAGTGCACCATCACCAATAGAGAGCAGATAAGACAGCTTGGCTGTCAGTGTGACTGACAGGGTTAGGCTCTACCACTACAGTCACATCAGCACTACAGAGGCCCTGCATACAAAAAGCACACGACAGCACAGCAAGCGGAAAAGCTCCAAGTTTAGTATCTTGCCTCCTATCAAGTATCAGCTCGAACTAATAATATGGAAGCGGTAAAATATAAAAGTACACCAGTGACATGCTTTAGGGCTTATGTATTTATTTATGTATTTGCAACTTTACCTCATACAGCAATTCCCCGTCTCATAACTGTTAACACTGCAGTTTTTTCTTTTCAGAGTAAAGAGATGCTCTGCAGTGAACTAGACTGTATGCAAAACTAAGCTGCTGGCTGATGTCATATGTATGGAGCAAATCTGAATACACTCTGGTCTCTGTAGGTCTAGACAGGTGAGTGCTCGAGTGCACCCTATATTCCCCTACAGCTCCCACACTTGGGCCAGGGGAAAGCTGACATGCAGGGTGGCCTGTAAGCCTCTTTTGTCCATGTGCAGCAAAGTCATCTGCCAGCTCAGTTGCTCCACCAGACAAAGCTTCAGCGAGATAGCCCATATTCTGGTACATCCTCACTCTCTCTTGAGCTGGAGTTGGGCATGGCCCCCCGCTCTCTATCTCCTAAGCCCTCCTCCCTTTCCTTTCTGTCTCTCTCTCTCATGCAGCTTTTTCACATTTTTTCATCATCTTTTTCTTCTGCATTTCTCTTTGCGCGTGTCACTTTTGCTTCCTTATATCCACAACTGTGTTTCTGTTTTGCTGTCTGGCGTAAGTGAACGTTAATACCGTAACCTTTAGGTATTATCTTACACTTTTCTTCCATTGCTGACTGACTGTCAACCTTTCCATTGTGTTTTTTTTTTTTGTTTTTTTTTTTCAAATGAAAAAGGGTTTTTGTTCCAGCACAGTTTTATATTTTTGAATATTGCACTCTCTCACCACAGAGGTGAGAAGGTGATAGGATATTGGTATTGTGCTCTATATTTAACACAATAAGATCAGGAGGACAGGATACCACATGGGGCTCAGTTTGCCTCAGTGTTTAATGAAGTTTGTTGTCTCTTGCTGTAGTCAATTTTGTCCTTCCATACGAGGGGAAAAAAAAGGTAATTACTTGAGAGGAAACCATGACGGCTAATGACTTACCATGAAGGTAACTCATTAGCCATCCGAGATAATCACAAAAATATGTATATATAAAAAAAAATATATATATATATATATATATATATATATATATATATATATATATATATATATATGAGAAAGAAGAGAGATGGAAATAATAAAGCAGAAGGAGAGGGACAAAAATGTGAAATCAGACAAAGAGAAAAATATATATGTCAGAAAGATGATACGACAAAGAGCCAAGAGAAACTCTGCTGTAAGGAAGAGGATAAAAAGAGAGAGTGCGTGTAGAGGGGAGGTGGGGGTTGGTTGAGGGGGCTGGCCGAGGGGGTGTGTCCAACATTACCCTCATGAATCAGTGTCAGTGGAGCGATGAGAAAATAATTAAGAAACAGGCTAGCGCTGTGTTAAATACTGCCAAAGGTAAAAGGCCCATTCTACTGTATAGAAACACAATCTGGACGGGAAAGAAGAATGGCAATAAATGGGATAGAGGAAAATGGGGGGGGGGAGAAAATCCATATCATAACGGATGCCAAAATGCCCTTCAGATGGCATTATGAAGGGAGACAATATAAATAGCACTGCCATATTGTAAATGTTTATATACAGTAGCTACGTATACACGTTGCACAGCAGTTTCAGGATTTATGACCGCAGCCGTAATACACTGAATTCGACACAAGGCTGTGAGTAATATTTCACATTTGTTATCATATTGAGTGTAAATTTGCTGAGACGTATATGGTGGAGATAAAAAATTTTAAGCAATTTCTCCTTCTATTCTTCTCCTTTCAGCTGCTCGGTACAGTGGTAGGGGGTGGAAGCTGTCAGCTGGTCTATGAGCTGACTGAAACTGTACAGAAAGAGAGAGAAAGAAAGGAGCATAAAGACACACATGTGCCATCCGTTATACTCACGCACCTCAGAGGTTTTACACGGAGCATTTAGGGAAGAGGGAACCTAGTCAGAAGACTGTAATTGTATGTTCAAGGCTTCCAACAGGGGAAAGATGCAGCTGAAATCCCCCAGCCAGACAGAACAGAGGAGCCATTAGATCGCACTGATGCATAAAATCTGTGGAGCTCTTTGGAGAATATTGGAGTGACGTACAGGAGGTCCTGTGTGTCCTGTATGTGCGTTTTGTGTTTTTTTTTTATATGCGCGTACGAACATGTGTGTGTGCATGGGGCTGCGCACGTATACAGATGTGTGGGCGAGTCTTTTAGGTGTCATATATAATATCCATCATCCTTTCTGCCAGCGGCACAGAGAGAATTCACGATCACTGGTCTTCAAATCCCCCCTGAGATGGAATCGACTCAGCTGGTGTGCGTGGAGGAAATGTGTACGGTTGGAATGCAGAAGCTGACTTCCCACGAGGCTGCTGTTCCGTAACACATTATAGTTTGATCTTGAGCTTTTTGGCCTGACTAATGCGCTATAGGGCTTGTGAAGCAACAGTTACCAACCGCAACCTCCCACTCACTACAGCGAGGTTTGTTTGTAGAAAGTCTTTTAGGCGCCTCTTGATACCGTACATTTGTATGTATACAGCATGTCCACATGTGTGTGCTGCATACGTTTTCCATATGTGCTGCATACGTTTTCTGTATCTGCGGCTGTTGAAATGGAGCTACTTGCATTCACAAGCAGGTGTATTTCTCTGTGACAGACTGTATGTGAGTGTGCGCGCATATATTATTTTATGGTTACTTTGTGCGCAGTTGCCCACATGTTTACAGGGTTTATGTATATATAAGTAACCTAGCGTGGTTGTGGTTACGTGTACTTACATGTATGTGAAAGCAGTGAGGCTTAATCCATCCCAGAGGAGTGCTTAGTGAGGGATGCGCTGTTTCTGCGGCATGGCTATCAAGGCCCTGCACAGAGGGCTCAATGGCATTTTTACTGATGGCTTTTATGGGTCGCAGCCAAGCTGCCAATGAGCAGCCTTGACACCAAAATGATGAAAGTATGACATGAAATCAAGCCGGTGTCAGCGTAGGTACTGCTAGAGTTAGAGGGAACGTTTCTAAAGTGAATTATAGACTGAACGTACGCAGAAATCTGAGTTCAGTCTCTGTAATTCCTTTTTCCATTCCTTATTCAGTCATATATGTTTCAATAGAAGTCCACATTTCTTTGCTTTGGTAATGAAATTGCACAACAGGGTGTGCTGGGTTTGATGGCTTTTTTTTTTTTTTTTTTTTTGGTGAAAACTACAGCATTGTTTTCTTTGCAATTCTGTTTCCAAGCAACATCTCTAAAGTTGTGAGGGAAACAGCACTAATAAGCTCCCTCATTAGGGGCCGGTTCATGGTAGGCCTTACAGTTTGTGCTGTCAACTCTGTGGGTTAGCATGCAAACATCAAAAGACAGCTGCAAATACAGCACGCGCACACACAGGAGCGCTAATTTACTTTAGAAATTGGTAAACAAACTATTCTATCAACCCACATTTCTCTCTCAGTTGAAGGTGTGCTGGTGGAGTGTACTAACTGGGTTCTGTCTGAAGTGGCTCCAGCGTGATGACAAAATACGTGGCCGTCCTCTCACTGGTGATAACGCAGCACATAAAAGGCTCATTATTCAGGAGTTAATTTGGCAGGCTTTTCTCACACTAAGGCTGTGCCAAACCTCAGACTCCCTCCCGCGTTGGTCCCTGCCACTCCTACCACTGATCCTTTACAGTACACAGGATGGGAAGCATGCCCTTAGCACATCTATACACAACCGGCCAAACCATATACTCTATAACCATGCACTGTACATGCACACACACACACACACACATACATACATACAGCTATACTCATTAATGCAAACATAACCCTAGTTAGATCCCTATATGTAATAAATTGGATTAAATTCCACTGGCTAAGCACTGTGATCTCTTAGGGTTAATTAATTTCTTTCCATTCTGTCTGTGTTTTTTATGCTTCAACACATGCTGACACTGTTATTGTGTGGCATCCTGCTCATTGGAGAAGTATAATAGGCTCGTGAAGGAGGGAGAGGAAGCCACAATGTTTGGTATTCCGGCTACAAAGTGATTTTGATTCTTTCTTTCTTTCTTTCTTTTGACAAGGAAGTATGCTACGGTAGCTAGCTCTAATACGGTGGATCCTTCCCCTCCTCACAGCCTCTCTCCGGCTCTTATCTTCCCCTCCAAATGAGAAAACCTGGATGGCTTCTAAAGGCCCCTGTTTCTGCCTGGATGCTATCTCATTTGGTTTTAATATATTTATCCATTCATTATTGTTCCCTTTTATCAGCCAGCTAATATTGTTCATAATTTGTCCTTATCTCTGAGCCTGACAGTCAAATTTACACTCTGGCTCAGCAGACAGATGGAGAAATGACCCTTTTCCAACCCCTCCTTCCCTAACTCCTCTCCTCCCTTCATTCCTCTCCTCTTCTCCAAACTCCAATGAAACATGACTGACAGCCCACTGTATAAGTAGTTGTCATAGCAACCTCCCCATCCTTCTGACAAGTGCTTTTTCTCTACAGCGCTCTCTCCCTCTGTCACAATATCGCTCTCCCTCCTTCCATCCCCACTCCCTTGCTGTTGCAACGATTGAGAAAGAGACAGACAGAGAAGGGAAATTTGAAAACCAGAGAGCACCTAAGGCAGTTGGTATGCTTTCCTTCCCCGCATCACCCTCCCATTCCCATCCCTCCCCCTCTCAGCCTCCTCCCACCGTTCCCTTCCTCATCCTACCCACCCCTGACAATGATTTACCAACTCCTGTGGTGCACCTCTTTCATCCATCCTGGCTTATCAAGGACTGCAGGACTGTATGCACATCAACTTACAGTATGGGCACATCGTTCTCACTCTCCTACACATTCACTCTCTCCTCCTCTCCCCCTTTCTTTCTTCACATCTCTGCTTCCCCTAGCTCCTTCCTTTTCTTTCTTTCTCTTGTTGCTCCAAAAACTCCTACTCTGCCCCATTGCTTTTCAATAAGTCTCATTTCACTGTCTGCTGTGTAATCATGGAGCATACAGTAATAAGTCTCCTGTATACTGCACTGTGCTGCAGAGAGTATACACAGCGCTGTGTGGAGAGGAGATCCTTCAAACTTCCAGTGGAAATAAACATTATGTAACAAAAGAAGGTATTTCGCAGAGCTTTGAAGCACATTTAAAGAGAAGGAATTACAGCGGTATTGTTTGTCATGCACATGCTGTAATGGTCAAACTACAGCACGGAGAACTGAGATAGGAAATATAACTGGTATAATTTGGTTTTTGCACAGTGACTCAAAGGCTTCACACTAGGCCATTGCGCTCGCACTGAAAAGCTTATATTGATTAGAAACCATCTAAATGGACGCAGTAATCTTCAGTATGTATAACCAGGCAGCACACTGCCATTTCATTATTCTGGAGTTTAATTTCCAATGCATTTATTCCAAACAAGCATCTGTTTAGTAACTCAGAGTAAATTAAACATGATGGGGGGTGAATTTCACGATGGCAGTCGTGTGTGTCACAGTGAAGTACAGTACTCTGCCACAGTGAGCTGTAAATGCATCTTAATGCCAGCGTGCTGCACAGTTTTCACGGCTAACTCGCTGGTGGTTATTAGACCCCTGAATTGTTGAGGTGATGGCATTTCACTGTAAACACAACATAGAGCAAAGAGTCGCTCCAATTTGGGATGGCGTTCATGTTGACTAGGCTCTGTGGTGAGGTAAGCGAGAAAAAAAATAAAAAAAACAGCTCATAATTTCTTGTCTTATTTTGTATTCATCTATACAGTAGATGCCATTTACCACAGGTGAGTAGCTGTAACAGAAGGATGATTCAGCCGTTTTGAAAGCTGCATCAGAAAAAGGAGCCATCCAGAACAGCATTTGCTGCTAATCATGCTTTAACCTCTCAACTTTACACAATGTTTCAGGGTTCATTTCGCTGAGCAAAAAACACGATTCAGACGGAAACATTCTTGTCGTTAATTACGTAAAAAAAAAAAAAAAACACAGTTGACATTGGCCTAATTGTCTAGTTCAAAGCAGCTTCCTTGCCCAATGAGTAAGCCATTTTATGTTAGCCAGTGAAAATCAGGCAGAGGGAAAAGCTTAAATGGAGTCAAGGCGAAACACTACCTGCATATAATGAAGGCTTACATATGTAGCTGTAGTTCCCCGAGTGAGGAGATCTTTTCACCCAGTTAGGGTCAGTTCCCATACATATGGAATATGTCACAGGGAAGAGAGATATTATGCTGCATGTAATGTACTGCATATTAATGCACAGAGAAACACTGATATGAGATTGAATTGTAGATCGAGGAAGAATGCGCCCGAGCTGTTGGAGAAACTTAATTCAGCGTAGCTTGGAGAAATCTCGGTTTCTGCAGAAAACTATCTGAGGTTGCCATCCTTGGAACAAAAGTGCCAAACCTCCAGTAAAGATATGTCAGGATAACATGAAGGAACAACAATGAGAGACACTGAATGTTTTGTTTTTTTGTTTTTTTTTGTTCAGTTCAGATGAATATCATAAATACTCAACTTTGCTTTTCAGTAGAACAAACTGTTGAAGCAGGATTGTTAATGGTGTTTTGCAGCTTGTGATGTAGCAGTGTCCACTGGGGTAGCAATATTAGAAGTAGCTACAACACCAGCTAGCAGTCTTTTGTCTGTGTCTACACAGGGTGCGTTCAGGCACAGTGTTGAGTGTAGGCCACCTACGTTTTGGCAGCCCAATACACAGTCACTGTATTTACATGCATAACTGAAAGAAAATAGACTTGAAGCATAAAATACGCTTCAGGTCGTGTTTAAACTCATAAAGCACGAGTAAAATTTGAGGCGGTAAGATAGATGTGTTCCGTCACGACACAGGAGATGCCGCTGAAAGGCCTCCTGTGTAGAGTCATTGTTAGCAGCATAACATAAATCAGATAAAGAGGTGAAAGCTGAGGTGGTGAGAGATTCGTGTAGCAGTTCCTGGAAGGTAGCAACAATAGCTGTTAGCGGTAATCATACAGGTTAAAGCTGAGGTGAGGACGCTGCTAGCATTATATGTGTTTTTTGTGTGTTTGTGCATCGTTCTGTATTGTACTCCGAAAGAAAGCACCAGTGTAGAGAATGGCTTCCCGAAAGAAAAAGTCAATTTGTTGTAGCTACGGGATGGTTAGCAGTGGGAGATCCAACTTGTTTTGTGTCTACTTTGTGTGTGGTCATGGTGGGGGATCCGTCATCCGTAATTCTCTGTGTCAGGGTCATCCTAGTTGGAGTAGTTTTTTGTTTTTTCCTTCCACCCTTTCTCCCACTCCTTTTCTTCCCCCCTCCCCCTTCAGATATGTGTAAATGGCCCTAGGTGTTTTGCACCCTCTGCATGTCTGTTTGCACACAGCCTGTGCTGCGGTGTTATAGATAAATGAGATAATGTTTCAATTGGCAATGAACACAACACCTGAATTCCCAAGGTAGCGTTTTAGTTCAGAGCAACCACAGCAGAATCCTAGACGGTGGAACAGATCTCCTGGATGATTTGTTTTCATGCGTTGTTAGCAGAACATTCACTCCATCTCTCTCTCAACCACAGATGAAGAACTCCTACTAAATGCTGTAAATAAAAAAAGAAACATATAAAGTCACATCTTTCTTACATTGCAGTCAACTCCTGCATGTGTGTTGTGATTAGTACCTCCTTTGAGACGTAATGCAAAAAGCCAGCAGACTGAACATGTCTCCAGTGTACAAGGTTTTTTTTTTTTTTTTTTTACATAGGAATGTGATATATGGTGGCCAATGATCCTGTTATACTTGGAGTCTTATAAATATTATTCCATTCAGCTGGAGGTGACATGCCAGTTAGCGATCTTTCAGCTGAAGGATGGATGCAGTGTCGTATTTTATAACATGCCACATGCGAGCTGTTCATGGTATGATCATCAGCTCATATGAAATTGATGAAGGTCATGCATTAATTCAGAACTTGTCAGAATCCCATCATCTGCTTGACAAAGGAAGTTACAGCCGGAGTGCAGGAAGAACACAAAGGGCAACTGTGGTTGCATGGGTGGTCCTGCGTGCTGTGTGTGGCTCTATACTGGAGCCTATATGAGATGTGGTCTGGCGGCATTCAGGGAAATTTGTGCAGTCCGTCCCCTCCCCCTCTTTCTCGACTCATCTCCCACATCCAACCTCAGAATTTATATTCCCCCTCCAGCAAAAGGAAGGACCATCTTGGCCTTTCATTTTCCAGTTCAGGGCTTTTCTTTTTTTGCAGATAAATGCTCTCCAATCCACCCTGACAGATGTCACATTGCATCACTTCCATTTTGATACATAGCCTCTGATCCTGCCACTTGCAATAAGGAGCCAGCACCAGGGACGCCCCTCCCTAGACAACACTCTGACACGGGTGATTATTTTAAAGGTGCATCATTGGTGGTGCTGAGTGCTGAAACCCTAGCCGGCCGCCATGTCCGCATACACTCGCTGCTGTGCCTTCTGCAGGAATGTGGGTATCAGCTTGTGTCTGGGTCAGAAAACGACAACACGACACACTCAGTAGTCGTCACAGGTCACACTGACTCTGTGCAATACCTCTGGCAGCGATTTATGGCCGCTCTCAAACTCTCCCGTAGCAGAGCCTCTCGTCCCGTCTCTCACTCAGTCTCTCCGCTGTGACTTTACAGGTCAGAGTTGGAGAAACAATCTGTATAAAGGGAAGGTTTTAGTGCTTCTGCTGCCAGCAGAGACACGCTGCACTGAAGCATTAATCATACAAGGCCAGAGTACATCAGTAAACACAGTGTGTCAGGTCAAGGTAAAGATCAGATCCCACAGCATTTAACAGGACTCAATAGCATACAGGCTATCTATTGAAAAGTCAGCGTTATTCATGGCATGTCTCACAGCCTTCGTTGCTCGCAGGAGAGACGCCATTGTTCACTGAAGAGCATACTGAAATATTTCTCTGGCTACACAAAAAACACTGGATCAGCAGCAATTAGTAGAGTAAGAGAGAGATAAAGAGAGGAACGAAGGGAGGGAGGCAGTTGAAAAAGAACGAGGGGCAAAAATGTAGAATCAGCGAGAGAAAAAGAAAAGCAGAAAAGAGCAGAGAGAGAGAGAGACCGAGGGAGACTGTGGTTAAAGAGAGAGTGAGAGAGAGGGGGGGAGAGAGCGTGAGTTTCCAGCCTGTACAGTGTGGTGTGTAGGAGGTTGGAGCTGCCTGGAGCCCCTGGTGCTTTTAAAGGACCAAAGACTTGCTCATTGTCTTGGGTCTCTGTGCCTCTGTACCTCTGTTTGTGTGTATGTGTGTGTGTGTGTGTTTGAAACCTCTTCATTAGTCTTCCCAATGCTCTTCCCCGCAGCCCCTGACCACTCACTTACCCCCAGCAGCTACAGTATATGTGGCCATAAAGGAATAAACCCAGTTATACTAGAGATTAAAATGATCAGTCTTGGAGAAGAGATAATACAATGTGACTCAGGCCCAACCAGTGTTAAATAAACTGGACAGTCATTCTGCTGTACCAAGGAACATATGTCTGAGTTTGTTTCTGTGGAAAAAAGAGAAAATCATACCCTGTTCCACCAACAGTGATGTGGTTTCACCGCTATATGCTCTCAAATTAGTTTCATAATTGAGGTCAAAGTTATAATTTAACCTTTTTGTCTTGTTGTTTGTTCCAGAAGACAGGAAGTTGTTTGTCGGGATGCTGAACAAACAACAGACCGAGGAGGACGTGTACCGCCTCTTCGAACCCTATGGAGTCATCGAGGAGTGCACAGTCCTAAGAGGTCCTGACGGAAACAGCAAAGGTATGAGCCATGATAGAGTTGTCAGTATTATTTAGGTCAGTGGCAGTGAAGTGACAGTGTGTGTGAGTGTCAACGTCAGCTGAGGTATGTGACAAAGAAGTTAAGCCTAATGTATCACATACTGTTTGACTGATGTCTGACTTATGAACTATAAGATAAGTTACAGTAAGTGGATAATTAGTCGGCTTGACTTTCTCCTTTTGTTCTCTCTGTAGAGAAATGATTATATTTTATTTCATTTTGGTGGGGGGGTGATTATGGATTTCTTTCGTTCTCTGAAGACAGGCAGGGAAGATTTGGATCAAATTCAATCAAAGACAATCTTTTATACAGTATAGCCTTAATATAGGAGCAGTGGGCAACCACTGTGTGATGCCCAGGGACCAACTGCAGGTTTAAGCCTTTGCCTTGGTCAAGGGAACTCACTGGAGAAATTAACCTAACATACATGTTTTGATGGATGGGGGGAAACCGGAGCACCTTGTGGAAACCCACGTAAAGGTGTAGAGAAAATGCAAACTCCACACAAAAACACTCTGCCCTAGTTCAGAATAGATTTAGGCATAATCCTTGCTAAACTCCAAAGGCCAGACACAAAATCAAGACTCTCAATTTTAATGTAGCCACCCCAAGTTATCAGTAATTGTAATCCCATACAGCAACTATTCAAAAAAATGCTTGTAATTTTAAAATGCTGACTGTGCCATCACAAACTCTTCCTCAGCATATATCTTGTTTCAGACAAAAACTCTCCATTACAAAGTGATGACTTCTATTCTGCCGCTGACTGTTAATCTGAAGCATTTCTTCCTATGGATGTACTGCAGGCCTTTACGGTAACTTGGGTACTGTAGTGTTGATATCTTGAAGGCCTTTTTCAGACAGCCAAAAAAACTTTTGGAGACATCAATTCCCTCTGACATGCAGCAAAGAGCAAAGGGACTAGTGGTTTTTCATGTCTTTAAAGCCTATTCCCCAGCCAGCGCTTATGGAAATTGTTGTGGAATTATATCTAAGGGGGTTTGAAGCCAGAGCGCTCTTACTCTGCAGTGGTTTGGGGGAGGAGAAGGGAAAGATGGATGTCAAAACAATTCAAGTGTCCCCACTGTGAGGAAGGGGGCAGTCAAGGAAAGCTGCCAGTATTGAAATGTACATTTACTCAGGTACAATTTTGAGGTACTTTACTTGAGTATTTCCATTTTGTGCTGCTTTAAATTGCATTTGAAAGGCAAATAATGTACCTTTTACTCCACTACATTTATATAACAGCTGTAGTTAACAGTTAATTTGCAGATTCATAATATTTATACAAAATATAATCACCAATTAAATCCTGATTATCAGACATTAAGGTACTCAGCAGTATATAAAGTAGTAAAATTAGCCCCACCTTTACCAGCTGTGACATTGCAACAAAGTAATGCTTACACATTAATCTGTCAATAGTTATAATCTAATAATATATACCATATTATTCTGAGCTGGGTCATTCTGCAGAATAAGTACTTTTAATTTTAGTCATATATATATATATAAAGTGTGTGTGTGTGTGTGTGTGTGTGTGTGTTAGGTTGTTGTTAAAAAGCCAAACAGTAATGAGACACCACCATCCCTTTCTAGCAAGAATAAATCTGTTTTGCATTTTTTATTTACCAAGGATGCACTGATTGAGAAATTCTGGCCTCATCTAAAATATCAATTTGGCCAATAGCCGATGCTGATGCTGATTTTTGTTGTTATTCATTCGCCCTTTTGTGCCAGGGAAACAAAAGAAATCTACAAAGATAAGCATCTCTGCCTTGTTACAGCTCAGTCTATTTCACTTCCCATCCAAGATGTAAGACACAGAGCTAAACAGCCAATCACTGTCCGTGGAGCACACTCACCACCGGCACGGTGAATGTTTGCATGCAGTTTGTGCCAGTGCTGGAAAACGGAGGTGATTATGTCTCTAATATCCAAGTTGGAAAGAACCAACACATTTAGTAAGCGCAAAATTGATGTGACATGATAAAATGGTGCATGCCATCTCATTTCCTAAAAGACCGATGTCGGTGGGCAAGGCGAATATCATCCAATATCGATGTTCAGTTGATAAATCTCTAAAATTTACAATTATATGCGTAAACAGATTCTTTAAATAATTACTGAAAATTTGATAGCAGAATATTTTATGCTCCTTAGCTTTTAATTTCATATTAAAACTCCTGGTTTACTTTAAAAAGGTAGAGGCAAAGTACATTAGGAGTTAAGTGCATAGTTATAGCACCATATACTTTGTACTACTGTAGCAAAGTCCTTGTACAGGTCATGCCGAGCTCAAGCTTTTTTCTGTCCATATCTCAATAGGTGGTAGTGGTTTGACAGCTGAATGGGCATCTTGATTGGCTGGTGTCCACAGGGGTAAGCCCATTAAGAGGGGAAGAATGGCAGGGCAGCTGGGTCAAGCAGGATAGATGATAAGAGGAAGTATGAAAGATTAAATAAGAATAGAAAAGAAACTTAAAATGAAATGAAATTAGGTGAAATGGGGTATAATTATAAGAGGGCGCGATGGCTCGGTGCAATAGACCCAGGTTCAGTCTTCACATGTTTCTATGTGGAGAGTTTAAGGAGTTGTTTTTGCTTGACAAACTTACTGAGCAGTGTATAGAGCACTGTACAATATGCACACATGCATGATTAACACTGTGTTAGATTTGTAATAGACTAATGTAATAACTTAATCAGCCCAGTACATCCAGAAAAACAGATGAATAAAGACATTAAATGGGTAAAGTATAATTCATATTTTAATAGAAACTGAAGCAGTTAGTGCCACTGTACTGAGAGAATTGGAGTCTTTCTAAAGGAGACAAAGTGTACAGCATTGAATCAATTTGTGGATTTTTTTATATATATATTTCCAGTTCTTAAATAGAGGCTGTAAGTCAGTTTAATCATTTAATAATTAATGTGCTCACTTTGTGAATCCACAAAAGCTATCTTTCACTTGTTTTCACTTTATCTACTCACAATATTCCTCAAGGACATTAGAAGAGAAGAGTGTTGGTTCTGCGGTTTCTGGCTTTTGGACATGCAGACAGCTTCATATTCACAAATATTGATCAGAACATCCTGTTGTGGGAACAATGAACTGTGCTGAGCTCTTGAATGAAGTGGTTTTCTATTTGAAAACATTACGAGTTTAGCCAGTTTCACTAGTCTTTAATATGCACAGACAGGCATGTGGTGCTAAATAGCATCCTTTTCTGCTTCATCAGTGCAATCTTTAGCCTGCAGCTTCTGCCTGCTTGTCTGCCTGCCTAATGCCCAGAGTGGGACAGCCTGCTGTGCAATGAGAGCCTCTCACTGCACAGTGATTTCTGTGGTGTCAAATATAATTCAACATCCTTTATTAATATACCATAGGCTTTTAAACACACATGGTTGATTACATTTACTGTACTTATATATACCATGTGTCTGTGTGTGTGTGTGTGTGTGTGTGCGTGTGTGTGTGTGTGTGTGTGTGTGTGTCTGCATGTGTATGCTGTGCGTCTGTATTCTCTCTTCCAGGTTGCGCCTTTGTCAAGTTCTCCACACACACTGAGGCTCAGTCTGCAATCAGTGCCCTCCACGGCAGCCAGACCATGCCAGTAAGTACAGCTCTCTCCTTTACACAGAAACGTACACGCACACACCACACGGCATCCATTGCGTGCAATCACAATAGTTATGTGCCGTTTACTTCTCTTGATTCGGACCTGTTAACTGTTCGTTTTTGGACTCACCCCCAATTTCAAGCTTTTAATCCACATACAGAAAAATGCAACCGTCCTCATAAATATCCAAGCTTTAAAAAAAAAAAAAACAGATAAAACCAGACCGAAACCGCCTTCTGTCTCTTTAATTAACATGGTACTTTTTAAAAAAATTCCAAATCTAATTTCCAGATAAAACTGTTTAGAATGATAATTGAATTTTGGGTGAGTCATCAATCAGCAGTTCTGCTTGCATAATCAGTGAACGTAACTCCAGTGTGAGATTACATTTGCTCGTTATGTAAGCGCACCGTGTCCTCTGAATTCTCTCTGTATTGGATTTACTATGAGCAGAAGCTGTAATGCTCATTTGTATTTCTCTCGTGTTTAGGCATAGTCTCCGTATACCTGATGGTGTCAAAATAAAAGCTACTTACTCTGCACTCCAAACCTGAATAGAGTTATTCTCCGTGACATCCGGCAAGTGGACTGCGAGTCACGTCCCATATTATACAGTAGCTTGAAGTATATTCTGCTTTTATCCTCATTTTTGTTTTGGCAACTCTCGCCTCAGAGAAGCAGGGACCCTGAACTCTCTACCACCCTATCTCACAGATGTTGTGTTTCACTGTATGATTTCATTATTAATGGTTGCCAATGTGTGGCTCAAGAGAGGAAAGAAGAGAAAAGCACTGGAAGCCAGCTGTGCCATTTTGGCGCAACCTCAGAGTCAATCTAAGTGCAAATGACTGCAGGTCGTAAGGAAAGACTCTGGATGTCCATTCTCCATAGATACCCTCCGTTTCTGTTGCTCCATCCCCCTATCTCTGCTAGCTCTCTGCCCTCACTCGTCTCTCTTTGGCAGCCTCTCGGGATATTAGGCAATAGACTTGTTTACTCCACCTTTCACCACATTGGCTACTGAATTATTCATCTAACTATAAGCAGGGGGCAGAAGGAAGGGGAGGAAGAGTTGGAGAGAGAGTGAGAGACAGAGAGAGGAGGGTGCGGGGGGGCAAAGGGAGAATGAGTGAATGGACAGGATTTATACCTCCTGCTCTGGTAAATTGATTATAGAAATCTGATCAGCATCTCATATCCTGTGGCTGCTGTAGGAGAGGGCACAGTGTGCCTGCCTCGCGGAGATTAGCGGACCACCGGTGGACCATTATGCCTCAGCAGGACGTTGCTATTCAAAGCAAAGTGTCTATCAGTGTAGCAAAGATCCTGGAAAAACCTTGGACCGTACATCCGGGGTCCATTTGAGTTCATGTTGATTGCAGTTTAGTCACACCTGCAAAAAGAAGTCAGGTACAAGTATATTGATGCAATGCATAAATAAGTCATCTTGTAGGATGTATACAGAATGAATACATAAATAAAGAAGTAAAACAAATGAAGAAAGTCCTCTGACAGATAAAATACAGGGTACATGCTGAACTTGTAAAGGCCATCCAGGCAATCGCCTCATTCCTCCTTCTCAATGGCTAATGTAAATGATTAATTTTTCTAATGAACTAACACTAACTGAGCCAGGATATGTAGTGCGTGCATATCTGCTACCACACCAAGGCCGTGGCTCTTAAGCACACTCAGCGAGATGACCGTGAACAAAGCCTAGCCAATAGCATCGCAAGCTGAGGTGTTGAAGTGCACCGAATATTAACACTGCAACTAACTACAGCACTTTGATAGATCTACTGCCAATCCCCCAAAGCATGAAGACTGGCTTCTTAGAGTTTATCAGTGTGCATACACACGCACAAATGAATGCATGTGTGTGCATACATAAACATCTACAAACAGAAGCACTTTGTGGCTAGCACATTTACATGAGCATGCACATGCACACACACATACTCTTTCTATATTGCTCCTCTCTGTGTTTCACTGTCACATGCTCATACAGCCACAGGCTAGGGTCAAAGGCTCCCTGACTGATCTTATTTTCCAGCTCGGAAGGCTCGAGCTGAATACATTTGTGTTATTCATGTAAAGGGGGAGTGGGCATTTTGTATGTATTGTATGTGTGAGTTGGGAGGGAAAGGGAAAATCAGCATGGAGTGGAGAGCATGTGTGCACGTGCACAAACGGCGGTCACTGCGTGCAAAGATATACTTTATGTATGCTGTACATGAATGAGGGCATATAAATACGTCAGTGTAGTCATCTGTGTACATTTGTGATGGACACCAAGTGAAAAATGATCTGCCAATAGCTAACTACGACATAATGTCACTGTATGAACGATGATGGCAAGATACTGTAAGCATATGAATTATAGGAGTGTATCAGCAGGTCACATATAAGACCTTGGCTGGATCTCCATCACACCCTAACCCGTCATATTTCAAACATGCAGACCTCCGCCTCCCGTACACACTACACCACCATCCTCAGCCTCCTTCTGCCATCACACACACACACACACACATACACACACACACACACACATACAGTACTGCCACAGTTCAGGATATGAGTGGCTCAATTAAACATTTAAACACTAGAGCTGTAGAGCAAATTGCTGGGATTCAGCAGGGCCGTGTAGGAAGTAAGTCCTGGGACAGAATTACATCGAGACGGGGGGGAGGGTGTGCGGGTCAGGTCCGTAGAGCCGAGCTGATTTTTCCACTCCGTATCCGCGTCAGCTCAGCCTGAGTTTGAGGATATTTCAGCTGACACAGGGCTTGAGATAGACACACAGGAGCAGGATGATGGAAGGATGAGAGCAGAACAAAGGAAAGCAAATGAGGTAAAGTTTTCATAGAAGAGAAAGCTGGATGATTGAGAGTGAAAAGAAAAGAGGGTTTAAAAAAAAAGCCTCCAAATGTGATTTCCTAGTTGCTGGATCCTCTATTACACTCACGCAAGTGCCCTGAGTGTCAGGATTTGATATTCAACAAGACACATTGTTTTAATGTACAGATCAAGATGTCACTGCCTTAAATAATAATAAAATGAAAGGTGGGAAGGCGGAAAAGCAGCACATATAATACAGTATATAAATGCTGGTTTAATTCAGAAAACAGTAATGATCTCATTGTGCATTCCACCAGATGCAGAGTTTTAGTGTCAGTATTTCACAAGGATGATAGATCTTTGCGTTGCTACTCATTAAACAATGTTCTGCCTTTATTTTTTTTAAGTTAGTGTTTATTGTTTAAGACCTGTCATTTCCCCCACAAGTATTTCCACCCAGCCAATTTCCATTCTAATAACCTAATAGATTACCGTCATCCATTATTTTACCAGCTAAGCTCAAAGAGGATTTGTATTTATATGATTCCATGGGCAGTAATACCTTATTAAAACTGTGGTATCATAGAAAGGACATAAATTGTAAGCTATATGCTGCAGAACCTAACTCTGTTTGCAGCGCTGATATAGCACTCAGTGAGGGAACCATAGCCAACTCATATTTTACCTTTAACTGTGGCTTTAATACAACGGTATGTGAAACTCACCACAGCCTCAAAACAACGTCAAATTCTGTCCAGATTAGCAGCATATTCTGGGCACTCATGGTCCTGAGGGGACCCCTCTGGTCAAATACATTTTTAATATTAAGTTGTAACTTCTTGAATATAAAATAGTTTTTGAATCTATAGTAAGCAAAGTGGATGGAATACCATGCCATGTGATTAATAGAGGCAGCTTATGTAACAGATGTTGAACTCACGTTATCAGATAGACAGGATGTGTTTCTTCATTTCTGTTTTTGTGCTAGCACTTTAATGGATTAAATCATAGTATGACCCATGAGGACTAGAACACGATTAAGGCCTTCATCATGAGACATTTGAAACCGACAGAGCTATACACCAATACAGAACACAGGATCAGCTCCTTCCAGCTCTACCCTGCACTAATGCCAGCCAGCATATGTTTAAAGTTAAAGAAGTGTGGACTGTATAGCAGAGCTTGAAGCTTGGATAGACACCAACCCTCCTTGGCAATGAGAAGAAACTATAAAGAAGCAGACTTTCCTTTTGGTTCTGAATCTCTGTGGTGCCTTTTTTTTTTATCCCCCCTGTTTAACTCCCCTTCCTTCAGTGGCTCCCTGGGCAGCTGGGAGCCGCCTGGTGGGGGGATTCTGCTCACACTTGGCAGCTTAAAAATTTAATGAGACTTTTACTTCACACTTCATCCTCCTCTCTTTATAGCAATGAAGATTCTGCTCACTGATATCCTGACAGCCCTAACTGGGCAAACCTGGGAGATAAACAAATGTGGCAATGGATGCTTAGCCGACAAGCCATATGATTTAAGTGCCCCAAGGAGAACCAGTGGGAGGGCAAAGTCAGTGTATAGACCTTCTTGAAAAAAGCTTTGCAGAGAGCAGGACATACATAGAAGGCTATGAAAGAGAAAGGCACAAGGTCTCTTATGCAACCAGACAGGTCAATTCACAAGAAACCGTGTTTCTGTTATTCAAGCAGGCACACTCCAGTCTAGTTCTTGTTGGAAAAGAGGTTGACTGCAGTGTTCCAACTTAATATCCTCAGATTATAAAATTCAGCCTTCCTCAAAAATTAGAGAAGCAGAGCAGGAACACGCAGCTCTCATTACCAAAAAGGGAAGGCCTTTAATAGCTTTTTTTTTAACTGTGAGAGGGAGTTAAAATATTCAATATGTACTAGCACATCTCCTCTGTATTCCGGTCTTGCACTGCCCTGTCCTGGACTCTCCCAAAGTTAAACCTCATAATAAAGTTAATGATGCAGATAGTAAAAAGCTGGACAGGCACAACAGACAAACCCTAAACCTGCAACAGTGCCAGAGTTAACCTTGAAGTGACTCAGCGTACTCTTTAATATATGAAGTGTTGCTTAAAAGATTTAGGAGCAGAACTATTATGTTATTCTCTCTTTATTGTAGAATCACACATGACTCTCAGTGTTGTTCCTATGTGGCAGTATGGCACATACAGTAAGAAGCAAAACAATTAGTTAGTCAGCTGGCCAGAGTACAGTTGTCAGCAAGCTTGACGGTCTGGCAATTAGTCTGTCAGCCAGTTAGCTAAACATCTAGCCAACTAGCCTGCCAGTCAGTCAATCACTCTACTAACAAGACAATCAGCCATTTAGTCAGGCAGCCAACTAACCAACTGGCCACTCACCTACAATCTTTCAAACCTGCGATTCAGCCAGCAAACAAGCCAGGAGCAGAGGGCTCGGGGGGGATATTGAGAAAAGTGGGGAGAAAGAGAAAGGGAGAGGATAAAATCTATAAGCTACAGTCGAAAAATATCCAGTGCCTGTCTTTAAACATCTCTTTCTATCTGTAGATGTTTTTATTAGCAGAGCTCCTGGGACCTCAGTCAGGGAAAATGCAAACAAAGGAAAATAAAAAAAAAAATTGAATGAATTATGTAATAAAAATGAAGGTAGCATTAAAGTTGCCATTTATAACAGCTTGCCTATAGTCCAGCCAGCACAACTCCTCCCAGGTTTCACCCACATCCAACCACACCAAGAAACCAAGAAATGCCCCTTTAGCCCTTTAAATGCCCCAACCCCCAACCTTCAGTCCAGGAACTTCACCAGTCACCACTGTTATTGACAATATTGCATCAATTTCAGGGGGGCTCTTATCGTGACTGACACACAACCTTTCTACACTGTCAGATCAGAGTAATATTTCGGCCTTTTATGTGGATCGATTGGCCAGTTTGGGGGCGCAGAGGGGAGGAGAGGCGGAGCACACAAAAGGTCAACTGTAGCGCTAAATCATTTGAAGATTCTTAATGAAGGGTGTGTGGCAGACACACCTGCTGTTTCATTATTGGGCTACAGAAAGAGGTAATCGTGTTGATTAGAGGATGGATGGGGATGGGGATGACCACAGTGAGGGAGACGGAGCCTAAAACAGACGGAGGGCAAAATGAGAGAAATTGCCCCTAAAAAGCAACATTTTCTTTGAAGAACACTTTTCACCAAGGTCAATGGGAACCACTACCAATTGTAGCTCTTACTTCAAATGATTGTACATTGCACATCCTTTTAACCTTAACTGTAGGAGGGAACATCAAGGTTACATATATGTCCTGTACTGGAGGGGGTAAGCTAGTGGGGAATATAAAGTATTTATGTCGCGCACAGCAAGGCTGCTTTGTCCCGAGTGACTTTGTACATATGTTAAACACTGATTGAAGGAACCGATGGTTTCTGTCTGCACATCTGCCTACAGAGCTGTTCGCTCAATAAGGAGAATATTTTTATTCTTCACATATCTCTGTTAGGTTCATGTTTATGTATGCCTGCAACAAAATAAGGAAGCACGAATCTCTGCAATAATACACATGTGTAATGATGTTACAAAAAAAACCCTGACATATGTTTAGAGGAGCTCACTAGATATTGATGTTAACAGCAGTTGTTGTTGCTAATGAACACGGCATACTAAGAAATCAGAAATAATAACTAGTAACATTCTTCATGTATAGACTGTGACATGACGACTGTTGACTGATTGACTGAGTGTTGGTGTTAAAGGTGCTTGCAGTGAAGCGGGGTTAAGTATCCACCTTCTTCCCTCTGATTTTCTGTTTTTGTCTTCCCCCCTCAGGGTGCTTCCTCCAGCTTGGTGGTCAAGTTTGCAGACACAGACAAGGAGCGCACCATCAGACGTATGCAGCAGATGGTTGGGCAGTTTGGCATCTTTAACCCAGCCATTGCCCTTCCCTTCAGCACCTACAGCTCTTACGCACATGCGGTGAGTTGGAAAAGACACATGTAGCACAGACAGAACAACTCAAATGGAAACACATTAGACTCTTACATACATATACGTACTGGCTGATTGCATATACTTTGCAGATACATGAAATGAAATTGTAATAGATATAAGAAATGAGGTTGTTTTTTTTTTTTTTTTTTTTACATCCTTACTGAATCTGAAACTCCAGATGTTGGAATACTTACTTGTTTCCATCACATCCTTGAAGCTGCTATAATCGTAATCACAGTCAATATTTTTTATATAAATAATGGATGCATATGTGAAACTTTTCAATCTTATTGATGAAGCCGCAGATGATCGCATAATTATTACTGGACTCTGGAGATTGCCTCAGCAACATTTTAGTGTTTTTCAGCTTTACTGTTTTGGTTCATTATCACTAACCCTGCTCTCATAGTGTCATTTTCAGTCGTGGTAGTCAGGAGATTTCTCCAAAAAAGATCTAAAGATCCTCTACCTTTCTACCACCAAATGGCAGGCAGGCAAGGTTTGTGACTAGCTGGTAACTATAGTAAAGCATTGAGTAGCCAGTTATTTCCCTCAGCAGTTGGTGGAAAGCTAATCAGAGTGAATATTGGAGCTCCTTATATGTTAATGTTTGCTAACAAGTGCCATAACAGTCTAAAAAGTAATGTCAGTGCTGTGTTTACAGCTTGTTTCTGCTGCCCTCAAGTGGACAAAAAATCTTTAGTGTGGATTCAAATGCATGAATCTCATCTTTAATTTCATCAACTAAATTTGATATAGCCACTGTGATTAAGCACATAACAACCACCAGGATCGTCTCACAAATTTAAAGTAGGCAACTTGAGCATCGCAACGCCTTCTGCCTCTCTCTGTGCTGCCTACTGGAGTAGTGGAAAGTGGAACGTCAAGCATGTCAACCGTTACAACTAACTAGTCAACTAACATCTGTTCTACTCAGCTGGTTATGCCTGTCTCAGAAGAGAAAACTAAAAAAAACTGTTCCTTTGAACAAGCCCCACTTTGTAACACCTCAGTACAACCCAGTTTCTGCAGTTCAAACAACTCCAACAGAGTGATACGTCTTCTGGCTAGATGATCACCTCAAATCAGTTTGTACAGAGCTGCTGTGATTGCCTGGTTATGTGCTAGGTAACACTGATTAGTTGTTTGATCCTGAAAACCTAAAAATAAACGGACGGCTGCTCACAGACAGATGTTGTTTTTTTATTTTTAAGGAACCTTTCAATTAAATGTTGTTTGGGACATGCAATGCTCAAATTCAACCTGAAGTATAATGACATAATATTACCTAGTGCAACTTTAACCCCAAAATTTCAAGAAAAAAACTACAGTCACTGAATACATACTGTATGTATGTATATATTTGCCACAACTTTTAACACGTATTGTCATTTTGTTTTTAATTAATTAGTACTGAATACATCATTTTTATTTGACCTGTAATCCACTTCGGGTAGTTTAGTGTATTGCTGAAATGAGACCACTGATGTGTTAGAATTCACATCACACATGGGACATGTTTTAGTTAATAACTTCTCTATAGCATCTAGAGGAACTTTTGTTTCTTCTTGGTTTCTACTTCATCGGAACTGTCATAAGTGAAAATTAACTTGCCAAAACCATCATGACTTCCACCAGCAACACTTCTTCCTCATCCTGAGTGGAGCTGCTATGCCATTGCATTCAGACTTTCACAGCACGTAGGCACACACATTTAGCTTGTACCCTCCAACCCCTTCATCAGCTTCCCTTTGCCCTCCTACCCCCATCCACTGTACCCCCCCGCAGGGCATGGCACCATACACACACAGCAGACCCCTGGCTCTTTGATGAGTTCAGACAGCCTATGCAGCCCCTCTCACCATGCGCCCCCCTCTACCCTCTATCACACTGCTTCTCTACCCTTCCCCTCTCCCTCCTACTGTCCCTCCCTCTGGGCCCATGAGATGCTTCAGGGGCCACAGTTGACTCAGAATATTCCATGGGCAACTTATCTGCACACAAACTTTCTTCTTCCCTGCTGAGGCAGAGTCCACACGCGTGCACGCGCATGCACAGCCTACTTGAAGCTGGCTAAAATGAAATTTAAGAAGAGCTTTCCATCCAGCACTGAGATAAAAACCTGGGCCCCCTGTCACAACACACTGCATAAATTCACATAAACATCCACAGAGTATTTATTTACAGGGGAGGAGGAACACAAATTCATTTTTTCCTGTACTTATTTGGATGTCAAAGTTATATATTTTTTGCTGTTTCTAAATACCAGGATTAATTGGTGACGTTAGCCAGGTCTTGGGGGCTTATCCATTTCCCTCATTTTCACATCACAGCCATGGGACCCAGTGTGAAATGTGCAAATTGACCATCCCAGAGTAATTGCGAGGCCATCTCTTGTGCTCTCTCCAGTAAAACTCCCACCTTCATTACCATTCATGAAATGCAGCCCTTTCCCAGGAAATGTGGAGAAATGCAAATGTTTAAGGGGTGGTGAAGGCAGTGGCGGTCTGCGGGGAGACCATTGTGCCCCGCTCAGGTTGGCCATGACTCTTATTTACTGTGGCAGAGACCCGTGTCGACTCATACAGACGCACACAAGAGTGTACACACTCACATGCACTGCGCGGCAAATGTTCTTTCTCTCCCTCTCCTCTCTCTGATACACATATAATATGACAAAGAGCAGGATGATGTTCGGAAATTGAGTTCCGTGTGAAAGTAACAAGGGCACGGGGGATACTTCAGCATTAGAGAGAATCAATTACCATTAAATTTGAAGGAGAAATTGCACATATGTGGTTTCACAACACAAAGATTATACATGAATGATGTTAGTGAAGGTGAAATTAGTATTATGAATCATACAGACTGTGAATGCTATGTACCTCCATATAATGAATTTAGTAAAATGAAGCAAGATGGTGGAGAAACTCAGAGGCAAGGCAACCTTGGAGATAAACTCACCGCAACTTTTGATAAAGTAATGAGTGCACAAGAGGCGGTAATGGATTATCAGCGAGGCTCTTGTTTTCACATCTTGCTAAAGACTTATTTAATGAATCCAAATCCTTTTTCGGACCGCTAGGTACGTAATAATGTGGAATAAAGGGAAATATTAGTTATCTTTAGTGTGGGTGTCCAGCGTGTGCAGTGGTTATGATTACATTACAGTCATTGGTGCTAGTTGCATGCACATGGTGTGCAGCCTTGATTCCCCTGTAGCCAGTGGGAATGTGCTGAAATGATACGATGAATGTTTCTTTACGGCAAGATAAACTACACGTATTCCCCCAAGACGAAAAACCTGCAGTGACAGAAAAAGGACTTTATCTCCAAAGACACACTACATGTTCGCCCACTCTCCATGTACACTGGCCAAGAGAAGAGGAGGTGGCACAGTATAGAATACAGACGTGGGGAGAGATGGTATATATAGCTATAACCAGGCAGTACAGTAAATGGTAAATTCAAAGAGCTACCTCTCCACTACAGCAGTGGATAGGATTATAGAGTTGAGCTGACAGCCAGTAAATTGGATTTTAGTCAAACCAGGAGAAGGAGGGGGCTCTGAACACAAATTGGAGGGGTACAACACTGACAACATATGCCAAAAATGAGAAATGTGCCATTTTCACGATAGACACAGACACTGGTGTGCTCTGACAGGAGACATCCTATTTGCAAAAAGGTGATTTCATAAAACACAAACCGAAGGAGAGCGAGAGAGTGAGATCCCATGTTTCGTTCCTGTGTTAGTGGTGAGTGATAATAGTTCTCCCATGAATCCTGGAATGCAAGTAATAAAACCAGCTTTTATTACCTTTTGTAGACACAAGACACAAACATCATATTTGTACACGATTAGATCTGATTCAAGTCACTTTTCTTCCTCCGCCTTCTAAAGCCGTGTCTCTCTGTGAAGACAGCCATTTTAGCTTCCCTTGGTGTCCTCAGGTGGAGGACTGCACGCTGTGTCAGAGGACAAGAGACAAGTTTTAGATTTAAAGGCTCCTCCAGCACCCTGCCCCTCTTGCCTCCCTAAAAGATGCATTAGACTGAGTGTGAGATAGATAAATGAGAGGAGAGAAAATGGTTTAACTTGGTGTTAATAGTGACAATGTGTGGGTGGATGAGAGGGTGGATGATGACTGTACACTCACATTAGGAAACATCTCCCCCTGTTGGAGGGACTCACATTCAAACACAGCCTTTTTCCAACATAGCACACATGAGAAATGATGGTAACAGATTACTGCATCATTTGGCTGTGCTGTAAACTGCTTGCGCACACACACACACACACACACACACACACACACACACACACACACACACACACGAACGACTGTGTGACCTGGTTTAGCTGTATTATACTTATGAGGACTAGCTCTGCACACACAGTACGCACATAACAAAGTGCATCAGATGAAAAAACCTATTAAAATCTTTCTGTGGAAATACAGCCTGCTAGCATGGGGTAACAAATGAGGCCCTTGAGCTTCAGTCTTCTGTCTTCAGTCTTTTAGTTCACCTCATTGACCTACTGTCTACCTCTCTCTCTCATTTTTTCAACCCTTTTTACCCTCTCTCTCTCTCGCCTCTCTTTGTCTCTCGCTCTCTCTCTCTTTCTCCATCCCCGGCTGGTTGGGCTGTAAGGGGTCACATGTGACAGTGCTGAGAGTCAGCGAGTCACAGAGCAGCGCTACTGAGATAATTGCCATGTGATAAAGAGGTGATTGCCTGCTGGCACCAAGGGAGAGTAATGCCATCAGGTTGCAATAAAAAAGCAGATGTCTGACACTAAATGAATGCTGCTGGAGCGCGGGCAACTTTCTTTGCTCCCTTTCATCTCACGCGCTTCTCTTTTGTCCCCCCTTGTTTCTGTCTGCCTTTTCTTTCCCACCTCCTTTCTTTTCAAGAGGAAGCAGAAAAGGTTGTGTCTGTGATGATGAACACTCACTTCTGCTCAGTCTCCGTCAGAGACATTTGCTATCTACTGGGTAGTGCATAAATAAAGAAACGGGAATGGCTTTTGAATATAATGCCTTTGAAAAAGAAGAGAGAAAAAAAGCATATACATATGAAAAGAGAAATGGAATGACTTTGAATATCTCTGTCAACATAACCACTCTGCTTTCTGCTCTTTATTTTATTTTTTTATCAGAGCCGTTTGTATTAACCACTGCATTCCAACATAATTACATGCTTGGGTTTCCAATTTGCTGCATTTTAATTTGGAACGAAGCATCAATGAATGCCAGAGTTGTTATCCATGACAATCTGACGGATGGTATTAAGCATTGCATTATTTAAGACATACACTGGCAGATAGGCTAGTATTCTGGAATTGCTAGTATTCACTCCCACTCCATCATTACTCCATCCAGGTTTGTAGTGTGTATAAGGCCACCGGGCCCACAGCAAATACGCTACAAACCTATTAGAATCAGCATTAAGTCCCCAGCCTTCTCTGAAAGCAACAAGCTGAGCCTGAGAAAAGACAAAAAAAAAAAAAAAAACGTGAGCGGTGTGACAGTGTTTATTCTGTAATACCAGCCCAGTCAGACCCTTCATCCTGAAGTCCAACCCTATTCACATCCTAATAGGGGGGGGCAGTCACAGCATTGCCAAAGCAAGGGAGCCCCATCTCCTCTAGACCTCTTTGTTTGTTTCTATGTCATTGCTTTTGTTTAGTTTCTTGTTCCCTCGCTGTCTTTTGCAGCTATGCCCTCTTAAAGGCTCAATTCATCTTATTTGGAGAGGAATGGATGATCCCCATTTGTCACATTGAAATTATGCAAATGACAAAAGGCGTTAATAGATAGCAGTGGCGAGGCATGTGGCTAATGGATGAGATGCCAGCGCTGGGCATTCTACAGCGGGACAGCCGCTTTCAGGTTACCTGACAGGGGCATTGAGGGAAAATAATTGGCTTTTCCGTCGCAGGGTCCCCATGCAAATGCAAGCAGAGTGGCATTCTATACCTCCACTGTCTCACAACATCGTCATTAGCATTAGTGCCAGTGGCAGAGGAGTTTGATTTCTGCTTATACGAGTCATTCTCAGGCCACGGCCATCAGCAGCTCCCCTGACACATAGCAGCGATGCAGTATTAAACAGACGTGGAGACAGGGGTAAGAGGTTGGTTCGGCTGTGTTTGTATTCCTATGCTACACAGTTCTGCATGGCTACATAGATTGTTGATTCCCTAGATAAACCCATTGGTTCACAAGCTGCAAAAGCCATTGTAACATTGATGGATTTTCTTCTGAAATAGGCATTCAGCATGTGGCTTTCACAGGGAGAATTTAAGCTGAGTCCGGAAACTCAAATAGTCTCGATCGCTCTTCATGCATGTTTTGTGTACGTGTGTGTGTCTGGGGGGGGTGTGTGTGTGACAGAGACAGAGAGAGAGTGTGCAGTGCAGGGCAGCTGTGCGTGTGAGCATGTCCCATGCATATGGATAAACACTCTGTGGGGTTGATGGAAAATAGTTTCAGCTCTCACTTCTCAGTTGATGCTAAGTAGAAATGCAGAGTGAATGAAAGGATATTGATTTTATCTCTTTGTGGGATTGTTCAATGGGCGAAAATCGACTGTCGCTGCAATTTTCTGACTAATACCGTATTACTTACATGGTCTGGAATCTGACTTGCTAGCTGTGCCTGCTTTAAAAATATTGTTGTAATGACTGAGAGTCTGGATTCAGAGACACCTCCAAACACAGCGCAGTTCGACCTCCCAGATGTCGTTTGGCGTGTCTCTAAAACAACTTTCCAGTGGCAAAGACTACTTAGTCAAGGTCCATCTCTGAATGTATTCTGTTTGCAAAATGCCTTATTCTGTTTTGGAAACAGACAGGCCTCGTGATTTACGACTGAATTATGAAACAAAGCAAATTCTGGACTCTGGATGAACGTCAGGCTATGAGCAGCAATCATTACAAATACATCAAAAAAACAAGACAAAAAAAAAAATTAGAGAGGAGTCCAGGGCAAACAGTGTGAGATGTCTATAGGATTTCTATGCAGCTAAATGGAGTATTGTGAAGTTTGACAATTTTAAGGAAAAAGCATTGCAGCACTTCTGCAAACTTTGCCTGTTCCCAGAGCACAGAGATAATGTGCACATGTCAATGCTTTGATTTGTATGAGCCCAACAGACAGCTATTAAATCGTTTCTGCAGCTGGTGACAGGCTTCCTGCTGGGAGGATAGACAGATTCACTAAACATAGGTTGACAGGCTTCTTTTTTCTTCCCTTTCTTTTATTCCGCTCTACTTTCTCTGTACTTCCCATGCACTATCCATCCATCAACCTCAACATACATCCCTCCCTCTGTTCTACCCTTGCTATGTTTCTCGCTCTCTTGCTCCCCTTCTCTCGTCTTTGTCTGACTCCTTCCAAACTTACTATATTTTTCATTACCATCTGTCCTCCCCTCACCTCTCTCGCACCCCGTTCTCCCTCCTGCTCTCTCGCGCACACCCTCATCCAACCCTCCTTTCCTCCACCCAACTCTCCGTGTCCCTCTTCTTTAGCTCATGCAGCAGCAGGCAGCCATCATGGCAGCAAGCCACGGAGGTTACCTCACGCCAAGCGTGGCTTTCCCCGCCACACAGATCCACCAGATGGGGGCGCTCAACATCAACAGCCTCCCACCCACCCCTATGACCCCGGTGTCGGGTGAGTTTCATCAAACCCTGGGTGAGCACTCGGTTTCATTCCCTTTGCTTTTGTGAGTGTGTGTGTGTGTGGTTGTGTATGCGCATGTTTGTGGATTGGGGGTGATGCAACAAGCATCGCTCTTGTCTCTTGTATGCTTGTGTTAATGTCTTGCTGTTAGCGTGTGTAGGTTTTTGTGTGGGTGTGTGTATTTTTATATGCCAGTGAGGTTGTTATAGGTCAATGTGTGTGTGTGTGTGTGTGTGTGTGTGTGTGTGTGTGTGTGTGTGTGTGTGTGTTTGTGTATATTTCTGTATGTGCGTGTGCACAGCGTGAGAATAAAAAAAACAAAACAAAGAGCTGCGGCAAGGCCAAGAGAAAGGGTTCCCAGCTTACTGGTAATCCAAAATTATTCCACTGGAGAGAAGGAGAGACTAATATGAAGAAATACGTTCAATAGGATTTGCATGTTTATGTTGTTTGTGAATGCAGGAGATATTTGGGGATAGCAGCGGCAGAATAAGGAATATCAATAAGTAAGTTTACAGATAAGGTGCTAATTTCCCTGTAGTATTTTGACCTTGTGCTTTGAAGCACTTGTGCATGATCTGCATGCAGTTGGTTTTGTTTTCCATAACAAACACTTCCTATGCAGATACATTACAGAGGAAAGGGAAGGACTTTGAAATACCTACCCACTGCATAACATTTGCTTATTCAGCAGTGCTTCATTTTCCTTGAGACAGAGGAAACTTCAAGATTCTTTACTCAACAAAAGCATGAGCCGAAATAAATAATACAGTATCCAAGTCTTTGTTGTGCCTTGCTCACCTACTTTGTCAACACTGCAAGTACTGAGTTTTTAAGGTGATGACTTTGGTAACTTTAAACCAATCGGCGTCTGAGAGAGAGAGAGAGAGAGAGAACCACCATCAATGCAACAAGGCCTTTTTTTTATATTTTCTTTATAGCCATCACAGGATTTCAGCTTCTTACTACAAACCTGCTGCACTATATCAAATTCTCTCTGCACTGTGGTTCCTGTGGGGAAGAAAAACATTCTCATAAGTTATCTCATAAGGTATTCTGTTCACTTCTACAGCCACAGACACAAAGAAAGGACAATTTCTATTGTAAAAATCCTGTTTGGTTCTGCTTTACTTACAGTCACAACAGTCAGTTGAATTAAAATAAACAGGACAGACAGCAGATGTGAAAATCAATGCTACGGGACCCTTATTAATCACATGTCTCCACCCCAAGCCAGATAAACACATGTACATACAGTGAGATGATTGAACATACCAGTGGACACACATGAGCTGTGTGTACAGTATATCTGCAATAATTTTCAACATCGGGCAATATATCTAGAGAGGAGGCGCATTTGTCAAATATTCACGTTGATGTTTTCAGTGCAAAGTGTGCACTTTTGGGCGGGCATAATCAATCAGAGACAGTGATTAAAAGTGGAGCTCAGTCTTGCTGAGAAGCATCTTATTTTGATGGGCAAAGCACTGACAGTATGGCAATTCAGATCTTTGTGTTCTGCATGCATACCTGTATTTTGCAACACAATAGTGCTGATGAAAGATAGTGCAACCATATTGCAAGGAACTCAGTTTGTGTGTGTGTGTATGTATGCGCGCGTGTGTGTGTGTGTGTGTGTGTGTGTCTGTGTCTGTGTGTGTGTGTGTCTGATTGTATTGTTTGTGCTGCTTGTGTATCTCTTTTGAACTGTAGCCTCTCAGGAGCCAAAATCAGCGCCTTACTCTAAAAGGAAATATTGCTGAATTTTGTAAGATATTCTGTAAAAGCCAAACAAAACTACTTCTGTAAAGGCAATTTTGTATCAATTGCCAATGCCAGGAGCGAACAACTTGGCTTAGCAAAGAAAAATATGTTTGTGCCTCAGATACGCAGACCGAGGAGAGTGAAAGAAAGAGAAGTGAGCGCCTCCAAATCTGTGAATCAGATGTGTATGAAGTGGTGCCATTTATCTGCTTTCGGACATGCTTCTGTGTAAGCTACAGTCGACTGATTACCTTTTATTATTGAATATGATATATTATTAATCCTTGAGAGAAAGCATGGCTTGCGTGAATTTTCAAGGACTATCATAAATATGAAATGTTTTATTTCCCTTTTCTTCATTCATTAATTTGAGTGTGGCTGCCAGCAGCTGCAGGAGTGGTAGTCTAGCTTGCTGCTTTGGTATACACAGCTATTTTCTCTCTCCCTTTTCACACTTGTGGCTATGACTTATTTAGAGTTCATTGAAGGAATACATAACATTACTGGCAAGGCTGTCTGTATAAGTAGGCCAAGAGACTCTGACACTACTGAGAGACTGTAGGATGTCTGCCACGAGTCAGTGGAATAATTCATTGTAATATCAGAATCTGTTTTTAGGGTCTGGGAGCAGAGTGCTTCTGTGCTTCGACAGAGGGGTAATTTATGCATTAAGTTGTCTCATCAAGCAAATTAGAGAAACAAATCTATAAATTCTGCCATTTGCCAGCTGTGTCAAATGTACAAAAGCATAAAAGGTAGAAATGTTAATGTCCCCTTTCCTTCCAATATGAGAACAATTGCCAATTGATGGCTACACTGCCACCTTTCTGAATTACACACACCGCTCTGCATTAACATAAAGCTCCAATAGTAGCTTACTAGCTGAAAAATCCTGTCTGATCTTGAGGTAAGTATGTGACATTAATCTTTTATTTAAATGATCAGTATAACCTCTGCAACATAAAAAATCGTGTTTGTGACAGCAAGCTGAAGTACAAAGAGGCTCAGAGGTTAAGGGTGTTACTCTGAAAACAATGAGACATCCATTTGATCAACAGATGCAAAGCATTTAAGCTTGATGGTGCATAAGCCGTTTGCCAGATGGTTCAGCTGATTAGAGCATGTATCCTTACAATGATGCATGATGATGCTTTTTGAAAATAATGTTCACCAGGTGCCGCTCCCTGAGCGCCGCAGAAGAAATAAAAGTTAAACAAAACAAGGGAGAGAGAGGCAGGGCTGGAGTAGCAGTAAGAGAGAGACAGGGAGATAAAGAGGGTGAGGGAGGAGAGGAAGGAAGGAAGGAAGGAAGGAAGGAAGAGAGAGATACACGAATCCTGCTGAGTATATGTGGTGAGGCACACATAGTGTCAAGGATGCTTTGTTAGGATGTGAGAAGTGTGTAATCAAAGTCACTCTAATGCTCTGTTGCACGGTGCTGCCCTACACTGAAGATGTACATGCACAAGTACATATTACACAAAATATACTGCAGATGCTCCACAGCCAGAGACAACCCACTCACAGGCAGGCTGGATGTGCCACAACACCCCCGCTGGAGTCGAGCATGGTTACACCATTAATGCAGAACACTTCCAGGTGACAAACACCATGAAACTAATGAGCTGTTTGACATAGTGATCTTTCTCGATATGTGCACCTGTTCTCCACGATACACACATATATGGAGATATTTTATATTTTATGGCTAATTCTTAAACAAACAAACAATACGGGTAGCAAGGGTTAGAAATTAAATGATCAAACAAAACAAAAAAACGTCATCATGCTGAAGATTTTGCTGCTGAGTGACGTATCGCATCCAAGCTATTTGTGACTAAACACAGTGCTGTGGTCTCCTCAGAGCCAGATGAAACAGCTGGGGGAATGAACACCTGTGTGTCTTAATTAATGTTGTGACCTTGCATTTCAAACTGTAAAAACACACTGAATGTTGTTACTTTCTTTAAGACTTCCCTAGATTACTTTTACAATAACTTCATCTTCAAGGGCAAACATGTCCAGTTGCACAAAGGCCCATTGTCCCTCAAATTCAGATTTCAGTTTAAATCAGGCATGTTGCATCAGAATCATAACAAATCCCAGGAGCAGCAAAGTGAACAGCTTTTGTGGCAGCAAAAGGTATCCCTGTTCGTGGTGCATGCAAGTACTTTCAGAGAACGCAGCCAACGCTCTCGGCACGACCAAATCTGATTTGTGTAAGCAAAACTGAGCCTCGCACGAGCAGCAGAGCTTCACAAGCTGCCCAGCTGGTCTGCTCAGGGATCTGAAAGTCAGGCACATCAGTATGGTCAGTGCATTGTATGTACATTAGCCTCAAGAGTGGAGCAGCCAGCACTAGAGGCTTAGCTGTGTGGAATGTTGTATTTTGTGTATTTTTGTGTATTTTTCTATGTTGTATTTTATACAGAAAGTTAATGGTTCAGGTTTCACAGTCCACTTTTATCAGCTGAAGATAAATCCAAATACTTAATAATTACTGTTAATATTGCATGAAATTATTTATATATTTTAGGGGTGCGAACACACTGTGTACACCCTTAAAAGCTTTGAGGCCCAGTCTTTTATCTGTCCAGCACAGAACTCAGGGAGGGCATTTGCCCAGACATTTGGCGAAAGCTTTTATCCAAAGAGGCTTTGAGTGGTGCAGTGCCCATGGTGGAGGGAGCTTAGAAGGTCCAGCGGAGGTCCAGTGGTTGCTGTGCATTTTGTATAAGACCTCAACATCAGGGAAAACATAGCAGCCTCCTCCACTCCGATACTTCATAGGACTTTCTTTCAGTGTGAAGCCGACAAAGGTGACTACAGTAGGTGGAGGACACAGCACACCGATGCTTTATAGATTGTGGCTTGACTCTTTATGTTAGATTTAGTTGCAGTTCTCCTCAAAGCTCACATTTTTAGGCCTGCCCCTGATGAACATGATGATGAGGCATTTTGAGATTGACAATTTACTGTTCATTGTTACTCCCAGATGATTGAGCTCCTTTGTAGACACTATCTGGTAATCACTGAAATTTAGTTCCAGCTTTGATGGAATCTTTAGTATTATTATGATGATGATGGTGATGGTTGTTGTTGTTGTTATTATTATTATTATTAAGCAACAACACAAGACATACCTGCCAGCTAATTCTACTTACTAATCCAACAGCAAGAAGCCCAGCATGGCTTCTGTCTTTCAGCCTTTTATTTCAAGAAGCACTGTCAATCTCTAAAAGTCCCAGATTAACTCTGGTCCGACGACGTCTTGCTTGGTCACTCTTTCATTTTCTTTTCCTAGCTTCTGTCGTCCATGTCCTCCCGGGTCTTTTCGCCAATACTATTATATCCATAGAGGCTGCTGAGCCTGGTTACTTTCCCAGCTCCTTGGCCTGAAATCCTCCTCTTGCTGGTGGTCCAAAGGGCCTGCTAACATTGCTCTGAGCTCATAATCTGAGAAGCCTGGCTAACAAACTAGGCTAATATTAGCTAACGACTTAGTAAAGCATGCAGCTTGCACAAGTTTGGACCTGGAGCACAAAGTTACGCAGTGCAAGAATGGGTATACAGGGCAGGAATGACAGAGGCACCATTCACCTGTTTTCACCATTACATATCAGTGTAGCATCAAAATGATTTGAAATTTTATGGTAAAAAAGTTAGAAGAAAGAAAATGTTGCTCTAAGCGGAAAAGATCTATACATACAAGCAGCTGTGGATAGCATAATTGGTACAAATCACGCATTAGCTAACAAAGAACAAACTATACCTCAGTCACATTTAAAATTGTATTTTGATGTTGCAGTTAAATATGTACAGGACAAACACAATTTGGAAGTTCATTTAAATTTTATTTGCATCACAAATATTTATTAGTAATCTAAGCAGCAGTATTCAAAGTCACATAGTTTTTCTTGGTATACCAACTGGTTTGTGTAATATGTGCCCTTCCCATATTCAGATTTATTATTCATACCAGTCAGACATTTTCTCTTTGAATCTAAATGCATCACATTTAAATCAGTTAGATGAAAGCATCTGTTTTGAGTGCTTATTCCTTGCTCCAGCGAAAGACGGCCCTCGTGCTGGTAATGACTGCACTCTCCAGTATGGGTATAGCGTTCCTCGTTGATTTGAATGTATAATTAGCATAATAAATACTTCTGTCGCATGTGAAGACTTCTTTCATGAAGTAATCATCGCGAGGAGCAAATCAACAGTTTTCCCCTTGAAGAAACAGCCCGCATGAGCATGAATATGAATTCTGCTTCCATAACATAAATTTACTGTACGTGACTTACACATACACATACTGTTTAACAGTTTCTTTCTTGGAGGAATATGATAGTTAAGAGCTAGCTGTATATAAAATATGTAATCTGCCGTCCCATAGCTTTGTGTTCACCCGTGCCAGAGTGGGGGAACAACATGTCATTATTACAGGCCAATACACACAGCACACACTGACAGCCACATGTATATCGTCATTCTTGTGTGTGCATTGCAAACGGGCTATGAATACAATTTCACACAATGTCCACTGAGGTATAAAATGAAAATGTCTTGTTATTTTCTAGTTCAGGATAGTAGGAAATATTTCCCCATTTCAGTTGAGGAGAACATTCTCAGGGTGTGCTCGTGTTGGATATTGGGCCATTGTGACAGTGAGGATAAAGACAATGACTAGGTCACATGAATGGCTCTCTCATGTAATCATTGTTTTATTGGCCATGGTATTGGTCTTTTCCTCATATCATAACCCCATTTTGTGATCCAATACATGTATAACCCAGCTACTGTGGTATTTTCTCCCATTCAGTTTAACTTAGTTATTGTGTATAAATGTTTCAGAGCTTTACTTCCCTACAATATCAGTGCTGTCTTTATTACATTTATGACTCTTATGCTTATTCCATTTTGTGACATTTCCAGCATGATAACCTGACTGGACTTGGTGGCCCCAATCTGTTACTTCTGTCATGTGTCCTCCTTTACAACAGATGCCATGTCCAACTGCTGACCCTAGAGCTTATGTAATTGCATGTAAGGGGTCCGCACTACTACCACTGCTACTCCTACTATCACTACAACTGCTACACATACATGGACACACGCTCCCACAACACTGCTAAGCCTTGGAAAATGAATTTGCCTGATGATGGAGAGGGTGCATTATCTGGCGGTACAGTAGAATGCGTGTGGCCCGAGCAGACTAGCTGTCTCTAGCCCTCAGAATAGGAGCGGCAGTCTCCTGGGTCCTGGTAGGAGAATGGGCTGAAGCTGCAGTCTAATTCATCACAGCTCCGCAGGAAACAAGCAATCGCGGGGAGGCTTCAAAAAAAAAAAAAAAGAAAGAAAGAAAAAAAGAAAAGAAAAGAAAACCAGTGCAAAAGACACAACAGCTCTCACTGGACCCGGGCAATTCCCCTGGTCAGTGCAGTTGCCTGCCTGACTGTCAGCCACCTCATGACTTAAATGCTGAGGCAGGGAGAGAAGAGGAGAAGGAGGAGAGGAGAGGAGAAGAGAAATTGTAAAGAAGATGAAAAGCAATTCCATATGGATATGTAGATGATATTACTCACTGGCGGGAGGTTTCAGTGTGTGATGTACAGCATATTTACAGTGGCATTAGCATAAATCTCAGCGCATGTTATGTGTATACTGGATGTGATTGTTTACCCTATCTGGACCACCTCTCACAGGAGGTTCTTTAGTCAGGCACCAGATTGTGGGGATATGGCACGCTGAAGGGTTTCCGTGACGACCTGAGCTTTCTGTCCAATCAGGACGAGGGTTTCCAGATTGAGAGGTGGTCCTCAGGGGAGCTGTACTTCAACGAGCTTGGATGCTTTGCCACGGAGCATCCCTTTTAGAGAGACCATCACACAGTGAGATTCTGCTCAAAATGGGTACTTTGATGTTCCCGGCATAATTGGAAACACTTTCCAAAGGAGGGTCCTTTTAAAATGCATTGAATGAGAGAGGACAAGGAGCATCCAATTTCAATTCCACCCATGAACCATCCTGCAACTGCCTTTCAGGCATGCACCATATATGTTACGACCCACCCATTTGTCAAACTGCCAACTGTTGTTATTTTGTCTTTTTTTTATGATGTATAAAAGTAAGAGGCATCTTTGTGTTTTTGCTACCTGCTCGTTCAAGCAAATCTCCCTCTGTAATCTCTTTCTATTTAGTCCACATCTTTTTCTTTTTTTCTTTTTTTTTTTTCCTTTTTTTTTCCTCTCTCAGAAGTTGCATAGTGGTTTCATCATCCTGAGCAGTAGGTGCCAGCAGGGTATCGCACAAACATTACGGACAGGCTCATTTTTCACAGGCTGACTTCTCAGCTATCCTGCAGGATGTGTCACGACAAACGGCGGATATGTGACAGACTCACGTCGCACCCGTGTCCTTGCATTAGAGAGGAGATGCAGTGTAGCTTGTGGTCACAGGGTTTGTGTGTTTGTGGGAGTGTTGCAGTGTGTGTGTGTGTGTGTGTGTGTGTGTGTGTGTATGAGCTGCTGCTTGTGCTGGGGTTTATGCGCAAGTGTTTTACTCTCTGGACACATTAGGAAAGCATGTCTACATGTACACTTACTGTTCTGTCGTATGATGTAGAGCGTGTAGATAGACTGCTTCTGATCAAGTAACAGTAAACGTTTTTTTTTTTGTTTTTTTTTCCCAGCAGGCCTCAGTTCTCCACCAGCCAACATCACCACCTCCGCCGTGCCCAGCATCGTCACGCCCATCGTCAACGGATTCACCGGCATCCCTCATCAGCCTAACGGACACCCTGCTGTGGAGACTGTGTACACCAACGGCCTGCCGCCCTACTCCACCCAGAGCCCCACCGCTGCGGACACCCTCCAGCAAGCCTTCACTGGAGTACAGCAATACACAGGTGTGAGACAGGAACGCTCTGTTTATTATGCTATATTTCTGAGATTTTACAGTCTGCCGTAAATGCTCAATGTGTAGCAGCTACGGGACAATTACTGCAGAGTAACTAGCTCGTGAGCGTGAGGCTGTATGTGCTCAGATAGTGTAAGACATTGCCTTAGAACATAACATCAGAGAGCCTTTGATTACACATGTTATGCTTGTGTGATCGACCTTAAGCATCCTTGACACCATTCTCTGTGGGATCCCCGTTTTTACACTCCTCTCTCTTGTACTCTTTATCTCGCCTGTCTCTCTCCCTCTCACTAACTCTCTGCAGCGATCTATCCAGCCACCACACTGACTCCCATTGGCCAGACACTGCCCCAACCACCCCAGGTCATCCAGCAGCAGCAGCAGAGAGAAGGTGAGGGTGAGAGAACATTATTACTTTTATACTTCACACATCTCATCCTGTGTAATAGACATATAAAGAAGACGAGCACAAGAGACCAATATTACTTTAGCAGCATACACACCTCATTCTGTGTAATACATATATAAAGAATGTGAGGGTGAGAGAAGAATATTACTTTAACACCGTACACATCTCATTCTCTGTAATAGATAAATAGAGTGGAACGGCTGAGAGAACACATCTCACATCTCATCTTAGGTAATAGATATATAAAGCACGAGGATGATAGAACAATGTTAATAACACTATATTATACACTACATCTTAAAAATAGGTTATATATTGTCTACATAGGCACATGCTTTTTTTTTTAACACAAGTAATAATTCAAGCTTGTATAATAAAATTCCGAGCTGTGAGAATAATGGCACTGCAACCCAGATGGAAAAATTAAAATTAATGAAAATGTTAAATGTTGGGTTACAAGAAAACTGTGGCAGCTTACGTGAAGATAAAGTAACTCACAGCGTTTCCACGCACACCTGCTGCAGGTTTACACAATAATAATAAGCTGAAGTTGTGTAAGTTGCAGTTAATTGTTAACAGCAGTTATTTCAGCTCCGTCTTGAATTTTATGTTTTTATTTAGAAAATGTATAGATAACTGTGACAGGCCGTAGGCGTGTAAGTATGACTGAAGGCCGCATATGAAGTTTTTTAACGTCGCAGACATGACAGGTTTGATCTCTTTTTTTTTATCAGCTTTGCTCAGCTGTACCCAAGTTCAAAAGCACAAAAGAAAATTGTAACTGCACAATCTTTTTCAAATAAACTGGGGAGCAAAGGGCAGCTGTCAGGCAAACACAATGCCCCCTGACAAACCTCACCACAAGTCATCCCATGGACCTGTGAAACCACCACTGGGTCACAGGAGAGATATAATATAGAACTTTATTTCTTAAAAAACGAGTTAGGGAGATTTCTTTTGGAGTACTATGTCTTTCATATTCTCATTTAATCAGAAAATAACTTTTAAATACAATCTGCACTGTATCAGCAAATCAAAGCAAATATTCAATTAATTTTTGTGTGTTTAAGGCAAGTTATGTTTTATCACTGATAATTTCACAGACAGTCCTAACAATCTATTTCCACTTATCTTAATTTAGTCGACATGAAAGACTGCATAGATCAAAATGACAAATTCACAGCTCACTCTCTGTCTCTCTCTCTCTCTCTCTCTGTCTGTCTGTCTGTCTGTCTGTCTGTCTCTCTCTCTCTCTCTCTCTCTCTCTCTCTCTCTCTCTCTCTGTATCCAGGTCCTGAAGGTTGTAACCTGTTCATCTACCACCTGCCACAGGAGTTTGGAGACAATGAACTCATGCAGATGTTTCTGCCCTTCGGCACTGTCATCTCCTCTAAAGTTTTCATGGACCGAGCAACCAACCAGAGCAAGTGCTTCGGTAAGTTTCTCACTGCCAGCTATGAAGTCTGCAACACACAACACATTGTATAAGATTATGGGACTTTTACTTTTGCTCTACATTTTACTGACTTCTCCTTAGATAAAGCTTATAATTATATTCATTAATTATCATTATTATTTGTAAATTAATGGCATGGTCTGGATGTACAGGTGTCTCCTATAACTTAAGAAGTAAAGAAGTACATAAATGTCCACATTAGTTATTTAAATAAATATATTCAAGGACAACAAAATTAGTTTTTGCAGTCTGGTCTGTTTTTTTTGTTTGTTTGTTTAAATATTCAGACATTAGTGGGTGTTGTGTAAAAACTCACAGCTAAGGCGCGAAGCTTCATAGTGAAAGTTTTATTTTCACAATCATGGAAGTTTTTAGTTTCATACCACACGCCAAACAATAGGCGTTTGTTAAAAATAAACGTTTGTTTAGGCGCAGTAGATTTTGATGATGTTTGACAGCAGCCAGACAAAGAAGATTGAATGATCTCACCTCTGACTGACTGACCTTAATTTGCATCTTGATGACTGTTGTGTTTTGGCGTCAGTGTTATAGAAGAAGAAGGGAAAAAAAAACTCCTTTGAATACATTGTAGCCAAACTAGCCATGATGTAGTCAATCAGAGCCAATGTCCCTGTTTCTGTTTGGCAGCTGTGTGACCTGAAAACCTCAAGGTGCTGTATCAGCATCCACATCACCGTTCTGTAACCCCAATATCTGTCAATACCCTCACTGCAGAGGCCGATTCACACACCTCCACGCCTCCCGTCCGATTTAGCTCCATCAGCCTACACACACCAACATGCCCCAGGGCTTATACAAACTTTGAGGAGGCAGGCAGCAGGGATGGCGGCAGGGGGGTGGAGGGAGGCAAAGGACAATTATGGATCAGCATTTGTTTTCACTTCAGGGAACCACAGAACCCTGGGCAAAATTGATCGCCAGTCCTGTCTCCCTGGGGGGACTTAATAACATATAAATTCATGAAAGAAGAGCTATTTGCAGTATTGACTTATACACTATGCATTTACAACATAATGTTAGGCCTGGGGAAGGAGGGAGCACACTGGTGTAATTAATCTAGAAAGGAGAAAGAGTGGATAAACTTAGATTGATGGTGTGCAAAAGACAGGAAAACAGAGAGAGAAAGCCACGCTTGTAATGTGTGACAGCGCTGAGTGGAGGGCTCGGAGCTCTAAGCCTGCATCTCGTCTCCATCTCATCTCTGCTCCCAGCCCCAATGTGTTAACCTGATGGTGGGTTAGGAGGTCACCTCCTTTCCCTGCCTCTACACTTTCTTCAGACTCTCATACAGCCCTCCTCCACACTGCCCAGCCTTCGCCCTAATGGGCCAAGCCAGAGCCAAGCAGGCCAGGCAGACATCTCTCCCAGGTGGCTATGGACGTGGAGAGGCTCCTGCTGTTTTTCACGGGTCATCGACTGTTCCTAATGACACCACAGACACAGGGGAGCGCATCAAGCGGAGACACACTCCGCTGCAGTTTCTGGTCACTGAATCCTCAAGGCTTTATTTTTACACATGATGAAAACAGGATGTTCAGCATAGATTTGAGGAGGGGTGTATCATGGGGGAAATGCACTGAGGGGTTTTTGTGTCTGCGGCAGACTTGTCTCCTTATGATGAACTATGTTTGCTCTTGTTTTGCTCGAACTACTTTGCACACTGACTTGTGCTCATTCATTTTGGTATTTTGGGCTTTCTAGGGATGTCATGAAACTATGTTGGAGAGGATATTATAAAGTTTAAAACAGGAAAAAATATATAGGGATGACCTGATCATCGTACTGATAATGAATGGACTGGAAGCGGCTAATCTGATTATAGCTATTTCTATGACATTAGTGATTCATTCATATTTCATTAAATCCTTCAAAATCAGCAGTTGCGTCCTTCTTAACCTTCAAGATCTTGACTGTCTCAGTCGTTTGCATGCCTCAGTGAAGGATCACAGAACAGCTTGATACTACATGTCCTCCAGACAAAAACTGTCAACCAGGAGACAACATCGCAAGAGTGATGCCTTATGACAGTTACACCCCCACACTTGTTGCATCTATTTTAGCTGTTGCGCTTGATTAGGAGTTGTGCAACAAGAAGCAGCTGGTCAAAATCCAATTCTAACACATCGGCGTACACTGTGGACATATTAAACTCTTGTTCAAAACTTTGCTTTAAAAAAAAACAACTCTCTATCACACTATCACAGGCACTGTGCTAGACAGCCTAAAGGTGCTACCTGCCTCAACAACGCCATCTAGACTCCTTCAGGAGGAAATCTTTGTTTATACCTCTCATCTTTTTTCCATAGCAGTTTTTTTTTTTTCTGACTGCTACTTGATTTGCAGTAGATATCATCTCTAAATATTGACTTCAATCCTCATGTCAAGCTTGTCTTGACACTCATAATTACCTTAATTCTCAACGGGGCTAATAAACTCGTGTGTTTTCACAGGCTTCGTGAGCTTCGACAACCCTGCTAGTGCACAGGCAGCTATTCAAGCCATGAATGGCTTTCAGATTGGGATGAAGAGGTTGAAAGTCCAGCTAAAGAGACCGAAGGATGCCAGCCGCCCTTACTGACACAGCCTACCTTCAGTATTCATTGCAGCAGCACAGGTGAGCCCGTCAGAGTCCCGTCACCGGCTCAAGATTTAGATCCTCTGCATTGTTTCAGTTGGTTTTGTCTGGCAGGTTGATTTATTTTATTTAACAGCTTGTTTTCTTAAGTGTTAAATTTACTTTCTCCTCAGTGAATGTAAAGCTAAATATATTAACGACTCGACAGTTTTTCTATCTACAGACATGTAGAAAACTATGAGGGTATGATTTTATATGCGGCACAGCAGGATTATTAATTATAGGAAAATCTGTCATCATTGTGATTGACAAAGATTGATTGGTGTGCCAATGTGGGTTAGCTCTCTCCAGACCATTACACTGATATAATAGAGCCATATTGAACTATCCAAAGTTTAAAGAAATGGATCTTTGGAATGACAGTTTAATGAGCAGTGAGATCTGAAATTGCCTTTTTTTTTTTTTCCTTTTTTCTTTTTCTTCTATTTTTCAGGTTTTAGAGGACACGTGAAGATATCTCGGAGGAGTTAAACTTTTTTTCTTTGAAAGCAAAATATGTTTTAAAAAAATCAACACATAAGGAATTTTTGAAGACATATCAGCATTTACTTATGAAGATATAGGTTACGGCAGAAAAAGAAGATGCGAAAGAGGAGGAAGCACTTCACCGGGGGACTTAACAGTAACAGATGGCACAGTGCAAGAAAGACGAGAAGAAAAAAAAAAACTGAAAAAAGATGTGATGAGTCTGAACAACAGAACTTTTTCTTGTTGAGACTTGAATTGTTAATTAAGCAACAAACTAACAAACAAAAAAGCAGCAACAACAAATAGATTTCTATATACATATTATATACACATATATATAAGGAAAGAGGCGCTTGTGGCTTTTACTGTACTGGACAAATGAGGGTTAAAACTTGAAGATCAAGAAACACAGTGGAAAAAAAGAAGCTATTCTATACGTCCACTGACAGACTTTCTTTCTCTTTCCCTCTTTCTCTTATTCTCTCACCGTCTCTCAGCAAGCGCAGAACTATGACTCTTGGAGGTCACTGAGGTTTCCATTAGCAACAGTAGAACTGCAAATCTTTCACCCCTAAGGGACCAAAGGACCAAACATTTTTATTGTTCTGAACAGTAATATATAGTATTAATGATACTAATACTACAAACTACTACTAATAATATTACAAGTTAAACTTAAGAAGAAATACTAGCTTCAGGTTGAAAAAAAAAAAAAAGAGGAAAGGGGTTTTGGTTTCTTTTCCTTTTACATTTATAGCTACTGGGTTTGAAGATATTAAAACAAAACAGAAAAAAAATGTATAAAAAAAAAATAAAGCTATACTAATTTAGTGGCGTAGAATATGTGGGTTAGACGTTGATTCGGGCATGTTCAGATATGTTATTTTGCCGCTCATTGCTTTTCATCCACATCACAGCATTTCATCTCAGAGGTGTGATCCATCGGCGTTATTGCGTCGGTAGAAGGAGAAAACAGTCTCGTAGTGCCAAAAGTGACACAATAACAGCCTCTTAAACCAAACGTTACTGATCTACAGTGTATTAAGCCACGCCACGCTGTATTCTGCTCTTGCCGGCGCGTCGAAATTCCATAATTGAAGCAAGAGTCATTCCGTGTCATCATTAAAGCCTTGATATTACAGATAATCTGACCATAAAGCACTGTGGTAAAAGTGCCACCCGGCTGAGCTGGATACGCAGCAGTAAAACAGCGCAGCATCTGTAACTGCTTAATAAAATATACAAATGAGCCTGACAGCAGTTGTAAAAATTTCCATCGGCGTGTCACTGTGGTCCCTGCCGGGTCGTGCCCTCTCCCGCTGCCAAGCTCCTCCAGCTGCTCTCAGCAGGCGAGAGCAAGACTCCCCTCCTCTTTCTCCTCCCCCTTTCTCTCTCTCTCTCTCTCTCTCTCTCTCTCCTCTCCTCACCTCACCTCCAAGTGCCAGCATATCTCTCTCTTAATAGGGACCATCAGTTCACGGGGGCCGAGAGCTAACCCACAGCATAATTAGGATAATGATAATATTGATCAGATGGGGAGCAGCACCGCGGGGCAAGAGATGCGCAATCAATTACACATTGGCATTTCGAATGAATTGACTGAGTGACAGTCTATTTTTCTCTCAGTGGCTGGATGGGAGTCTTTTCACCCACCCCTCGCGTACTGTCTTAGAGGGGATCCCAAATCTGACGGAGGCAGCATCTCCTGCGGGGACACTTAAATCTACGTCATCATCGCAACGGAACAGAAAAGTTGAGAGATTTACATGGCTGTGACAGGATCGGTATATAGTGTTTAGAGTAGATTGTACAAGTTCTTCAGTGAAGAGCAGCTGTATATATTTTTTTTTTTCCAAAGGGTATAATAGCACAGTAAGAGCTTGTACACGGTGAGGAACAGCCTGGCATTACCAGCCTTAGGAGGTCAAATTAAGAGCAAAATGATCCATCAATTAGACAGCAGCAGGCCTGTAAGTGTAGCTGCTACAGCTGCTGCTGCCTCAACAAGACGACAGCTTACCATTAGCGCCGGTCACACATGGCTCCTATGCAGTGTGGTCACGACACATCACACAGTATCAGATGTGATTAATTAACTGAAGTGGCGTCATCTGTGGTGATGCTTTTTTTTAAAAAAAAAACAAAACACACACACACACACACACACACATACACAGTACATCTGAGATGAAATCTGTCTTTCATGACTTCTTTTTTTTTTCCATTTCACTCTCAGATTTTTTCAACTTCAACATTGAGTTGTCTTTTAATTTGTTCTTCCAACATGCCATTCGTTGACTCGCTTTGCTCTGAAGCAGCTTGCCCCTCAGGACCTCAGCGCTCTGATCATTGCTCTAAACATTACAAACATCAGCCCTTCAGTCATCGAATCACACTGCTATGGCTCTATGGCCCCATCCACACATGTAGAAAACAGGACTACTACGCCTCTGTAGCCTGATGACTGTGTCTTTTAGTTTTACTTTGGCTCGCCACTTAATTTGTAGGATTACCGCTTCACAGGACCAGTATTATTAGAAAGGGGGTGTTTAATTCCCAGGAAACCGTTAACAGATATTACCCACATGTTCTGTTGCGGGGAATACACAGATGCTGCAGAAAAAAATGCCTTTTCTTATCATGAATTGCCAAATTATGCAAACATATCCACTGCATTTCCTCATCCTAAAACTTCAACTGTGTGCCAGATTCCTTGAAAATGTAAGATTTCTTATATAAACGTGTTAATTTCCAGAAAATACTGATGAGTGGGAAGAAATATTTGATTATCTGATGTATAATATTGTCAAAGGACGGTCAGTTGAGGCTGTAATGATGTAGAATAGGGTTTTCCAGTCAAAAGGTTAGATTTCATATATATTTGCCAGAAGACAGCTTCTTTTCCCCTGGTGAGTTACTGTTAGTTTCCTCTCTCCTGTCAGGGCCCAGCAGCTTTAGGAAGCTGTGATATATGCTCTCCTTTCCCGGGGCCATACAGGGCCTTATAAACCCACTCAAAAATCTTTTCTTATGGGATTTCTACTGGAGAGTTTTTTAAATTATTAAAATCAAATTAAATTTGGCCTTCACAACAGCTTGGGTAATGCAAATTAAAGATGCCAGCTGTGGCTGAAATGTAATGAGTTTGAAAAGATGTTGAGTTAATTTCATTCTGCCAAGGAAAGGGGGGAAAAAAAATGAAATTTGATCGAATGCAATTAAAACAGTGAAGGTTTGTGGATGGAGAAGAGAGTTTCAGTGTAGTGCAAAGCCTGAATATACATATCTACTGTGAAATTTAGAAAAGGGTAATGAAATGACTGAAAGCTAATTGAGTTTAACAATTTTGAACTGACTGAAAATCCACACACAAAAAAAGTCAGGAAACAGCAGCACCGATTCCAATAGTGTTATAATTAAGCTGCATGTGATCAAACTAACGTTTATATTCTGCATTAATTTTACTTTTGCATCCATTTTTTTTATCAGTTTTTAAAATATTTGTCATCCTACCATGGTGCCCTTTCAATCTCTGAGCATGCTCAACGGGGGCTGGGAGGGTTAAAGATTATGATTATGGTACTACTCGTATTAACAATATGATTCTTTAACTATGGTTTGAATGCTAAGGATAGTAGCTTATTATAAATATGAAATCTGTATATTATGGAAAATCAGCACAGGACCTTCCTTTGGATACATATAGGTTTAGGGTTTGAAATGGGGGAGGGGTCTTGGGGAGGGAGAGGGGTTATCGCTTTATAAAGATGTTAACTTTCTGGTTTCTCAGCACAAAGCATTCAAAAACATATAAACAGCAGTATGGAGTCTGTGAAGAAGACTTTACTGACACACAGGGCGCAAAAAGAGGAATCTCAGTACTATTCTTTAAACCTGGAGGAGAAAATGCAGTTTTGCAGGTTGTATTTCTTTTTTCTTATTTTTTATTTAATAAAGGAGAGCGCCACCTGTTTTTGTGGCAGCGTCAGTACAGCATGGATTAACTGACAGGGAAAGCAGTATCTTTTTATAAAAAAAAACTTTAAAAAAAAACTATGTGTTCTGTATTAGCCTGAGAAACCAAACATTTTTTCCCCTGTTGAAATTTCTTAATACTTGCTGCTTAGATTACTTCATATTAACGATTGATGATTTAATAATTTTATAATTATCGGGTCAAGTGTGTAACTTGATGTTTATTTATTTATTTATCTATTTATTTTATTTATTATTTATTTATTTATTTATGATTTGTTTTGCCACTTTTCTTTTCTTTTCTTTTCTTTTCTTTTCTTTTCTTTTCTTTAATGGTTATGGTAAGATAAAGATATGTATCAAAAAGAAACGCTTATTGGGGCTTTTCTCTCTTTCTCTCCTTTTTTTCCAATTTTACAATAAAAATTCAAACTGGATGTTTTGGTTTCTCACAGTTGTATTGAATGAAGTGCTGAACCACAGTGCATGGGGAGTTGTTGCACAAGGATTTACTCCCCTCGGCATCTTCGAGGACCATGAAAGTGTGCAGAGTTCACCACCTGTCTGTCACTGATGCCTCTTAAGCGATGAAACTGCGGCCATAAGGTCACCGCCCGTTTACAGGATAACCAGGTTACTGTTGCACGTCCACAGCTTGAACTTTTTTAAACATTTTGTTTACACATATCTCTCTCACACTAGGCAGGATTCATGGTAAAACACCGGAAGCTTCAGGAGAATAAATGTACCCATTTCATACTCGTATAGGAACCCACCGTTGCAGTACGTAGGATGATTTGGATTATCTGTCACTGTGGAGACTGGAGGCTTTACCAGCCAGCAGGTCACCTGATGCTGCTCTGCTGCAGGGAGACACACTACTACTACTGAAATATGTGTCAGGACATATAGCACGGGGACAGGATCCAGAAAGAAAACTATGCCACATAAACATCACACAGTTGGGAGGTATCACGGATCATTGAAGAGCTGTAAGAGGAAGACGGGCGAACAAATAACATTAAGGTTTTGACAAGCAGGAGGCAGTAAATTGAAAATAAGGGAGGCATCACTAACAGCAGCAGCGCTTTGATGCCAGAAGCCAAAATGTGATGCAACATCTGTCGACAGTTGACTTGCCTGTCCACCTTGTAATCATCGTCTTCGTACATCACAAGTAGCTGTAGCAGCATCAGCAGCGGTGCAGCTGAGACGCCACGTTCACATTTTGAAGAGGAGCGACGGATACGAGAGCGAGAAAAAAAAAAAGAATGGGAGGGACAAAAAAAGTAGAGGCACTGGCTCATGAAATAAATTGTCCCAATTACAATAAAGTGTGGCTCTTGGTCAGTGTGCACGGCAGGCAGTTCATCTTTATTACAATCAGTTAATGAAAATCAATCCCCCTCCTGATAAACTCTTATCTCCACGGCCTTTGCTCGCCCCTCGTGCGGGGAGATAATAAATTAGGGTAATATTGCCTTTGATGAGGGAGTGAATTGCAAATTATTGTAACTTTCCAAGATTTATGATGCAGATGCTTAATTTCCGAGCTGGGTTTTTCGGGGCGTCAGGGTGCTGGGGGGCCATTTGTTAAAAGTTTGGTGACACAGACTCGTTAATAAAAATACACACTCAGACAACCAGGTGTTCTCTACTGTTACAGTAGCAGAGAAAGCACTGCTGAAATGGCAGGAAACTCCTGGCTTGTAGGATTTGCAGGCTGGATTTTCCTTCACACGTGGTATTTTACCTATAACGGAAAAATACATATGAAGAGGCAGAAACCCAGGGGATACAACGTGTTTACTAAAGTAGGACTGCCAATCATACGGTATTATTCCCCCTCCCCAAGAATCTCTATCACACAAGCCAGGAGCCTATGATTTGATATGTAGGTCAATACCCATTCTGGAGTGAGCCAGTGGGTGAGATATGTCTAGTTGCTCGCTGTCACTCTGATTATTGAGGAGACACAGAAAGATTGAGTTGGTCAGGTATGAGAGAGCCTGCGGTATGAGATAGCTGTATAATCGCTGCGACTAGAGCAGTCTAAAAACCACACACACACGCACACACACAAATGAGTAACTTCTTGCTCTTTGTTCTGCGGCAGTGACCCATGTAACAGGGTGTTAATGTATGTGTATGTTGAATGTCTTCTGCCCGCTGCAACAATCAGACTCTTGAGTGCATCATTAAGCAAAAAAAATGCTTCTGCGAGAGGGGGTTAGAGGGGGGTCTTATGAGTCGTCAGGAAACTGAAGGAGTGATGCGAAGGTGATCGTTTAAAGGAGCCACTTGTGAAACTGAAGGCAAACACAATCTCGCAGGAGCAGTCGAATGAGTTTACAGCCTCATGGCCGGTCGAACATCACATGCATCATTTGGCATCAATAAATCGAGGCTAAACAGCTGAAATGCAACAAAAGATACCGTTTGAGAGTCTTTGCGAGATGTTTTGCACACGTTTCATCCTCTAGCTTGAGCTTTTTATTAACATCATTATCCTGTAATAGCTGGATATCATCTCTAACTTGAGGCACGGCGCCTTAAATATCAATATCCAAGTAATTTTAAGCACCCTGGCGCTCTGAGCGCTTGATCATCTCGTGATACAAAAGTCTCCTCATCAAGGCCACCTCATTTAAGTCTGAGGAACATCTTGCATTAAGACAGCCATCAATCTATCCATTATCAATCAAGGCAAGGACTCACACACCACTATCTATTTATCTTGCCAAGTGCTCTATTAATATCAAATTAATTTCCCCATTGAGAGTATCAATCACTCAAGTAGTTTTTCTCTCAACTCATTAGCTTGGTAATTGTCCTTGTTTACAGGGAAAAGTCAAGACAGGATGGCTGGAAGAGGAGTGGACGAGCAGTCTACGCAGGCTCGAGCAGTTTTCCTGCAGACCTGTGCTGCTACATCCTCCCTGCTAATAAACATGGACGGGACTCCTTCAGACTGTCAAGTGTTGACCTCGGAAGATTTGACATATTCTTCATTTCCAATTTTTTTTTTTTTTTTAAAGAAAGTTTTCAATGTCAATCTACTTGTTTAATAAAAAATAAATAAATAAATAGAAAGGAGCTCCCAAATTTGAGATGTTCTGAAGTTGTCAGGGATCTCACCGTCTTTGAACAGACTGAGAGGGCGCTCTCACATGGGGTTATTATATAAGGCTTGTGCTGCCTGACAGGCCCGTCAGATGGCTGCATCTCCGCAGACGACATCAATCAAGACGAGGCCGGAAGCTTTTTAGCTTTGTTTCAGATTATGAAGCAAACGGAAGGACGCGCAAACACAGTTTACATGTCATCAGCTCAGTTTACAACTCGACGATTAGAGTCATCTATTCAGATAATGGATGAAGTGAGAGGAGCCCAGTGGTGGAAGGAGGGTTTGCTGTAACAGAACCAGGACAACAATGTAAAAAATACTCGATTACAAGTCCTGCATTCAAATTCCAACTACTGCAACACGTAATTAAAGTATGCAAAGTGCTTTTTCTGCAGTACGACGTCCTCTGTGACTGACGTATTAATATATTTAACATAATTAAATTGTTCTTTAAGCAGCTTTTCGCTGGTGTACTGTTAACTTTATATACAGGAAGGTGGTTTAGACCTGTGGTTCAGGCCCCTCCACAGGGTCACAGCAAATCTGGGGGATTGTGAGCTGATTAACAGGACAGAAAAGAAGAAATTTGTCTTTAATATTCTCTAATATTTGCTTTATTATCACTGGCTCTGTGTTCAGTCATAATATGAAAAGTAACTAATATCTACAGTATGTTTGTGGGGTAAAAAGTACAATATCTGCCTCTGAGATGCAGCATAGTAACAGTATAAAGTAGCATGAAATGGGATGACTTAAGCCCATCAACACTGTGAGTAACTACAGTATTTTAGTACTTAGTTACTTTCCACCAGTGGCTGCCTCCTCCAAACAGCTGTGTGAGTTTTTTACTGTTCTTCATGCCTCTCCATCGCTCTCCTCTCCTCCTAATATTAAGCATGAGGTGATGAAGTCACCCAAGGAAGACTGGATTCAGGCCGGGAAGGTGCTTCACACATAATGGGTGAAAATGGTGACACGTTTCATTGGCCGGCTCCTTCTCGACTCACTGTGGTGTCTTTATATGAAGAAATGGGACATGGAGAGATTAAGTATGATTGGACGTGTGACGAAACGCGCTGTCACTCACTAATGTTAAGGACTAAGATACTTTGAACTTAATTCAAGATTCTAAATTAAATCTACTAATTATAGAGCATTAATTCTTAATGTCCTCACAAGGAGTGTGCAGGAGATTTCTTAATTGCGTTTCTGATGCCGATAAAACCTGATCGCATCCCTCCCTCTCTCTCTCTAATCACAGCACTCATTGTTCACGTATAGTGCAAATATCAGCAGAGTGAGTGTGTGTGTGTGTGTGTGTGTGTGTTGACTTTAACCTGGTGTTAACCACAGACTAAATCCTATTTGGAGCCATGCAGCGCTCTGGCAGACAAAAGCAAAGCCAGCAGCCAGCTCAGCACTCAGAGGTAACATTTACACAGGGGACTGAGAACATACTGTGGATCCCTACAGCTACACAGCCAGCTTGTCAAAACTGTCTCTATACTACGAGCTGTCAGGCCTTATGGACTGAGGACCCCACCAGGACGCAGGTGGTATTACAAAGTATACAGTCACGAAAGGTAAAAAAACACTTTCCTATTAATGCTCATACGGCTGGTTACACTGTAATCTACCTTGTCCACAGTATCAGGTGTGAGAGTGACAAAAAAAAAAAACAGACGTTGATCCAGAGTGTCCAACACTTTAATACAGAAAATTTCATATACAACACAACGCATATTAGTTTACTTTTCTTACAATGTCTCAAAATAAGCTACTGAACACAACAAATGTAAAACATATTACACTTAAAACATCTATACACAGGCAAATGTACACAATATAAAACACATATATACACTCTTTTAATATATTATTATATAAAGATTTTTTTTTTTAAACCTTTAAAACTGGAAGCCAAACAGCTTGAAGAGGGAGTGTTTCACAGAAGATGAGAACCAAGAGAACTGTTGAATATCAAACTGACACATCATATATTATGGATAGGTAGTTTTTACATACAGTTGTTGGATCCTGTGTATTTAACATGCCAATTTCTGAAACAACAGTTGAAGCAGACGAAGAAATAACATTTAAATACACAAAACTCGCTGTTAAAACCGTTAAGTGCTACTGAAATGAACTGGATTATACAGGATCGAGAAGCCACGGCGCTCTGCGCACAAACGGCTCACACACACACAAGTGTGGAGTTGTGTTATGCAGCTTCACACGTGGCGGAGTGTTTGGAGGCTGTGCATGTTCTCGGTCAACATGAAATATTTACAATAAACTTGTTTTGTTCATAGCTGCCTTGATGTCAGCGCGTACAACTGTGAATTTAACCCATTCAACTCGCTCTACACCAATTTATAACGAGTGCGTGGAAGTGTGTGACCACGCTGACCTCAGGCCACGTGATCTTATGCATTTAAAGTATGTCTTGAAATGATGCGACCCATGTGGGAATCCACAAAAAAATGTAAAGTGGGAAAGAAATTGCATCTTTTATGATAGTGAAATCCTTCAAATGACAAAAACAGAAAAAGATCACAACATTCACAAATCCCCCACCCCGCCCACGCCCACGCCCTCCCCTCCAAAAAAAAATTACAAATACATGTCTGAGCTCTAGTCACTCTTTCCTCAAGCTGGTGATGCTTCCACGTTCTGTTTGTCTCCACGTTCCTCCGTTTAAAAAATCATTTATATTTATTATTTTTTTTTTTTCACAAAAGCAGCAGAACGAGGAGTAGGACTGAGAGCAGGGAGCCGTTGGCGACTGCTGCTGCTGCTGCTGCTGCATGTGACACCCCTCGGTTGGAAAGACGAGGAGTCCTCGGGGAGTTCTGCTTCAGTTTACTGGGCGGCAGCGCCTTTAAATCCTCCAGGGCGCCGTAGGCTGCCATGGAGAACTCGGGGTCTCCTGTGGTCAGCAAGTCAAACACGCAGGACTGAAAGTACACGTCCTCCACCTGCAGAGTCTCTCTACACTTGGCTGTGGCTCTCTCCACTGTGTAGACCTGGTGAGGGGGCCGCAGAGGACCCAGCTCTGTGCTGGTGCCCTGCGCGCGGGACTGCTGGCTCTGACGGCCCAGCGTGTGCTCTTTGATGAGCTCATTGCGTGGACAGCCGTGCAGGCACAGCTGCAGGCCGCCATTGTCCTCCGAGAAGTCCAGGGTGTCCTCTGGCATGCGGATGGCAAAGGTCAGGTAGCTGCCCACACGCCGGACGATGATTGAAGTGCCGATGTAACGGGCCTGTATCTTCACCTGCCGGCCCACCCCAGAGCCGCCGCGCTCGACGATGGTCAGGCTGCCGCTCTCGCCGCCACTGCGGGTCCCGTCCTGAAAGGCCAACGGCAGATCTTCTGTGGTGGCCTGGTACACCTTCTGATCTGTACAGCCGTGGTAGGACTTGAAGATCACTGTGATCTGAAATAAGAGGAAAAGATGAGATCAGTAACATTTAAAACACTAAATTTATTTTATTACGTAACAGCTTGTATAATATTCCTCATGTAAAGCAGCTAAACGAGCTACTAGGTAATACCACTTGAAGCCACACGGTGGCAGCAGGAACCTGCTGTAGAAGGTCTTCATGGTCCAGACAGGCCTTTTAAAAGAGTGACAGCGATTTTCTCCCTCAGGCCAATTCATAACTACTGCAAAATGTTCAGGGGGTTGCCGTCAGTGACCCGCTGGATCGTTCAAACAAAACCACAAACAAAACCACTGTGTGGTCCTCACTATCACCAGTCCTTTACTACCTAAAACAAGAAGAAGAACTGCACTAATCTTCACACACGACACGGTTTCATAACAGCCTCAAAGTCTCCATGCATCTTCCCAACACTTCTCCTACGCTGGCACTGCTCGTGCTTACTCAATGACTGACTGTGATTTGTATTCCAGCTGAGCTTTGAAAAATTGGGGCCTAACCTCTGTTTCTTCAAAGTATCTTGACAAAGCGGTGGCTGTGGTTAAGTTTACACTTACAGGGGGATACTGTATTTGATGGATGATTTCCTGCCTTAAGTCTGGCAGTTGAAAACAACTCCAAAAAGCATGATGGGGGTATGCGGGTGCTGGCACAGACAATACCCACACTGCAGGGTTTGCATTAGGCTACGCAGCCAGAACTCGCTGCAAAACTGCCCGTGAAAAATCAGCCCGTTTAATTAACAGCGTCGAAAAAAGAAAAAAAACGCTCGCTGCCGTCCAATTATTCCTTTATTTTTCCACATTATTCCATATTTACACAAAAAGCAGCCAGTTAATTATTTGACCAGAGGGGTGAAAAAAACATTCCAGATCGTGGCGGTGGAGGAAAATGTTTGAGTGAGCGTTAATCACTACCATATGACCACCCATGTGTTAAAGGTAGAGCGCTCAAGCATGTCTGTGATTCAACACCGCTGAAGGACTCCCCTCCTCTCTCTTTTCCCTCATAGATCTGAAGGAGCTCCAAGACAAGAGGAATGCTGGAGGCTTGAGAGGCACCGTGGAATGACGATTAACTTCACATGTTTGATACTTTATGGCAATACTTTAGCTAGCAAGCCAGCGCGAAGAAACAGCCCGCTCGTATATAGGCCGTTAGTTTCAAACTCGTGTTCACTTTTAATATGGGAGGTGGCTGTCGTGAGAAAAGCGCCAGCCCCACAAGGTGTCGTAAAGTAAATCTGAGGAGACCGTGATTTTGTTTTGGGGTTTTTTTTTTTTTTTTGGTATCATTTTCTCATGAGATCTTGAAGATTTTACATATTCAGGCCTCTGAAATCTATTTAAATAAAATTAAAATCAAAGCTTAAACACATATGTAAGATGTTAGAGGGTTTGCAAGTAGACACTGCTTTGTTTTTAAGGGGGTCACATGTCAAAGAGTTGGGAATCACTGCTCTGAACCAGAGCTGCAGCTGATGATTTTCAGTGTCGATCAATCTGCTCATTAGTTCAATGATTTGATTTGTCGATTTCTTAAAAAAATGAAAATATGGCTGTTCATACGTGATGTCTTCACTTTCAGTACTTCGTCCAAAACCCTACAATTCCTTACATACTGTCACACATGGAAAGGAAAATCTTCCCAATTTACAACCTAAAACCAATGTTTTTGGCATTTTTGCTTGAAAAATTACTGAAATTATTCGTCGATGATCAAAATAGTTTATTTTCTTCCTTCTATCGATTGATCGAGTAATCGTTGCGGCTCTACTCTAAGCGCATCCTTACCTTGCTAGTCGCCGTGGCGCTGGAGCCGAGGACAACGGGCACGTTGGTCACCTGCACGGACAGGAAGCGGTTGTCGATCAGAGGCCACGCCCCTTCCACCTTGCAGGTCTGAAACTCATCTCGGAAAGTCCGTAGGTGCGGGTCTCCGAATAATCCACAGTGGGCGTATTTCTTCGGCTGACCCGCTGAGCCCGACACGAGGACCCGATTCTCGTAGTCGCACAGCTCCGACACGGCCGGGCGAGATGTACTGGGTACCTTGGCGGAGGAGGTGGGCCCATCACTGGAGCAGTTGTGCTGTGAGAATAACTCCTTAATGCGGAAGACGGCGGAGTGGTAGACCAGGTCGCCCCTACAGCTGCGCGCCTGACGCCTGGTGCACAGGGCGTAGGCCCGCAAGGCAATGCAGTAGTCCACATCGAGAGCTGCGTCCTCCTGCAGACCACTAGAGGGTGAGGTAGAAGCCACATACTCCGCATTACAGCGCTGGATTCGACACTGCTGGCAGTGAGCTGGGAAACAAAAACGATAACCATCAACATTTTGAACTGTAATATCATTAATGCATATTTATAACGCTATAAATAATAGCGTTAATAATGCTCCTCCACTCATTTTTCATCAGAAACCTCCCTCCCTGCAAAAATCACCCAGACTAGATCCTCCAATCGGAACAAAAAAAAGATTGTTTCCTCCGAATAAGAATCTTAAAATCCATCTGACATTTACGGATGCATTACCTCAGCACAGAACACGAGGCAGCAGAGTCAAAACTTTTCCACTATCAAGTTTAGCTCAATCAGGAGAGCTATTAAAACCCAAATGCGTGAGCTCACGAGGCCACGGTCCCACACTGTGCTCTCAGAGTCAGTCAAAACTTATTTCCCCCAACTAGCCTTCACAGAAATAGCATGTAGCCTCCGTGTAGGAGGAAACCAACCTGTGTTAGTTTGCCTGAGGGTGCTGAATGTGGTTTGGCTGTTGCTGAGGTAATTGCAGTCCATTAAGCTACACTGCACGGCACGGCAGGGCTCTGGGTATGGGGGCTGCTGACTTGAGGAGGAATATCACAAAGAGTCACACTTGTTCAGGGACCAAACTGAAAGCTGGAGTAAGGGTGGGGGCAGCACATCCCAGCGTGTGATATTTAGGTGGTATCGACTCAATTCATGACTTCCTGTTAAGTTATGACTCACGAGTGGGATATCTATTATCAAGGAAAACAAAGAGCTGCAACTGTTTGTGTGGGAAGTTAAAAAGTGGATATTCATCAAGTTCATTCCAAGCGTTGTGTTACTTTTTGGGTGGGAGGTCTCGCATGCTGTCTGGGATATTAACTCCTGCCGTATTATGGATGTGTTTTCTAGATCAGCATCCACAACACATACATCACTTTTACTGCAGAACCTGGATCGGTTGCATCACACCGCTCTCCTGTTGCAACAGCATAATCTCCTGTTTACTGCAAAGCTCCATCTAATCTCCCAACAGCATGGACAAAGACAACAAGATAAGCATGGAGATTTCACACCGGTGCACCAGAATGTTTTATTCTTTTTTGCACCATTTCTTCCCTTTTGCATACGTCCGATGCGCTGAAGGAGGGCACGACGGATGATTAATGCACCTCGCAGTCGCCGCACTTCAACGCGAGCTCCGATAAAACCGAGATGCGAGATGCGAGAGGTCAAGTTGGAGCCGTTCTGCATCCCTCCTCTGAATTCCAACAGGCCTTCTTCTCCCACACCGCCGCTGTCTCGCTGCGAGGTCACACAAGTTCTGCTGTGATTGACACTTTTTGACAATCACTGCCTACACGGCCATCAACAACCACACATCTCCCTTAAGGGTCTTTATGCTCCGGCACTTAGCAGGCCACCAACAAGTGTGAGGACCATGTGGAGGGGAAAGAGGAACAAGCCAAATGAACTCACAAATAGTATTTATATTAAGATATTATAGATTAGAGGACTTAAGCTGGAGATAAGGACACTGCTTTCTAGTGGCTTTAGGCTGAGGTAATCAATATTTTCACTAACATAGCTACTATGAGTGCCAGAAGTCAAAATCAGTATAAAACAAGGCTGACAACACTTTGAAAAGGCATTAAATGATAATAAACTTCTTACAAGTGCTATTTAAATACTCAAACTTTACAAAAAACAACACTAATATTTAGGACACAGCTGGGCACAGTTATATTTTAAATATTTAAGAAATACCCTCCATGATTTTACTAAAGTTTAATCACATTTCAGCAACTATTTTGCCACATTTCAACAATAATAACTTTAAAAAGCAACTTTTAGGTGCTACATCCAGTTACAGGGACAATAAATAGGAACCTAAGGGGCCTGCAGGGGTTTTTAGATATGAAGCTGGATGATAATTCAGTATTAGTTGATTTATTACTGATTTAATTCATATATCTGGACATAAATCCTGTTATAGTCTTGTAAATCCTGCATGCCTTGCAACTTTAATCGGGGTCATTTGGGGGGATTTCACCAACACTGAGCATACTCATATTAAAGTTTTAACACTTTTAATTATCAGTATATTATTAACGTCCACATTTCCAGGAGGCTTTAAAGTTTGTGTCACACCAAAACGAAGTCTGATATGTTAGTTTGTGATCTGTGTCTGGAGGACAGAGCAGCGACCAGCACGTTCAGAGGCCAAAAAGTTGGACCCCCATGCATGGTAGCTAACAAAGTTAATAAATGAAGCATGAATAGAGAGGAGGGGGGGATACGACGGTCCAGTTTAGCTTCCCAGACAACTAAAAACACCCAAAACTGTTGGTTAAAGTCAGACCCGTGGCTTGAGTATTAATGGTGACCGTCTGGTGTCCGATTAGCGGCATTTTCTGGTTTAAAAAAAAAACACAAGCTGGTTGTTTTCTCTGCGGGTCTGTTGGACGCCAGTTTGGCTAGTGAGCTATCATGCTAACGGTGCTAAAGCGCAACTTCACGCAAACTTCGCGAAACCGCGACGACCGCGGGGCTCATGTGCCGTGTGACGACCACGACCGCGAAGCTGTGTTGTGTCGACTTGTTTGCCGTCGTTGTTTCGACTCAAATTGGTCAGAAACGAGGCTCAAAAAGACGAAAAAGACGAGGTGGGTTAACTCGTGCTGCTCGCTCGGCTAGCGGAGCTGCAGCGCAGGCTTGGCTTGGAGGCTGAGCGGCAGGAGCAGCGACGGGACATTACTTTGTCCCCGCTGTGGTGGGGGAAACTTTTTTAAAAAAAAAAAAACTTTTTTTCCCCCCTGACACAAAACACTCAAAACTTTTTAGCTGAAGCGTTAAAAAGTGTTAAAAAGCTCAAACACGGGCACACACAACACCAACGGGTGAACAACAACAAAAAAAAAGTTTTCCATCTCCACCTCCATACCGAGAAAGAGGGGGAGAGCGGGACACGGCATGCAGGAGAGGAGTGGAGGAGCACGGATTGGAAATAATCATAATAATAATAAAAAAAAAACTTACCTGCTCGAAACAGCAGCGAAAGTAAAACCATCGTCAACGTTACACAGTCCCAAAGCTGCCGCTTAGCCGTGATTTGTGGTCCGCTTCTCCCCATACCAATCCATTCAGTTAGAATGGAGTTCCTCGACTGCTTCTCATCGGCGCTGTGGCTGCGGGAAATCAGACAAAAATTCGTCTTCCTTCCCAAGCGCTGTCATTCAAAAAGGGGCCCCTGTCTTCAGGGCGGCTCTACGAGGGAGGGGTCTAAAAGTGTAGACGGGGCCCAGAGGTGATTGCTGGCCAATGAAATACTAATTATTCACTAACCACTTGATATTTACATGTAGTGGCAATTACTGCGAGGAGGACAAAGTGGAGGGGAAGAAAAAAAAAAGTGCATTCAGCTACAGAGAGGGCGGTGTGAAATTATAATTACCCTGATTATAATTGGAGAGTCACGTGGTGCTGTGGTTATAACACTATTACAACCGACTAAGTTTGTGACCATTCAGTATATTCACAAGGGGCAACTTGGGTGTTTTTTTTTTTTTTCACATGCAGGACTTGCAACAAACTTAGAAATTTAAAGTTTGCACTACAAAGCAAACAGGGACAACTGCGTCCTCCTGGACTCCCACCTCCTCCTCCTCCTCCTCCTCCTCCTCCTGAAGACAAATGTTTGTGTGTTTTCAGCATTAAGCAGGATTCCCCCACCTGTTGTTTTCTCACTCCAGACTTAGCGCCTGAATAATAGAGTTTGATTGACAATTGTGTGTGCAAACTAACAGATTACAGCCTGCTTGGTTTATCTTGGTTTAAGGAGGAATATAGTAGTTGGCTCACTATTTTTTATATTTGAGGTCATTTTATTGGTTGCAAAGTGTTTTACCTGCCCCCCCAAAAAACACAGACACTGTCTTGTTTTTGTCACTTTTGTCACACACACAGAAAATACTCTTAACTCAATTATTTTCTCTCAGCAAATCTTGGTGTGCTATTCATTTTTCCATTACATTTTCAGTTAGCAACTTGTAAGTTACTCTTTTCCTTTTGTGGCCAACTTTCCATCTCTCTCTCTCTCTCTCTCTCTCTCTCTCTCTCTCTCTCTCTGTTTCTCTCTCTCCTTCAACGACACTCCGTCTTTCATTTGCACAGCTGCTGTGAGGGCCGGACCATCTGCAAGCCACATAGACTCACCAGCTTTCAGCCCGAGACACACACTGTGGTTTTTTTTTTTTTTTTTTTGTGCCATGGAGAATTTTAATGCACCGACTGATTACTGAATAAAATATTAGTGTTAAGAAAATCAACAAAGGTTGCATGATTTCTAGGGCTAGATTAAAAGTTTTTGTTTTGGTGCAGCTGCATTGTAGCTGTGGGTCTCCCTCTGCACCTCCCTCCCTGACTTTATGAGAGAGAAGTGAACCCAGACAGTTATTGGATCACTGGTTTTTCTATACACATGCAGGCTCCTCCGGCCACACAATTGTGTGATTCAGGTGGCCTGTCAGTCTTGTGAAAGGTCTTCACAGGCCCATGTTGATGTGGGGCTGATATATATAGTGGAGGGGGAAACGAAGACAGCTCAACCCAAGTGGAACGTTTGGATTGTTCTGAGCTGCCAGAAGGGCCTCTGTCACACTGGATCCAGTGTGCCAAGTTTATCCCCCCAGAGGGCTCTACCTTACTCTGTTTGTTCAGCTAATTTTGGAGGCTTGCTTGGTTGATCTGCTTTATGGCCGTGCTTTATGGCCACATTTTAAATCCCCTCAAACAGGTTACACTTCGTATTCGCTATGAAAACTCGGGCACAAGGGCTGTGACGCAGCGCAGGAGGGAGATCTGTCGATGACGTGGATATGCAGTGTGTGGCAAAAATCAAAAATAAATCCCTTCAGGACGTGTCTCACCTGTTAGAGTGTTTGTCTTCGGGAGCAAGTGATGACATTTCCTGCAGAAGGAAACACACTGTTTACTTCAGTTTGGCTCAAGATGAGGAAATCAAAACATCTGCATGCCTAATATGTGCATAGAAAAAACAAAAGCCATAGCTTCTCTCAGTAAGCTGCTGTCTGCTAAATGAGCTGAGGTTCCACACTGCGGGACTGATGACCACTGAAGCAAACAGTTAATTGATCCAGGTGGACGGTAAGGATGAATTCAGCACATGAAAGAAACTCTGAGGCTGCCTGTCAGGCTTGATGGGCGGAGAAAGACCTCTTTCTTCCCACGTTTCCTTATGAGAGTATTGCATTGCATGACCCAGCAATATGTATATGCGCGCAGCTCTAAAACAAGTTGGAGAGAGTGAGTGCACTACAAGGGTGTATATCAGGTAAAAACAAGGCTGGTATATTTTTTCCTGCTGACAGTGGACCACTTGTTCTAGTACAATAGGGGAAAAAAAGTCTAAAGAGGCAGTTTCTATGGGCTGCAAAAGGAAAATGTTTTGAGTTTTGGACAAATATTAATAATTTATGACATAGATATATACAAGAGGAGATGACCTGAAAGCAGTGCTACAGTATAAAAACTAAAGACAGTGACTGAAAGTGTAGAGAGTGAAGCGAAAGAGAGTGAGTAAGAAAGAATGGGAGAAAGGGGGGAAGGGAGAAGGAAAAGGGGGAGAAAAAGAGGGAGTGAGGGATTGGGTTTCCTCTGACTGTGTGTCTGGGCAGCTCCACATGTTCCTCATTAAGGTCCTCACACTGTGGGACCAGCTCCACACCGGGATGCTTGTTTTTGTTATTAGGCCCAACGTGCTGCGGTCTGGTGGAAGCCCGAAAACAGGGCAAGTCCAGGACCATCTTGTCAGCTCGCTGTCCTCAAACCAAGGAAAAAAACAAACTGCAACCATGTCCTGTATCTGCACCTCAACATGGTCAACATACAGTACTCTCTGGAATCCTGTTGGTAATGGAGTTATACATACATAAAACTGGAAAATGTACATACAGATCTAATCTGAGGCGCATAAATGATGCGTGTGTACTGCACCATTTTAACCTGTAAACACAAAGCTGCTCTGGACCATCTGCTCTCTCTGCATATTAACGGGGGCCGTAAACCTTAAACAATATCCGGAAATGCAATGTTTACAAAAATTATTTTTAAAAAAAGTACAGTCGCAGGAAATTGTTGATGTGTCATGCTTCTGATTTTTGTTAAATTTCATGCCCATCTAGATTAGTCAACTGAGACATGTATCATGTTTCTTCTAGAGGCCGATAACATCACAGATTGGAATCAGAAGGAGCACGCGCCCTCTGTAGCCTCCGCTAGCACCACACGGTTGCAATATAAGAGACACACTTATTGAATTTTAAACAGGAACCAGAGCAAATTGACCATTTTTTTTTTTTGTGTGTGTGTGTATGTGTGTGTTTTTTTCTGAGGGCCCCTGTCTGAAATGAAGTGGCCTTATAGCACAGCTGAGACTGAGTGTGAGATGGAGAGAGAGAGAGAGATGCAGAAAGCGAGTGTGTCTGGTTCAGGCCTCTTGCTGTTAGAGGGGATCTGTTATCTCAGCAGAGATAAGGGAAACTGTGGTGTGAGTGTATACGGGGTAGCGCTGATAGCATCTCCTCTCAAGGATCCCACTTACGGCACCCTGATTGATAGATGACAGCACACAGAGGGGGGGCTTTTGAAGTGTTTTTGTAGGTACCCCTCAATAGGTATCCATGCAGGCATCTGTTTACTGTGTTCCTTTGGATCTTTGTCTCTAAGTAAACAGGAATTATCACACATGCATGTCATCTGTGCAATAAGTCAGGGTGCTGCCCTAGCCTGAAATCTTAACTTAGGAGTGTGTGAACAATGAAAGAGTTGATTTTTTATTCATCAGTATCAACATAAAAGAAATTCTTTCTTTCTTTTTTAAGTGTTTTGTTTGTTGCTTTGGTCCTCACCACACTGAACCAAACTCCCTTCTTCTACCTCCCTCCTTCCTCAGAGAACAAATGTTGACACAGCGTCAAGCCCCATGATCCTGAATAGACAGTCAACTGACAGGTAACCCTAGCTCCAGGGTCGTGGGGTCATCCCAGCCTGATGAGGGATGATGGGTAAAATAAATGGAGAGCAGCACACAGAGGGACCTCTGATGTCCTCAGCCTAAAGGGAGAGAGTTCAGGGCCATTTGACCTCTGACCCAAACCCTGCCAGTGTTTGTGTGCATATGTGTGTTTAGAGGGTTAAACCTCTCCCCGATCTTGAATTCTCTGATATGTTTCTGCTTTTTTTTTTTTCCCTGGCCAAGTTTTTTTTTTTTCCCCAAACAAATAAATCAAGTAGCAAAAACAGTTCAATGTATGGCTTCACTGAGCAGCCTGTGAAGCTGATTCCAATGCATAACTTTGTTTGAACATGCCTCGTCTTTCTCTTTTCATGACGACACTCCCCTGCTTCAAGTCATCTGAACCGTGATGCATTATGGAAACAAGCAACAAATTGCTTTGTAATGACCTACGACAACTCTTTTTTGCTCCTGGAAACTTAAACGTTACATCCGTACCTTAAATTACATTAAAGGTTAATGTTTCATATTTTTAATCACAGCGTTTCTCAACTTTAAATTTGTTTTAAATGTTAAACAAATCTAATTAAAAGACTAGCTCGAACCTAAATGCAAAATCTTAAGTGGGATGTTTTATTGTGTTTGATGGTGCTAAAGTTTACCATCAAATAAAGACTAATGCTGTCACCAAGAAGATCTTATTCCTCTAGTTTCTTCTTACATCGTACATATTACTTATGCCTGATGCCTTTACAAATAAAAACATCTCAACCAGATGGTTAATATTTTGGGGAAACCTTTTCTTTGTCCTTCATTTCAATAGATTTAAGCAGATATTCATGGCATGCAAGAATCATGGAAATGATGTCTCAAATCCCTCCTCAAATCTTTAGCTCGATGTGTGGCTTTTTCTCAACTGGTCTGGACCGCTTGCCCTTTACACCTGACGGCTTGAGACTTAATCTACAGATGCATTTGTGATAAAGTGTGTCCTTCAGTTAGTCTGCAACAGTTGGTATTGTTTCTGCCCTGGCCCACCCAGACAACGGCCCTGAACCAGGAATAGATGGGAGAGACAATAACTTATGAGTGTGTAAATTTAGCCATTCTGATCTACCAAATTTTAAGCCAAGAAGGCATTCGGAGAATGTTCCCTCCTGCTCGAGTTGGTCTAAGGCAGCGAAACATGGAGAAACATGGCAAGAGCGTACGCTTCTACTAATCAAGTATGATTGACTCACTGCTGTGCACTCTGAGCATAGATCAGTTAGGTGGAGAAAAGTCCACATGAAGTGCAGGGAAATTGATACGGCTGTTTTTTCCCCTCCCTTTCAGCAGATGTTTCTCACATTCACATTTACGTTTAAGAAAAAGCCAGTCCTTATATGGTTATATTGGATCATGCATGCCACACTCTATAGACGATGCATTCAAAACAACCCATCGCCTGCTATGCATGTGTTGATGAGCGGCTGTATTTGACACTCGAGTATGTTAGTGAATTACTATCTGTTAGATCTTAAGACAACAATTTACATTCAAAACCCAAGTCCAACAGCGTTCCTATAAACATTATTTTATCTTTGAAATTTTGAGTAGCATCTTCAGGCATTTATGAATAATACCAGAGAGGAGGGAAAAAAAGAGAAACTTACCTCCGATCAGTGTGTTTGTGGTATATGCTGTATTGTGAACTGCTCTAACGGGAGTTTGAATTGGCAGACGCGGATAACCCTCGTTCCCTCTACAACTTCAGCTGGCCAACTAAGAACTTGGGCAGCTACAGGGACAGATAGCCATTGGAATCAAGGCACATGACAACAGCTGTCTGTTTCAAGAATCGGCACTTTGATTAGAGTAGGATGGTAGTGAGCGATGTGGCCTAATTCCCACATATCTGGGTAGGGCACTTCTGTGAAGAGAAGAGAGAGGGGGGGAAAAAAAAGAGTTGAATGGAAAAAAGATTGAAGCACAATCACATGCGTGCATATTCAGAAACACTTGCAAACACACCCACACTTATACTACACTTATGTTGCTTTTATTCATAGATATTCATAGGATAGAAAACCATGTGTCACACTTGGAAAGCTTCCCGTATTCTCTCGGAGTCCATCAAACACACCGTCAGATGGATATGAGTGCAGCCGACCATTGGCCCCAGTGTAAGCTGAGCATGTGTGCAACGTGAATGAGACCTCTGTTATTATGGTTGATCCTCATCTGCCATACCCCCAGCCCCACCATGACAGTATCTATCTCTCTCCATTTGCAGCAGTTCTTTATGTGTTGTCGCTTCGTTTTCGTTGTTCAAACATCCGAGACGCTGCTTATGCAGCTGGTTTATGCTTAGTAACAATCACCAAAACACTATGGACCCACAGCTTTACCTTCATCCAGCTCTTTCATGTGGTGTCACTGTTAAAGCACGATATGAGCAGAATTCGCAAACAAGAGGGATCATGCCCCGTAATGTGTGTTTGGTTATCAGTTGGCTGCTGCAAACAGGCCGAGGAGATGTGAATGTGATTAACCTTGCCAGACTGACTCAGCGTGCTCGCTCCGGGATATAAGCATGCGTTCCCGGTGATTTATAGATGTGGAGTAGTCAGCCACAAGGCCTCAGGCTTAGGGAGAGAGAGAGAGAGAAAAACAACAGTACTTAATTCAAGTCTGACAAATATTCTGCAGGAAATCCATACAGACTGCTTCATCAAATCTTTCAGACCCCCTGGTTCTTCCACAGTTGTAAATTGCAACTTGTAAAGTTAAATATTCCACATTAGCAAATCTGAAAGACGAAAAAAAAAACAAAAAAAAACATTGTCTGCTTTAGTTTACTTTATGCAGCAATACACCATACTGTTTCTGTCTTGCCCAGACAGCATAGAAAATGCATCTTTGCAAGCTCCCTGGGAAATGCGCCTTGGAGCAGATGTGAATTTCCAATAAAAGTGATTCTTAATCCTGCATGCATTTTTCAAAGTTGTGAAATTGCAAAATACCTCATAGGCTGCACATGATTCATCCCGCATTGTTCTTTCCTCCCTCCCAGAGTTTGTTCTGTCCAATTTTTTTAGGCAAGCAGCTGTTCACGCAGACAGCTGCATCAGCCATTCACTGCAGCCGAGAGGCAATTAAAAAATCAAGCCAATGTTGTGTTTCAGTTGATCCATTTCTATTTCTACATGTAATCCCCTCTCTCATTCCAGTCCTCTCTTTTACGTACGCACACACGCACACACCGGCTATCTCTTAGGCACACACACACAAGCTCATGGACAGCCCCATCAAGAGGTATGATGGTAGGATGGGATGGAGATTCACTCTCTTTTTTTTTTTTTTTTTTTTGAAAGACAAAAGCTCTAAATTGCAGTGACATGGCACCGTTGGATTTGAGGCATTATTGAGGCCAGAGCTGAGAGGAGCCATGTAATCTCTAAGACTTACTGGTCCACAGATTTTTTCCATATCTTCTTCACTGGAAGTATGCAGCCACACAAAGTCTGACTGGCGTCACAGTGGCATTCAGCGGGGAGTTAAATCGAGCTGAGGCCGTGCCTTGTGCCATAAGCACTGATGCATTCTTATAGGACCGTGCGCACGTAAACACACACATTCACACAAGAGCTTGCATGCCCAGTTGTGCTCTTTTCCAAACACACACACACACACACAAACACACTGTCTATGCCTCCAGTTGTTCCGTCCTCTCACGGCACACAGCAGGTGTGAGGCGGAGTGTGATAGAGCTGGGCTGGGTGGGGGTGGCTGGGTTATCTGCAGTCTTAAGAACAGCTTTTCTATTGTTTCTAATGTGTGTGCACTTTTGGAATTGATTTGGAAAATTTAATGGGATTAAGCCATTGGCTATGCAACAGGACCAACAGGACTCGTTTATAAAACACGATATAATCAGATTTTCCGTATGTGAGAGATTAATATTATTGTTGTCTTTAATTATATTAACTTTTGGTGTATTTTTTGACAATAGCAAACAGTGTAATCCCTCTCCTCACACAATGCCACATTCATCACCCAACATGGTGCCAAATTGGCTTCGGTATCAAAGCCGTCAGTCAGCTGCAGTCAGTCACAACGACAGCGGTGGCCTTGGTGAAAGGACAAGCTCTTTCAGCAGGACAGTTGACAAATCAAACGCATCCTCGAGCTGCTACAGTGTACTGCAGGTGAAGCGGGAGCAGAGGACGGGGTGAGGAGAGGACACTCACTCGCTGATTTGGAATCAGGAGTTAAACTTGGATGTCAGAAAAGCTAACGTTCCTGCAGACGACTTATGTTGGGGATTAGCCATTGTCCTGATTCAAATGCTGGAATTAAAACTAATCCATTACAAAGAAAGAATGTATTCAGTATAATATGACAGTAAGATGATAACCTTCCAATACCTACCTAGCTTCCCTGAGAAAAGAGAAGTTTTTATTTTCAAAATTGGCTAGCAGGAGTAGAACATGAACTGCTGAACAAGCAATTATTTTCCTACTCTCCAGGCAAGTAAACATCTCCAGTGCTGCCAGCTCTATAGCTGCAACTCATTCTTAGTTCTGGAAGCAGAACGAGATCAGATTTTATATTCCATAACTTAAAGTGAAATGTGCCAAGATCATCATCCATCCATGGTTCAAAATTTATTTTGCTTTGCAAGAGAACTATCAGACTTTTGGCTGGAAAAGCCAAAACCTCTCTCTTTTTTTATACAGACAGCATAAACTAATGATGTTCCAGTAAAGTACCCTTCAATCAGTGATATATGGTAGATTCAAGGTAGAACAACTCACTGCCTTATTTTCTTTTCGCCCTCCACAAAATAATATGGTATTTTAATTTAAAGTTTGCTCTTCTGTTGGTTTATCTTGCTTCTCTGTTCATTATTCCTGGCAGATGCCGTCACTTTGTCAGCGCAGAGTATAATTGTCCCTAACCAAAGAGATGATCCACATGATTTATTTGTAATTGCTGGTGCACAGACAGACCATTATATACATTGAATGGCAGGTTTTAACCAGCTGTGGACTGTTTCCACGCATGCTGAATATTTTTAAAAAGCACCCGTCCCATATTCTGGGAAGACGGGAAGTATAGATCATATGGGATGATGATCTTTGACTTCCTCTGGAGAGTCTTGTCTAATGATTGCTGGGGATAAAGGGGCCATCATCTTTCCTGCTCTACCCTTCTCACTCCCCCCATATCCAAGTACTTCCTGTCTACCACATGTGTGCTACAGCAACCAGACGTCCACTGTGTACTTTTTTCTTCCTTTCCTCAGTCCAGGAAGAGTGGTTGAGTGAGAGAGCTGCCAATCACAGTGCTACAGGTAAACTTATTTTGTGTGGATCCTGTTTAATATCAAATCAAACACTGGCCTTCCTGCTGCTTCTCCTCTCCTCTTTGTCCTGCTTCTCCGTCTCCTCCTCCTCTTCCTCCTGCTCCAGACAGGAGCATTACAGAGTAATAGCAGTCGGCTAGGAGCGCTTTTGTAATTGCCTGGGCTCATGTGCTGTGGAAAACCAGGGCAGGGGCCAGCGGCATCAAAGCCTGACTGATCATTCCTCAGCCTCCCTCCACTGAAAAGGGGGGACAGAGGAAAAGGAGGGGGGGGAGAAACACAAATACAGATGGACAAACAAACCAGGGGAAGTCAAAACTGAAGCAGATGTGGTGATAGCGGTAGATGGACAGATAGACGGACGGACGGGAACAGAAGAACCTTAGCTGAACGGAATCCTACTCCTCCTCCTCCGCTGCAACACCTGTTAATATTTAAAAAACAATGGGGGTGGCACCAGCGGTAGGGAGGGAAAAAAAAAATCAAGAAAAACAAAAAAGTGATGTTGAGGTGACATCATGGATTATTAAGGTGGGGGTGGGTCTAATAAGGGCCTGGTTTGGCCTGGTCGGTAAAGAGGGCAGGAAACTGAGGCAGAAGCAATTTGAGAAGCTGAGGCCTCAGTCTGCAGCTGTGCACTCAGTTTTTCTCTCCCAGCTACACAGCTGCAGGATTGACAATACTGCAAGTATTTACCCATGACCTCTCCTCTACTTCACAATCCGATGCATGTTTATTTGACACATATGTTACAAAAGTATATACAGTACATACGAATCTGCAATCCATTTTCGCATAAGCTCGAGTTTATTTTTAGTTGAAAGAAAGAAAAAACTGAAATATTTTTGCAGGCTGAGAATAACATCTTTGTAGCTGCACGATGCAAAACTAAAGACAAAAATACGTCAAATATTCTTTAAAACCTTTTGAAAGTTGTGCTTGGCATCTTTTTTCCAGAGCAGCTTGAGTCAGTGGAGCAGCTTACTTCTTATTCATGTCATGTGTTTTTCCATGGAGACATTATAACATGAGCACCACTAACATGGAAAACACGCAGTCATCTCAGCAGATGTTGTCCAGAGCGCAGAGATTAGTAGGGGCTACAGTAAAACAATGAGGTGAGGATTTATAAGACACTGCTGCGTGATGCTGCTGCACCACACACTGTGATCAGTCACATACCGACAAAAAGATCTTTGCAGATTGTGATGCTCCACTTTTGAACTACTAATCATGTGTGTGTGTGTGTGTGTGTGGAGGCGTTTGTGCTACATCGTGCCAAACACAAAGAATTTATCTCTAGGATCTTTTTATTGGCTGTGTTTAAAGTTGCCAGATTGTGAGCAGCTTTCCCCTTTGAAAAGATGTGCTGCTTGCAGTGTCACAGCACTGCATTCATCTTTGCAGACGCCTCAATTACAACCCACTGATACCCTTAAAGTCGGAGAGGAGCTCAGGAATGCTCTGGCGGGACTACTGCCAAGCATCACTACAAACACCATCAGCTCCTAGCTCCCCACAGAGAGAGAGAGAGAGAGAGAGAGAGAAGGAGAGAGGAAAGGGGGAGAGAGAGAGAGAGAGAGAGAGAGAGAGAGAGAGAGAGAGAGAGAGAGATGAACCTCAGTATGTTTGCAGACCAAACCAGGAGAGAGGAGGAGGAAGAGGAGGAGGGGATAATATGTGGCACCACTCTGAGAGCTGAGCCCTCCGCCACGGCGCTTTTGTTGCCAGATCACAACCAGATGTGCCAAGTGTGTCCAAACAGGAATGACTGTGTGAAGGCAATTTTCAGCAATTTGTCAGATTTTAGAGTTGCCCCTCGCCACCCCGCCCTCCCCTCTCTCTCTCTCCGCCCCAAGCCTCCTGAAAGACAAATACAAACGTTAGAGGAGCACAACAATCATTTCAAACTGCCTCCCATGAATGCTTGCTGCACTCTTAGCCTCCAGCGCAGTCATGTGATGAGAGATATACAGTATAACGGCAGAACACAGAGGGGCAAGACAAGGCCTGTAGTATTGACAAATAACCACCCACCTAACTTTCATGCATCAGCATTACTGAATCTAGCGATCCGAATGTGCAGTGCATTTATTTACTCTTTGCTTGTAGAGTCAAAATCCCTGACAACGTTCACACACCCTGAATCCATCATCTTAACTCACTCTGGACGGTGCAACCAAAACAAAGAGAGAGAGATAAATAGAAAAAAGGTTGTTAATCTTTCTCTTGACACCTCATAAATTACAGCTTCACTCTCAAGGTTACGCAACCAGTTTAGAACAACTATTCGCACTGCTTGACTCCACTTCTTTCTACTTTTTCTACACACATTAAGAAATTTTAAAAAAAGCAATTAAAGAGTAATGACAATGATTTTACACATTAAAGTCTGTTTACGGGCCTTGGAGAGTATTACTGCAAAGAATCCTATAAAGCCTTTTGTGGCTCCAGAGGGAGCTGCGCGAAGATCTGATACAGTACCTCACATGATGTCACTTGAGTCAGCATCCGACGGGCCTGAGGACTGCATGTTTAAAAAACGAAAAATGAAGTGCAGAGATAGAAAGAAGTGTTTTTTGTCCATTCCTCATGTCTGCTTGAGGCTACATTAGCTGCTACTAGCTAGCTAGCTACTAGCATGAGCTAGCACAAGGTGATAGCTGAACTGTTGTTGAATCATGTAGGCGCCAGGTTTAGACAAGGAAGAGGAATGCATGGACATCTCTGGCTCTGCTGAATAAGTTTAATAAAATATTTAAAAACTGTTGCAGGAGTGCAATGCTAAATCAGCAGAGTACTCTTTTAAGTCTCCTAACAATAAAAAACTTTCCTAGACACTGGGGAATGAAAGTATGACCTGTCTTGCTGCCTCTACCTTATTTTTGTCTCTCTTAATGAGAAATTGAGGGCAGTGTCTCGTCTTTATGGCAGCCGTGAAATGTGTCAGCTCAAGGGATTGGAGAAAGGTGTGTGTGTGTGTGTGTGTGTGTGTGTGTGTGTGTGTGGGGGGGGGGGGGGGGGGGTGGGCTACATACAATCATACACCTCACTCCTCTCCTCTCTATCTAAAAAACCTGCACAAACAACACGGTCCCCAGCTGTCACCTGGGAAGAGGATCGTGAACCTGTAGCTGGCAGCCCCTTTGGGTGCTGCTCCGTTGTTCCGCCCCTCTTGACATTACCAGAATAAGCCGAAGAAATTCCTTTTGTGCCCTCGCATGCCATTGCATGCAAGCAGGCAATTCACTGACAGAGGTGAGGAGGTATGGTCTGATGAGGCTCACAACTGCATTTTTGTCTCAGGGTGGTGGTCACAGAGCAAACAAAGAGCATCAGACAAGAGCTGATTCTGTTAAGAGCACTGTGACAGGACACATGACACTCTTAGATGCTAATAAGCAAACACGTGGAGGTGGTTGGAAGCTGCTATACAGCTACATCTTTGTTGTTGTGTCGTATGTGAATTCTTGGTTGTTTTCTTGCTGCAAGATTTTTTTTTTTTCTAAGGATCCCACCCACCGAGACCTTACTCTCTCCCTTTCCTTGAGTCACACTTTTGGAAGGCAACAAGTCTGAATCGTGGGACCAATGAAAGGGACAATTGTGGGAGGGTTTGCATAACGTTGCTGTCAGTCATGTGTCTTGTTACTCCGTCAGAGAGCTCAAATTCACCACTAATGCCTGTTTTAATTTGTTGCCTCATTGCTCTGGAATCCGGGATAAATTGCCAGCGTTGTTCATCTGGGTAGTCTTGCTAGGAAAGTTAGTGAGTGTTTACCATTTTTATTAGAGCTTGTTGTTCTGGCTTACATAACAGAGGGAATTTTGCTTATGCTTGAGGAAAAAAGGAATGTCTGACTACTCAACCGCTCCATATTTCAACATACTTACATTTGCAATACACTGTATATACTATACTCCCCAACTGGAAATGTATCTCCATGTAATTAAATCAGTGTTGAAATTTATCGTTTTGGTGTTACACCAATGAAAAATGAGCAAAATTCAGCATATGTGGGCTCGACCTTTGATCAAAACTAAAATTGCCAGATAGAAAGAAGCGTCGGCTGTTGCGGCGTAGGCTGTCATAACCCAGAAATCGAGTCAATTCCAGTCAGTAAAATTGTAAAGTTGTGGGTTTCCCCTCTCTGGGGTGTGTGTCTAGCATTACAGCTGAAAGATGGACAGCAGCATTGGAGTTTACTTACAGGAATCTGTGTGGGTGTGAGAATGGGTGCCCATGAACATACTGCACACGTTTTTTTTTTTTCTTAAGAGAGAGGTTTCCTTTTTCTTTTTCATGTTTGGGTTTGTATGTATGTGTATGTGTGCAGCGCTTGTGGTTGATCTGACTTATGTGTGGTGCTTGCATATGTTTGTGTGTTTATATCATTGTGTCATGAGGGAATCATTTTTTTTTTCTCTTTGGTTCTGAGCGGCAGACAGATTTTGTGCTGCCATGTGTGCAGACCAGATGCGGGTAGAATATTTCAAACAATAGCCTGATGTAAGCGTGTGTGTACAGTATGCATCATTTGGCTCAGCAGTGGATTATCTTTGTGGAGCGTGTGTGTGTTTGGGTGTGTCTGTCAGTATATATGGATGAATCCTATATTAAAGGCACTATAACTGCATCTATCTATCTGCATGCCGTTCCATGCATTTGTATACCTGTGGTTCTATCTATGAATCTCCCTTTGACACAATTATATTGGCATGCACTCTACACACTTATATACATGCTGTTTGATGGCGTTTGTGTGTGCTCAGAGAATGTGCATTAGTGCAGGCTGTGTGTGTGTGTGTGTGTGTGTGTGTGTGTGTGTTTGTGTATACAGACTCATAACAGCTGCTGGACACCACCTGTGGCCGAGCCCTCCCTCAGGCCTGTTGTGGCTCCAAATAGTCCCTCTGGGCTCACAGGGACTCAGGATGTAAGAGATGGCCGAGCACAAGCAGAGCCCTCCCAGGCTGGATAGATTGCTTTGCTATGTCTGTCTTATAATCCTTTTTTGTCCTCAAATGCAAAATAAAATCACCACTAAGTAATCAGAGTACATTTTATTCTCCTTTCCTCTCCCCCTCACCTAATCTTTTTTTCCCTAGTCCTGCAGGTTTGTTTCTTTTTTAGCTGGCTGGTTGACAGATGTCCATCAGTTCCATCATTTACCACCCCAAAACAGCTCCAGGCCCCAGCAGCACTACAAGAAAACCTGGCAATAACTGCCCCATGAAACACAGGCCCATAAATGGACACCCTTTATTCTCGCTGACAAGATGTTTAGGACCTTTAAAACACTGCTTTTTTCCCCCCTAGATTATTTGTTACTGTAAATGTGATGATGTTAATAATAAATGTACCATAATCCTTCTATCAGCAGTCAGAAAAATATTTATTGTCACAGTTTGTTTCTCATGATTTCTATTTACTCTCCCCTCATTGCGTTGGATTCAGCACAGTGCGAACAGAAACCTTCTCGACATGAATGTATGTAATAACGACACAGGGAGATTTTCTGGCTCTGATTGTGAAAAGTCCAAAGGCTCAGTTTTCATTCATTATCTCCCTAACTCAATTTCTGACCCAGCCGCAGATAGTTACAGCTCATAACTTTTGGGTATGATTACTAATAACCTGTAATTAGTTTCATGTTAGGAAGAAAAGATGAGAGAGAAGCGAAGAGATGGAGGAATGTGACAAATGAATCAAATCCTCCAGCTGCGTGCTGGAATGTTAAACTGAATTACAAACATTTGCCTCTCCAATAGAACTAGTCTTGTTTGTCTGCCTTATCTTCGCTTTTCTGCTACAATAGCTTGCACTGTCTCTCATTTGGTAAACAGATAAGGCTTGTTTTCCACAAGTAGAGCTAGAGCATTGTGATAAATAATTATTAAATTTGACGTGTGGTAGTAAGTCATCCATTACCGAGGCCGTCATAGGTCATTTAAAACAAACAAACAAACAAAAAATGTAAAAAAAAAACAGGTGATTTCTTCTTTTACTGTGAGAATTAGATCCACTAACATCTCTCTATACTTTCTATATGTGTCTCACTCTCTAGAATTATGACATTACATGTTCCCATTTTACATCAACATGTGTCATTTTTCCAATGCTGAAATGGCAGACAGGTTTGAGAATGTATGTGTTTGTAATTTGGAAACTTAGTTGTGGGGGTTACTGGTGTCATATCCCACAATGCACCGCTGAATTCCTTTAACATGTGGTGAGTCAGGAAAGGGGTGGTTGACCTATGCCTTCCCATGAGCCCCTTGGGAACAGCTTTGCTCGGTTGCTCAAGAAATCTGGGATCACTGCACAAACTGCTGTGCTAGTTGTGACTGGAATTGTAATCACCTTATTCTCCTTCTTCCCCTTCCAACTGAACTCTCGCTGTTCCTTCTCATTCTTCCTCCTCTTTCAACATCATACTGTTTCTTATTTGGGTTTCTTTTTTTTTTTCTTCTTGTGTCTGTTTTAGTCTTTTTAGTATTCAGCACAACAGCAACTCCACACGTGCAATCCATTACGTTAGGTAGAAGAGGGAGAAAGTACGGGAAGCTGAAGGTGAAACGTGTTGCTCTACTTTCCTCTGTTTCCTGTTTGAACACATTTCTACTGTCTGTGGCTTCACAAAGTCTATTATGTATATTATATCTATAATGTCATTGCCATATTGTTCAGTGGTCACTATAGAAATGTGGTTTTGTTCTCGAATACATTTTTTTAGGATCACCAGAGGAAGACATGGTGAGTTCATTGTTTGTTAACCTTAAACTTAAATTGTGCACTTCCCATAACAAATTGGTGTTATTGGTGTTAAAAAAAAGTATTATTCTTTAGGAGAAACATCTACAAATGTTATCACATTTCTATTTAAATGTTGCTAAATCTGATTGGTGCACAGAGTATGTAATATTACCTTTATCCCGCCCACTTCAAACCAGCAAGAAAAGCACAAACAAAACAGAAAAATATAGAAATATCTAATGTTATATAAACTAAACTGTTGTAATGTTGGCAGGTTATTGTGTGTCCACTCCATTGTTAATGGTAAAAAGATGGTTGTGAAAATATGTTTTTTAGGGCCTTTAATACATAACTTTTATATTTTAGTTTTACATCTTTTTTTTTTTTACTCAACTTCAGTTACTAGTTTTAATTTTTAGATTTCACACACAATACATTAAAACAGCTTGGAGTATGGTGCATTGTTTTAGATTAAACTACACAACGGTATAAACAGTGAAACAGTTAAAATTAGCTTCACCTTGACTCACTACAACATTCAAATGCTTCTTTTGGAGCATATAATAATAATCGGTAATAATAAGCAATATTTATACATGGCATGTCGTGATATATGATATGTAGGTACTTTTTAGGTCTCACATGTGGTAGAAAGCTTGATCTCTTGATGAGACAATCTTAACTGACTAATAATAATGATTTACTTTATTCCTTTTTATGTATATGTCGTTGTTAATACTCCTGTACTTAAGTAAGAGCTTGAACACAGGACTTTATTTTCACATTTCTGTATAGTCACAATTTAAGAACACAATGTATGCAACAAGTAGTACATTAAGTCCACATAAATAAGTGATGTGTTGATATAATACTGCTATATAATTATTCTATTATCTTGACTAGGCCACCATATAAGAAGTAAATAAATTGGGATTGAAAACCATGTTACAAAAAGATTTAGCCTAACCTGTCACAGAGGGATATTAGTTTGTACAACAAACACTTTGCGGTATGCATCACACTACAGGTGCATTAATCAAGGCCAGTGGATCCTTAATTAGTAGAACAACTTTTATCAAAGAGAACTAGTAACAGATCCAAAGGTCTCGCAGATGTCACCGAGGCCTTGAGGCGTAAGGAGGCTAGAAAGGGTTTCTGGGTCAGGGTCATGAGAGGCATGTGTCCTGATGGCTTTATTGTGGCAGTGAAAGAGGCTGTGTTTTGGGGACGAGGAGAGGCTCGGCTCTAGTCTGACAGTGGTGGTGGTGGTGGTGGTGGTGAGGGAACCGTTGGAGGGGACGCAACTCGTGGGGAGCAAAGATGGGAGAATGGGAAGTAGACAGCTGCACAGGGGTGAATAGGAGGTCCCTTTGTGTCCTGCCAACAAAAATCTGTGACCAATTATCTGTGTCTGTCTCTCAAGGGGGAATTCTTGAACACTTTGGGTGGGTGCATAGAGAGGATGCATAAGGGGCAGTTGTGGGAGAAAGAGAGAGAGAAAGCTTGGGTGGTGGTGGCTGGTTGGGGAGTGGGGTGCTGCATTTGTTTGCGTCATATTTTGTCTTTTTCTATGGTCTGGAACACTTTAGAAGGATTGTAGGGAATTTATAGCTTTTCTATTTGTGTTTTAGGTTGCTAATGAACCAAAAAAAGCACACAATAAAAAGTGATGCATTCAATTCAGCACATGCAGCCAAACATAGACCCCGTAAGAATATTATTTTGCATGTCCTTTGTGTCTATTTTAAGCACAGGAAAATAACAATTTGTCCCACAATTGCTGAATTACGCCTGCCTGAACCTCACCCCCCACCCCACTGAGACAGCTTCCTATTTGTGTGGTTAGATTTCCAGCTATGTGAAAAGTGTGTCCTACAGAGCGAAGGGGAAAGTGGTTGAGAGAAGGGAAGTAGGGCCCATGGATGGCTTGTAAGCCATGTGTTTGACATTAAAGGGCTAATTACAGTTTTAAAAGCGCCGTGTTTACCGCTGAGAAAAGCCTTGTTAGGTATATTTTACTGTCTCCCTTTAAATTATTCATCCTTGACAAGCTCAATTGACATTATCATAATTACAAATGTGATTGCTGCTTAATCGCTCAAATCGCTGGTTCACCGTTTTAAGTGTCTGCAGCGGAAGTCAATAATGCTCAACTCTGACCATTCATCAAAAAAAACAGGATGCAGGATACAGGATAGTTGTCTTCTTGTAATGGCACACTTGAAAGGAAAACTAACACAGTAGTTAACACAGGTATTACACACTAATATTGGCGCCATTCATCATTTCTTGTTGACATGAGGGAAGAATCAACACAGTAAATAAGCGCATGGTTCTCTTGTTGTTGCCTCGAGTTAAATGTTAAATAGAGCTGCACTGTGTTCGCAGGAAGAGACTAAAGGCATGTTGTGAACTCTGCCCTAGCCGGGTGTGTTATTGCATAGGTATAGAATAACTCCACTGCCGCTGACCCCACGGCCACCTCTCCCCTCCGATCCTACATGGTTGCCAATGGCGATGACTTCGGCTGATCTTCACCTGTCAAAGCAAAACTCTGACTAAAGACTTGCAGCTTGAGGAGAGGAAAGCAAAACAAGAGGAGAAGAACAAACAAACCAACAAGTGGCCTTGTGTGTGACACAGATGGGATTTTTCAAAAACAAGATAAACATTTCTTTTTTTTTATTATTCAGAATTAGATGACTTGGCATCTAAGATTTACTCCTAATTTATAACTTATCTAATGCAATTTTAACCCTGTTAAAGTTAAAACACTTAATATTCCAGCTCTGGTTGCTTGGGCAATACCTGTGGTTACCGTGGTAACACCACGTGCATTTAAATAATATAGGAAGTACTTCCTCGGTACTCCAACTGCATCCATTTACAGTGTAGCCAAAACTAAACATCGGTTCAGTCAATAATAATCAGACACAACAACAGCAGGACACAGTAAAGTTGGTCACCTTGTGTGCAGCCTGTCGCTGGCAGCTTTTCATGGGGCAGCTGCTTCTTGTTCCATTACTCTGCAAAAATTAAAGATGATCGACTGACTTAAAAAAAAGACTGTTGTCCTGTTTAGTAGATGCATTTTTTTTGACGAATGACCATAATAAGTGTGTCAAAAAACACATTTCCTGTGACTGCTTCATAATAAAAGCCACAGGATGTTTCATCAGCTGAGTGCTTTTAATGTGAAATAGCAACAGTAGGGGAGGTTTGGTTTGCATTGGCAGTAACTTAACACAGCTCTAACATGGAGGTTAAGAGGGTAGAGAACAATGAGGGTGATATCAGTGAGATTAAATTAAAAACAGCATTGCTGAATTAGACACATGCATTGTTTCTGTGAATTCCTCATTCATGTGAAGGCAATTTGTGTCCAGCCCAGAGAATGTCGGGCTCTGCCACTAACAAAAACAATTACGATGTGAAGAAATAAACATGCAAATATGCTGAATGGCTATTTTTTTTTGATAAAATGAGGGTTGATTTCATGAGAATCGGAACAACTTTAAACTCTCTTCATGTGAATTAACCCAGAGGTCTAAACTTACTCTTTGAATGCCTTCAGCCATTTGAAAAGAAGAGAAATGTGACAAGTCCTAATCAATCAATCGGCAGGCAGCAGGAGGTTGGGATTGTTTTGCATTTCTTCAGTTTGTTTCTTCCTGGGATTTTTCTTCTCTTGACAGGAGGTGCCGCGAGCATACCAACAGTTGAAAGAGGAGCCACATTCTTTCAGCACAGATTCCTCCATCCCTTCTTTGTTCAAAGTTTGTGTTTGTTTGAGGGGCTTTCCTCACCTTGAACTCTTTTTGTACATAGGTAGACTTAACCAACCACAGACAGGGCGAGGCTCAGAAACTGCCATCTTATTGGCTTCTCTCTCTCTTTCTCTCGGGCACAAAATTGAACACTTGAGATTTGATTTGTATTATCGGAGAAAGTCTCGCCGTTAGTGAGTTACAGATGAGTGGCAGGAGTCACTCCAGTTCGTTTACAGTATGTGGTCACATTCTGTTGTCATAATGTCAGACCAGTATTAGCATGTGGGCTATTTTATTGGCTTTTCACAATTACCCGTGTCATGTGGTTTCTGTCAGAGTGAAAGTACAATGAAAGCTTTCCGTGTTTATAGGAGGAACAATTCTTAGGAAACTTGATTGAAGTTGTCTGACTTAAAGAGAGAAGCCTCCTTGTAAAAAGCCACTAAGTCCTCAGTTCTGCTTGACTGGCGTTCAACCCCCCCAAACTCTTGGAAAGATGGGAGTCAAACATTCCAGCCTGTGTCTCCCCCTTCCTTGGCAATCTTTTTAGAATTAAAAGACAAATTTGGCCCCGGATCCTTTCCCTGGGAGTTCTATTTGTCTTGTATCAGGGTTAAGAAAATAACCTCATGTCTTTACCTCAGCATTGGTCGGGGTCAAGGGAGGGTGGGGGCTGGGGCAGGACGCTGTGCATTCATCCACAGGTCATTGTTACAGTAGAAAGCAGCATGGGGATGGTCACAATGGAGCTGTAGGGTGAACAGACTCTTCTCCTCCTCTGTGGGTTTGTTCTCAGTGAGAGATCTGCAGAATGCCCTTTTTCTACAAAGCACTTGGGGGGCGAATGTGGAAATTGAGGCTACCTGTTGCATGAAACAGCTCAGGCATTATGCATGCTGCCACCCTCAGGGGAAGGAGAGTGCAGGCTGCTGATGGAGACTTGGCTGTGGAGCCGAAAAGCACATCTGGTACACGTTGTGTTTCTTTTTTCTTAAAAGTGCAGATGGTCTTGAATTGCTTTTTAAAAAAAATCTCTCCATTATACAAAAAAATAATACTAAAAAATAGAACCTAGGGGAATTTCGACTTTCCCTTCGGGGGTTTATTCTTGCTGGTTCAGTTGCATGAAAGTGAACAGAAATACAGCTGCAGCACTACCGGTGCCTGTAGAATAGAAACCTGTAGAAGGAGCAGAACCGCATTCAACCAGTTGTTCTGAAAAGAGGTTATGTAATTAGACCCAAATGGGTGATGCATGCGTGGGCAGGAGCACCAAGCTGTGGCCTGGCTCCTGTTGACTTTGGCTATGTTCTTCAGGATCTGTCTACAGGAACAGATCTGAGACTGTTTTCAGGCCTCTCACATCTTCTTCAGTCTTTCCCATTTTCTTTAGTCACTCCACAACAGAGCACTATATTGTGCTCTCTCAATACCCACGTGTCTAATGTGACAGGCTTGAAACAAACTGCTTCACAACTGTGAAAAACACATTATAAACTGAGAGCGTACAATTAAGATCTGTGAAAGAAATTCATTGACAAGAAGCAGATATAGCACATCGACAAGAACAAACAACCTGACTTACTTGCCTCTGCATTAGCCCACACCACATGGAGCTTTTTTGGCAGTGCCCAACGTCTGTTGACTCACCGACATGCACCTTGCCAGCTATTCATACCTTCCTCCCACTCTCATTTTATTTCTGCAGCAAATCAGTCAGCTAGCCAGCTAACCAGGTGGGAATAAAACAAGAGCTTTGACTATCTATCTATCTATCTATCTATCTATCTATCTATCTATCTATCTATCTATCTATCTATCTATCTATCATAGCTGAGTTATTCATTATATTTACACATTAACCGTTGATACTCACCAAATAAATTGCATCTGGGAACATAGCAACTTCGCTACAGTGAAGTCCAACTGGGTAAATTCCCTGAACCCCTTTATTTACCCTTTAAAGAGCACTTTAAAATAGAAAGTGAGCACAGCTGAAACATCAGTAATATTCTCTCATTGCACAGAAAACTTATGTGAGTACACAAACTAAGTATGGTAGGTCAAAGTTGAATCAGGAAGTGAGGCTGTAAACAGTGATGAATGTTTACAGCTGATAGTTTGGGTAATAATTTCTCTCTTCCTTTGCTGCCTCTTAAATATTGTAAACTGTATACCTCTAACTGTAACCTATACGTAATCACACAACCAAGAACTGAGAAGCGAAGTGAAGTTCAACATTTTCTCTGAAGTATTATTATTATTATTTCCTGTGAAAATCTCTTTCAGACACGGCCGTTAGAATTTAAATATTGTGCTACGTAATTAAATACACTCACATTCTACAAAGTCAAATGTTTTGGTTCAAAATTCAGTCACATACATGTTGCCAAATACACAACACATCAAACACGAAACCAAAGTCTTTGTTTGTGACCCAATGCTGAGCCCATCTCTGCACACAGCTCATGGAAAAACAAAGTGCTGTGTTGTTCCAGAGTGGACAGACTGTCTGCAGACGTCTGTTCCAGTGGTGAAGGCCATGATGATGATGATGATGATAGTCAGGCAGACGAGAGGTTTGCACATATATTCCTCTGGAGAACCATCGAGGAGCAAAGATGGGTTCTCCCCCACTGCTCCGGCCCCAGACTGAAGCCCCTGTCTGGAATGCAATCTGCCTGCCATCTGCAGGCCTCCACTGCTCTGTTTGATATTCAAACAAACACCTGTCAAAAGTCCATGTCTCATCTCACATAGCTCTTGGAAATTGGCAAAAATCTCTACTTCTTCCTCTCACCAAAAACAGAGGGGAAGAGGGGCAAATGTGGGTTTTATTCCAACCATCTGTGCATGTGTTAAATATAGATTTTTATGGAAGGCTCAAAGGACTAGTTCTACTTTCCACTAAAATGTCAAAGAATAATAGGCCAGTCAAGGTGCTGCATTCACTGAGGTGTTTGCACAATAAATTATTTCAAATTCAATTTGTTTTTTTCTTCTTAACATCAGCTGGCACCGCTGATTAAACTGTGGGTGTGCAGTCACGGTGTAATGATGCCAAGAGCTTTGGAGGATGTTCTCAGAAGGAGGAATAGTCATGGAGCCTTTGTACAAAATCTATCCATGTCCCCCTTTTCCTCCTCCTACTCCCTGCTGTTTTCCACATCTCTCTCTCTCTCTCTCTCTCTCTCTCTCTCTTTCTGCCTCACTCATATTGAGATGAAGGGTCTGCTGTAGGATGACGGGGCGCTGCTTGGCAGCTATCCAGACCCCACATCTGCCCGACTGCTGTTCCTCTCTTTCTTTTTCCCCCAACAGCCCCCAACAGTATTGGTTCAGTTGTCAGCCCATTTCAGGGTCTGTCTCAAGGTCTGCAGATGTGTTTCTCAGAGCAGCAATGATGGACTCTTGCAGAGATCTCTAGTGTGAGTGACTAATGGCGCGGAGACATCTCTGAAGGCATTGAGGAATGGATTTATCCAGTGTCATTTATCACGCTGCCTGTCAGTGCCAATATAAATGCCTGATGGAAAGCACACGCTCACCTTTGAAACCAACTGAGTTGCTCCACAAATTTTGAGGTGAATCACAAGATAAAGTTTGTACAGAACATTTGAAGGAGCTCTAGTCATTTTAATATTGAGAATAAATTCAGATGAGCATGTCCAGCACGTGTTTCTGCTAAATTCTAAGAAGACAGCGCCACAAGTTCAAGGTGACTATGCTTATTCTGGTCAAAGACATAAACACATTCAGACAAGAATACGACAGCTTCAAGGCCACCTGGTTTTCCCATGTCAGTGACTATGGCCCATACAGGCCATCTGTGGAGGCTGTATAACTTTGGTTCTCCTCATGTTTTCTCTTCGGAGGATTTTATGGCGTGCTTCTCGTATCTGCCATCAGTCAGGTTCAGAAAGCTCTTCTCTCTGGTGTGTCATCTCAACCTCCATCCTACTATCAGGATATCCTTGAATTAGTCACTTACACGCTTAAATTTATCATAAAAAGCAATGGAATGTAAAACAGCATCCATTATTCATCCACATGGAGTCAAGAATAAAGGCCATTCAACTCTTTGAATTTACCTGTGTCTGTCAGAGGGAAGAAAAATTTGGCGCCGCGTTGATGGACAGGCACTGCATGTTCTTGCCACTCAATCGCAGAGCACTGAGATCAGAGTTACTGGATGTATGAATCTTTGAGAAGGAACGTCATGTCCAGATGCCAGAAGACTTTTTTTTTTTTCTTCTTTTTGTGAGATGAATTATAAAATATTGCAAGACTGGTCCAAAGAATAATGAAGCAGAAAAGAAGCACAGATGAATGCATTTTTGGGACAATAAACCAAGCGCCGAGTTTTATGTAAAGATGTTCTAACTAGTGAGGGGGAGAGAGACAGAGAGAGGGAGGGAAAGGTAAAAAGGAACAAGGAACTGACAATTAGGGACAACTAATCACCAAGTGTGTAGCCAAGCGCATCCCCCCACGCTGGTGCCAGTGCTTGCACTGTGCTTGAACCTGTGCTGAATGCCAACGGCAGATAATTATAAACCCGCAGGGCAGGCCTCCTCTGTGCAGAGGGAGGGATGGAGCCTCAGCCAAGCCTGAACTCCTGACCTTCTTCACACACCAAGCGTCTGTTGTGGGCTTCGGGAGGTGCAAGATGGGTCACAGCAAGCCGTGAGGCAACTGGGAGAGAATGAGAGGGAGAGGGGTGGTAGAGGGCTAAGGTGTAATGGGTAGAGGGAAAGGGGGGATGGGTGAGGGACACAGATCAGGGAGGGTGAGTTGGGGGATGGAGGTGCTCACTGGAGGGTCACTTTTTTGTTGGCATTCTTTGGTGAGCACTCCCGACCAATCAGAGGGGAGACGGAACAACTTGACAAATCAGAGTGAAACGCTGAGTGAGAGAAATCCCTTTTGTTATGCCTGTTTGGTTATCTCCTCTCACTTTATCAGCATTCATTAGGTGGGGAAATGTGCTCTGTTCAATTCCTTTGTATACAAAGAGAATCCTTTGTTTGAGCTGGATCATCTTTTAAAGTATTCTTAACTTATCATTAGATTGTCACACATTACTAACAGTTAATTATTTAAATCTTTTAGTTCTTAATAGTTTTAAAGTATTAATCTTACTCATTGTTGCCCCATTTAACAATTAAGCGATCAAGTTAGCAGAATATTTTAATTGCAGGGTCGGGAAAGACTGTAATCAGCTACTCTTTACTCATTAATTACTCATCCATGACTTGAGACATAATGTCCTAAAAGTCAAGTTGCAACCTTACAGTTTGCTGATATTTACTGACCATCAACAGCTCGCTTAAAGTCCAGTGTGCCCCGTGTTCTCCTTAAAAATAATATCAGAAACCAAAAGGATTTTTTTGGTACCCTCAGTTCAGAATTAACTCGATGGAATACTGTTTACATAAATGGAGACTGTATGTTGTCACAGCCAGTCAAATCTATAATGTCAGCGTTCTATCATAGGCAAAGCCGCCAGTCACACTGAGCCAGACAGCAACCTGCTACACGACACAAGAGCTGCAGAATCTGAACAACAACCCACATTAGCTTTCCTGCTAAAATCTCCTTCTTACCTAACTTACAAACAAGAACATAAGCCTCTTTACTGAGAAGTGCATTTCTCCTCTGTTGGTGGCAGCTAATTGTATCCCCACAACTCCACACCTCCACACCTCCACCACCATGCAAGCATGAAACGGACAAATCTGTAAACGAAATGCACATTTGACCAAACTGATCTTAACCCTCTATCAGACTATTGGAAATATGGCAAACAATGTCCCGATTGTGGAAGTAGGGATTAGTAACTGTGATGTAATTACTGAATCTCAAATTGTAATTGAAAATAAATAACCGCAATGCTGTGACACGTTACAAAGTAATAGATTACTGCCAAACACTGTTTAATTATGCTGTTGTGTAAAGAATATTATGTATATTGTGTTACAGTACTTCTTGTTTCCTAGTGTGTAACTAGTAGTTATAGTTTGTAATATGGTGTGATGCATACATTGCATGTAACAATATCGATCAAAACAACAACCTGACATTGCTTTTTTTTATTTTTCTTGAATTTTTTAGTCAGGTTTTGTCCACTGTTCCATATTATTCATATTTTTTTCTTTTTATAAATTTCTTCTGACATTTACGTCATGTTGGCAAGATAATCCCCAATCATTATGTTCTTGTCATTTATCCCTAACAGATCACAATGAAAATAAAATCAGAAATGGTGAATGTCACTGTGACCCACGATAAGAAAGCATCGAGAAAACACTCCAAATGAAAAAGGGAGAAAAAAAAATCTCTACTAGAGTCCCAATCTTCATTTTCCCGTCTTCTCTGTGAAGTCAGAAACGTCTGCGGACCACCTCGGCTCATCTGGCCGCCTGCTCTCATCATGAAGATCTCTCTTGCTTTGCACTTTGCCAATTTCCCATGATTGAATGTAATTGGGACCAGATAACCCTCTTTCCCTCTCTCCCTCTTTCTCTCTCTCTCGCTCCCTCTCTATCTCTCTCTCTCTCCTCAGCCGTCTTTGATCACTTCTGACCTGGCTCCAGCTCAACTCTGACACACTGGCAACCATTTCTTGGGTGGTTTGTGATTGCTCGCAGACAGACAGCGAGATATATGGAGTACTGATGTGAGAGCCTCGAAATCCAACAAGCGGCAACGAATATTACAACTATATTCTCTGGAAGTTTGTGCTACAGGCTATCTTACAGGCATTAATACTGTTCAGCAGAACAGTGTGAGTTGTTTATGCCTGTGCGTGCATTTCATGAGTGATTGTCTTGAGGGAATAGAACAAGATGTGCGCAAAGATTCCCAAATTCGATTCAGGAGATTTGTAAATCCTGTGCAAATTACTGTTGCCTCTTTCTTTTCTCCCCGCCGTACTCCTCTTTGAAACTCGTCTTCTGAGGCAATCACTCCCAGATGGAGAATATTAGATGTAATCACTTCCATTTGCCGGCTCTTTTACTCTCACTGCGAGGTGACATGCCGTCTCCCTCTGACATCTCCTCACAATAGACAATTACAGAGCACTCATCAATCACTTTCAGCGAAGAACTTTGACACCCAAAATCTGGTAGAAATCACCTCTTGCGATAACCTAGAGAACTCAGATCTGCTTATGTGTATGATAGATTCATACTCTCTCTCTCTCTCACTGTGTGTGAGTGCCCCTATCAGTACTTTTCTATGCGCTGCATTTCAAAACTGTCAAGTGCACTCAATACAACTTTCATAAGCCCTTTACTTATAGTGTAGAGCACATACATACTGGAGGAGTTGCTTTTGATCTACCGTTTGATACAAATACTGTGTCAAGGGTATTGACTTAGTTTTAAAGACAGCCATGTGCGTACAGCCACTCTGGTGAGTAGAAACTGTCTTTCAGCCATATGGAAAAACTGAAAATCACACGAGGGAGACATGTGGAATTAGAGATGTCCACCTCTCTACCTTCATGCTTTATACATTTTTTCCCTCCGTCAACCCACATGTCAGAACCTTTTCTTAATTTTGAATTCCTTCCTTCCTGTTCTTCTTCTCGTCTTGCCCAACCACCAGCCTCCCTCCTCTCCCATCCACCCTCACCTCCTACCATCTCTCTCTCCCTCTCTTCCCTCTATCCTTCATTCTCCGAGACAGACAATAAAGCAAGCTTTTTCCATGGCTGACCTGCAATTCACCCCTACCTCCACACCGTCCCAAACCACAGACAGAGGGTGAGTTACAGCCCAGACCCCAATGTTGTGCAGAACGGTCCTGGATCCTGAGACAGATTTGGGTCCCGCAGGGCTTTCGGCCCCCGTGGTTGGTCTACTGTGTTCTGTGCAGCGCTGATGGGGTCACACAGACTCCAGACATACACACACCACTCACATCATGGTCCCATCGAAGGAAATTCCTATGGGTTCGGGAGGAATAAAGGATGCAGGATTGGGGGGGGGGGAGAAGAATGTTGAAATGAAGCAAAGAGGAAATCCTGTTCACTGAGAGACCTGCAATTGCACTTAGGCAGGAGTGAGTCTTCTGACATGTATCCGTTCTTGAGAAAGAAGCAGAGCGAATTTTCACATTCATCTAATTCTAGGCACGTGCTCCTTTCTGCTTTTCTCACGACCCTCATTTGACACAGCCACATCACTGACCTTTGGATCTGTCATTTGGCAAGCAGAAATTATAGTTCATGTGAATCAGATGTTACAGAGACGAAACTGAGTGCTCCTTCATTGCCTGGCAGCTCAGCCATAGGAGGAGCACCTGTTTCCAAATAAATCTTAAAATAAAAATGATATACTGTAGCTCTATCATATGTCTGGAAATGTGGAAATCGGATTCCTTGTGAATGCATACTGTTTTTTTTACTCCCACATGAATTCTTCATGTATCGCCCCAAGTTATAAGTTCCCATTTAGCCCTCCCCTTATCTGGAGTAAATCGCAGAATTCAGGATTTAAAGCAGAGGCCAGAGTCACATGTCTTTCCAACCACCTTCATCCCGGAGAGGGCTACAGAGCATTTTGACCCCGGGGTCCCTGGGTTGAGGTGGAGGCCCAGCCAGCCCTCACTCGTGGAACCATGAACCGTGTCAGGTCATGTCAGCTCCCTGCTCAGATCCCCTTACTTGAATGTAAATAAAGGCAGTCTGGCTTGGTTCCACATCACCAGGAGTACCACTCACCCTCTTTTGTAGGGCCACTGGATGGTCGTCTTCATAAATAATAAGTAGGGTAATTAATATACTTAAAGCAAAGCTATATATTGCTAAACAACTGCCACTGTGGCCATTAGTGATAATTACGATGTGATCATGGCAAATGCTAAAACCTATATTGTAAAACAAACTGAGTAACAGCAGCAAAAAATATAGTCTAGTAACTCAGTAAAGTAAATTACACAGCAGTGTATTTGTGAACATTCTACACCATCAGCTAATGATAATATCAGACTTGATGCAGCAGCAAAAACCCATAAAATGTATATAATAGTATTTAAAGTAATTGTTTGTTTTTACTGCTTATGAATACCAGTTTTCATCTGTAAGTGGAGAAATGTGCTATGTCTTCTTTCAAAGGTTACATAGGCTTGCTTTAATGTATTAAACATCATTATTCATAGTTATTTAGTACTGTCATACTCATGTTGGACACTTTTTGTTAAAACCTGCCCTCTACATTACCCAGAATGCAACTCGACTACGGACAAATGAGCAGGAGGCAACCTCCGTGGCTGTGAAGTGAAGCCAGTACAGAAGTGCCAAAAACTGCAGTTCCTCAAATGGCCTCCTGAGGCTGGCTACAGAACAAGTCATTTCCATTGGCCGTTTTTAAAATGTACAGCATCACAGCAGAAATAAACATGTTTGCAGCCTGGTACAAAAAACTGTTTTGGTCTCCATGGCTTAATAAAAACTGAACTGAGGGTGAATTTCTATATAACTCACCTGTTAAAATTATATTAAAGCTTAAAGTTATGCATAATGACAGTGTGGCTGCTTTGATTGACAGGTGAGTCCACCTCAGGTCAGCCGATGACAGGACTACCAAGATGGTGGCAGCCAGAGCCACAACAGTCTGAGCTTCAGCTCTTCAGAAACCTGTAGGTGACTTTACGGATACGACGCCTATTCATTATACTGTTTATGCACTTAAGTCATGATTCTGGTTTGCGGTGCTAGCAGCGGCTAATTTAGCCTTGTGCTGCTAGCCTCAAGTGTAGAGTGGGCTGCAGAGGCCTGGTAGCTCACATCTTCCTAACTCCAAAAATGCATTGTTTTTTAATGTTCAAACTCTCTATCTAACCATGAGGAATTTACCAGAATTTGCACAGTTCCCCTGGAGCTATAACTTTTACGCATATACTTCAAAGTGTGTAAGATGGGCAGAGTTCCCCTTCATATTTATATGTCTTATATAAATATATATAAGCTATTTAGTGTTAATTTCAAACTGTATTGTGATCTAGCAGGAACCATGAGGCCTTTTTCTCAAAATAAGCGAAATCCAATTCAAGAATAATCCATTTCAACTGGGCACCTCAGCCCAAAGTAAAGAAAGAGGAGAGAGACATGGTCCCAAGAGGTCATAAATTGTCGAGGCAGACCCAGTTTGAGCAGGGAATTGAGTGCAGGCAGAAGCTCCCTTAAAGAGTGTAGTGGTCTCTGTTTCTCCCAGAGTTTAACCCTCTCACCTCTTCTCATTGGCCGCTCTTTTATTCAGTACGCTGATTTATTGGAGTTCACAAGGGAGAAAAACAAGCATAGCACAGCCATCAGCCCTGCCTGTGATAAATGACCCACACTGCTATCTTCATCTCAAGTGGGACCTACAGTTCCAGTGGGTGAGGAAGCTTGTGTGTAAACTGAGCTTGTGTTTGCATTATTTTTTTTTTTTTGCATACAATGTGCTGATGATAGAGGAAGAAATAGCAAACAAAGCCTGAAGGAAGAACTCATATAAATGTCTTCTTTAGTGACAAAAATTAAAGTGAATGATCAATTTATGATTTAAAAGAGGGGGGAAAACACATAATACAAATATTTTGGTGCAAATGTTTTCACTGTCTCTTAACTACTAATTTATGGTTGTCTCTCTTTCTCTGCCTCACCAGGATACCCCCCTATCTCCGGTCCTGCCCCTGGCTGCCCCAATGCAACATAGCCCCTCTTCTCACCAAATGAAATTCTTTGGAAAGTCATTTTATATCACCCTTTGACTGTGCATTGAACTGTAAAACCACCCCATTGGAAACAAAATAAAAGGATAGGAGAGGGAGAGAAGGGGGGATGGGGCAAGGAGGAGAATTATAATTCTTTGCAGGCCTTTGGTATTAACCCAAACACCAGAGCTGTCAGCAGTTCAGAGAGGGAGGTGCGAGGGGCAAACATTCAGTGTTAATTGGCACTTTGTAAGCTCTGAGCCTTCCTTTTGTGAGGGAAGTGGAAGAGAGAGTGAGTGAGCAAGAGGGGGGGAGGAGAAGGGGTAGAGGAGTGGTCAGCAGAGGGGGGTGAGAGAGAGAGAGAGAGGGGGAGAGAGAGAAAGAGAGAGAGTGGGAGAGAGCTCTTGTTCTTGTAGGTTTGTTGGGCCTTGTTGAGGGCGTTTACGGTTCACTTCTTATCCTTTGTTAATTGGGCTTTCTCTCCCCCAATGAAAAAAAAAGAATTCATGTAACCCCCAGCCTGCCACCAATGCTCCTTGTGACTCTCCCCACCAGCCTGATCAGCAAGGGAGGGATAAATGACATGAACGTATCGAAAGGATTGTCTTGGGGACGTCATTAAACTTGTACAGACACTCAAATCTCTGTTTTTTTCTTGCTTCTGCAGGTGGTAAATTATCAAAAGAGAAATTACGGCAACCATTTTTTTATTAGGTAAAAACTGTATTTCTGTATTTTGTAACAGATATGTGCCTTTTCAACCCCCCCTCCCTCCCCTTCCTTAACCCAATCTGATGCCCTCTGTGTTAATGGTGACGAAGAAGAGCGGGAATAGAGCAATGTCAGACCATTAGGTACAGGATGTAAAAACACCCTGTCTCTCCTGTTTTGTGGATGTTCTCCTTCCGCCAGTGTGTTTGGAGTTATCTGAAATAATTAAAGAGGAAGAGATTGGCAGACAGAGGAAGACAGACAGAGAGAGAGAGAGATAGGAAGGCACCTGTCTTTGAGAGGGAGAGAGAGAGGGAGAGGGAGAGAGAGAGAGAGGGAGAGAGGAAGAGGGGGTGTTGTTGGCATGAGGCTGGTGCACTCTGCTTCACAGCACCTCTGGCCTCTTTCTGTCTTTCCCTCTCTCTCCCACTGACTGATGTAAATAATAATAGTGCCAGTACTGAAAGGACACAGGTGTCAACCATTGTGCTGCTCTGAATGGACCTGGGGGAAGGAGGTCAGGGGTCACAGGGCCACCTCAGCCACCTCTCACACCCACAGTTTTTATTCACACTGACGCTCCCTTTCATAGGTTTTCATCTCGTCTCCCCCCCTCCCCACTCTGTCTCTCTCGCTCACTCTCTCCTTTTGTTATCATAGCTCAATGTTTTGTGAAAACTTTTCAGAGGTCATGCACAAGCTCAGTGTTCAGGAAGATTAACATTCTTTACAAAATTAATCGCCTCACACAGCTATGCAGATCAATGGCTGGTTTCGACTTGAAGAGCCGATGAATGAGGACATTTGATTTAAGATATATATTTATGGGATTCTTCTATCAAGAGCCCTCAGGTCTTCTCTTTTAACACTAGCCTACTTGCATTATACAGTACATGTTCACATAAGTACACAGATAGTTCACTAATATATGCTGCAACTTAGTACTGCAGCTTCAAAATGATTTCACATTTCCAGGCTGATCCAATATGAGTGCAGAGATAGATAAGACTGATACATCTCTCATGTCATTTAAAGATGTGGCTGGAAACTGCAGGATAGCCCAGCACAAATAATAGAAACAGGGAAACAGCTAGTCTGTCCTAACATCACCTCTAAAGCTCACTAACACATTATATCATTTGTTTAATTTGTATATAAAAAGTGTGAGAATGTTAATTTCTGACCAGTAAAATGTTTTTATGATCATATCTTTTTATTTATTACTTTCAGCTGCTCCTTTCATCTTCTTTCCAGCAGTACTGTCTCCCTGTGTCATACTGTAGGCTTACAACAACAGACACATATAACACATCTGTGCGTTGCCTCTTGGCCACAGTTTACGCTGCCATCCCCGCTTCCACACTCGCACAGGAGTCCCATTCTCACCAGTTGGTCACCCATACCCTAAGCCAGTGGGTGATAAATGACACACACAAATCAGCAGTGAACATGCATGACTCGATGCATGTGTGCATACATCAAGGCTGCTCTTTCTGTAGTGCTCAAAGAAACTGATGGATGGAGCTGGATGGAGCTGTGTGGAGCGGTGTCCTTTGTGCTCAAAGAAGCAGGACAAGAAAGAACCATAAATTGGGACTGGCAGATGATGGTTGAGGTGTACCGTATTATCGCCATGGATAGGTGACTATTTATGGCCTGTAACATGACATTTCTGCTGCATCAGCCAAATATGCAAATATAAAAGCGAGGACATGCTGTATGCAAGATTATAGACTTATTTTACATGTCATTTGATTTTACTACTGTAGCACATATAGATTGTCTTACTTTATCTGTCGACGTAGAGATTTAATAATACACTGTATCACGGGTATTAACGCAGAATTCAACCTCCATTAAAAAACCTCTGTAAGTAAGAGTCCAATTGGCCAATCAGTCTGCCACCTTTCAAGTTTTATGTGTAGTCAGTAAAGCAGCCAGCCTCAGCTTTGGTCTTGGCCTTGGCTGTTTGCAGTCATAATGAAAATGTTTGATCTTGATATAGAGCCCAGTCTAAAGCCCTGGGGAAAACCTTCATAATACTGAACCAAGAATGAGATAGTGATTATGTAAGTGTAGTTTAATTTGTAGCATGCACAGCAGTGGATAATAACTGAAGATAAAACAAATACATCCATGGATGCATTACGCGTTCAGTGTCTGATACTATATTTTGTGTGTGTGTGTGTTGTGGGTGGATGGTCCTCAGCCTATAAGATCCATGCTTGGTGGAGACAGAGACGCTAGAGAAGGGTGAGAGGATTTATTACCTAGCATTAGGAACACTAATCTGTTGCAGGTGTTTCTGGCTGTTCTCCCAGGCCATGCCTGCTCTCCTCCCCGGGAGGCCCCTTCATATTTGTGTGTGTGTGTGTGACAGAGAAAGAGACAGAAGGAGCAAGAAGAAGGGAGAGAGTTTTTTTTCCTCTCCTCTCTTTCTACAGCATCTGCAGGGAGATTATGCCATCTCCACAATCCTCTCAAATCATGTCAAGTGATTTGTGTATCAAGATAAGGACAAAGAGAACACGTATTTCAATAACATCTCCCCATCAGTCATATCAGTCGAAAGGAAAACCTGCAAAGTGCAAGAGAGCTGTGCAAACTTTTCTATTACAGATTCAAGGCTGCTTCTTCTTGCTCTGGGAGAGTCATTTATATGCATCCTGGAGAAAGTGCTCTTCCTAGTTTCTCAACTTTTCAAATCACGCTATAATTTTTACAAAGGCATTTGTTTTTGACAATGACAACTCACTCTGGGTATACAGTAAAAAAACACTCTATCAGCAGGGTACAACCTCTGGGGTGTATTACAATAATGAAAAGACCACCAGGATGGATTGAGCCAACAGCTTCACAGGAAGCCTGCGGTGCTTTTGGGGGATGATGAACAAAGACACAAAGGAACCCACTGAGAAAGTCCTGCTCTGTAGGAAGTCTGCAACGCCTACTGTGGCCGGCTTTGGAAAGAAGAAAGTAAATGAAATAGAGAAGAATGGAGACGTAGGGGAACCCAGGGGTGGAGAAGAGTGAAGACAGGAAAATGGACAGGGAGGATGAGGATTGAAAACATACAGTATTGATGGAGGTTTAAAAAAACAACAACAGAACAACAACAAAAAATCAGATGATTCAATTTGTGAACACATGAAACCCAGTTCCCCTTTCAAACAAAGACATCAGTGTTTAAAATACAAATATTTCAAATCAATCACCAATCAAACGCTTGATGCTTCCTCACACAGAATGGACTTCACTGGCTGCTGTAGATAGACTGAAGTAAGCTTACTTCACTACTTTGGCACTACTGCCCTCATGTGGACATTCAAAGTACTATTCAGATGAATGCCTCTTTTTTCCACAGGTATATGTTTTAATTGCAGAATATATTTTTTAAAAACTTTTTAATATATTAATCTATGTTCAAGGTTGGTTCCAATCAGACAGTTAGACTTGGATGGAAGTTATATTGTTAATGGGAAGTCCTGGTGGCCTAGTGTTTAAATGTGTTTAAGACAACACTCAACATGTTCAACATCTATGGATCGATTGCAGCCGGGTAACCTTTGTTATATGTCATTCCCACCCTTTCTCTCCCCGTCTTTGCTGCACCTTTTCACCTATCCACTATCAAATAGCAAAATACCCTCAAAAACACATTGAAAGTTTTGAAGGACTGCAGTACAACAACAACCACTAAATCTCTCTTGAAGAAGTACAGATGTCCTCTGCTCTTCAGAAACCTCCTTTTCCTGACTCGTCTCTCAACCAGCACACTCTCCTACTATATACTGCCCCGTGTGTTCTCTAAGTAGTAAACCGGGTGGGTTTTTAAAAAAAATCACATCTAATGGCTATTGGTGCCTTCGCTGATGGACTGCACTGACTGTGCTGTGCAGATATGAACTAATTCACTTTTAATCTCTTTGAGGTAGACCAAAATGTAACAAACTCATGCCGTAAGCTTTTCTCCCTCGTGGACTTTTAATAGCTGGATCTCTCCCAAAAGCAAGATTAGAAAAGGAGGAAGAGGTTCAATTTGTTGTAGTAACCTGATACATTTGGATGTAAGGAGAAACAATTTTCTAAATGAAGTAAGATTAAGATTAGGAAACATTAGGGGTTCTCTGTATGTAATATTCAGAAAGTTAGCAAGTAATTTATCCACATTAGCAATATCACAATATATTTCACATGCTTGACAATCATTTTAGCTTTGACTGTGGACTTTGGTGTTGTTGTAGTGGGTGCAAGTTGTATGTTGACATTAGCAGAATCCATTTATAAGTGAATGTTAGCTAGTCTTAGCACACTGTTGACACTGTAGGAAAGCAGAAAGTAAAGGCACTCTGGAGCGTGCATAAACGTCACATCCATTTTCCCAGAAAATTCAGCATGAGTCCGTTTCATAGAAATAAGAAGGTGGGAAGTGGAAGGGCTAATTTTAAAGCATCAGCAGCAGCAATAAAAGGTAATTAAAACATAAAATTAATACATAAAAAATGCTTCAAAAGTTTACATATGATACCTTTAAAGGCAGAATCTGTGAATCTGGAGAGACTCTAGATATTTGAATTGAGCATAACATATAAATATGATGTCAAGGTCTAAACCAAATAAAACTCCATTGTATTTAATCCACAGGATGCACAGTGGTACTACAGATGTTTTTCATGGGTTGTAGGCGTAGGAGTTCTGGATTATATAGTTTGTGATAGAAGGGAACCAGTCTTTGCTAATAGTCAAAAAGTAGGTGGGCCAAGGGTAGAAGAGCTCCAGCTGTCTTGTAGCTCCTGTTATGATGATGTTCATGGCTGCATCGGTGGCAGGATAGGCTGGCACATTAGTAACACCCCTAGGATAAAGAAAAATGCTGCTCTTAATTACTATGAATAGCAATAGTAAAAAAAACAAAAAACAAAACAAATATTTTGAAGTAACTGTGAGAAACTTTTATTTGCATTGATTAGTAACACAGTATTTAACTAACCTGACTTTCTCCATAGCTGATTCTGTATCAATGAGCCCCAGCGTACATAGAGACATGGACACGTTGCTCTTCTTCATAGCCAGCTCATGCTGAAGGGTCCCGAAGAAACCATTCAGGGCAAATTTTGTTGAGGCATATGGTGCTACAAAGGGGCTGGCCATTTTACCTGTGAAGCATAGATAAATATTAGATTACACTATTGGTATTCTGACCCAGTTTTGACTCCACTGTAGCCTTTTTAGGCCTTATTTCTCAAAGACTTGTACTCAATCTAGTGCAAACGTACAAATTCAGAACTTTTGATTTATCAGTATTTAATATTCCAAAAAAGGTACAGTATTCATGTTAGCATCACACATGCATCTTGGCTGTATGTGTGATGAGGGAAAATTACCTAAAAGTGATGAAACAACCACCAGCGATCCTTTACTTTGTTCGAGGGCAGACATAGCTTTCCAAGCCATCTGAATATAGCTGAAGAAATTGACCTTTGGAAAGCACACACACACACACACACACACACACACACAGCCAAACAGATCAGTGTGTTCCTCCTTATTTAATCTGTTGATATACCATCAAAAATGTTTCATGCTACCTTCATCAGCCACTTGGTATGCTCCACATCTCCATCCCACATGCTGAAGGGGCTCGGGCCAATATGGTTGAGAACCAGATAATCCAACCCTCCGAGCTTTTCCAGAGCAAAATCTACCACTTTGTCCGGGTCTGACTCACTGCCCATGTCTGCTGCTATGTAGAGAGCTTTCTGGGCTCCCAAACTCAGGCACTTCTCTGCTACCTGTAAGCAAATATCAGAAAGAATGGATTAACTGTATAATGCTGTATAAAGCTGTAGAAACGAGTAAGTCCATTCATATGTTTTCAAGTTCACTGACCTGCTGTAACACTTTCTCCCTCCTTGCTGTAATTACTATCTGCGCTCCAAAACGGGCATAGTGATATGCCATTTGTTCACCAATACCCGTACTGGCCCCGGTCACCACTACCCTAGCACCTCTGAGAGATTCTGAGAGATTCATGAGACACACACAAAAAAGACATTAATATGTAACCATAGTTGCTGTATTGATGGTTGAGAACAATGCTGGGCAGGTATTTATGCCAACAGGTATATCCAAATCAGAATCACTTTTATTAGCCAGGTACACGCATACAAGAAATTTGACCCCAGCTTCACTCAGTGTACAGTACATACACAAATATAGCCATAAATAGATAAGCTGCAGGTATAGTGCATTTTGGAGACACAAGGGTATTGCACAAGGGGTGTTTCTGACACTGTGTGTCTGGTGTTAAGTGCTTGGGAGAAACTATTCTTGTGTCTGTTTGTTTTGGTGTACAGTGCTCTGTAGCGCCTTCCAGGGGGGAGTAATGTTTCTCTGCAGTCCTAACTGTCCGTTGGCAGATCCAAACCAGACAGCAATGGACGAGAGAACAGACTGAATAATGGTGGTGTAGAACTGGATCAGAAGGTCCTTTGGAAAAAATGACATAAAAGTGGCAAATATATATCCATATTTGTATTAAACAAGACAAAAAAAAAAAATTAAAACTGCAGGCTCACATCGAGCTACCAACTCCTTCCTCTCCCCTACACCAATGAAAGGTATTTCATGTTCTCAGCCTCACCCAACTGGAACCTACATCTGCCTGAGAAGTAAAGGGTGAGCTAAACAAAGATTGAGCATAACAATCATATTAAATAATTGACAAAACATAAATATAATTTTTCTTAGCTACTGCTGACATCACAGTTCACATATGATCACGGGCGAACATAATTTATTGCCGAACTCCATCTTAGCAGTGCCAAAGTCTCTCCTGCTAACACAAACCTGTTTTCACTATCCCTGATTAAGGAGCTTATCTACCCCACCGTCCCAGGAAGATAAACAACACCGGACACGACAGGTGAACCTCTTTCATAAGATCACAATCCTATGAAACAACAAATTAAACAGGCTTGTGTTATTTGTACAACCTGATGAACTGCAACATTTGACTGAAACTAATGATTAAGCAGGCACACAAAAAAACACTGTTAATGTTTCAGATCAAATCTATGAAACTGCAGTTTTCTAGAATCATTGAGCATGTAGGCATTTGCCATAAAAAGATCAAAGTCCCTGATGTGTTGTTACAACATATTGAAACTTGACATAGACTTACTGCTCATTAGACTCATAGGGTAGGAGGAGCTGTCAATCATCTTTGAACCATTTGTACAGGGTGGTAAAATGGTCAGATGTGTTAATTTATTGACCTGCAACTGCATTTAAGGGCAGAAAACAAATTAATTTTTTGTTTCTGAAGTCATCTTTCTGTGCCTTAACAAAATGCTCAAAACAGAACCACATGTTCTCCTTCTGTTATTTCCATGTGCAAAAAGATTAAGGAAGGAGGAGATTACAGGCAAAACTGCACGTCCAGGATAATGCTCCTTTGTACAGTACATGTACAGATGCAGGGTGCACCTGAAACAAATCATCAAGTGCAGTCATATAAAATATGAAAATATTATCTTCACTATACTTCAGTCCGCTGAGCAGCTTTTCATGAAGTGACACATTGTCGCAGTTGTCGAAAACCGTACATGGGGATGTGCGCATACATTAACCGTACATGGGGATGTGCACATACATTAACACTACCCCATTGACTCAAACCGTATCATTTCATTACTCTTGGAAACTCAGCTGCACACTGCCTCCTTACAACATATAAATGCTGTCTTCTCTCTCTGGCGAGGCCTCAGTCACAAGCAGAAAGTGTGTCAGATTATCGCCAATTATTCGCACAGTTTGTGCATCCATTCCTAAATTTCCCCAGGGGAACACTAAACTTTCATCATCATTATCCACAGATATTTTGTGCATTGCAGAGCAGTAAGTATGTACAGTGCCCCATCACCCAAACAGTTACACAGTGAGTTTATTGAGTTTGTGTAGTCCATATCAAACCTGACACTGCAATGTAGAGCCTGTACTGTCCATGGGGTGATGGGTGAGGTGATGGCGCAGAATATTTAACAGTTAAAAGTTTTATTGCCTGAAAATGTAATACAATATACTATAATACTGTAAGTATCTATCTATCTGAATCTTACTTTTACTTTTCTTAAAGGTCCAGGGTGTAAGATTAAGAGAGCTCATTTACATAATATAGAATATACTATGCATAACTATGTGTTTATTAGTGCGTAATCACATCATTATATTACCATAGAATAAGCTTTTCATATCTACAGTTTCTCTAGTTTCTCCTTCATGCTTGGAAAGAGAGGCTGAAGCGAGAGGGTTGCAATCGGGAACTACACAGCTAGATACAGTACCACTAAATCATGCACACGGCTCCTTTAATAGTATACTTAGAAATTATATATAGTTGTATATTTGTCAAATTATTTGAAATTAAAGCCTTGGAATTGGGTTAATTATTCGCTCAGTGTAATCAGCACTGCTGATTAAAAACACAGTGCTGTCCAGGGTGGGGCACCACAAAAGAAGTGATAAAAGAAGTGATGGTACAAGAGGTGAAGTAGTTCATGCATCCATAAAAGATTGTATCAGTTAGCTGTAGATGGGCCTAATTATCAAATGACACTGTATAATAATAATTTGAATACAGAGAGATTCAAGAAAATTAGCAGTGCTATGTCTGGCCTCATTGTAGATGGCAAATACAAGTCCTTTTTGTAGCCATAGCTTCCAGTAGTTCAACCAATAATAAGAGACATATGGGAGAATAATCAAACATATTGAAACATCAGAAATGTCTTCTGTTGTTGATGATTTCTCTGCTCTGACTAAATGCCCCATGTATTGCTTCATTATAAGCACTTCCACAGTTTCAGTTTCCAGAAGTGCCTTCCATTGGAAATATGAAGAAACGACATGCCATGTTATGCAACTCTTCACCTCTAATCTCTCTTTCTCTTGACATGCATGAACTTTGACAGTGTTATTTCTTCCCATTCTGTTCTCTGAAGAACAATCTGATACAAAATGCAAACATGGATCAAACCATCTACAGATTCATGTAAACTACCTGAAGCTGTGCGTCTCTTACCTGCCTCAAAACGAGGTGCAGTCCACTTGACAGCCAGGAAAGCAACACATATGCTTGCAAATATGACTTTTGTCAAAGTGTTCATGTTGCAAACTTGTTATTAGTTAGTTATAATGGATCAGGAGCGAGTCCTAACTTCCACAATCCCAGTCTCAGGAACAGCCTGTCGTGATTCAACCAGATACTGTTAATGAAATCCCTCCTCTCTACAAACATATGAACCAATCGTGTGATCAGCTGTTTGTATCAGATAAGAACTTGAGCGTACTTTTCACATAAAAACACTAAATTAAATTAATAATATTCAATATTAAAGTAGCTGTTTTTTGAATTAATACGTTGATATGTGATTGAAATAATTGTAGAGGTAGATATATTTTTATTTTTTATTTAAAAAAAAGACGAATCTGTCGCTAACACTCTCGTTTGAACGGACAACTTTATTGACACAGCTCTCGTGTACAGGCAGCAGGGGTTGTCCTTCAGTCAGTGGGGCTATCTATCTAAGCTAGCCATTGCTCCCTCTCATTTCTTGGCGTACTTTAAATAACAGTACGTTAAAAGGGGGAAACTACGCAGCTTTGAACCATGGCGGCAAGGATTTTGCCTGTAGTGAAGTTAGTATTTAATTCCCTTTAAGATAAATGCTGCTCTGTGTGTGTGTGTGTGTGTGTGTGTGTGTGCGTTAGCTGCGTGTTAGCTTTGAGCTAACTGTTAGCATACACGTCCGTGACAGCTTTCCAGCTGTCAGCGTCTACCACTTTGCTCAGTGGTTGGATAGTTAATTTATTTAATATATTGTGTGGATATATGTCTATACATTCATGGGATGTTGGACTAACGTACACGAGTGTCCTTCCTGTGCTAACGTTAGCTAATGTTTTGTAAATAGCTAACTGAAGTGTCTGTCTTCAGAGGACAGTCACAAGCGGTGTAACGTTACTATAGTAACTAATAATAATACGCATCGTGTTTTCAGTCATGTATACAGAGGTGTGTAAGTCTTTATTTCTCTGCTGACTGACTGTCTTCTTTCATTTTCAGACTGGCCACCAAGGTGACCATTGCAGGAGGAGCTCTGTATGTTGCCTGTGACTCTGGTCTGCTGGGGAGCGGTGAGCAGGGCTCAGTGGCCCTGGAGAAGGCCAAAGCTGCAATACCCCCGGCCATAGAGGAATGGATGAAGTACTTTGGTCTGGAGGTACAGATGAGATGCACTTCTCGAGTCTAGTTCTCAGATCCAGGACAGCCATGATAATGCAAAACAAGGCACATCCATGTACCTTTGATGAGGCACACAATAGATTATGAATTCACTGAATTAAAGTTTACTGCCATCTCATGGACATTTCTCATGAGGAATGGAGGACATTCATTCTTTATTTCTCTCAGATCACACACAGGACAAATTTGACCATCTCCTCCTAAAACAGCATACTGACCCAGTTATAATTATGGTAGCAATTAGACCTTTTTTCTTTGGATTATAAAGAACACAATATTCAGTAAAATACAAGTACACAGCTTTGGTTTACTTCAGATCTCACTTACCCAGTTGTGAATTTTCAGAAATTATAATAAACAGCAGACATTGTTGTTTAATCTAAGTAGTCAGTAGCCTGGTGTCAGTATATTCTTTCTAGGAAATCTAGGACTTTTCGACATGGTGACATAATATTAGTATCGCAAGTTAGAGTGATCATCCAAAATCATATCTTTCAACATTTTATATGTTATCTCTTTTTATTGGTAAATCTGAAATCAAGTTAAATATAATGCACAATATGTACAGACTAACAGACTCCACCCTTTCTTTATTCAGGCTCAGCTTCCAACCGTACCTAAGATTGAATTCTCCCCTGTCCAGGCGTGGAACTCTGGTAAGAAATGAATGAAAAGCTTGTTCCTTTTTTTTCCCCAAACATTTTTGTAAAGTCACGAGTTCGTGTTTTTTTGAGTTTCAGTGATATTTTTAGCATTCAGGGTAATTAATTTCAGCATCTCTATTATGAGATTAGTATATTTCAATTGGTTAACACCTTAAATGCTTTTTAATAAATTTTGGAGTGTCAGCCAAATTATTGATTTTTTTTTTATTGCATTGCAGGAGTGCGGGCGACGATTTCAGCTCTTTCTGAGGCTCCAACAAAAGCAAATGAATACACAAGTCAGGGATTGCAGTACCTGAAAGACCTCACCAAGTGAGCGGGAACTCTCTGGTCAGCCTGGCATTGATAAATCTTTTTGAGCTTTGCACTTGAGAAATGACATTATTCTTCAAAACATTGAAGCCCACAAGCTCCCAAGAAAGAAGAAGAAACACCCAACAAAGAAAACTTAGAATGAAAAGAAGTTGCTTAAATTTGGCTACAAGGAGTCTACTGTGGTTTTCTAAATTATGGTGGCATTAGTCAAGAGTTGCATTGTACATATTGCTAGGAGGCAAAAAAAAAGTATTTTTAAAAGAAACTGGTCTTTTGTTTTGTGTATACCATCAAATTTAATTTTGCTCTGCTCTGTCTAATGTACAATATTTTCCCATTTGTTCTCAAACCATCCAAATGTTATGAAGAGAATGTCTGTTATGTATATATGCAGTTTCACCATTTGTGACTAATAATAACACAATCTTAAAACACGTCCAGTCTTTAGTTTGATTTATTGAGGCAAAGTATTTGTGGATCTCGGCAGTGCGGTCAAAGAACAAGACCAAACAAATGTGCAAAAATCTTTATTACTCATGACAGAATAATAATGACACCAATGGCCCGTTGATGCTGCTACAACTTCAGAACAGGAGGAGGTGACTGAAAGCATGAAGAAGAGCGCAACTCCACTTTACACAACATAGAAACACTACACAGCACCATTAGCGGTGATGTACAGTGTTAACCTTTTATTTTTTTTTGTTGTTGTTTTGTTTTTAAATGTGGGTTAAACAAAAAAGACTGGTTCTGTCACACACACTGCCACTTCTCTACTGTCAAAAAAAGGTTTGGAAATCTCCAGACAGACACTGTTCAGATGATGCATGCAGAGTTTTGACAGTTAAAAATAACGGTAATAGTATATTTACTGATTGACTAGTTTACTGAGGGATACACTGAATGACTTGAAGGAGGCCAAGACCAATTCAGCAACTAGGACATAGTGACAAAGTTAGGATGAAATACCAATACCATAGTGCAAGCATACGTGTCATGTTTGCAAGACAAAGTTATAAAGACTAGAACCAGAATTAGTTAGTTACTGTCAACAAACTGGTTTCTCAGTTGATTATACCTGTTATATATTCGGTTTATAATTTCTGTATATTTCACTAAAAGCTGGTGGCTGGTTTTTCATGAGATATCCGTATAAATGAGAGTAATCACGACGAGCAACATTACAAGGCATTTTACACAAGTTGTACATATTAAATACTGTCATCTGTATTGCAACAAGTTACTTTTTCTTCATGCGTTTGATATAAAGCATTTATTCTGCCACATTTGCTCTTAAGGAAAAAGCAATTTGGGGAAACTATGTAGCGTACCATAACCTAAACATGTAAACTTTATACAATAAAGTGCTCCCCACAATATCAACAGTGAGATTATACAACCAAGGCAGATGTGTTATACTTAAAGAACATTTTCATACTGCAATTAAGAGCAAAACACGGCACTAATATAAACTGATGGTTACAAAACTTTCCTCAAGCTGTCAGTGTCACCACTTCTGAATGAAAACCAAATAGCAGCCTTCATACGCAATGATTCATTACGGGTGTAGATAGTCTAAGAGAGAGAGAGAGAGTATGTACAATATTGCAGAATGACAAGCCGGAAGGCACTTTATGATTTTTGTGGGATCAAATTGAAATGAGAATTTAGCAAACTGCATCTTCATCACCACTACAAAGGATCTGATCTCATACAATGCTAAACATGGTGCAAAGGTGCAGAAGTATATTTCCACATGAGCTTGACTCATCTGGAAGGCTTCTGAAATATAAGGGCATTCAGGTGACTCGACAATGCTGCTTCCATTCATCCCTTCCAGCGCTAACACTAAATTGTTTGATAAAACGAGCAGATAAATGCATTTATCTGCCTATTTCTTTCAATAAATGCCTCAGTGGTAGACATCTATCCAAAATTAAATGTCCATGTCATGCCTACTTTAGATGATCCAAAGAAAAATGGCTTTAAAATGATATTTTGAGCAGCTCTTTTTTTTTTTTTTTTTTTTTTAAGTACACATTGGGATTTAATTAAGAGAATTACTTTAAGGACAGATCAGTGAATATCTCAGGAACAACAATGCAGTATAACAACTACACTTTGCAGCTGTTGGGCAGTGCAATCTTGGCCTGTCCAAACTTAAAGCATAAAGTAGAGCAGCAACAATAAAACAAATCAACTCCCTCTCCTCGAAATAGCCAAGCATAGCGGTGCTACAGTTCTGCTGTGCATATGAAAAACCGATTGCACTTTCTTCCGAACGATAAAGCATATTAACTATTCAACCCTGCCATGGCTTTGAATAGCAAGATTATAACAATGAGTGGAACAGAAGCAGATGGACGGAGGCTGGAGAGTGAGATAAAGTGTCCACTATCTCTAGGTGGTTTTCACCAGGTCATAGACATGAATATGAAAGTCATCATCATATTTGATATAGTAGACAGAGGGCTTGGCTGGGACCTGGTAGATGACCAGGCCCGTTCTCTTCACACCCTTGTCAGTAACATACTCCACTTGTTTCCCCACCAGACTCTCCGTCTCTTCTCCTGGCTTCCTGTCGGCAGGCAACAAGTGCTTGTTTTCTGAGGAGTTAAACAATATTACAATTAAATTATGGTTTAGTAGAAGAATCCTGTATTTCAAGACACAAAGCTTTAACCGATTTTAATAAACTATATGAGTTTTTACAGGTCTCACTCTCTGTCTAAATTAGAGTTGATTAGGAATTGCTGTTAATGTTTATGTGTGCCAAATTACACGAATATTCTTAAAATAGAAGCAGCAATTTGTGTGTACCCATTACCTCTGGAACAGCTCCAGAAAACAGTGATTTGATGAAACCACTGATTAGAGTCTTGGCTCTCATTGTGTAACATCTCACAACCATAAATATCAAACAGAGTCTGATTTAATTTCCAAGTACTTTGGTGGAAAACATTCACTCTTTTGAGCCAGGTTGTGGCATTTTACAGCACACAGTGTGTCAAGACTGACTGTATCCTTGGCTGAAAGAAGTACATACTTTAAAATACAGATTTTTTTGCCTGCTCACTACTGGGACTCAACCCCCCCTGATGAATATAGACCACCATGACTGTTTGTGATCTCACATGCTATCCATGCCACATTAAACGAGCGGAAGTGGAAAAATGATTCACGTCACATAGCGGTCACTCTTGATTCCATCTATGAAGCCTTAGGACAAGATTATCAAAGACTTAATAAAGCTTTGTGAAGTATCAATCTGTCTTTGTTACATCCAAATCACCAGTACCTGCTTCAGGCAAAATCCTGAGGTCTCCGTCAGCGTAGTCGTCCCACAGCTGGTACATATAAAGAACGGGGTCCTTTTCATAAGTGATATAATACCAGTTGGTCATGATTGGAGCTCTGGAGAGGACCATGCCTCTCCACTCATTCTTCTCTCCATCCTCTTTTTCAAATAGATGCTCCACCGCTTTGCCCACCAGCTCCTCCACACCCGGAGGTATCTTGATCTTGTTGTTCACTGCGGATGCATACATACAATGACAAAGTGAGAAACACGGAAACCTATAACCCAGCAGCTGCAAACTAGCTGGCGCAGATTAAAAACAGAGGTTAAGTAACTGACCAACTTTTTCCGAGAGGACTTGCAGGTTCGACACTCTCTCATCCTTGAACAGCTCGATGCCGTAGACGCAGTCAAAGCCGTCATACTTCACCATGAAAAGAGAAGGGTTCACACTGAGCCTGTCGAGTACGGTTCCCTTCCATTTGCTCTGGTTCCCCTTCTCACGCCAGTTATGCTGAATGCGGACTCCCAGAATGGTGTTGGGGTCTGGGGTCAAGGTGTCACTCAGCTCCCCGCTACTCCGCTTCCTGGTAAAACAGGATAAATATGGAGGTCTGTGCGTGTGTGTGTGGTTAAGATTAACAACAAAGAGCTCACCTTGCATTTGATTCAACTGAATTCAGTTTTATTTATGTAGTGTCCATTCATAACAAAAGTTATCTCATGACACTTTTCATATAGAGCAGGTCTAACCCAGATTCTTTATAATATTATCTACAGAGAGGCAACAATTACACACATAAAAAACAAAACAATACATATATACTACAGGTTTATGAGTTCAGGCGATGTAACTTGAAGAACATGTTTGATCATGTTCAAGTTGCATTTGAGACTTCAGATAACCTGTGTCTCTTATTCAGGAGTGTTTGCAACCTTACCACCATTACTATTTCTTACGCAACTGATCATTTAAGCCACAATACAATATAATTTTTTGTGCATAATCCCAGCCATAAATCTGACATAAACAATCGGATAATTCCAGATGTTTATACCCCTATTAACCACTTTTTCATGCACGTTTTACTTTATTTTCTTGGCATCATGTACACAGTTTCTACATACCTGCCCCTTTTCTTGGACATGCCTCCAGAAATTCAAAAGTCTACTGATTAAGAGAAAGACAGGGCAATGTTCAGTTATTATATGAGTGAACATAACAGCTGCCAAACTTCACATGTAGTGTATATACAGCATGAGGAAGGCCTCTCCTTCAGCTGAGAGGCTGACAGGCACAGACTGACAACTCCAGCAGCCAATAGGTTAGCATGCTGACATAACTTCCTGGGTATTTTTTTTTTTTTTTGCTTTTAACTACACAACCATGGAGGTCACTGTGCTTTATACTTGTCATATTTAGTTAGCAGGCTGCACAAGTGTGGCCTCAGTTAAGGATTAAAAAGTCAATAAAAAAGCCTGTCTGACACAACTTCGTGAGAATACGTCAGCCATTTCACTGTATCAGACGAGTTACAGTATGTAGCGTTAGCGTTAGTGTGTACAGCTAACAGTATACATATAAAATATGACGAGGCGAGGCCGACAAGCTGTGCACCACCACCTGTCCTGGACTAAATCCAACACACCTCCACCTCTCACTCTAGGTTACCATTAACACTCGTCTGTCCTAGCTCTACCTTCAATGCAGATGTTACTGTAAGTGGAGGCGGTTAGCTACATCCGCTTTTCGGTGTCCCCCGGTGCCAGATAGCAAACACCGGCATTAAAACAGGGCGTTCACAGCCTTATCCTCACTTATATTATAATCTCATTACCTTTACGCAGATTTCATATCAGTATAGTTCAGTTCGTCTGGCAGAGAAATGTTGCCACACACCAACCCGCCTATGTAAATCTCGCGAAACCTGTGGAAAATGGGAGATGAGGTGAGGAGACTCGAGTTCCCAGCGAGCCTCCGGTTGCCATGACCGCAGAGAATGACATGAACACGCGCGCAATGGATGGTGGGAATTGATGTTTTTTAGTTGACAGTGATATGGACTTTTTTTTTTTTTTTTAACGACAGGAGTTTAAACAGGTGTTGTAGACAGTGCTGCATGCTGCGTTCGAGTGTTTTCGGAAATAGCGTAATTACGGTAATTGGTGCGCATGATCGACATGAGAAACACAACTGACCACACAAGGTCGGGATTTTCTGTGACGCACGAGTAGATCACAATTTTGACTTAAAGGGGCAGACAGCAATATTAATCTAAAGTCATTATTATGTTTCTTTAGTATTTAAATATCTCTGTTAGGCCTGTGATAACATTTAGCACATTATAAGTTTCAGAAAATCAACTAACAACACTAAAATGCTTAGAGCCGTAACTCTTTTATTATATCTGATCTCTAAAATTATATCCATGCCTGTTCATCTTTGCTACATTTGAACAATGTTGACCTAAACCATCAGTATGCAAAATGTGCATACTGTTTCAAATCCACAAATACAGTTGTAAAGAGGAGTAGTCTAAGTCTAATTCATGCTCCAAGAATGAACCTACCCACCAAAGAAATATGCAAACAAAACTTTCACCCATAAAAGAAACATTCCCAGTCCGTAATGATTGCAGAAGTAATAGTTTTATTCATCATTCAAACGCTGTGTCACTGTTTGATGCATATTTTCAATATAGCAAAAATGAGTGCATGGAAGTGGACCTCACATTTCCAGTTTGTTTTTAGATTCAGCTCAATGAAAAGAGTTTTGCTGAACCCATTTTGAATGCAAACACAAAGACAAAAGGTGATAAGTGATGGTGACAAAAGCAAGATTTATCACCTCATCTACCACCTTATTTATACTAATCATATCATATCATATCTAGGTGTGTTAGGTGTAGATTTGTTGCACTACTGCTATCATCCCACTGTCACCATACCTGTAATTTTGTCCCCAAATACCCTTTTCTATGTTCTTATTTTAATTTTCTATTATTTATTTCTCTTACTTTCTAAACGTCTGTACACGTATGTATGTCACTGTGCAGCTGCAACAACTGGATTTCCCTGCTGGGGATCAGTAAAGGTTTATCTTATCTCAACAACCACATATTAAACAACATAACACCACATATTTGTATATTAGTAAAAGCATTGTCTTGATTAATACATACCAATTAAGCACACTGACACATTACCATTCTAATATGCCTAATTGCTATTTAACACTCTTGTAATCCAGTCCCTAAATGATGATACGCGCGTGTAGACATCAGGGGTCCTGGGGTTTCCGCATCGCCGGCCAGAGAAGGAGACGATACCTGCGGCAGCACCATCACACACCAATGGACCACCTGAATCCCCCTTGAACAGCAAAGATACAAGACACTTAACAGAAGGTGTTCTTAACAAGGAACAAAACAGAAGCAGAAACTAAATTATTAAATAATTGAATACATTAAAAACTCCCTCAAAGGTCATTTTGGGTGTGTGATCAACGACTAGCCAGTATGTTTTCTTACCGAGCAGAAGCCTTGAAAAACAGCGTCCCCAACACCACAAATCATTCTCCTGGTGACAGGAACAATTCCCCATCTACTACGACAGGTCCCCTGTGACAGGGTGGTTACGTTGACCTCCTGAAGCCTGGCTGCTAAGGTCCTGTTGTCACCTATATCCCCCCAGCCAGCTGTGATGCACTTACTGGATGTCCTCACCCTGCCTCTCTTCAGAGGGATCAGCTGCACTGCATCAGTCAGTTGGGCACTGCTGTTGAGCTGATGAAAGAAAATAAATAGTCCAAATATAATCCCAACATGTTTCATGCTTTTGTGTTAACTATAAACAACAGGCAGATCCACAAAACAAACAGTGGAAAACCGTCCTCACCTTTAGGAGCATGATATCATTTCTATGCCCATCATAGTTGGGATGTGGAATGGATCTGATGGCACTGAACTGCTGCTTAGTAGGCTCGTTACCGGAAAGGGCATCAGCTCCAAGGACAACTGTGTATGGTCTGGAAATTACAATTGAATTGACAGGTGACATTAGATATCATGTTAAGGCTGGTAAGAAATCATTTCTCTTGACGGAAATAATATTTCAGTGTTCAGTATAAAAAAACAACTTTCAGTAACTCTTTAGTTTGCCAGATGAAAATAATCCATCACTGAAAACCTACAGCTCGTGCACAGTTTTGAGTGTGTGGACATTAACATGAAACGAAACAAGCAGCTGCAATGAAAATAGGAAAACCTTTATACAGGGAATTCAATTAAAATAGTCACATGTTTTTTCTCACAGATTCTTGATTTTTCAAAACTGTCATGCTAGTTTTTTTTTATATCAGCATGATTTAAAATCCCAAGGTATCTGTTATATCAAGATATAATGAAAATCAAAAAATATTTTTCAAGAAAAATCAAGATATTTTTGAATTCTTACATAGGTATCTGACAATGTGCTGCTGTGAGCACAAAGTCCTGTCTCACCAGGACACCACCACAGTTCGGGCGACCTCGGACTTGTAGCGAGGCCATGTAGGGACGGGAGTGGGGGGCAGCCTCTCTGCCTCCCACAATACGAGAACTATCAGCTTCTGAAATTCAAAATCATCTAATTATGTTCATCCAAGATGCTCGAGGTTGGTAGTGAATGTAGATTTGTATGTCATTGCAATGTATAGAGAGCTTACCATTCAGGACAAAGAGCAGCAGCAGAACAATGGCGACTGCCATGGTCTCTGGTCAAACTCAAACCTTCCACTGTTGGTTGTATTATTTCTTGGCCTTTATTGCATCAGTGTGTTTGCTAACGCGTTGGTTTTGTTATGTTGTTGGCAGGCTTACCAACCACATGCTTTCATAATTATGCAGGGTTTCATAATTTATGCAAGAAACCGGTAATGTTATAACATCTTTAGAGACACTGAGGCAAACAGCGCTCTGAATGTTCAGACCACTGTATGTGTAATACTGTGTAATGTGTATACTGTATGTGGAAGTGTTTGTTTAGCAAAGATAAATATTTTAGAGGAACAGGAGTTAAAGTCCACGTGGTCGTAAAAAAAACATATAAATACATGATTAATGAAAATTCTCACAGAGTTGTGGTTTATTAATTCTTACAAAGTGTTATGTCAGTTCCCTGTTTTCACCAGGTTACATGAGATCTGTGTTAAAAAGATGTCTTGTGAAACTGTGTTGTGTTGTACAACATGCTGCAGATTCTGACTAAATCTGCTCTAACATGCAGCTGAGGTTAGTATTACTTTTACAGATTTGTATTATGTGTTATTGTTTGTTCTGTATACCTCTATAAACTGTACTATACTACGTCCTACATCAACTTTACCTTGATAAGACCCTTAAGGCATTGATGTCTTTGATGAAGGAAAGAAGAATATGATATTTGCAGCATGATTTTTTTATTTTGCTTTTGTGTTAAACAGCAAACACAGACAGAGCGACTCAGACACAACTACCCCTCCTTAATACATATGTCAGGGTATGCTGAAGCAAAGCTTGGTGTAAGATTGTTACATTTAACAATCCTTTTGCTTGAGAATATTGTCGATCCAGGGAAGGTATTTTGATATGTCTGTGTAGCCGTTGGGGTAGTCTGGGTAGTTACAACTGCGAATGTTATTGAAAGACACGATACCAACAGCCTTCCCGTTGCACACCAGGGGACCACCAGAATCACCCTGTGAAAGGGAAATATTTTAATATGTTTATTCAAGAGCATTTAAGATATTTATACGTTTTTGTCTGGAAACCAGTTGACTGATTTTAATTCCATAAACAGACAGAAAACATACCTGACAGAATCCTTTGGTTGTGTTATATCCACCAGCACAGATAACATTGTTAGGAAGACGTCCCCATTTTCTCTTACAGACTTTTTGGTTAATGATAGACACATCAACCACTCTCAGGTCATCAACAGGTCTACCACGAGTTTTAGTCAAACCCCATCCAGCTACCTCGCACTTCTGGTTTTGTCCTGTGCCATTACGAAGAAGCTCAATGAGTTGTACTCTGTTGCCCAGGCTAACTTCACCAGACAGCTAAAGAAAAAATCAGAACCTAGAAATTAGAAACTGTTTGTCTGTCTGAACACAGTCCACTCTTTATCAGACTTCAGTTAATGAAGGCCTGAATGAATATACTTACTTTGAGGAGCATGATGTCATAACCTTTTCCAGTGTTCACATAAGATGGGTGTTTGCACCTCTTCGCAATGGATCTCTCGATGCCATGAGCCTGCTTCAGATTGTGGGTGCCCAGAATGACTTTTGCTAAAATCATTTTGCTAGAAAAGGTTTGAGGTTGTCAGTAGATTTTCTCATATGCCGCTTTGCCAACAACAAAACAAAGCAACAAATAATACATGTGAAGATGACTTGAATAATTCTTGATTTAATTTCTAATTACATCAAACTATTTAACTCACACGTCACAGTGTGCAGCAGTGAGCACAAAGTCTTCACTGATGAGGAATCCTCCGCATACATGTTGACCTTTGTTGTTCTGCAGCGAGGCCATGTACAGCAGTGAGTTCTCCGGTGCTTTTGTTCCATTTATGATTTTACCCCCAAGTGCTGCAAACATAAGTAAAACTCTAAATTAAGTAAATATGCCATTAAAAGGTTGGAGAGTAATAAAAACATTCAGTTAACTTACCATCTCGTCCGAGACTTGTCAGAAGGTGAAAGAGCAGAAGTTTGTGCAGAGCATGCATGATGCCAGCGAGACAACTGTCATGTCTTCTTTGGGGGGTCAAAGAGACTGTTTTATACTGTAGTTTGTTATTTTGCAAAATGTGATAGTCATCAGTTTTTTTTTTTTTTTTTTTTTTAAAAAAGAACCCCCCACCACATCCTTGCATAATGAAAGCTTACATCTTTGTGTTATCTTTGTAATATCATGTTTATTTCATCTGCTGCATTAGCAGCTAAAACCACATTATGCAGTCATTTGCGTGAGTACTAGTTCGTTAACACTCAGCAGATACTATCTGGTTGATGGAAGAAATTTGCCAATACATCAAAATAAAGTCAAGGTATCTTTACTATACCCAAGGGGGAATTTGTTGTGCAGCAGCAGAACATCACAAACTAAAAAACACAACATAAATAATACTCATGAACTGAAAGTTGTGCACTTGTTTAGCAATGATAAATGTTTTGGATGAGCGACAGTTAGAGTCTAAAAAACATAAATATATGTGATTCATGAAAATTCTCACAAAGTTGTGGTTTATTAAATCTTACAAAGTTTCCCATTTTCAGCAGGTTACATCAGATCTGTGTTAAAAAGATTTCTTAAACTGTGGGTTTGTGTTGTTCAACATGCTGCAGATTCTGATGAAATCAGGTTGGTTTTATTTTGCTTAGTGTTTTTGTTTGTTTATTTGTTTTTTGGATTAACTTATTACTTTTACAGATCTATATTCTATGTTAATGTTAAAATTGCATGTCTCTATAAATATACTGACAAACCACAAATCAAACAAACCAAAATCATACCACAGTTTCAACATCTTCAAGTGTAAAGGGCCAAGAAGACATTGTGATCAGATCACTTGAGCCACTTGCAGAAATTGTCTGGGACTCATTTGACTTAATCTCTTTTGTATTGCATCATTAAAGGACCACTCAACCAATGTCCCGTAAGTACACACAAAACATGCTGTTGTGCATACTGTGATGCAAATAATGTGTTTGGACTCTTTTACCTGCCAGGAGAGGTTTATGAACACATAGTTAATGCAGTATCCCAAGACTCAGTGCCTTCCTGTAATTACAATACATCATGTTAGTTCTATCCCTGTAAAAAAAAAAAAGTTACCAATATTCCTGTAAGTTACCGATGTACTGTATACTCTGTGTGTCTTACCTACAACATTTAGCAGCTAGGTGTTTGAACACGCTGATTCAACACCAGTTATACTAAATTTATGAAAGAAGACACCATTTTATTGATGATAAATGTTCAAAGTTTACAAATACAGTAAATGGTACCCAATATAGTCTCCAGACTCCCCTTATAAAATCTATCTCGATATTTTGTGAAACACTGTCTATAATAAATTCTTAGTTATTTGATCCTTGTTGTAAATTCTGCAGATGTTACATTTGAGGGAAATACCAGTGAGAGATGAACAAATAAACAAACTCATTCCAATATTTTCTATGTTGTAGATTTATTCAACAGAGTTAATAAAATGACGTTAAGAGGACAATATGAACATACAAGTATGAGCACATTGATACAAGAATATAACACAAAGATTACTAAGTTATAAGTATTTCGGCTGAATGTCCTCACACACACACTCTGCAGTTCAGAGTCTGACAAAGTGTGAATTATCTGAATTATATGAACTGAAACCTTTAACTCATTTACAAAGGAGCTAAAGTTCAGTTGTTTCTCACCCTTGTCATTCTCCCCATAACCCTTATCTTCATCACTCCTACATAGTTTGCTACACAACTCTCAGCAGACACTTGTAGCAGGTCACAGCTGTGAGATAGAAAAGCTGCAAACAGTGTAATGGATGCATTTGTCACAGCACTCTACATTAAATAATTTCTTTCTCTATATAAAAACATTTGTATCTGTGTCTGTTCTGCTTGGAGTTCATAGCTGCTTAACATTGTAATGGGTCCTTCAGTCTGGTTAGCTGAGGTTACATACAATAGCTCTATACTAGGGAGACATGGAGGTAGTACACTGTGCAGCAGTGAGCACAAAGTCTTCACTGATGCATGATACATACACAGATACATGATGGCCTCTGTAGTTATGCAATGAGGCCATGTACAGCATCGACTTCACTGATTTATGACTATTTATGATTTTACCCCCGTTCAGTAAACTTGCCATCTCTTCTGAGACTTGTCAGAACATGAAAGAGCAGAAGTTTGTGCAGAGCGTGCATGATGCCAGTAAAACAACTGACTTGTCTTCTTGGTGGTGTCCAGTAGACAGTTTTATAATGTATGTTTGTAATGTTTGTTAGAAAATGCGATAACCATCTATTTTTTATTGACCTCTCAACACATCCTTTGTGAAATGGACGCTTGCAACTTGTGGTATCTTTGCAGTATCTTGTTGATGTTAACTGCAACACCAGCAGCCTAAAACACACATTATGCAATCAGTATGTAATGAGTTTAACACAGTCTCTCTAAAGAAATGTTTTACTTTTTTGTATTTTGGAAACTTAGGCCTACACTATGACGTGATTATGTTTTGGAGCTCATAGCTGCTTTACATTGTAATCGGCCCTTCACTCTGGTTAGCTGAGGTGAACTTTATGTCAAGGAGACATTGATGCAGTAATAAAAGATTATAGTAAGGTGGAAATGACTGCTTAATTTTTCTGTCAGGTTAATTCATACATTCATTCATTTTTATTAACGTTTTGAACAAGTGCACCTTAATAATTTTTGCTCTGTAATCAATACAGCTCTGCACATACATCAGATTTACTGTTTTTATACTACTTACACTATATAGACTATTTGCCAGTGTGGTGTGGTATTTTGCAAATCAGATAATCATCTATTTAAAAAAAAAAAGAACCCCCACCACATCCTTTGCAAAATGAAAGCTTACATCTTATTGTTATCTTTGTATTTCATGTTTATTTCATCTGCTGCATTGGCAGTGAAAACCACGATATCACAATCATTTGTGTGAGTAGATAAACTACTTTAACACTCTGATACTATCTGCTTCATGGAAGAAATTTTGCCAATACAGTACATCAAAATAAAGTCAGAATGTCTTACTATGCCCAAGGGGAATTTGTTGTGCAGCAACAGAACATCACAAACTAAAAAACACAACATGACCAATACAAACAAAAGTAACAAACAACTAGGAAAATCTCAGATGATCCAGCCTGGCTCCTCTGTCTACTTTGACAAAAGAAGTGTTTTCTTTACATAACGTATTCTTACAAGGGGTTGTTGGTTTATTAAATCTTAAATACTGAGGAGCAGAAGCAGTCAATGTTCAAGCTGCCTGTGTGTCGTGTTTGCTGAATGTTTAATGAATGTTTACTGAAAGTTGTTTTGCCGTTTGTATAGATAATGTTTTGGATGAACGGCAGTTAAAGTCCATATACTCTCAAAGCATAAATATATAAGTGGTTAATGAAAAATCTGACAAAGTTGTGGTTTATTAAATCTTACAAAAGTTTCCATTTCAACAGTTGTCAGATCTGTGTTAAAAGATTTCTTAAGCCATGGGTTTGTAATGTAACATACTGCAGATTCTGATGAAATGTATCTATTTCATATATTAGAGGTTCTCGATTACTTTGATAACAGTTTTGTCGTTTTGTTTTTGATTATCTTATTACTTTTAGAATCTACTCTTCTATGTTATTGTTAATCGTGCATGTCTCTATAAATATACTAACAAAGACAAATCAAATGATCAAATCATACCACAGTTTCAATGTCTTCAAGTGATAAAACTGAACATATGCTGGTATTAACTTTTTCAGAAGGCCGTTTTGGTCCTCTGCAGACTGAGACCCGTCACGCACTAGGATAAGCGGAAAAGCGGCCCCTCAAAGCTGATTCCGTTTCCACAGTTAAGACCTTACAGCTTTTACTCAGTGATTGGCTCTGCCGTTTCTTTGATTGGCGTCCCGCTGTGTTCCATCAGTGGCATTTCGGTCTGCCAGGACTCTGTTGGTGCCAGTTTGACCTGCCCACCACTAAATTGGAGCTATGCAATAGAAAACACAGTGAACTGAAAGAGTTAGGGATTTTATTACAAATACTTGTGTCTCCCCACCTCTGAAATCAAGTTTCATTCCTTGCTTATAGCAGGTCACAGCTGTGAGATAGAAAAGCTGCAAACAGTGTGTGGATACATTTGTCACAGCACTCTGCCAGTATTTCTTTCTATATATAGAAAACATTTGTATCTGTGTCTGTTCTGCGGAGTTCAGAGCTGCTAACATTGTAATGGGTCGACTGATCTGGTTAGCTGAGGTTACATACAAACAGACGCTGTGCAGCAGTGAGCACAGAATCGCCACATACATGATGGCCTCTGTGGTTATGCAATGAAACCATATACGACACTCGACCACCGATTTATGACTATTTATGATTTTATTTGTTCAGTAAACTTGCCATCTCTTCTGGGGCTTGTCAGAACATGGAAAGAGCAGAAGTTTGTGCAGAGCGTGCATGATGCTGATAAAACAACTTTGACTTGTCTTCTTGGGTGGTGTCTAATAGGTGGTTTATAATGTATGTTATTTGTAATGTTTGTTAGAAAATGCGATAACCATCTATTTTTATTGACCTCTCAACACATCCTTTGTGAAATGGACGCTTGCAACATTAGTATCTTTGCAGTAATGTCTTGTGATGTTAACTGCAACTTTGTGACCTAAAACACACATTGTATGATGGTATGTAATGAGTTTAACACAGTCTCATATAAAAGAAATGTTTTACTTTTTGTATTTGGGCTTGGGCTATATGTTGTGAAGATTATGTTTTGGAGCTCATAACTGCTTTACATCGACCTTCACTCTGGTTAGCTGAGGTGACTTTATGTCAAGAAGACATTGATGCAGTAAGTATAATTAAGGTGGAAATGACACTTAATTTTCTGTTAGGTTAATTCATGTTATTCATTTTTATTGCGTTTTGAACAAATTGCACCTTCGTAATCTGCCTTTCTGTCATCAATACAGCTCTGCTACACATCAAATTTACCTCAAGACAATTTGTGAATGAGTTGCACTGGAAAAAAGACCCATTGCATTAACTTGTGTCTTTTGATGAAAGAAAGAAGAAAAACAATATTTGCAACATGGATTTTATTATTTTGCCTTTGAGGTTAAGCAGCAAAAGCGCTGACAGAAGCGACTCAGGCACAACTACCTCCTCAATATAATGAAGGTATGCTGAAGCAAAGCTTGGTGTAGATTGTTACATTTAACAATCCTTTTGTGAGAATGTTGTTGATCAGGAAGATGATACACGATATATTGTAGTAGACATTGGGGAAGTTTAGTGCTTCACGAAGCTATCATATTGAAAGAACCACCGATGCAACAGCCTTCCGTTGCACACCAGAGGACACAGAATCACCTGTGAAGGGAAATGTTTGATGTGTTTATTCAGAGCATTTAAGATATTTATACATTTTAGTCTGGAAACCAGTTGACTGATTTTAATTCCATAAACAAACGAAAACATACCTGACGAATGCTTGGTTTGTGTTATATCACCAGCACAGATAACATTGTCCAGGAATAATCCTGATCCCATTGCTTATCTGAACTTGCATTGTGGTAGACACATCCACCACTCTCAGCCTCTCAACAGGTATACCACGAATCTTATGTTTCCCCATCCAGCTACTTGGCATTTTAGTTTTCTCTCATGTTCATTCCAAGTGGGAAGTTGAACAATTTGCGCTGTTGTCCGGATTGAACTTTCTCAGACAGCTGGAGGCACAAAGAATCATAAAGTAAATAAATGTGTATTTTTAGAGTTTTAAATTAAATTGTTGCATTTAGGACATTTTTATACTGTTTAACCACCACCTTTTACACTTAGCCTAATTAGAAAAAAACATTTAAAACTGCATGTTAGGGACAGCTGGGCTGAATGGACTTATATACTTGCACTGAGGAGCATGATGTCATTTCCTCTCAGGCATTCAAATAATGGATGGCTGCACCATTTCTCAATGGGTATTTCGATGCCAGCCCTCAGGTGTGGGTGCCAAGAACAGCGTTTCCTAAACTCCTGCACCTGGAAAAAGTTTCAAATGAGAGAGGTTGTCAGTAGATTTTCTCATACGATGCTTTGCCAACAACAAAAACAAGCAACAAGTGATACATGTGAAGATGACTTGAACAATTCTTCATTTAATTCTAATTACATCAAAGTCACCTGTCACGGTGTTACGGCAGTGAAACTAGGGTCTTCACTGATGAGGTCACCACATTCGTGCCTCTGTTGTTCTGCAGCGACACCATGTACTGCATCGAGTTTATCGAATTTCATTATGATTTTACCTCAAGTGCTGCAAGACAATTCCAAATCTAAATTAAGTAACTATGCCATTAAAAAAGGGTTGAGTAATAAAAACTCTAAATTAACTTACCATCTCGTCCGAGACATTCAGAAGGTGACAGAGCAGAAGTTTGTGCAGAGCATGCATGATTAAGTAAAACCAACTGACTTGTCTTCTTGGGGTGTCAGATATTCCCTTTTATACTATAGCTTGTGTGATAATCATCTATTTTTATATTAACCTGTCCTACATCCTTTTGAAATGAAAAGCTGTGCTATCTTTGCAATATTTTGCATATGATAACTGCAGCACCAGCGTCAAAGAACATTATGCAATCGGTATGTGATGAGTTTAACACAGTCTGTTAAATGCATTGCTTTACTTTTTTGTATTTAGGAAACTTTCAGTCCTTCAACCTGGTGAGGGAAATTTTCTTCTTCTTCGAGACCAAATAGACTGTTTACAGTGTAGTTTTTTTTTTTTTCTAAATGTGATAATCATCTGTTTTAAAAAAGAAACCCCACCACATCATTGCAGAAATGAAAGCTTACATCTTTGTGTTATCTTTGTAATATCATGTTTATTTCATCTGTTGCATTGCCAGCAGCATTATCACAATCATTGTGGTAGTACTGGATTCATTAACACTCAGATACTATCTGGTTCATGGAAGAATTGCCCAATACATCAAAATAAAAAGTCAAGTGTCTTTACTATGCAAGGAAATTTGTTTGTGCAGCAGCAGAACATCACAAACAAACACAACATAAATAATACAAACAAAAGTGATAACAAACAAACGATAAATGATACAATAAGTATGCTAAGTTGTTTTACATTTGCTGTTAAAAATGGCAGCTGAAACAACAGAGGTTTATATCTATTTGTTCTGCATTGGTAGGCCAAATCTGTGTGGCCTGAAGGTAGAACTGACTGGGCCTTCTTCAGGGATTCCTGGTCTCATACAAACTGTTTAAGTAGTTAAGAGGTTTGTGGGTAATTTTGCCACACACTTTAACTACATTCTGCAGTCTGTTTCTATTTTTAAAATTAAAATCTCAGAGAAACCTTTATCAGCCTGTCCTCTCTGTCTATGACGAAGAAATGTTTCTTTTGCATAGCATTATTCTTAAATTTGTGGTTTATTAAATCTTAGAAATACTGAAACAAACAGTCAATGTTCATTGCCATATCTTTATCTGCATCATTTACTCCATGAACTGAAAGTTGTGCACTTGTTTAACAAAGATAAATGTTTTGGATGAGCGACAGTTAGAGTCTAAAAAACATAAATATATATGTGATTAATGTAATCCTGACAAAGTTGTGGTTTATGAAATCTCTAAAAGTTCCCATTTTCAGCAGGTTATCAGATCTGTGTTAAAGATTTCTTAAACTGTGGTTTTGTGTTGTACAGCATGCGAATTGTGATAATCTGCTCTAACACATGTAATAGAGGTTCTTCGTTCTTTGATATCAGGTTGGTTTATTTTGCTGGATGCTTCTTTCTTTTTTTTTATTGACTTATTACTTTTTGAATCTATATTCTATGTTAATGTTAGTCTAAGCTTGTCTCTATAAATATACTAACAAACCACAAATGCATAAGCCAAAATCATACCACAGTTTCAATGTTCAAAGTGATAAAATTGAACTGTACACCTAGTGATAACTTGCGTCTTGGATAAAGAGGTCCTCAAAAATAATACATTATGCAATCGGTATGTAGTAAGTTTAACACTGCAGTCTCTCTAAGAAATGTTTTACTTTTGTATTTTGTGACTTAGGCCTACACTGTAATGAGTGTGTTTTGGAGCTCTTCAGCTGCTTTTACATTGTAATCGGCCCTTCCTCTGGTTAGCTGAGCTGATTTTATTTCAGGAGACATTGATGCAGTAAGATTATAATTGAGGTGGAAATGACTGCTTAATTTTAATCTTAATTCATACATTCATTTTTATTAACATTTTGAACAAGTACTGTAATAAGCCTTTCTGTCATCAGCCTGACTCACTGCTACATACATCAATTACCCTCAAGACAATTTGTGAATGAGTTACTGGAAAAAAGACCATTGCATTAACTTGTGTCTTTTGATGAAAGAAAAGAAAACAATATTTGCAACATGATTTTATTATTTTTGCCTTTGAGGTTAAACAGCAAAGCGTGACAGAAGCGACTCAGACACAACTACCCTCCTCAATATAATGAAGGTATGCTGAGCAAGCTTGATTGTAGATTGTTACATTTAACAATCCTTTTGTGAAATGTTGTTGATCCAGGGAAGACATTTGATATGTCTGTGTAGACATTGGGGAATTTTGAACTGGTATTCTCTAAACTGAAGACACGATACCAACCTTCTGTTGCACACCGAAGGAACACCAGAATCGCACGTGAAATATCTTAATATGTTTATTCAAGAGCATTTAAGATATTTATACGTTTAGTCTGGAAACCAGTTGACTGATTTTAATTCCATAAGCAGACGAAAACATACCTGACAGAATCCTTTGTCTGTGTTGTATCCACCAGCACAGATAACATTGTCAGGAGATCCTGATCCCATTGCTTCTCACAGACTTGCTTGTTAATGGTCAGATATTATTTTCCCATCCAGCGACTTGGCATTTTCATTGTCTCCTATGTTCAAAAGTAAATAAAGTATGGTGCACTTAGAGGTTTTAAATTAAACTTTGTTGCATTTAGGACATTTTTATACTGTTTAACCACCACCTTTTACACTTCGCATCGTACAAAAAACATTTAAAAACACACATGTCATCTGGGACAACTGGGCTGAGACCAGATATATCACACTTACTTTGGGGAAACATGATGTCATTCTCCACTGTTTCAATCATCGTATATGAATTGTTTCCATTTCTGTGAGACAGTTTGATGCCACCAGCCTTCAATTGTAGGTGCCGAAGCGACCTTCGCTAAATTCCTGCACGGTGAAAAATGCTAAATGAGGTTGTCAGCAGATTTTTCTCATAAGCTGCTTTGCCAACAACAAACAAAGCAACAATGATACATGTGAAGATGACTTGAACAATTCTTCATTTAATTTCTAATTAAATCAAACTATTTAACTCACGTCACGGTGTGCGGCAGTGACTTCAAGTCTTCCACTGATGAAGTCCTCCACATACATGGTGACCATGTTGACCAGTGAGATTCTCCGGCACTTTTTCCATTTATGATTTTACCTCCAAGTGCTGCGACATAAGTAAAACTCTAAATTAAGTAACTATGCCATTAAAAGGTTGGAGAGTAATAAAACATTCAGTTAGCTTTTACCATCTGCGTCCGAGACTTGTCAGAGGGTGACGGTTTGTGCAGGCATGCATGATGCCGATGAACAACTGACTTGTCTTCTTTCGGGGTCAAATAGACTGTTTTATAGTGTAGTTTGGTATTTTTGCAAAAATGTGAATAATCATCTGTTTTAAAAAAGAACCCCCACCACATCATTCTTGAAATGAAAACACATCTTTGTGTTATCTTTGTAATATCATGTTTATTTCATCTGCTGTATTAGCAGCAAAAAACACATTATGCAGTCATTTTGTGGTAGATAAACTAGTCCATTAACACTCACCAGATACTATCCGATTCACATGGAAGAAATTTGCCAATACAGTACATCAAAAAATAAAGTCAAGAGTATCTTTTACTATGCCCAAAGGAATTTGTTGTGCAGCAACAAGACTTATCACAAACTAAAAAAACACAACATAAATAATACAAACAAAAGTAACAAACAAACAGGAAAATCTCAGATGATCCAGCCTGTCCTCTGTCTACTGACAAAGAAGTGTTTCTTTTTATAGCATTATTCTTACAAAGTTGTGGTTTATTAAATCTTATAAATACTGAGCAAACAGTCAATGTTCAATGCCATATGTGTCTAAATGTTTACTGAATGTTTAATGAATGTTTACTGAAAGTTGTGCACTTGTTGCAAGGTGTGTTTTGGATGAACGGCAGTTAAAGTCCACATACTCTAAAAGCATAAATATAAGTGGTTAATGAAAAATGACAAGTTGTGGTTTATTAAATCTTACAAAGTTTCCATTTTCAGCAGGTTACATCAGATCTGTGTTAAAAGATTTCCTTAAACTGTGGGTTTGTGTTGTACAGCATGCTGCGGGTGTGATGAAATCTGCTTTCTAACATGTAACAGAGGTTCGTTCTTTGATAGCAGAGTTGGTTTTCATTTGCTCGGTTATATTTTTGTTTTTGTTTTGTTTCCAGGGTATCTTATTACTTTACAGATCTATATTTTTATGTTATTGTTAATTGTGCATGTCTCTATAATATAACTAACAAAAGACAAATCAAATAAACCAAAATCCTTCTACAGTTTCAATGTCTTCAAGTGATAAAACGAACTGTATACACCTGGTATGCTTTCAGAAGGCCGTTTTGATCCCTGCAGACAGAGACCCGTCACGCACTAGGACCAAGCGGAAAACGACTTACCTCAAGCTGAATCCCGTTTCCCTTAGTTAAAGACCCGCCACCAGCTCCTCGATTGGCTCTGCCGTTTCTTGTGTGATTGGCCGTCCCCGCTGTGTTCCATCCAGGTGACATGCACACCGGTCTGCCGGACTCCCCTGTTAGTCCTGCCAGTTTGACCTGCCCACCACTAGGTGGTGCTATGTAGAAAACACAGTGAACTGAAAGAGTTGAGCAGGGTGTCAAACTGTTCAAAGGGCCGGTGTGGCTGCAGGTTTTCTTTCCAACCAAACAGCAGCACACCAGACTTGACTTTCATTTAATCAACGATCTCAGTCTTCCAGAAGTTGATTGGTCAAACTGTGTGCTCTTGGTTGGTTGGGTAAAAACCTGCAACCACACCTTTGACACCTATTAGGACACATTACAAATGCGTGTCTTCCCCACCTCTGAAATCAAGTTTCATCCTTGCTTGTAGCAGGTCACAGCTGTGAGATAGAAAAGCTGCAAACTGTGAGCACCAATAGCGTTAACAGTGTAATGGATACATTTGTCACAACACCATTAAATTATTTCTTTCTCTATATAAAACATTTGTATCTGTGTCTGTTCTTGGAGTTCAGAGCTGCTTAACATTGTAATGGGTGCTCAGTCTGGTTAGCTGAGGTTACATACAAACAGACACTGTGCAGCAGTGAGCACAAGTCATACATACATGATGGCCTCTGTAGTTATGCAATGAGCCATATGCAGCACTCGACTTCACCGATTTATGACTATTATGGTTACCCCTGTTCAGTAAGCTGCCATCTCTTCTGAGACTTGTCAGAACATGAAGAGCAGAGAGATTTGTGCAGAAACGTGCATGATGCCAGTAAAACAACTGACTTGTCTTCTTGGTTGTGTCCGGTAGACGGTTTTATAGTAGCAACTAGCTTTGTTAGAAAAAATGTGATAACCATCCATTTTATTGACCTCTCAACACATCCTTTGTGAAATGGACGCTTTACCTTTGTGGTATCTTTGCAGTATCTTGTTGATGTTAAGTGCACCACCAGCAGTCTAAAACACACATTATGCAATCAGTATGTAATGAGTTTAACACAGTCTCTCTAAAGAAATGTTTTACTTTTTGTATTTTGAAACTTAGGCCTACACATGACGATTATGTTTTGGAGCTCATAGCGCTGCTTTACATTGTAATCGGCCCTTCACTCCTGGTTAGCTGAGGTGACTTTATGTCGGAGACATTGATGCAATGAAATAAAGATTATAATTAGGTGGAAATGACCGCTTTAATTTTTCTGTTAGGTTAATTCATACATTCATTCCATTTTTATTAACGTTTTGAACAAAATTGCACCTTAAATAATCTGCCTTTCTGTCGTAATACAACTCTGCTACATATATCAAATTTACCCTCAAGACAATTTGTGAATGAGTTACTGGGGGAAAAAAAAAGACCATTGCATTAACTTGTGTCTTTATGATGAAGAAGAAAACAATATTGCAACATGATTTTATTATTTTGCCTTTGAGTTAAACAATAGCAGCTGACAGGCGACTCAGACACAACTACCCCCCTCCTCAATATAATGAAATATGACAGGAAACGGTATAGATGTTACATTTAACAATTCTTTGTAGCAAATATTGTTGATCAGGGAAGGTATTTTGATATGTCTGTGTGAACATTGGGGAATTTTGAGTAGTTACAGTTGTCTGTTATGTTCTGATTGAAAGATACGATATAACAGCACTTGTTGCACACCAGAGGACCACCAGAATCACCCTGTGAAGAAAATATCTTAATATGTTTATTCATGATTTTAATTCCATAAACAGACAGAAAATATACCTGACAGAATCCTTTGTCTGTGTTATATCCACCAGCACAGATAACACATTCAGGAATCTCTCTCATCCCATTGCTCCTTACAATCTTGCATGTTGTGGTAGACACATCCACCACTCTCAGCTCATCAACAGGTTTATCATGAGATCTTATCATTCCCCATCAACTTCTTGGCACTTCTGGTTTTTCTTCTGTGCATAAAGAGGAAGCTTAATGACTTGTATTCTGTTGCCCAGGCTAACTTCACCAGACAATAAAAGAAAAAATCAGAACCTGAAACCCAAGCTGATTAACAGGGTTAATGCTTATGAATCATTTATATGAAGCCTTGTGCAACGGTATTACAACTGAGCGTCTGCTGCCTTGAATGAATATGAAAGTGTATTTTTAGGATTTTAAATTAAAATTGTTGCATTTAGGACATTTTTATACTGTTTAACCACCACCTTTTTACACTTTGTGTCATTACAAAAAATATTTAAAAACTGCATGTCATCTGGGACAACTGGGCTGAATGAATATATACTTACTTTGAGAGCATGATGTCATTATCTAAAGTTTCATCATCATACTCTGGTGTTTGCACCATTTCATAATCAGTTGTTTGATGCCTGGCCTTCAGATTGGGTGCCAAGAAGCGACCTTAAGCTAAATTCCTGTAACTGGAAGGTTTCAAATGAGAGGTTGTCAACGAATTTTCTCATACAGCTGCTTTGCCAACAACAAATAAAGCAACAAATGATACATGTGAAGATGACTTGAACAATTCTTGATTTAATTTCTAATTAAATCAAACTATTAACTATAATTACAGTGTGCGCTTAGTGAGCAAGTCTTTACGGTGAGAATCCTCACATGTCTGACCTTTGTTGATTCTTCCGCAATGAGGCCATGTGCGCATCGAGTTCTCCAGGGCTTTTTCCCACATTGTAGTTTTACCTCCAAATGCTGCAAACATAAGTGAAACTCTAAATTAAGTAAATATGCCGTTAAAGGTTGGAGAGTATTCATGTTGATTAACACCATCTCGTCCGAGACTTAGTAAGAACATGTGAAAAACAGAAAGTTTGTGCAGAGCATGCATGATGCCAGCAAGACAACTGACTTGTCTTCTTTGGGGGATCAAATAGACTGTTTTATAGTGTTGTTTGTTTTTCTATAAATGTGATAATGTATATTTAAATGAACCCCCAGCACATCCTTGCATAAAGCTTACATCTTTTTATTGTTATCTTTGTAATTTCATGTTTATTTCATGCTGCATAGGCAGCTAAAACCACGATATGCAGTCATTTGTGTGAGTAAGATAAACTGGTTTCATTAACACTCACCAGATACTATCTAGTTGATGGAAGAAGTACATATCATAAAATAAATTAAGTATCTTTACTATACCCAAGGGAATTGTTGTGCAGCAACAGAACATCACAAACTAAAAAACACAACATAAATAATGCAATCAAAGTAACAAACAAACAGTAAATGATACAATAAATACATGCTACAAAAGTTGTTTCCTTTGCTGTTAAATGGCAACTGGAACAACAGAGGTTTTATATCTATTTGTTCTGCATTGTGGTAGGTCAGTCTATGGCTGGTAGGACTGACACAGGCCTTCTTCAGGGTCCTAGTCTCATACAGACTGTTTAGGTTGTTCGAGTGTTATGTGCAATTTTGCCACACACTTAAACTACATTCTGCAGTCTGTTTCCATTTTTAAGGTAAATCTCAGAATTCATTTAAATTAAATTAATAAATAACATTAGTTGGGTTGGTTATATCTGACATCCAACGCCTGGGGGCCAGGACTTTACATTCACTCATTCATACCAATGACTGAAGACAACATGTGTTGGAGGCTGTGGATGAGTTGATTATGTTGACCCTTCTGTGTCTTTGTGTCAAAATTGACCCTTGTTCAGTTTTCATTTGTATCCAAAAATAAGGATTTTCTTCCATATAACTGCCTAAAAATGAAGGAGTGGTTCTCTGGTACACTCACTTCAAATAAACTTTATTAACATTCTCACACTGAATTATGGACATTTTATTCAATTTCTCCCCACCTGTGATATTCCTGCCAGTTTGACCTGCCCACCACTGGGTGGTGCTGTGTAACTACTAGAAAACACAGTGAACTGAAAGAGTTAGGGATTTTATTAAAATACTTGTGTCTCCCCACCTCTGAAATCAAGTTTCTGACTTGTCTTCTTGGTTTAGTGTCCAGTAGACAGTTTTATAATGTAGCTAACTTTGTTAGAAAAAATCGATAACCATCCATTTTTTATTGACCTCTCAACACATCCTTTATTGAAATGGATAAACACTTTTGCAACTTGTGGGTATCTTTGCAGTATCTTGTTGATGTTAATTATAACAAACGGCTAAAAACACACATTGACAAATCAGTATGTAATGAGTTTAACACAGTCTCTCTAAAGAAATGTTTTGTATTTTGGGAAACTTAGAGCCCTACACTATGACGTGATTATGTTTTGGAGCTCATAACTGCTTTTGCATTATAATGGCATACTCTGGTTAGCTGAGGTGATTTTATGTCTAGGAAGACACATTGATGCGTAAGGTATAGTGGGTGGAAATGACTGTATTTTCTGTTAGTTTAATTCATACATTCATTCATTTTTATTACCGTTTGAACAAATTACCTTAAATAATCTGCCTTTCTGTCATCAATACAGCTCTGCTACATACATCAAGTTTACCCTCAAGACAATTTGTGAATGAGTTACTGGAAAAGACCATTGCATTAACTTGTGTCTTTTGATGAAAAGAAAGAAAACAAATATTGCTGTGTGATTTTATTATTTTGCCTTTAAGTTCGCACAGCAAAAACACTGACAAGCGACTCAGACACAACTACCCATATCATATAATGAAGAAGGTATGCTACGAAGCAAAGCTTGAATTGGCATAAGATTGTTGTTAACAATTCTTTTGCTTGAAATGTTGTCGATCAGGGAAGGTATTTTGATATGTCTGTGTAGAACTATTGGGAATGTCTGGGTAGTTACGGTGTCCTGTTGAATGAAGAGCGCAATGCCAACAACCTTCGTTGCACGCAGAGGACCACCAGAATCACCCTGCGTTTATTCAAGAGCATTTAGATCGTTTATTCGTTTGGTCACAGAAACTCGGTTGACTGATTTTAATTCATAAACAGACGAAAACATACGACAGGCTCCTTTGGTTGTGTTATATCCCACCAGCACGAATAGCACCATTGTCAGGAAAATCCCCATTGCTGCTTACAGACTTGCATGTTGTGTTGAACACATCCACCACTCTCAGGTCATCAACACTTGGACCATGAGATCTTGTCGTTCCCCATCCAGCTACTTGGCACTTCTGGTTTGGTCTGTGCCATAACGAGAAGCCCAATGACGTATCTGTTGCTTGGGCAAACCTTAGGAACAGCTAAAGAAAAAATCAGAACCTAGAAATTAGAAACTGTTTGTCTGTCTGAACACAGTCCCTCTTCATCGAACTGGTTAAACAAGTTAATGCTTATGAATCATTTAAATGACTTTATTGCGTGTCTAACTAAGGCGTCTGTATGAATGGTGTGAAATTGTATTTTTAGAGTTTAAAATAAACTGTTGCATTTAGGACATTTTTGCTTTTGTTTAACCACCACCTTTCTACATAGCGTCATTAAAAAAACATTTTAAACTGCATGTCATCTGGGACAACTGGGCTGAATGGTATATACTTACTTTGAGGAGCATGATGTCATTCTCTAATGTTTGTTATTGTAATATGGTGTTTGCACCATTTCACAATGAATGTTTGATGCACCAGCCCTCGAATTGTGGAGTGCCAAGCGACCTTAAGCTAAATTCCTGCAATTGGAAAATTTTCAAATATGAGAGGTTGTCCAGTAGATTTTCTCATAAACTGCTTTGTCAACAACAAAACAAAGCAACAAATAATACATGTGAAGATGACTTGAACAATTCTTCATTTAATTTCTGTTAAAATCAGAAACTATTTAACTCACTTGTCTGCAGTGTGCGGCAGTGAGCACAAAGTCTTCACTGATGATCCTCCATATACATGACCCCCAGTAGTTCTGCAGCGAGGCCATGTACTGCATCGAGTTTATCGGGGCTAGTTTCCCATTTATGATTTTACCTCCAAGTGCTGCAAAGACAATTCAAACTCTAAATTAAGTAACTATGTCATTAAAGGTTGGAGAGTAATAAAAACATTCAGTTAACTTACCATCTCGTCCGAGACTTGTCAGAAGGTGAAAGAAGCAGAAGTTTGTGCAGAGCATGCATGATGCCAGCAAGACAACTATTATGTCTTCTTGGAAGTCAATGTGACTGTTTTATAGTGTTGTTTGTTTTTTTATAAATGTGATAATCATCTATTTAAAAATGAACCCACCACCACATCCTTATAATGAAGCATCTTTGTGTTATCTTTGTAATATCATGTTTATTTCATCTGCTGCATTAGCAGCTAAAACCATGCAGTCATTTATTATTGAGTAAGATAAACTAGTTTGTTAACACTCACCATATACTGTCTGATTGATGGAAGAAATTTGCCAATACATCAAATAAAGTCAAGGTATCTTTACTATACCCAAGGGGAGTGTTGTGCAGCAGCAGAACATCTACAGCTAAAAACACAACATAAATAATACAAACAAAAGTAACAAACAAACAGTAAAATGATACAATAAATACATGCTACAAAGTTGTTTTACATTTTGCTGTTAAAAATGGCGCTGGAACAACAGCGGTTTATATCTATTTGTTCTGCATTGTGGTAGGCCAAATCTGTGGCCTGAAGAACCAGGACTTTGACTGGGCCTTCTTCAGGGTCTAGTCTCATACAAACTGTTTAAGTAGTTAAGGGGAGTTGTGGGTAATTTTGCCACACACTTGACATTCATGCAGTCTGTTTCCATTTTTTTAAGGTAAATCTCAGGTCATTTTAAAATTAAATTAATGACTATTGTTCAGACTTGGTTTAGTTATATGCCATCCAACCTGGGACCAGGGACTTTTACATTCCACTTCATTCTTAATGACTGAAGACAACATGTTGAAGCTGTGATTGAGTTGATTATGTTATTCTTCTGTGAATTCTTTGTGTCAATTAAATATGTTTGATTCATTGTATCAATGGATTCTTCCATATAACTGCCTAAAAATGAAAAGTGGTTCTCTGTTACCTCGCTTCAAATAACTTTATTCTTGATACTTTACTGAATTATGGACATTTGTTCCAGTTCGCCCCACCTGTGATATTCCTGCCAGTTTGACCTGCCCACCACTGGGTGGTGCTATGTAACTACTAGAAAACACAGTGACAGAAAAGTTAGAGTTTTATTAAAAATACTTGTGTCTCCCCACCTCTGAAATCAAGTTTCTGACTTGTCTTCTTGGTGGTGTCCAGTGAACGGATTTTTATAATGGCAGCTGGCTTTGTTAGAAAAATGCGATAACCATCCATTTTTTATTGACCTCTCAACATCGCTGTGATGGTGTTTTACAACAGTGATATCTTTGCAGTATCTTGTTGTTAACTGCAACACCAGCAGCCTAAAACACACATTATGCAGTAGTATGTGTGGGTTAACACACAGTCTCTAAGAAATGTTTTACTTTTTTGTATTTGGAAACAGACCTACACTATGGCGTGATTATGTTTTGGAGCTCTTAGTAACACATTATGTCGACCGCCACTCTGGTTAGCTGAGGTGACTTTGTGTGCAGAGACATTGATGCAGTAAGATTATAATTAAGATTGGAAATGACTGCTTAATTTTTCTGTTGGGATTAATTCATACATTCATTTTGTATTACCGTTTTTGAACAAATTGCATAAATAATCTGCCTTTCTGCTGTCATCAATACAGCTCTTACTACATACATCAAGTACCCTCAAGACAATTTATTGAATGAGTTACTGGAAAAAAAAGACCATTGCATTAACTTATTGTCTTTTTGATGAAAGAAAGAAAACAATAACAACATGATTTTATTATTTTGCCTTTGAGGTTAAACAGCAACGCTGACAAGCGACTCGAACACAACTACCCCTCCTCCAATATAATGAGTATGCTGAAGCAAAGCTTGGTGTAAGATTGTTACATTTAACAATTCTTTTGCTTGAAGGCATGTTGTCGATCCAGGGAAGGTGACACGATATGTCTGTGTGAGTGTGGGAATACTGGGTAGTTACAGTTGTCTGTCTTCTTCTGAATGAAGACATATGTAAACCTTCCCGTTGCCTGAGGACCACCAGAATCACCCTGCGTTTATTCAAGAGCATTTAAGATGTTTATTCGTTTTTAGTCTGAAACCAGTTGATTGATTTTGTTATAAACAAACAGAAAACATACTGACAGGCTCGCTTTGTCTGTGTTATCCACCAGCACAGATAACATTGTCTCAGGAAGATAATCCCCATTGCTGCTTACAGAACTTGCATGTTATGGTAGGCCACATCCACCACTCTCATCCATCCCAACATGGACATGAGATCTTATGGATTTCCCCATCCAGCTATGACCTTCTGGTTTGTGATCCTGTGTAACGAAGAAGCCCAATGACTTGTACTCTGTTGCCCAGGCAAACTTCACCAGACAACTAAGAAAAAATCAGAACCTCAAATTAGAAAGCATTTGTCTGTCTGAACACAGTCCACTCTTCATCAGACTTCAGTTAAACAAGTTAATGCTTATGAATCATTGAAATGAAGCTTTGTCATGACATTGTAACTGGCGTCTGCTGCCTTGAACGATTATGAAGAGTGCTGCTGTTTTTAAGTTTTAAATAAACTGTTGCATTTTAGGACATTTTATACTGTTTAACCACCACCTTTGCATGGCGTCATTGCAAGTATTTAAAAACTGCATGTCATCTCCAGGACAATTGAGCTGAATGAATATACTTTGAGACATGATGTCATTCTCTAATGTTTTGTTATTGTAATATGGGTGTTTACACCATTTCACAATGGATGTTTGATGCCACCAGCTTCCAGATTGTGGAGTGCCAAGAACGGTAACCTTAGCTAGTCCTGCAATTGGAAGAATTTTTCAAATGAGAGAAGGTTGTCAGTAGATTTTTCATATACGCTGCTTTGCCAACAACAAAACAAAGCAACAAATGATACATGTGAGAACAGGCTTGAACAATTCTTTATTTAATTTCTAATTAAATCAAACTATTTACTCACGTCACAGTGTGCAGCAGTAGAAACACAAAGTCTTCACTGATGAAGTCCTCCACATACACTTGTTTAGTAGTTCTGCAGGCCATGCTGCATGTGGTTTGTGAGGCTAGTTTATTATGATTTTACACCTCCAAGTGCTGCAAACATAAGTGAAACTCTAAATTAAGTAACTATGCCAATTAAAGGTTGGAGGATAATTAAACATTGAGTTAACTTACCATCTCGTCAGACTTGTCAGAAGGTGAAAGAAACCAGAAGACATTGCAGAGCATGCATGATGTGTGAGAACAACTGACTTATTCTTCTTAGGAGGTCAAATGAGCTGTGGTGTTGTTTGTATTTTTATAAATCTTGATATCATCTATTTAAATGAACATCGACACATCCTTGCATAATGAAAGCTTACATCTTTGTTATCTTTGTAATATCATGTTTGTTTCATCTGCTGCATTGGCATCTAAAGCCGCATTATGCAGTCATTTGTGTGATGAATAAACTGGTTTTGTTAACACTCACCAGATACTATCTGATTCATGGAGAAATTTGCCAATACATCAAATAAGTCAGGTATCTTTACTATACTGGGGGAGTGTGTTGTGCAATAACATCACAAACTAAAAAAACACAACATAAATAATACATCAAAAGTAACAAACAAACAGTAAATGATACAATAAATACATGCTACAAAGTTGTTTCATTTGCTGTTACAAATGGCAACTATGAAACAACAGGGTTTTATATCTATTTGTTCTGCATTGTGGTAGGCCAAATCTGTGTGAAGGTGAGACGAGCTGGGCCTTCTTAATTTAAATCATTAATTTAAATTTTTAAAAATTAAATTAATGACTAACCGTTGAGACCCCATAGTTATGCGGTTCAGTTATATACGACATCCAACGCCTGGGCGGGACTTTACATTCCACTCATTCATACCAATGACTTTGAAGACAACATGTGTTTGAAGCTGTGGATGAGTTTGATTATGTTGACATACATTTGAGTCTTTGTGTCCAGTGACACCTGTTCAGTTTTCATTGTATCAAAAATGAGGATTTTCTTCCATATAACTGCCTAAAGTAGAGAAAAGTGGTTCTCTGTTACTGCACTTCAAATAAACTTTATTAGCATTCTCACCACTGAATTATGGACATTTTATTCAATTTCTTACCTGTGGTATTCTGCCAGTTTTGCCCTGCCCACCACTGGGTGGTGCTATGTAACTACTAAGAAAACACAGTGAACTGAAAAGAGTTAGAGTTTTATTAAAAATAACGTGTCTCCCACCTCTGAAATGAAGTTTTTGACTTGTCTTCTTGGTGGTGTCAGTAATTTGGATTTATAATGTAGCTGGCATTAGAAAAATGGGGTAACAGCCATTTTTGACCTCAACTCACATCCTTTGTGAAATAGATAGCTTGCAACTTGTGGTATCTTTGCAGTATCTTGTTGATGTTATGCAGCACCAGCAGCCTAAACCACATTGTAATCAGTATGCTTAATGAGTTTAACAGTCTCTCTAAAAATGTTTCTGCTTTTTGTATTTTTTTGAAGCAATTTCACACTATGACGTGATTATGTTTGGAGCTCATAGCTAACACATTGTAATCATGCTCTGGTTAGCTGAGGGTGACTTTATGTCAAGGAGACATTGATGTAGTAAAAAAGATTATAGTAAGGTGGAAATGACTGCTTATTTTTCTGTTAAGGTTGTTGTATTCATTCATTTTTATTGATTTTGAACAAATTGCACCTTAAATAATCTGCCTTTTCTGTCATCAATACAGCTCTGCATCAAATTTACCCTCAGACAATTTGATGAGTTACTGAAAAGACCATTATTAACTTGTGTCTTTTGATGAAGAAGAAAAGCAATATTTGCAACATGATTTTTATTATTTTGCCTTTGTGTTTAATAACAAAAACACTGACAGAGCGACTCGAACGCAACTACCCCTCTCAATATAATGAAGGTATGCTGGAAGCAAACTTGGTGTAAGATTGTTACATTTGTAATCCTTTGCCTTGAATATTTGTTGATCCAGGAAGGTATTTTGATATGTATTAGACATTGGGAATTTTGGTAGTTACAGTTGTTTATTATGTTCTGATTGAAAAGACACAATACCAACAACCTTCCGTTGCACCAGAGGACCACCAGAATCACCTGTGAAAGAGAAATATCTTAATATGTTTATTCAAAAGAGCATTTTAAGATATTTATACGTTTTTTAGTCTGGAAAACCAGATGACTGATTTTAATTCCATAAACAGACAGAAAACATACCTGACAGAATCCTTTGTCTGTGTTATATCCACCAGCACAGATAACAGTGTCAGGAAGATGTCCACAGCTATACTGAACTTGCATGTTAATGGTAGACACATCACCACTCTCAGCTCATCAACCTTTTGACCATGAGATCTTATCGTTCCCCATCCAGCTACTTAGCCTTTCTGGTTTGGTCTGTGCCATAACGGGAAACCAATGACTGTACTCTGTTGCCCAGGCAAACTTTAGGGGCTTGGCTAAAGAAAAATCAGGAACAGTAGAAACTGTTTGTCTGTCTGAACACAGTCCACTCTTCATCCAGACTTCAGTTCAACAGTTGTCTTATGAATCATTAAAATTAAGCTTTATTAGCAGTATTACAACTGAGCGTCTGCTGCCTTGAATGATTATGAAAGTGTATTTTTAGAGTTTTAAAATAAACTGTTGCATTTGGGACATTTGCCCTTTGTTCGCCACCACCTTTTACTTAGCCTCTGTTACAAAAACATTTAAAAACTGCATGTCATCTGGACAATTGAGCTGAATGAATATATGCTTACTTTGAGAGCATGATGTCATTCTCCTATGTTTTGTTATTGTAATATGGTGTTTACCATTTCACAATGGATGTTTGATGCCATCAGCCTTCAGATTGTGGGTGCAAGAACGACCTTCCTTAAATTCCTGCAATTGGAAGAATTTTCAAATGAGAGGTTGTCAGTAGATTTTCTCATACGCTGCTTTGCCAACAGCAAAACAAGCAACAAAATGATACATGTGAAGATGACTGACAATTCTTCATTTAATTTCTAGTCTAGTCAAACTGTTAACTCACAATCTGGTGTTTTGGCAGTGGCTCCACAAAGTCTTCACTGGTAGAATCACTCCACATACGACCCCAGTCGGTCTGCAGCAGGCCATGTACTGCATCGGTTGATTTATCAGGCTGGTTTTGCATTATGATTTTGCCTCCAAGTGCTGCAAACATAAGTGAAACATAAGTGTATTAACTTATGCCATTCAAGGTTGGAGGATAATTAAAACGTGGGTTAACTGCCATCTTCCGTCAGAGACTTGTCCAGAAGGTGAAAAAGAGCAGAAGTTTATTGCAGAGCATGCATGATGCCAGCAGACAACTGACTTGTGTCTTCTTGAGTCAAATGAACTGTTTTATAGTGTTGCGTTTGTTTTTATAAATGTGATAATCATCTATTTAAATGAACCCACCACCACATCCTTGCATAATGAAAGCTTACATCTTTGTGTATTATCTTTGTAATATCATGTTTATTTCATCTTGCTGCATTAGCAGCTAAAACCATTATGCGGTCATTTGTGTGAGTAGATAAACTAGTTTCGCTTACTCACGAATATATCTGATTCATGAGAGAATTGCCATCCATCAAAAATAAAGTCAAAATTATCTTTACTATACCCAAAAATTTGTTGTGCAGCAACAGAACATCACAAACTAAAAAGTAACATAAATAATACAAACAAAGTAACAAAACAAACAGTAAATAAATACAATAAATACACATGCTACAAGTTGTTTCACATTTTACTGTTAAAAATAGCAACTGGAACAACAGGTTTTATATCTATTTGTTCTGCATTGTGGATGAACTAAATCCATAGTGGCTGAGAAGGTGGGATGACTGGGCAACCAAGGATAGTGAAGACCTGATCTCTTCAAACTGTTTAAGCAGTTAGAGTTTGTGGTGTTTTGCCACACACTTTAACTACATTCTGCAGTCTGTTTCCATTTTTAAATTAAAATCTCAAGTCAAATTTAATTAAATTAATGACTAACCGTTGAGACCCGGATTTGATTATATCATCCAACCCTCAGCGCGGGTTTACATTCCACTTCATTCAGCTGTGACTGAAGACAACATGTGTTTGAGCTATGGATGAGTTGATTATGTTGACCCTTCTGTGGTCTTTGTGTCAAGTGACCCTTGTTCAGTTTTCATTTGTATCCAAAAATAGGTTTGCTTCCACTTCTTCCTAAAAATGAAGGTTCTCAATTTTACTCACTAAACCAACTTTGTACTTGTTTACTCACACTAGAATTGTGGACATTTTATTCAATTTCTCCCCACCTGTGATATTCACCATAGTTGATGCACACTGGGTGGTGCTTATGTAATACTAAAACACAGAAGTGAACTGAAAAGAGTTGAAGTTTTATTAAATACTTGTGTCTCACCCACCTCTGAAATCAAAGTTTCTGACTTGTCTTCTTGGTGGTGTCCAGTAGACAGTTTTATAATGCTTAGCTAGCTTTGTTGAAAAAATGCGATAACATCTATTTTTTATTGACCTCAACATCCTTTGTGAAATGAATGCTTGCAACTTGTGGTATCTTTGCAGTATCTTGTTTGATCATTTAATTGTAGCACCAGCAGTCTAAACCATTGTGCAATCAGTGTGTAATGAGTTTAACACAGTCTCTCTGAAAAATGTTTGCGTATTTTGACTCAGGCCTACATTATGACGTGATTATGTTTGGAGCTCACCCAGCGCTGCTTTACATTTGTAATCGGCCCTTCCTCTGATTGCTGAGGTGACTTTTATGTCAAGAAGACATTGATGTGGTAAAATTATAATTAAAGGGTTGATATTGTATTTTTCTGTTGATTGTTATATCATTCATTTTGTGCCCGTTTTGAACAAATCTTTTTCTTAAATAATCTGCCTTTCTGTCATCAATGGCCTCTGCTACATACATCAATTACCTCAAGACGGTGTCTGAATGAGTTGCTGGAAAAAAGACCATTGCGATACTTGTGTCTTTTGATGAAAGAAAGAGAAAACAATATTTGCAACATGATTTTGTTATTTTGCCTTTGAGGTTAAACAACAACGTGACAAGCGACTCAGACCACAACTACCCTCTCAATATAATGAAGAAGGAGTATGCTGAAGCAAAGCAGTGTAAGGTACATTTAACAATCCTTTTGCTTAGTGTTGATCAGGGAAGACATTGTCTGTGTAGACGTTGGGAGGTGGTAGCTACAGTTGCCTTCCCAGTTGAAAAGACACGATGCCAACAACGCTTCCGTTGCACACCAGGGGACCGCAGAATGCCCTGCGAAAGGAAATATCTTATATGTTTATTCAGGCATTTAAGATGTTGTATTTAGTCTGGAAACCGGTTATTTGATTTTAATTCCATAAACAGACAGAGAAAACATACCTGACAGGCTCCTTTACAGTTTGTGTTATATCACCGCTTTGGAGAAATAACATTGTCGGGAAGATGTCCCCATTGCCTTACAGACTTGCATGGAAATGGTAGACACATCCACCACTCTCAGGAATAATCAACAGTTGGACCATGAGATCTTATCATTCCCCATCCAGCTTCTTGGCACTTCTGGTTTGGTCCTGTGCCATAACGAGAAGCCCAATGACTTGTACTCTGTTTTTAGAACACTGGAGACATTAAGAAAAATCAGAACCTAGAGAAATTAATTGTTTGTCTGTCACAACACAGTCCTCTTCATCGAACTTCAGTTAACTGGTCAACTCTTATGAATCATTTATATGAAACCTTATTAGCGTGTACAACTAGAGCGATCTGCCTTGAATGATTATGAAAGTGTATTTTTAGGATTTTTAATTAAATTCATTGCATTGGACATTTTTATACTGTTTAACCACTTTCACCTTTTTACACTTTGCCTCATTAGAAAAAAACATTTAAAGCTTGCATGTCATTGGGGACAACTGGGCTGAATGAATATATATATTTACTTTGAGGAGCATGATGTCATTTCCTCTCTAGGGGCATTCTCCAAATAATGGTGCAGTTTGCTGCATTTCTCAATGGGTATTTCGATGCTACCAGCCTTCAAATTGTAGATTGCCAGAACGACCTTCACTAAATTCCTAACTGGAAAAAGTTTCAAATGAGAGGTTGTCAGTAGATTTTCTCATACACTGCTTTGCCAACAACAAAACAAAGCAACAAATGATACATGTGAAGATGACTTGAACAATTCTTCATTTAATTTCTAATTACATCCAAGTCACCTGTCACAGTGTGTGCAGCAGTGAAGCACAAAGTCTTCACTGATGAGGAATCCACCACATTCATGTTCACCTGTGTGTTGATTCTGCAGCGACACCATGTACTGCAGTTTATCGGGGCTAGTTTCCCATTTATGATTTTACCTCAGTGTACCAAGACAATTCCCAAATCTAGAAGTAAAAGTAACTATACCATTGAAAGGTTGGAGAGTAATAAAAACATTCAGTAAACTTACCATCTCGTCCGAGACTTGTCAGAAGGTGAAAGAGCAGAAGTTTGTGCAGAGCATGCATGATTCAACAGTAAAACAACTGGCTTGTCTTCTTGGGAGTCAAGATGGACACTTTTATACTATAGCTTTGACATGATAATCATCTATTTTATATTAACCTCTCACCACATCCTTTTGAAATGAAAAACAAATACTATCTTTGCAATATTTTTGCATATGATAACTGCAGCACCAGCCTTAAGGAAACATTATACAATCAGTATGTGAGGAGTTTAACACAGTCTGTTAAACATTGTTTATTTTTTTATGTTTAGAAACTTTCAGTCCCTTCCAACCTAATGGTAGGGGCAATGTTTTGATACAATAAATGCAGGAAGGGTTTATTTTCTTTTAGCTTGTTTGTAGATCAGATTCATTCCTCCGTGTGTCAGTATTACAATTTCTCCTACATTTTTAGTTATTTTTTTATTTTTGACTGTTTTAATCTCCTCATTCTGTTTGGGACTTTCTTCTTGACATCAAATTCAGATTCAATCATTAAAGCTGGGTAGGTAACATTAAGAGAAGTAGCTAACTGAAAAAATCTCACAGGTTTCCCCTCAAAGCCACTCACTCAAAAACACATTTTCATGTACAATGAGTGCATGGATAGAGGGCATGTGGGTAAACAGGTACATGGACAGTAGAGAGCAGGTTGGTCCTATCATTTCATGTTTCCCAAATATGGCGGACTCATCAGAATCTTCCTAGATATGAAAGGCTCATTCTGGTAACACTTTACAATGGTACACAATTAAGTATTAGTTAAGCATGGATAAATACTGAATTTTTATAAAAACATAGAATACTCATTAGTATGTAGTTTATAAACACAGTCATAAATGTTTTACTCATCACTGATAAGCACGGTAGTCATGGATTAGTAAATACTGAATTCATCATATATAAAGCATGTTTCTGGCGTAAAATGCTATAAATGTTTTACTCTTAATTGGTAAATACATCTATATAAATGACGGATTCAGCATTTCTAAATGATGTTACATCACTTACAAACCGGTTATTTAGTATTTGTCAGTGGTTCATAAGATCATTTAGAAAGAAAACAACAAACAACAACAAACTATTTAGATGTACATGTCTGTATGCACTTACACATCCACTATTCGAACGTGCTAATAGTTGAAGTAGTGTGTTAGCAGATGTATTATAAGAACTCACAAATTCCATTCCGGATTATTATAGCAGAAATTCATGAATTCAGGCAGTTACAAAGCACCTAACTCGTTAAGTAGAAGTAGTAAGTAATTTGTGTGAAGCTCATCTGAAGTGGGCAATATCTTGTGTGCTTATAAAGCACTTACGAATGTGATTTAAGGCTGGCAATGCCTCAAGACTCTAATTTAGGTGTTTAACAGACCAAGGAGAGTGTTAAGAGTGGGCCACCGGTACGGCAGGAGAATACAGCACAAAAAATACTTAGGCGGGTTCGTTGGTGTTCCAGACGGTTCTTTTATTGTGAGGTTTCAAGCAGCATGGCAACCTCTCCCATCCAGGCAGCAACCCACGATTTACAAAATGACACTCATATGAGGTGTCCACCAAATGAGGAGAACATTTCCCATGCTGACTTTCCTTCTTCTGAGAACACTATGTTTATAGTATCTAATCTACCCACAATATACACACAAACACACACCTATCTAGAAACACAACCTTATCCCGCACCTTACATAAAAATGTGGTGGCAGTTCCACAGGCTTTGCCCAAACTTACCCTGGAGACAAAAGGAGACTCATGGCGTACCACTTCACACACACACTTTCCCAATATACTAACCCACACCACTGCACAATATATGTTAGACTAATCACATCATTTCAAATAAGCACTCAACTATCGAAAATTCACAATAAATCTCATCTCTCTCTCTCTCTTCTGCAGGTGGAACCATGCGGCCATCACAGAACTCCACCAGCAGCCGTCACTCAAGATAATGAATATCAAATAAATATCCAACTTTAATCACTAAGCAATCCATAAATATGAACATGATATGATATATATGCATATCAAATGTGCAAATATGCATTATACCAAGTGTGCAAGCAATAAAGTACCACTGCTCTACAAAGTGCCTGTGCAATTATTAAAGTGCATGTATGTTGGTTAAAGTGCATGGTGCAATGTTTCCCCAATTCCCCACTACGCTCCAGGAGCAGTCTCTTCGTTTACCTTTCATACTCCTCTCCCCCAAAGAGAACAGTACCTCAATCCTCGAGACATTCTGGACAAACAGTCTTCCACCACATTCGACTTCCCTGACCTGTGGTTCACCCGTGAAGTGTAGGGGACTGCCGACCAGGTACCATCCAGCGATGCGCATATTGGCATCCTCATGTGATGCAGCCACTGCAGAGCCCGTTGATCAGTTTCCCAGGAAGAAGTGCGTCCAACGGGTAATATAAGGGTGGCTGATGTTTACTTCATTGCCCCAAGCACTCCTTCTCCACAATCCCGGTACCTTGTCTCCCTGTCCAACGGTTTCGACTTAGAAACACCACAGGTCTTCTCTCTCCTTCCACCTCCTGCAGCAACACTGCCCCTAGGCCTCGACATCTTGTCTGCAGGATAAAAGGCCCTTCTCAAAGTCAGGACTGTGGAGGACTGGGTGAGTGCAAATGCTTCCTTGAGGTCCCTGAAAGCTCTACATGCACTCATGGTGTGAGCCTACTCAAAGACAGAGCTTTGGTTAGATCATTCAGCACATAACAACTCATCGCCAATGGGAGGCGCAAACTTACGATACCAGCCCACCAAGCCAGAATCCTCATTCCTTTTGGTGGTAGGAACAGGGAAAGTTGGATGGCCTCACTTTCCCCAAGCTGTGGTTTTATCATAATCCAGTCAATATGAAGCGTAACCAAGTACTCCACTTCTGTTTGGGCAACAGCACTTGTGAGGAGTTAATGGTGAGGCCGGCTGCCTTTATTTTCTGCAGCACCTGTTGCAGGTGAACCATATACTCACTCCCATGATTGGCTGAAAATAACTACATCATCCAGTATGCAGCTGCAAGGTCAAGACCGTCTCTCCAGAACATGGTCCATTAGTCTTTGAAGCGTGGCTGGCGCCCCCTGGAGACGAATGGCATGACCTTGAATTGATCTATACCAAATGGTGTTCTGAAAACCGTCATCTCCCTGGCATCTGGTGCTAAGGCGACCTGCCAATGGCCTGCTGAATCCCAGTGTGGTGTACTGCGCTCTGCCAACTCTCTGCAGATAATAATCCCGAGGCATGGGGTATGGGTCAAGTTGGACACTGCATTCAAGTATCTGAAATCAATACAAATCTGAGAGAACCATCTTTCTTTGGAGACAATAATGGGACTGCACCACTCACTGCAGGAAACCTCTATTATTCCCAGCTCAACATCAGCTTAATTAACCGCTCAGAAACCTGCCAGCTCTTCTGCACTTTGGTCATCTCCCTTCAGCCGAATCACCAGCCTTTGCACCAGTGAAATGAAGAGCAGGGTCTCTGAAGGCTCTGGGTCAAGCAGGGTTTACTCTGCCTGCTGGTGAAGAAGACAGATGTGACTGGAGTTCACCTCTGAGCCTCACGCTGCTGTGGTGGTGGTTGGGAAAAGAAACTTTTTTGTCACTAGGGTCCTCCTCCTGCACAGCACGGACCAAAAGCTTCTTTGATGCAGCTTCCGGGCACACCTGGACTCCTTCAACGGGTTAATATGAAAAGTCTGGTATTTTTAACCTTGTCTGGCATAAAAAGTTCATATGTGACTGCCACACGTTTCCTGATTTCATAGGGACCATGCCCTTAGTCAGCAACTTGCTTTCACTGGTTGGCAGCAGCAACAGGACTTTGGCCTGGTTGAAGGAGCTAAGCTCTCTGGCCTTCGATCATACCACTTTCTGGTTTCGTTGAGCTGACTCCATGTGCTCATGTGCAGCGCTGTCATCTCCTCCAGTCTCTCCCTCATTTTACCACATACGCCACCACATTTTCCTTCTGACACGAACTCTCAGTAGTCTCTCCAGCAGGTCCAGCGGTCCTCTCACCTGGCGGCCGTACAACAGTTCAAAGGGAGAGAAACCTGTGGATGCTTGTGGGACCTCTCTGTAGCCAAACAGCAGGTATGGCAGCCGGCGATCCCAATCAGTACCTGTGTGGGAGACACAAAACTGTAACTTTATGTTTTTGTGTCGATTCGCGCTCACCAACCCGTCCGATCTGGGGGTGGTAAGGGGTGGTCTTAACATCCTCCTAACACTTGATAAACCTGCTGCAACAGTTTTGACAAAAATTGTCCCTGATCCTTAGGATTTCCTTGGCTATGCCCACTCTAGAAAAAAAGCTGCAAGAGCAGTCTGCTACTTGTCTGGCTTTTGAAAGACCTGAGAGGAAAGGCTTCAGGATGGCGAGTGGCATAGTCACAAATAACAAAATATGCGATGACCTGAACTCTTCTCAAGTGGGCCTACAATGTCCATACCTATTCTCTCAAAAGGTTATTGTCAATGATGACAGAACTGTAATTGGGCGTGTCACTCTTTAGCAGATGTTAGTTGGCGAATTTCACAGAGGCTTTAGAACTGAGAGACTTGAATTAACATCCTGGCCAAGCAAAGCGGCTTCCAATCCTGTTCAGAGTTTTCTGGAGAAAGCCATGTGACCCATGGAATCGAAGATATTACATCTCCATAACTCTGTCTGAACAATAGGTAAGCAATACTAGGGCCTCAGTTTTCCTATTTGATAGAAGGCCCTGTTTCACTATGTGGGTGGCATCATCTAAACAGCTTGGGTTATTTTGTGGACACCCTCACCTCTGTCACCTTTCCAAGCCATTGCTTCAGTGTAGCATCTTGATTTTTGCAGTACGCACTCAGGTCTGGGAAACTCAAAATCAAGCTTGGTTCAGTGGTTTAGGAGAGCTTTGTCCTCCCTTGTCTGGACGACCCCTTAGTTTCTCTCCCGTCTTCTTTGTGCTTTTGATTTTTTTTTAGGTTTAACTGGGTCCTCATCCCAGTCTACCCAAAGGTAGCTCTCTGAGACCCCCACCACTCTGTGCTCTGCTGGTGACATTACAGGTTTACGGGCAATATGACTGGTTAGTCAGTGGCTCACCTACAATCAGCCTACGGAACTCTGACCCTCATCCTGCTCCTATCAGTCTGCCTATTGGCTGGGTCATGAGTCATAGAGGGTGTGGTACATCATTGCCTAAATGACTGTATATGGCAATGTTAGACTAATGCCACAGTCAACAGAAAAAGTCTGCCCCCACAGTCAGATAAACCTCAGCTATGGGATAAACATGCTCATCTCCATGGATACAACTTATCAAGTGATTTATCGCATCATTTTCTCTGGGAACCAAACTGGACAAACTACTGTCTGAAAACATGCAGAGTCAGTAGTGCTATCTCACGCTGTCCATTGATCCAAAACTGGGGCTGTACGGCCTGCTTCCTTACTGCACCCACTGTGGCTGGTCTCTTGGGGCTGAGCAAGAGAGGGGATTGGTTTAGCGTGGCTCAAACTGAGCAAAATGGTTTTGTGTGACCTAAGCCATTACAGTGGTAACCTAACATCTTGTTTAGAGGTTCGAGGGAGGCTTTTAGCAGCTGTGGCCTGGAAGTGCTTTATCAGCCGAAGGTGGCAGCCGGCTTCCTCTCCTGGCTGATGTGAAGACCTCTGCCAAGCATGCTGCAACCTGCCGTCACGGGGTTGTGCTCTCTGATCCAGATCTCCAACTCTGGATGGACCATCTCAGGAACTGTTCAAGAACGATAGTCTCTGATATTTCTTTAACTGTTGATTTCTCTGGCTTAACCCATTGCAGAAGAGTGCTTTCAGGCCTTTTATACAACTCTCGTAGTTTCACAGGCTCAATTTTGAGAGAGCGGAATCGTCTACAGTGGGTCTCAGGTGTAATTTCATATTTTGCCAAAATTGCTGCCTTCACTTTGTCATATTTCTCACGGTGCTTCATGTGTCTGAGGACATAAGCACTGATGCTCCAGTGAGTAAAGGGACTAGGCAGCACAGCCCGTATCTTTGGGCCAGTGACATACTCGGGCCATTCTCTAAAGGTTGTTAGAAAAATGCTTAATGTCATCATCTGGAGATAATGGCAGCAGTTTGAAGGATCTTTCTGTTGTCTGTAACCCCAACTCGTCAATCATCATCTCATCTGGGTCATCCAAATCCCCATCATTGTTGTCACGACCATTATCATCAGCCTTGTGGATGGTAGTTTCATCCATAGTGTCAGCTCTGTTCTTTGTTCTTCTGTCATCATATTTGCACTGCTGCATTTTGGAGACTTTGATGCTGCATCAGATCTCCATCTTTGTTCTTGACAGAGGACTCTCTCTCTTTGCTGGTCTCTCTCCATCTGTGCTTGCATGAGAAATTTCACCAGACCTGCTAATTCATCAACATCTTCTGTTTTGTATCTGTCCTGGTGCCTGGAGCACATGCTCCCACTGGGCCCCTCATCTGGTTCTTCTTGGTCATTTTCTTTCCCTGCCTTGGCATCTTCTGCTTTACTAACGTGGATCCCACTTCTGACACCACTTGTTAAAGTGACCACAATTCTGACAGAGAAGTACAACACAAAAATACTTAGGCCGGTTGGATTTGAGTGTTTAGGCAGTTGCTGTGTGAGGTTTTGAGCAGCATGGCAACATATCCCCCCATCAGACAACAACCTGAATTACAAAATGGTATACTCATATAGGGTGTCCACCAAATGAGGGAGGCATTTCCCATGCTGAACTTTCCTTCTTCTGAGAACACTTCTCATTTATAGTATCCTAATCTGCCACAATACACGGCTTTACATATCGAAACACAACCTTATCCCGCACCTTACACCAACAATTGCCATCTTTTCCCAACACACTAATTCCCATTTGGATGCTCCGGAACTACAAATATGGTGGCCGTTCCCTGAGGAAGGCTTTTGTACCCTGGAGACAAGGAGACTCGTAAGTACCATTTCACACACACCTTTTCCCAATATATAACCACACCACTGCACAATATATGTTTGACTAATCACATCATTTCAAATAAGCACTCAACTATCAGAATTCATAATAAATCTCATTTCTCTCTCTTCTGCCCAGGTGGGAACCATGTATCCACAGAACCCACCAGTAACCATCCTCAAAAGACAATGAATATCAAATAAATCATCAACTGTCACTAAGCAATCCATAAATATGAACATGATATGATATATATGCATATCAAATGTACCAATATGCAATGTGCAAAGTGTGCAAACCAATAAAGTGCTGCTCTACAAGTACCTGTGCAATTGTTAAAGTGCATGTATGTTGGTTAAGAGTGCATGGTGCAATGTTTCCCCAATGTATTCCCCCTCACGCTCAGAAACGAAGTCCTCTTCGTTGAGAGACACAACACAAAGGGATATGAACATATTGCACTGATATTTTTTGCAACTTCCCAACATATTGTAACTGTACAGCTGTTCTGTTGATGTAAAAAGACAAACAAGGGTAAACAAAGATGAATAAAAACTTGCCAACACCAACAGTGGATCACAGAAGTTTAAGCACGACAAATAAAATCTTTGTTTGAAAAAAATAAAATCTGGAAAGGGAAAGGGATTCGTGCAGTACTATACTCACACACACACACACACACACACACACACACACACACACACACAATTACAATTACATACACAATTACATACACAATTACACACAATTACAATTACTTGTGGCCATTTTAAAATCATAAAACTGTACAGTACAGATGTAGACGTTTATGTCAGTATATTTTTGTGAGGGTAATTTGATTTGACCAGTTTTGAATGCTGGATATGTTCTACTGTAGCCCCCCACTGGTGGGCGCCAGAGATCGCAGGGGTTGTGCACACTTTGTCTGCTTTAAGGTTGTGAGGTTACCAAAATTATATTTGTGCACACTGATAAAATTTATAAACATTTTATAAAACAAAGAATTGCAAACAATTTATAAAGTCCCAATAACACACCTAATTGGATAATCAAAACTCAGTATAATCTGAATTAAAACATATTTTTGATCCACATTAAATTCAGCTATTTATTACCAACACCCCTGACCTCTGACCTCTGAACTTGCGTAAGCAACCTTCTCGTCTCCCGCGGTCAGCTGGGCTAGGCTAGATCTGGGTAATTCATCCCTGATTGTTTTGGTGGTCAGCATCACTTTATATGTCATAGTAGACAAAGACACAGTAAAATGTCCTTGCAGTTATTATTTCTGTTCGTGTTTTGTACACCTGGTGACAAACAGAAGGAAAAAACTGTACAGATACTGATATATCTTAATAATGAATCACTATCTTTATCATAATTTATTTCTGCAAATAGATCCTCCTAAATCAAAACACTGGGCCGATAAGTCTTTAAACCACACCTATCTGATCATAACTCTAAATACTGAATCGCTGCCAGCAGAGTGAGGCACGGACAAGCATGTAGGTAATGCACAGTGTTGTGACTAGCTGTCGGGTGGGGCTGTTCTTCTGCTCAGTCTGTTAGATTAAAGGAATTTGTGGTGGCAGTTGGAGTGGACCACCAGTTATCAGACACGGGACTAGCACTGAAATAAAAGTAATTGCTAAAATGATTTGCAATATGTGGAGTGTAGAATTGCTATATTACTATTATGCTTTTTGTTTTATTTTTTCATTAACTTGAACACTACAAATAATACATCTGCAATAACAGTAAAATACAAACATTTGATGTGGTTTTTAAGGAAGAATATTAAGCATGGTATTTGAAATACATTTTATTTGAATTTTGGTCACACTGAATACATTTTTCAATTGCAATGAACGCATACTGAGGCAAACTTTTGTGCAGGATTGTACTCATTACTTATTCTTCTACTTATTTATTATTATTGAGGATGAAGCTGATCCACGTAAGGTATTTTGATATGTCTGTGTAGACATTGGGGAAGTCTGGGTAGTTACAGTCTTGTGCCCTGTTGAAAGACACAATACCAACAGCCTTCCCGTTGCACACCAGAGGACCACCAGAATCACCCTGTGAGGAGGAAAAAGATGTTTGTAGCATTTCCGTACAAGAAACCAGTTGACCAGTTGAACAAAGAGAAAACACACCTGACAGAATCCTTTGGTTGTGTTATATCCACCAGCACAGATAACATTTTCAGGAATATCCAGATCCCATTTGTTTTCACAGACACGCTTGTTAATGGTAGACACATCCACCACTCTCAGTTCATCAACATTTGTACCATCAGATCTTGTCTTTCCCCATCCAGCTACTTGGCATTGTTCATTGTCTCCTATGTTCATTTCAGAAGTTGGAAGTTGAATTGTTTGCACCCTGTTGTCCAGTTGAGCTTTCTGAGACAGCTGGAGGCACAAAGAATCATAAAGTAAAACTTAAAACACTGGCTAAAGTAAGAAATGTATCATTTCATGACAGGGTTTATACATCACACTTCAATCTGATGAGCAAAACAATATGGAGCTAATAATAAAAATAAATATTATGACCACAAAAAATATTTGATGTCACTTGAGGATGTGTACTTACCTTGAGGAGCATGATGTCTTTACCAAGTTGAGCTCTCTCATAAGATGGGTGTGTGTATCTGCTTTCAATGAATCTTTTGTTTCCATCAGCAACTCTGCTGAGATCATGCGTGCCAAGAACTACATGTGAAAGGTGACTGTATGAGGAAACATTGAGAGGTTATCAGTACATTTTCTAAAATTGTGCCAACAACAATAGAAATCAATGAACAATACATTTCTATGAAAAGTTTATGTGTCTTAAAGGAACAAGATGTAAATGTATGGGTTAAAACAGGTACTGCAGGCCAAATATTTCAGAATCATATCCCCCCACCCTCTCTTCCCCAGACTCAAAGCTCAGGCGGGTTGCCAGATTGAAGACACTGAACCTTCAGGAGCACAAAAACAGCTCCAACAGTTGAAATGTGGCTTTTTCTTTGCCACTCTGCCAAGAAGGCCAGTATCCCTGAGTCGCTTCTTCACTGTTGATCTTGACACTGGTGTTTTGCAGGTACTATTTAATGAAGCTACCAGTTAGGGACCTGTGAGGCGTATGTTTCTCAGACTAGATACTCTAATGTACTTGTCCTCTTGTTCAGTTAGGCACCAGGGTCTCCCACTCCTCTTTCTGTCCTGGTCAGAGCCAGTTTACGTTGCTCTGTGACGTGAATAGTACACAGCATTGTACGAGATCTTCAGTCTCTTGGCAATTTCTCACATGGAATAGCCTTAATTTCTCAGAGCAAGAATAGAGTGACATGTTAGAAGAAAGTTCTTTGTTTCTGGTCATTTTGAGCGTGTAATGCAACCCACAATTGCTGATGTTCCAGACTCTCGCCTAGTCTAAAGAAGGCCAGTGTTATTGCTTCTTCAATCAGCACAACAGTTTTCAGCTATGCTACCATGATTTCAAAAGGTGTTTCTAATGACCAGTTAGCCATTTAAAATGATGAACTTGGATTTGCAAACACAACATGCAACTGGAATACAGGAGTGATGGTTGCTGATAATGGGCCTCTGTACATCTGTGTAGATATTCCCTTACAAATCAGCTGTTTCCCGCTACAATAGTCATTTACACTGTTTACAATTCCTGAAATGTATTTCTGATCAATTTCATGTTGTTTTGTTTTTATGGACAAAAAAATTGCTTTTCTTATGAAAACATGGAATTTTCTAAGCAGCCTCAAACTTTTGAACAGTAGTGTATATATATGAGAGAGAGATATATATATATATAGAGAGAGAGAGACAAATCAAAGCTTGTAACTTACTTGTCACAGTGTGCAGCAGTGAGCACAAAGTCTTCTCTGATGAGGAATCCTCCGCATACATGATGACTTCCGTTGTTCCGCAGCGAGGTCATGTACAGCATCGAGTTCTCAGGGGCTTTTTTCCCATTTATGATCTTTCCTCCAAGTGCTGCAAAGACAATTTAAAATCTAAATTAAGTAACTATCCCATTAAATGGCTGGAGAGTAATAAAAACATTCAGTAAACTTACTATCTCGTCCGAGACTTGTCAGAACGTGACAGAGCAGAAGTTTGTGCAGAGCATGCATGATGCCAACCAGACAACTGTCTTGTTTTCCTGGGGGGGGTGTCATGTACTGTAATGTAAACCCTTTTATACTGTAGCTTGCTTTGTTGGAAGGTGCGATAATCATCTCAACCTCTCACCACATCCTTTGTGAAATGTAACTTTTCAACGTTGTGTTATCTTTGCAATATCTTGTTTCAGTTCCAGCAGAGAAACATGAAGTACTGTTACTGATCTACAACTTGAAAAAAATGAATATAAATATAATATAATAAAAAAATAGGTGATATACTGCACTGTAGGACTGTTTCAATCTTAACTGATTCTTATTAATCTTTTAATTAGTGCACTGATTCACATATGGAAACAACTTATTTCCTTCTAGTCTTTATTTAGAAGTGCCCACATTGTGGACACTACTTATATCTTGGAGTTCATTAACATTGTAATAGGCCCAATACTCTGGTTAGCTGAGGTTACATACAGTATCAATCTGCCATCCTGTAACAAAGACTCTTATCCTGTGTTAATGAGTGTCTTCACGACTCAAGCTTCTGGAAGTAACATAGCTTTATTATTTGCTAACACAAGTTAATGCAGCTCTGCAAAATCCTTCATCACCCTACCCATAAGACACTTTGTAAATGTGTTACTGGAAAAAAGACCATTGCATTAACTTCTGTGTCTTTTGATGAAAGAAAGAGAAAACAATATCTGCAACATGATTTTTTTATTTTGCTTTTTGTGTTAAACAGCAAACACTGACAGAGCGATCGACACAACTACCCTCCTCAATATAATGAAGTATGCTGAAGCAAAGCTTTGTGTAAGACTGTTATACTTTAACATTCTTTTGCTTGAGAATGTTGCTGATCCAGGGAAGGTATTTTGATATGTCTGTATACACGTCAGGTACGTTTGGGTAGCTACAGTTGCCTTCCTTATTGAAAGACACAATACCAACAGCCTTCCACACCAGAGGACCACCAGAATCTGCCCTGTGAGGAGGAAAGATGTTTGTAGTATTTGTACATGAAACCAGTTGACTGTTTCTTTGAACAAACAGAAAACATACCTGATAGAATCCTTTGCCGTACAGATAATGACTGTCAGGAAGATTCAGCCCATTGCTGCTTACAGACATGCTCGTTGACAGAGACACATTCACCACTTGCAGCTCATCAACATTTGTACTATGAGATTCTGTCTTTCCCCATCCAGCTACTTGGCATTTTTCATGTATGTTCATTTCAGAAGTTGGAAGTTGAATTGTTTGCACGCTGTTGTCCAGTTGAGTTTTTCTGAGACAGCTGAGGCACAAAGAATCATAAAGTAAAACTTAAACACTACAAAGTAAGAAATGCATCATTTCATGACATATAATCATACTAATCTGATGAGCAAACAATATGGAGCTAATAATAAAAGAAATATTATGAATTACAAAATACATGATGTCACCTGAGGATGTGTACTTACTTTGAGGAGAAGGATGTCTTTTACTATGTCTCATTTACATAAAATGGGTGTGCGATCTGCTTTCTCAATGAATCTTTTTGTTTCATCAACAAATTCCTCCGGATCAAGCAAGAACTACATGTGAAAGGTCACTGAATGAGAAACATTAGAGAGGTTATCAGTACATTTTCAAAATTGTACAACAACAATAGAAATTCAATGAACAATACATTTCTTTAAAAAGTTAGTTTATGTGTCTTAAAGCAACAACAAGTTGGCAACCCAGAGTGTCGACATGTGCAGACAAACAGAACAAATCACAAACAGACCTTCCAGGCCAGAATGCACTTTACAGAATGACAACATACTGGTTTGTGTTGTTAGAAAGTCAATATTTATGTATATTAAAGAAACATGGCATGTTTCTTAATCTCTGATGACATAGCATGGTAATCTGAAATTTTAATACAGTAAATATGTGACATATACTTTAAAGTCTTTCTGAATTGACTTCAATTATATGAGCCAAAGACTGTAACTTACTTGTTACAGTGTGTAGTGAGCACAAAGTCTTTTACTGATGAGGAATCCACCACATACATGATGACTTTTGTTGTTCTGCAGCGAGGCCATGTACAGCATCGAAGTTCTCCGGGGCTTTTGTTCCATTTATGATTTTACTCCCCTGGCAAGGTGTACATAAGTAAAACTCCAAAATTGCCAACTATGCCATTGAAAGGTTGGAGAGCAATAAAACATTCAGTAAACTCTACCATCTCGTCCGAGACTTGTCAGAACATGAAAGAGCAGAAGTTTGCAGAGCATGCATGATGCCAGCAGGCCAACTGTCTTGTCTTCTTCAGGGTGTTGAGAAGATTGCTTTATAGTGTAGCTTGTTTTGATGGCAAATGTGATAATCATCTATTTAATCTGAATTTCACCATCCTTGATCAAATTTAAGATTTAATTTGTGTTATCTCTTGGTATCTTGTTTATGCCTTAACACAGCCTGTTACATGAAATGCTCTTCTTAATTTTTTTTTTTTTTTTTTTTTTTTTTTTTTTTTTTTTTTTGAAACTTTCAGCCTCTTTATTTAGTCCTTCTGGGCCTTTTCTCATCAGTTATTAATATTATTTAACTATAATTAAGGTGGAAATCACCGTGTTTTCTTTTCCTGTCTGTTCTTAAATTAATTTTTTATCAGTGTTTTCAACAGACTGCTTCTATCAATCTGCCATCCTGTAACAAAGACTTATCCTGTGTTAATGAGTGTCTTCTAATGACCTGCTTCTCTGAAGTAATATAGTTTATTATTTGCTAACACAAGCCAGTTAATGCAGCTCTGCTACATCAAATTTACCCATTAGACAATTCTAGAATGTTACATTGAGAAAAAAAGACCATTGCATTAACTTGTATCTTTGATGAAAGAAAGAGAAACAATATTTGCAACATGATTTTATTTATTTTGCCTTTGGAGGTTAAACAACAGCAAACACTGACAGAGTGACTCAGACACAACTACCCTTCCTCAATATAATGAAGGCATGCTGGCTAAAAGCTTGGTGTAAGATTGTTACATTTAGCGATTGTTTTGTTTGAGAATGTTGTTGATCCAAGGAAGGTATTTTGATATGTCTGTATACACGTTAGGCACGTTTGGGTAGCTACAGTTGCCTCCTTTGTTGAAAGACACGATACTCAACACCCGTTGCACACAATTGTGAGACCACCACCAGAATCACCTCGTGAGGAGGAAAAGATGTTTGTAGCATTTCTGTACATGAAACCAGCTGGACTGCTTTGAACAAACAGAAAACATACCTGACAGAACTTTGTCTGTGTTATATCCAATTACACAGATACAATATTTCTTCAGGAAGACCATCCCATTGCTGCTTACAGGACTTGCCCTGGAAATGGTAGACACATCCACCACTCTCAGCTCATGAACAGTTGGACTATGAGATCTTATCATTCCCCATCCAGCTACTTGGCATTTTTCTATTGTCTCCTATGTTCATTTCAGAACATGGAAGTTGAATTGTTTCACGCTGTTGTCCAGCTGAGCTTTCTGACACAGCTGAGGCACAAAGAATCATAAAGTAAAACTTAAACACTGGCTAAAGTAAGAAATACTATTTTCATGACAGGGCTTACACTGCTAATTTCCAATCTGATGATCAAACAATATGGAGCTAATAATAAAAAATAAATATTATGACCACAAAATACATGATGTCACCTGGAGGATGTGTACTTACCTTGAGGAGCATGATGTCTTTACTACGCCCTACATTTATTATTAATCTGTGTATGTATATCTTTTCAATGAATCTTTGTTTCCCATCAGCAACTCTCTCCAGAAAGATCATGCGTACAAGAACTACATGTGAAAGGTCACTGAATGAGGAAACATTGAGAGGTTATCAGTACATTTTCTAAAATTGTGCCAAATAAATAATAGAAATCAATGAATAATGCAATTTTTAAAAAGTTAGTTTATGAAGTTATAAAGCATGTCACTTAATGGGTTAAAACTGGTACTGCAGTCCACTAAAATATTTCTGAGTCAGTCTCTCCACAGACTTTAAGGTCAGATGGGTTGCTGATTGAAGACACTGAACCTTCAGGAGCGAAAAACAAGCCACATGACTTATTTCATCTAGCAGCTTTCACGTCTGAGTCTGATTTCAGTCTGGTTGTTTGTGTTTATTTGTTTGAAAGAGAGAGACAGAGAGAGAGAGAGAGAGAGAGAGAGAGGGAGAGAGAGAGAGAGAGAGAGAGAGAGAGCTTCAAGACGGGCAGAATCACAAGTCTGTTGATTTTTTTTCTACTTTGTTTGCCTGCCTCCATGCTGTAGCATGCTGAGTTTGCATCAAATTGTTTCCATACGTGAGTGTCGACATGTGCAGGACAAAATACAAACAGATCTTCCAGGCCAGAATGCACTTACAAAAGGACAACATACTGGCTTCCAGTGTTGCTGTCAAGAAGCGCAATATTTCTACAGGCATGTTTCCTAATCTCTGATGACATAGCATCGTGAATTTGACATTTTAATACAGTAAATGAATAGTACATGTGGCATATTGTTACTTTAAAATCGTTCTGAATTGACTTCTAATTATATGAGTCAAAGATTGTATCTTTACCAAATACAGTGCAGCAGTGAGCACAAAGTTCCTCACTGATGAGGAATCTTCCACATACATGACCAGATGTTCTGGCATGAGGCCATGTACTGCATCGAATTTTCTGGGGCTTTTTCCCATTTATGATTTTACTTCAAGTGCTGCAAACATAAGTAAAACTTCTCAAATTAAGTAACTATGCCATTAAATGGTTGGAGAGTAATAAAACATTCAGTAACTTAACATCCTCGGGTCCGAGACTTGTCAGAACATAAAAGAGCAGAAGTTTGTGCAGAGCATGCATGATGCCAGCAAGACAACTGTCTTGTCTTCTTCAGGGTGTTGAGAAGATTGCTTTATAGTGTAGCTTGCTTTGATGGCAAATGTGATAATCATCTATTTAATCCAAATTTCTCACCACATCCTTTGATCAAATTTAAGATTTAATTAGTTATCTTGCAATATCTTGTTTATGCCTTAACACAGCCTGTTACATGAAATGCTCTTTCTTAATTTCAAGTGTCATTCACTATCTCTCTTTTTTTTTTTTTTTGAAACTTTCAGCCTCTTTATTTAGTCCTTCTGGGCCTTTTCTCATCAGTTATTAATATTACTTAATTATACTAGGTGGAAATCACTGTGTTTTTCCGTCTGTTCATGAATTCATTTTTTTATTATTAATGTTTTCTAACAGATCAGTTTCTGTATCAATCTGCCATCCTGTAACAAAGACTCTTATCCTGTGTTAATGAGTGTCTTCAATGACTCATCTTCTCTGAAGTAACATAGTTTATTATTTGCTAACACTAGCCAGTTAATGCAGCTCTGCTACATCAAATTTACCCATTAGATAATTTAGAATGTGTTACTGAGAAAAAAGACCATTGTACAAATCTTGTGTCTTTTTTTTTGATGAAAGAAAGAGAAACACATCTGCAATATGATTTTATTATTTTGTTTTGTGTTGAAACAGCAAACACTGATAGAGCGACTAGACACAACTACCCTTCTCAATATAATGAAGGTATGCTGAAGCAAAGCTTGGTGTAAGATTACATTTAGCGATTGTTTTGTTTGAGAATGTTGCTGATCCAAGGAAGGTATTTTGATATGTCTGTGTAGACATTGGGTAGTCTGGGTGAAGTTACAGTTGTGATTGTGATTGAGACATCATGCCAACAGCCTCCCTGCTGCACACCAGAGGACTCACTGAATCACTCCTGTGAAAGGGAATATTTAATGTGTTTATTCAAAAGGATGCAGAGATGTTAAACAGTTTTAGTTTGGAAACCAGTTGACTGATTTTAATTCCATAAACAGACAGAAAACATACCTGATGAGTAGAACTTTGGTTGTGTTATATCCACCAGCACAAGATAACACTGTCAGGAAGACTCAGCCCATTGCTGCTTACAGACTTGCATGTTAACAGGAGACACATCCATCACTCTCAGCTCATTAACATTTGTACTATGAGATCTTTTATCACTCCTCATCCAGCTACTTGCATTTTCATTAAGTCTCCTATGTCTATTTCTAGTTGGAAGTTGAATTGTTTGCACGCTGTTGTTCAGTTGAGCTTCTGAGACAGCTGGAGGCACAAAGAATCATAAAGTAAAACTTAAAACACTGGCTAAAGTAAGAAATGTATCATTTACGACAGGGCTTATACATCACACTAATCTCATTATCAAAACAATATGGAGCTAATAATAAAATAAATATTATGACCACAAAAATATATGATGTCACCTGGAGGATGTGTACTTACCTTTGAGGAGCATGCTGTCTTTACCACGTCCTACATTTACATAAGATGGGTGTGTGTATCTCTCTTCAATGCATCTTATTTTTCCGATATCAACTCTCCTGAGATCATGCGTGCCAAGAACTACATGTGTAAGGTGACTGAATGAGGAAACATTGAGAGGTTATCAGTACATTTTCTAAAATTGTGCCAACAATAATAGAAATCAATGAACAATACATTTCTTTAAAAAGTTAGTTTATGTGTCTTAAAGCAACAATATGTCTCTTAATGGGTTAAAACTGGTACTGCAGTCCAATTTCAAAATATTTCTGAGTCGTCTCCTCCACAGACTCTAAGGTCAGACGAGTTGCCAGATTGAAGACACTGAACCTTCAGGAGCACAAAACAAGCGCAACATGACTTATTTCATCTAGCAGCTTCAACGTCTGAGTCTGATTTCAGTCTGGTTGTTTGTGTTATTTGTTTGAAAGAGAGAGACAGAGAGAGAGAGAGAGAGAGAGAAAGAGAGAGAGAAAGAGAGAGAGAGAGAGAGAGAGAGAGGAGAGAGAGAGAGAGAAAGCTTTCGAGACGGGCAGAATCATTAAGTCTGTTGATTTTTTTTTTCTTTCCTTTTTTTTTTACTTTGTTTGCCTGCCTCCATGCTGTAGCATGCTGAGTTTGCATCAAATTTGTTTCATATGTGGCAACCCAGAGTGTCGACATGTGCAGGACAAAACACAAACAGATCTTCCAGGCCAGAATGCAGTTTACAAAAGGACAACATACTGGCTTCAGTGTTGTCAAGAAGGCGATATTACCTTAAAATCGTTCTGAATTGACTTCTAATTATATGAATCGTAGATTGTATCTTACAGATTACAGTGTGCAGCAGTGAGCACAAAGTCTTCACTGATGAGGAATCCTCCACATACATGTTGACATTTGTTCTGCAACGAGGCCATGTACTGCATCGAGTTCATTGGGGCTTTTCTCCCATTTATGACTGTACCTCCTATTCGGGCAAAGATAAGGAGAAATCTAAATTAAGTAACTATGCCATTAAATATTTGGGGAGTATTAAAAACATTCAGTAAACTTACCATCTTGTTCGAGACTTGTCAGAACATGAAAGAGCAGAAGTTTGTGCAGAGCATGCATGATGTCAGCAGTAAGACAACTGTCATGTCTCCTTCAGGGTGTTGAGAAGATTGCTTTATAGTGTAGCTTGCTTTTTTGGCAAATGTGATAATCATCTATTTTATCTGAATTTCTCACGACATCCTTTATAAAATTTATGATGTAATTTGTGTTATCTTTGCACTATCTTGTTTATGCTGCATCAGCAGCCTGTGGCACATATATAATGTAATCAGTATGTGATAAGTTTAACACAGTCTGTTACATGAAATCCTCTTCTTAATTTTCATGTCATTTGTTATAAAAATTAGTTTTATACTGTGTTTCAAATGTCTTAAATCATATGATGTGTACGTGAGTTCCTACTCCTCACGTGTTCTGTTTTCACTTCTCTAATATGACTTTGTTGCTAAAGCTGGCAGGGTAAGGTAAAGTTCAGGTCAATGTATACTGTAAATAGAAGAAGTCCAGAACAGAACGAGGGTCAGGGACAGGTCAGAGAGGCTACATTTAAATTGGGGAAATGCTAAGAAATACAAGAATAAATTCAACTTAACTTTGATACTTCGAATCCAGTCTTTCTTATTGAATTCTTAGAACATTTGGCGCCCAACATGGGGTCCCAATATCTGTTCTCCTCTGGAAGCAACAGTACTGGAAAAAAAAACCCTGCAGGTGTATTGACTAAAAACCTCCGCCATGAGGTTCTTAAAACCCCGTATTGGCAAAGGCCAGGACCAGCTGAGAGAGGAAACAGTTACGGGGCCAACCACAAAAAGAGAGACGGACCAATAGGATTCGGGAGGAAAAAAACAAAGTGTAAGTTGTATTTTGATCATTGGCCAGATGCCTCAGTTCAGTCAGGAACTTAGAGGTGATGCCTCAGTCACGGACTGAGAGGGTAGTGTCTTTGGAACGACAGTTGGAAAATTTGATCCCTCAGGCCTGAGTAAATAAAAAGATGTCAGAGTTAGTATAGTATTGCTTGTAAGTCAGAGATTTAAAGGTAATACTGGGAGACTAGGACTCTGGGATAAAGCATGCTTTAGTGTTTGGTTATATATATACCTAAAATAGATATAAATTGCACACACGCTAAAAATACCATAGGTATAATTGTAGCTATTAACAGTGTCTCAGTGAAATAAAAAAGACGAAAGTCCATATATTTCACTGATCGGACTAGTTGCTTGGGTGAACTCCATACAAACTGGTTGGCTGTTAAGGGGAAAATAGGGAAGTAAAATAATTTTATTATATGTGAATAAGAATAAAACCTCTAAAAATGGGTAACTGTCAGAGTCATAAAAGAGAACAGTATAGTGGAGATGCCAAACACAGACGTGGACGGCAGGACGGATTTATGCTACAATTGTGGAAAATTCGGACACTACGCGAGAGACTGCAAAACTTCAAAGAGGCGAGGGAGGGCGAGGGGACGGAGAGCGGGAGGAGGCGAAGGAGCAGAGCCCAGGCAGGACAGGAAGGAAAAAGATCACACTGCATGACTAACTCCAGAAGCAGGTCATACAGACACACACCCACCCACACACACACACACGCACACGCTACAAAAGCTAAATATTTTACAGTGGTAGATTTAGCTAACGCATTTTTCTCTAATGATGACTTCACAAAGAAGATCAGTTTTGGTTTGCATTTCAGTACAGGGGTAAAAAGTATACATTCACAAGACTCCCACAAGGATATTGTGAAAGTCCAGCCATCTTCTCAATGGCAATGTCATCTAATCTATCTCCGAGAGGGAGCCAGCTATTATTGTACGTTCATGATATTTTACTAGCCTCAGAAAATGAACAAGATTGCAAAACTGAGACTGTTGCTCTATTAAGATATTTAGCAGAGCAGGGCCACAAAGTAAGCAAAAATAAATTGCAATTATGGAAAGAAGTGGTTAAACATCTAGGTTTCAATATCTCTTTTGAAGGTAATCGCCTAGATGAAGATAGAAAAACTGCAATATTACACTCACCCAAACCACAGACTAAAAAACAAATGATGTCTTATTTGGGAATGACTAACTTCTGTAGAGCATGGATTGCAAATTATGCTGAACTAACACATCCACTTTAAAATGCTTATTTATGACCAACCCATGACAGCTAATGATGTCATCACATGGACTCCAGAGGGAGAACATGCGTTTGTACGAGTAAAACAATTACTAGTTAGTTCAGCAGTTTTAGCACTCCCAGATTATAAGAAACCATTTATACAAATGTGTGATGCTAGGAGTGGATTTATGACTAGTGTGCTAACTCAACCTTTCGGAGAAAAACTTAGATCCATAGCGTAAATGCCACAGTGTTTGCAAGCTGTACAGAGTGGATTTAACTGATGTGGCATTACAAAACCCAGATGTAGTGATGTCTGTAGATGGATCATGCAAAAAGAATCCTGATGGGACAAACAGTAGTGGATATGCAGTGGTAACTATAGACAAAGTGTTAAAATCTAGAGCACTCGCACCCCACTTGTCAGCACAAGCAGCAGAACTGATTGCACTAACTGAAGCATGCAAGTTAGGAGCAGGGAAGAGAATAACTGTCTATACTGATAGCACATATGCTTTTAACACCTTACATGTGTTTGCACAACAGTCGAAAAACAGAGGTATGATTACATCCACTGGGAAGTCAATTTTGCATACAAATCTGATTTTAGCTTTATTAAAAGCTGTACAATTGGCACTTCAGATAGCAGCATGTAAGTGTGCAGCTCACACGTCAGGAACAGCAACACCTACGTCAAATTTACCCATAAGACACTTTGTAAATGTGATACTGGAAAAAAATGACCACTGACACAACTACCCCTCCTCAATATAATGGAGGTGCTGAAGCAAAGCTTGAGAATGTCGTTGATCCAGGGAAGGTATTTTGATATGTCTGTATAGACATTGGAGAAGTGGAGAAGAGAGTAGTTACTGCCTCTATCATTGAAAGACACGATACCAACAGTCTTCCCGTTGCACACCAGAGGACCACCATAATCACCCCGTGAGGGGGAAAAAGATGTTTGCAGCATTTCTGTACAAGAAACCAGTTGACCGTTTGTTTGAACAACCAGAAAACATACCTGACAGAATCCTTTGTATGATGCCAGCAGGACAACTGTCATGTCTTACTCAGGGGGTGGGTGTTGAGTAGACAGTTTTATCATGTAGCTAGCTTTGTTTGCAAATGTGATAGTTATCTATTTCAGTAGATGCATGTAGCAGCCACTAGAATCACCCTGACGTGCAGGATGACTCATCAACTTTTTATTGTTTAACAAGAAATGACAAACTGACAAAATACTATTTATAATATCTAAAGATAACAAAAAAATATTTCATTGTAGGGCCAGATACTGGTGTACTGATGACATAAAGCACTGGACGTATGTGATAAAACACTTCATGGGGACTTGAAACAGCTGCCTGTGTGTCTGTTGTTGCAGCAGATACGATATCATCGGATATACCGTATGATAAGTATGAAACAGATTGTTACACAAATCATATTTTTTCATTTTAATCTCTTTATTTTGGCTGCTCCGGGCCTCTTGGCACCATTCTTATCTGGTGTAGAAATACTTGTTACAACATTCTGAGACATTTTTTTGAAATGTGCAACCCAGATTCAAGAACCACAGAAACCACAGTTTCCACTTTCAGATATGAGCGCTGATGTTCTCACAGTTACAAAATGAATGCTCTAGTCAGTCCATGCAGGAGAGCGCAAACAGACACAGACTGCAAAATCATTACTTTGCATTATATATATATATATGAATATATATATATATAATATACAGCATAATATGTGGTAAAAATACACTCTTCCCATCATGTGTGTGTTTGTGTGTTTTTTTTTTTAGACTTTGTTGAAATGATTTATCATGCAATGTCACACATCTACATTTGTTGTATTTACATTTATTCAGTGTGTGAATTATACAAATGCATACATTTTACAAATCTGACTATCTACTGTATTGTACCAACAAATGTAGTATCTGATGTACATGAATGCAAGATGTTGCTGTCCTGTGTGTAGTCAGTAGTTTCTATCAGGGCGTTTTAGTCTGACATCGTAGGCTGCCCCTCAGACAAAACTGAGACAAATGATTTTTATTTTCATGTTAACGAAACTAGTAGAGCTTAAGAACTTCAACACAATCTAAAATGCAATAAGTCCCCTGCATAATTAGGTTAAATAAATATACATGCATATATATCAACACCCCTAAGATTGTGAGTGTCAAGAACAACACCTTAAAGTTCCCTGGGACCAGAAGATTATCTCAACTTGTGATAGCAACACAAACAAATAAACAGTGATATGTATTTTTTGTAAATAGTAGGTTAATAACTTAGATGTTTTTGGATTTGCTCTGTAATAACATGAATCAAAGAAGAGAAGATTATTCACACATCGCAGCTGTCAAAGGCAAATCCTCCATATACATGACCTCTTGGATCAGCCTCAGGTTCTTTGGGGATTTTGCATCATTTATGGTTTAGGTGCTGAAATGATGATGATGCTGATGAAAATGACCAAATGTCCCACTTAGACTGAAAAGATGTAATCACAGTTGAGTTCTTACTGTTTAATTTCATATGTCATGAAATGAACACGTACGTATGGTGATCTAATCTCAACTTCAAGCCACATCCTTGCTGCAATGCAACTTCTTCTGCAACATCTTTGCATTATCTTTGTAGTGAAGTAAGCTTGAAGTAACAGGCACATGTTTTTAGCACTCACCAGTTAAAGAAATTTCCACACTTATCTCCAAGAAAACAAAAAAATAAAATTCATTTTTTGCTATTTCAAGCCACATTTCTAGAAGTAAAGGTCCAGTGTATAAAAATTTAGGAGCCTCTATTTACAGAATATGACACATTGGAATATAATATGCATAACTATGTTTTAATTTATGTATAATCACCTTGTGAAGTGTTGCAATATATGCAATAATTTCAGGATACTTAATTGGAAAAGTAGTTTTCATACTTGAACACAACAGAATAATCCATCCACATGAACAGAAACTGTTACAATTACTTTTCAGATCATCATCGAAGGGCAAAATTATACATTGACTGTGTTGTTCTGGACAGCAGAGGGGGCTGCAATCTTGACATCCTCTTTCCTGCTTGCAAATCTGAGGGTGCATCAATGAAGCATAATGATCAGAGACTGATTGCAGCTTTCTGTCCTTTTATCTCTCACCACTATATTTTCCATTTAGCACGTTTGACATGTTTCTTTTGGGGTTTTTTTGAGTATGTTTTCATGTATACACAAAATGAAAAAGTGAAAGAAATTTAAAAACTGTGTTGAGGTTCGGTACAGAGGATGAAAGTCTGAATACTGTTCACCCACATCAAGTGAAGCTTATTCGAGTTTTTCTTTGGTGTGGATCTACTTGACACAGCCCACTGAAACATACATTTGAATTCTCTGATAGACCTGATGAACCACAGACACCAAAAGTTTCTATATTCTGGTTTCCACAGCAGCGTTCTCACAGCAGCACAACAGTTACTAGAAGCACTCAGTCTGTTCATGATTAATGGTGGAAATCACTAGCTTCATGCTAAACATAACCAATTAACTGAACATTTGACTTGGTATTTGTATTGTTTTTATGTTATTGTAAATTTGACTTGTACATGCTGCACAGCTATAGAAAAGAAACCAGGAAGTAGTTGCCTTCTAGGCAGCTGGCCTTTTCATTGCTACTAGAACTTTATATGTTACATCTATTTGTTTTAAAATGTTTTTGTGAATAGCTTTTGGAAAGAAAACATTTAAAATACAGTATATTTTTAAAATATAAATACCATTGCTGATGAAGAGTGTAACCACAGGAAATAGAGGACAGTATTTGAAATTTCACACTGAAGTTTTATTTTGCAATTCAGATAAAGAACAATAGAACGACAGAATGACTTGGCCTCCACAGAATGATAATAATAATGTTTTATAGAGCTGTTTTTAAAGAAAAAAACATACACATAGTAAAGGGTAAACTCTCACTGAAACAAATAAAACATGCAGAAAATGAGATTATAAAAAAAAACAGTTTGTGATGAGAGAAGGCATGTTAGCTGTTAAGAAAGTGAGTTTTAAGATTAGATTTAAAGGCAGAGACAGTGTCAGCCAGAGGAAGTCTGAGGACTGAGGGCCAAGTACAACAACAACAACACAACTCCCCTAACAAGTCTTTTTATTACGAACATCTTTGATCATTTGAAGGTATTTTGATATGTCCGTATAGATGTTGGGAACATTTGGGTAGTCACAGTTTTTCCTCATGTTGAAAGATACGACACCAACAGCCTCCCCGTTGCACACGAGCGGACCACCTGAATCACCCTGTGAAGAGAGAGAAGCTTGATTTGTTTTATTCAATTTCTAAGACAAGAGACCAGACAGAAGTATCTTATAACCTACACAATAAAACAAAAGAAAAACAATCTGCAAACAACAGACAATGTGCAAAGTACTGAAGGTAAACGTGACATGATATGAAAATATTGCAATGTAAACATACCTGACAGAATCCTTTGGTTGTGTTATATCCGCCAGCACAGATAACATTGTCAGGAAGCTCAAAGTTAATGCTCCTCCATTCTCTCTTACAGATCTCCAGGTCAATAAAAGGTACATCCACCACATGCAGCACATCGACAGTTTTACCACCCGTACTCGTGCGACCCCATCCAGCCACTTGGCACTTCTTTTGAACTTTTTTGTTCTTTGTTTTCGGCAGTTTAACCGGTTGCACTCTCTTGTTTAGACGAGCTTTCTTGGTCAGCTGTTGACATGCAAAAAGTTAAAATTAAAAACTAGCAAAGACTGATATATGGCATGCCTATTATACTCCATCAATCACATCTCAAGTTAATACACAATAACTTGAATATGCTGTTGGGTTAGTTTAAAGAGAACATAAAAATATTGCATGATTTCCCCCAGGCTATTTAAATATCTACTTACTCTGAGGAGCATGATGTCATTACCAGATCGTTCATTGTCAAAAGACGGATTCTTGCATCTCTTCACAGTGTATCTCATTGTTTTGTCATCGACCTTCTTGAGATTGTGGGTGCCAAGGACAACACTTGTAGGATTTCTGAGCAAATGATCATTGAATGCTTGTCATTAGTTGACAAATGAAGCAAATGAATAAATAAAAATGCTCAACTTTTTATTATTCTGGTTTGATTTCTTACTACATGAATAAAAAGGTTGCTTGAAGAGGAAAGGTAACTCACTGGCGGTCACAGTGTGCAGCAGTGACCACAAGGTCTTCACTGATGAGGAATCCTCCACAGATATGTGTACCTTGCTTGTTCTGCACTGAGGCCATATATAGCATCCGCTTGTCTATGGCATTTTTACCATTTATGATTTCACTCCCCAGTGCTGCAAAGATATAAAGAAAAATAGATTTAGAGTTAAAGGATAGTTCAGGTTTTTTTGGGGTTGTATGATGTACTAAAACTAAAACACTGCGTACAGCTGCATTTAGGCAAAGGAATGTGGAAGTTCTACAGTTGAAACAATGTAGCACCAAGAGAAAGGGCTGTCTGGTGGTATATTAAAGCAGTTAGTATACTATCTATATCCTACACTTAAATAAATATTGACTTTTTTGGCATACCTATTTTTATGTGGCTGAAATATACATATACACATGTATAAAATGCATAAATGTTTTGCTGCTGACCCTATTCACCACAGTGCTTTGCTTTTCTTCCATGCCAGGGCCTCATACCAATTCATTTCAAAAACCCTATGAACACTTGAATAAATTGATGTAATTAGTAGACCAGATACCAATAACCAGATTTGATAATCTTACCGTTAAGTCCAAGACATGTCAGAAGGCTGAAAAGCAGAAACCCGTGCAGAGTATGCATCATGTCAGTAACAAACTTAACCTGTTGTCTTTGTTAAGTCAGTCCTTTTATACTGCACTTTGCTGAGGAAACGACCCTGTGGTTTTCACCTGCTTCGCTTTGACCTTTTTGACTGGGTTGCAAGGTTGCAACCTTAAATTGTCTTATAATAAGTGCATGTGGTCAGTAAAGAAATGAAACATCATGCAGTATTTCCATTGCTACAGTAAATGTAGGGCCTGTGGTTCTGCTGCCTGAGCAGCCACTGTCTGTGCATCACTGAACCACTTATACTTAAGACAACTTTAGTTAGATGAATTAAAGTGAAAAACTTATTTATCATGGATTCGTCATTTTCACTGTGACGTTTGTGCTGATGACTTTTGTCACTGCAGTGTAGCAGCAAAAACTAAATGAGTAATGAAAACCACAGTGTTCAACTTCAGGTCTGTGTCTGCATACTCACAATCAGCCAGAAGTCTAAAAAAGAATCATAACTCAGCTGTCAGAGTTTCACTTGACCACGCTGGAACATTTGTGCCAAGTGACGTAGGCTGCCTGGAACAAGTATATATTTATTAAACGGAAAAAGAATATGTCTTAGAGGATGTAACACTGAATTAAATATACAAATCAGATTTGGATGTAATAAATCCAATATGACAAAAACATACAAGAAAGGTTTCAAAGATGAAGGTGAGGTTTCATAATTTGGGTGAGAAAATTGCAAACATGTCCCACAAATGTGAAATGTTTCAGTTATGTTCACAGCAATGCAAATACTCATACAGTAGCATGTAGTGTGTAGGATAGTGTGATTGGTCTGGTATTGCATGGTGCTTTCTGTCTTTTGGTTAAGTAAGTTATACAGTAACATGCATTCACAGTCTCTTAAGAAGGTTACATATCTTACACATTGCTTGTCAGGCTCAATAGGTTTATACTCACACAGTATGTTTTATTGCCAAAAAGTGAATTTTGAATAACGCTAGTCACAATATTCTCTTGGTTTTATTCATTTTGGACGATGCTGGTTCACCTCCTAACACTTGTTGTGCTGAATTTATGAAGCCACATTACATAAGCTTCTGCATGATAAACTTATCCGGTAAAAACACAGACGCATTATCAGTACGCAGTATCAGTCTTTCTGGTTAGTCTATATGACACAACCCAAAACTGGTTCCTCGAATTGTGAGACCACAAGAACCACGGCTTTAAGCTGCAATGTTGTTCCCACAGTCACAATTATGAAACTAAAGCTAATGATTTTATTTTTTATTATTTTGTAACAGATCTAAATGATGTCTGTTGATGCTGCACCTGATAAGAATTGAAGATGTTTTTGCCATTTGGACAGTGGCTACTGTACGCTTTATTCAAACATATGCCATGAACACTAATGGGATTTGTGCTGCAGGCAGAGGTCAGAATCTTTCCACTTCTACCAGTGATAGCAGAGCAATAAGAGGCAATATAACAGTTCTAGCAGAGTTAGTTGTATTTGTGTTGATTAGGGATGAAAGATGTCACTGTAGGAAACACAAAGTTCACTTGATTTGCACATTGACTGACATAGTGACTCAGAAATGCGTCAGTACAATCAAATTTTATTCAAACACAATTCAAAACCAATTTGTAACATTGTTCTGTTTAACAGGTCTTTTTCTGGAGGATCCCTTTTATCCAGGGGACAAATTTTGATACGTCTGTATAGATGTTGGGCACATCTGGGTAGTCACAGTTAAAGTTGCTGTTAAAGGAAGCAACACCAACTGCAATCTTGTCCTTGAACACCAGAGGCCCACCAGAATCACCCTGCAAGGAGGAAGAAGAAGGTTCATTTGTTTATTCACTATTTGAAGTTAAGGTTTATATTATTTTTAAATCACAAACTGTTAATTTTTAAAAGCATACCTGACAGAATCCTTTTTGTGTTACATCCACCTGCACATGTAACATTGGCAGGAAGGTTATTGACCCCATGCCTTCTGGCACTTTTCCAGGCTGATGAGAGGAACTGCCCACTCTTGCAGATCGTTAACAGTTTCTCACCACGCAGCTCCTCGTGGTGCCCCATCCAGCTGGCTCTGCACTTTTTGCCGCCTTTTAAGTTTTATGTCATAACTTGAAGTTGAAGTGGCTTAATTGTTTTGCCCAGGCTTAGCTTTCCTCCAGACAGCTGGAGACATAAAACAAGAAAGCAAAAGTTGCAAAACCAAAAAACTCATGTCATAACATTGCCAAGTTGATGTAAACAATTGCTGGAAGATGATGGTTTTCTAGTATTTGCGCTGCAACAATTCTTCACAAGTCACAAAAGAGCAGGCACACTTAACAGATATCTGGGTAGGCATAGCAACTTAAGCTTCATCATCCCGCTCAAAATATTGAGTTCTAGACTACATAAAAGCTGATAACTCTACAGTGTTTACTTTATTTAATAGATAATTGTGTTGATGTGATTATAAGAAATGATATATACACTCGTCAATATGTAAAACAATATAAACACTGAGTAAAAGTTGTCTTACTATCAACTGATCATACATGGTATGTGCATCACTGAAAATCATGAGCCCTGATGCCCCCATGGTATAATGCACAATAACGTTGTAATATTTTACTAAAGGGAGTTTTTTAACAGTATTTAAGGTGTTTGATTGGTGGATCTAGTATTTGACTTAGTCTGGAGATAAAAAAGGCCTAGTAGGTAGGAGAAAAGTGAGAGACTATGAGTTTATTAGTACTGGGGGAATATGTACCAGTGTAGACCCTATGATGTCAAACTATTGAATGGTGAATTATTATTGCTATTATTGCTTTGTGATTGGCAGTGATTGTTGCCCCAATAATCTGTCCTTAAAGATGCAGCGACATCATCTGACACTCTGAGGCTGAATAGGTATCTACTTACTTTGAGGTTATATCTTTCCCAGATGCAATATCCGTGTAAGATGGAAAAGTATACATCTTCATTGTATCTCATTTTTCATCATCAACCTTCTTCAGATTGTGGGTACCAAGAACAACACTTGTAGGCTCCTGCATGAATAATGATTTCAAAATTGACAGAATTATTTCATCATATTTCCTCAAGATTCAAAGATTGGAAGACTAAAGGTAACTCACCAGTCGCCACAGTGCGCAGTGACTACAAAGTCTTCACTGGATATGAATCCTGTTATACATGCGTTCATGCTCTTTTGTTCTGCACTGAGGCCATACTACGACCTTTCAGCTTTGTCTTTTACCATTTATGATTTCAATTCTAAGTGCTAAGATAAGGAGAACATTTTAATTAAGTAATGCCTTATTTGTGAGTTGAATAACAATAATAATTAATTTAAGATAATCTACCATTTCCTCCAAAAATATGTCAGAACATGAAAAAGCAACAACATGCAGAGCATGCATCTTGGCGACTGTCAGGCGGCTGCTAAAGACCCCTTCATGCAGCAGTTTGCACGCTAAAAGATCCTGTGGTTGTCACCTTAATGTTGCAAACGCACATCCTGTTTCGCTTATTTCTGGTGCATTTTTCAACTGTCTTGTAGTGATGAAGAGGTGCAATGCTGCCACTGCTTTACCCTTCCTCCTTTATCATGCAACACTTACATTTTTTTCTTTGCATTGTACACTTTCAGTGTCTTTTCAGTCTCTACTGTACAGGGCCTCCTAACACATGCTCTCCCTCTTAGATACTAAAAAGAAAAGAGAAATTAGATTTTATAGTTAAGGTCTTTGCTGTAGAGCTACTTTCTTAAGTTGTAAGCTTGTTTGCTGGCTTTGAAAACAGTAACGGAGTAACAGAGACTTAGATTCTAGCACTGGTTGTGAGACTAATGTCTTTGATTATAGTTAGACACCAGTCTTCAAAAGCATATTGCCTATCACTAGTCTGTTAAACTTAATTGACCAGAGTTAAACATGCCTGTTGCTTCATCACATTCCCAACAAGAAGGCCCAGAGTCAGACCAAAGACTTTTTTTCTTTACTTGACCATAGAGGGCGCCACTCAACAGTCTGCTACAGAAACAACCTCAGCTATGCCTTGCCTTCTGTAGTACATTAAACATGCCATGGTTATTCTTGTTTTGCTGTTTGGTTTGTCTCTGTGCAGTGTGTGTGGCTATGCAGGTCTTAAGCAATCAAGTACACCTGTCTCCCATCCAGCAATCACTCTCAAGCACCACACAGTGTTATCCTTTGTGTTTTTAACTGCAAGTTTTGCAGTACCTTTCTTTGTTTGTGATGTTGAGACTCTTCAAGTGTTTTCCCATGTGCAGTTCTCCTGTGTCTTAGCTTTTTTCAGCCAGTGTTCTCCGCTGAATCCTCTGGATCTGCTTTCTTACATCACCTGAGATGCCAGTCAGCTTTCTCAGCCACCACACTGCTTTGTTCATTTAAATAATAAACTCCTTAAAACTGCACTGTTTTTAAGTGCCATTTGGACAGTGGCTACTGTACGCTTTATTCAAACATATGCCATGAACACTAATGGGATTTGTGCTGCAGGCAGAGGTCAGAATATTTCCACCAGTGATAGCAGAGCAATAAGAGTGTACATAACAGTTCTAGCAGAGTTAGTTGTATTTGTGTTGATTAGGGATGAAAGGTGTCACTCGTAGGAAACACAAAGTTCACTTGATCTACTACTGACTGACATAGTGACTCAGAAATGCATCAGTACAATCAAATTTTATTCAAACACACCAAAACCAATTTGTAACATTGTTCTGTTTAACAAGGTCTTTTTCTGGAGGATCCCTTTATCCAGGGGGACAAATTTGATACGCCTGTATAGATGTTGGGCACATCTGGGTAGTCACAGTTAAGCATCTGCTAAAGGAAACAACACCAACTGCAAACTTGTCCTTGAACACCAGAGGCCCACCAGAATCACCCTGCAAGGAGGAAGAAGGTTCATTTGTTTATTCATCATTTAAAGTGTTATTTTATATCATTTTAAATCTACAAACCAGCAATTTTAAAAGCATACCTTTACGTAACTTTTTTTTTAGCCATATCCACCTGCACATATAACATTGGCAGGAAGTGTATAACCCCATACCTCCTGGCACTTTTCCAGGTTGATGAGAGGAATGTCCACCTCTTGCAGATCGTTAATAGTTTCACCACGAAGTTCTCGTGGAAGCCCCATCCAGCTACTCTGCACTTTTTTTTTGGTCATTTTTAAGTTTTATGTCATAACTTGAAGTTGAAGTGGCTTAATTGCTTTTTTTGCCCAGGCGAGCTTCCTAGACAGCTGGAGACATAAAATAAGAAAGCAAAAGTTAAAAACAACTCATGTCATAACATTGCCAAGTTGACAACAATTGTTGGAAGATGGAGCAATAGGAGATAGTGATAGCTAGATGTTTGGACGATGGTTTTCTAGTATTTGGTGCTGCACACTCAAGCTCAAAGAGCAGGGCACACAATCAGATATCTGGGTATCAAGTGAAGGTACAGCAACTTCTTAAGCTCATTATCCTCCTAAATATTGAGCCTAGACTACATGAAGCTGATAACTCTATGAAGTGTTTACTTTATTTACTAGATTATTGTGTTGATGTGATTATAGGAATGATATACATACCAGTCAATATGTAAACTATACACTGAGTAAATGTTGTCTTAGGCTGATCATACATGGTATAAAAGGCCAGTGAAAATTATGAGCCCTGATGCCCCCATGTGGTCTCTTCTGTTTTCTTTTATCATGTGGGCTTCAGCTCGCATGTACAGGAAGTGTCAAAGGCAGTAAGTACTGGTATGTACCATGAACAGTGGTGAAAAATAGAGAAAATGATACACTTGTGGCCTTTTCTATGTAGGGCAATCACGTGGCAATTTATACTAAGAGGGCACAGTTGTTCTTGGAATATTAGGGGCATAATGGAGACACAATTGTAATACAAGTGAATGGGTACTATTGTGTCAGGCAAAGCTAAGTATATTGGTTTGTAGTACTCAATGCCATCATACAGTTATGGTAGGCCCCAAGGGGGTCGTCAGTCGCTGATTCAATGCTCAAACAAAGTTAAACTTTGTAATATTTACTTAAGTGAGTTTTTTTAACAGTATTTAAGGTGTTTTGATTAGTGATCTTAGTATTAGACTGAGTCTGAGATAAAAGGCCTAGTAGGCAGGAAAAGTGAGAGACTATGAGTTTATTATACTCAGGAAGTATGTACCAGTGTAGACCCTATGATGTGTCAAATCACAATGTAACAAAGAATGGTGAATTATTATTGTTATTATTGCTTTTGTGATTGGCTGATTGTTGCCTCTAATAATCTGTCCTTAAAGATGCATGCCGACATCATCTGACACTATAGAGGCTGGAATAGGTATCTACTTACTTTGAGGAGCACATGATGTCTTTCCCAGATTTAGTATTCTTTGTAAGATGGTACTTGCAATATCTTCACATCGTGATTCATTTTTTTCATCATCAACCTTCTTCAGATTGTGGGTACCAAGAACAACACTTGTAGGGCTCTGTATGAATAATGATTTCAAAATTGAGCAGAATTATTTCATCATATTTCGGCAGGATTCAAAGAGATTGAAGACGGTTGCACCCACTTGTCGCCACAGTGCGCGGTGCAGTGACTACAAAGTCTTCACTGACAGAATCTCCACATACATGTTCATGCTCCTTTGTTCTGGGTACTGAGGCCATACATCATCGACCTTTCCTTGGTCTTTTTACCATTTATGATTTCACTCCTAAGTGCTAAAAAGATAAGGAGAACACTTTAATTAAGTAATGCCTTATTTGTGAGTTGAATAATAAGAATTAATTTAAGATAATCTTACCATTTCCTCCAAAATATGTCAGAACATGAAAAAGCAACAACATGTGCAGAGCATGCATCTTGGCGACTGTCAGGCGTGGGTTGCTAAAGACCCCTTCATGCAGCAGTTTGCACGCTAAAAGATCCTGTGGTTGTCACCTTAATGTTGCAAACGTCACATCCTGTCATTATTGGTGCATTTTCAACTGTCTTGTAGTGATGAAGAGGTGTGCACTATTGCCATTGTTCTCACCCTTCCTCCTTTATTTCATGCAACACTTTTTTCTTTTGCATCGCACACTTTCAGTGTCTTTCAGTCTCTGTAGTTTGTACAGGGCCTCCTTACACATGCTCTCCCTCTTTAGATACTAAAAAGAAAAGAGAAATTAGATTTATAGTTAAGGTTCTTTGCTGTAGTTCTGGCTGTAAGCTCTGGTTGTGTTTCCCCATGTGCAGTTCTGTGTGTCTTGCTCTTTTCAGCCACTGTTCTCCACTGAATCCTCTGATCTGCTTTCCTTACATCACCTGAGATGCCAGCCAGCCTTCAGCCACCGCCACCTGCTTTTTATGTCCATTCGCATAATAAACTTAATTCATTCACTTAAAACACTACCTCTGATATGTATCTCCAAATCTGTGGTGGTAATTTCTGTCTACTCAAAAAATAAATCATCATTTATTTTTAACGTCATTTTTGTGCAGATGAGTAAAAACTCGTTCCTCGACTCATTTCTCTCAATGAGAAGGCTCTTTCCAGGGCTGCGTTTGGACACCATCAAGTTTAACATTACACACTAGTCTACCTCAGTCTATCTCAGTTGTTGCTGTTACTTATTTCATGATATCCAGCAGAGAGTGCCAGAGCACACAACACTTTAAAAATCACTCTGCTTTTTGACCATCAGAGGGTGCCGCTTGTCCATCAGAGCAAATCTAATATAACGTCACAAATTGAGCTGTCTAATGAATTTTCCTAACAACATCTGTCCGCCTGCTGTGGTCCATTAAAATCCCTCATTTGAAGCGAAACAGTGAGCAAGTCATCCCGCTGCAAATACACGGGTTGGTAACTCAAATTTTGTGACCTTGAGGTTGTTTATAAGGTAGGACAGTGATAGCACACATCAGCTTTATTATTCTGGGGGGCCTTGACTCTAAAAGGTTGAGAACTAGTGGCAAAAAAAAAAACTTTTTAAAAGTTGTTAATACTGTAAGTGAATATACTACTGTGGCTGGTCTCATGAGTTGCTCTTTAGACAAATAAACATATTACATACAAGAAAGATTTTAGAGGCACTGTGTCACTATCATGTGCTTTTAAACCGTCATATAATGCACAAAGGTGTCAAGGCAGGAGGGATTTGTCGTTGGTCCTTTAGGCTCCTGAGTTTGGCCTGTAGTTGAACTTCCAGAGGCACAGCTGCCTTGTGAGCTTTATTTTCACTGTTACTGTTCTACAATCTGTCTACATATGAGTCTCTGGTACAGAATAAAATAAACATTATATATAGCTTGTTTTTTAAGTCCTAAATCCTTTTAGCCAGGATTTAAGTGGAAGATTGTTCCCTTACACACTAAGTTGGAGTGGATGAAGTTCTTTCTCCTATAATGTGATGACAGGCCTTGACAGAGGAAATTTGCCCGTCTTGCTAATGATACAGCGCACAGGTTTTGATCCAATATTTCAAACTTCCTTAGAGGAAAAAGAAGTTTGACATTGTACATGAAAAACTTTTGCTTTTAAGGAAGAACATCCACCTGTTAATCTTTGAAGTTGAAAAACTACGGTGTTGAAAAAATATCACCATGCATGCAGTGACAAAACACAGAGTCTGTCTGGTTTCACTGGCATGAAGAATTACTTCACACAGCAGGGCTTGAGGGGCAGGGTGGATAGGCTTTGGCACGGCTAAAACTTTGCATGAAACGGCACTGACTTTGGTCTTTTCCAGTCACTAACAGCCAAAGACAACCTCGTGATGTTGACTGGGATGTTGGCCAACATGTGGCTGGGCCTTTCCTCAGCTGGCCAAACTATATAGGAGATGGTCTGTGCCCCTTTAGGCTGCCACCACCTTTTCAGTGATCGTCTAATATTCTTCGATTTTGTACATTCTCATCTGATTGCTTTTATATATCTTGATTATATTCTCATATTTTGACAGTTTTACAGTTACGGGTGTGGTGCAACCTTTATGTTCTCTCAGTGCCACTAAACATGGGTCACAGTAGCGTGATTACCCAGCCTTATCAGTACTTGATGTGCAAGCAAATTTGTTCTCCCTTCGGTAACATCTTAGTGACACGCAAAAGCAGCACTGTGTGAAAAAGTGTCACAGTAGCTGAAGCTACATAAAGAGATCCAACGCAGGTAGTGTAGCCTATTACACTAACTGACTGAGGCACTGTTTGTGTCTTTGTCCATGTCCTTGACTTGATTGCACATTATTTCTGCTTTTACGGTTAAAGATGTGTGCTCCGAGAGAATGGCAAATGTCAAGACAGGTAAGGACATAAGGGCTATATAAAAGTAAGAATATAGTTGCTTCCTATGAGTTAGATGTGAACATAGATGTCACTGTACGCTGAAGCCAAAGCTTGAAGCTGCAATCAGCAGCTAATTAGCTTAGGTTAGAATATAAACTAGAAGCCGGGTCAAACTGCCGTCTCTGTCCAAAGTTTAAAAAAATCTGCTTACTAGCACCTCTAAAGCTCACTAATTAACACATTATATAGCATTTGTTTAATGTGAAGTCTTCACTGGTTGCTTGGTAACCTAACAGTGACTTCCTGAGTCCAGGAATCGGCAAGAACACGAAATATGACCTCTCATGCAAACACAACTTGCTGTTTTTACACTTCAGTTTATATAACTTAAGCTTTAGAGGTGCTGGTAGGTGGATTTTTTTTTTTTGAGTCAGACTGGCTGTTCCTAAGCTAAGCTAACCACTAGCTCCATGCTTGCTGTGCAGACACGAGGGTATACATTTTCTCATCTCTCGCAAATTTTGTGCTGAAAACATTTAATGCCACCAGTATAACTCGTCAGTCAAATGTTACCACACTATGTCATCTCCGTCTGCGCTCTGTCCCTCTCTAACTTTAAACCCAACAAATTCTCATTTTCTTTCTCAGCACATCTCACTTATATAATAGCCTTTTCTGTTCCTCCAGCCATATTAGATTACACTCATTAACTTTCCTTACTTTTCCATCCACTCTGATTCATACAATCATCCCTCCGTCCATCTTTTCACCCTGTCCCCTGGTGTCTGGCACGACTGCAGGCATCCAGAGAATGCCTGACATGGGGTTTGGCCGGTCGGCACCACATACCTGCGGCATGGCATGGCAGGGCTTTAGGGGAAATGTGGCGCATGTGCCACTCAGCAGCCCTGTCTAATGTCCAGTAAGTGGCTTCAGACATGAACACTAATCCACTCAGTGATGAGAAGGCCCCAGTCTGATGGCTCTGCTGCATGCTGCCAAGACTGTCCAAGTGCACTCTCACAGGTTGAGACAGAGCACAATGAGGACAAACTCTAGACTTCAAAGGGAATCAGTGCAACTTTAATGAAAATGTATTTCCTTTGCAGGTATTTGACTGTGATGAATCAATTTGTTCACGCTTTTCCTCTCTGTTATGAAATATTTTTTTTTCATAAAGAGAGCGGACAGTGTCTTTGCTCTCATGTGAAATAAAAGACATGAAAATACGCATGTGAATGGGACATCCCTTCATCAAGTCAGCAAACCTTTAACCTCTTTAGCTCTAATATTTTCCTTTCAATCCCCTTTAAGCGGCTCATAAGTCATAAAAAAACACATTAGACTTAATAACTAAACATATTTGATATCTCTGGAAAGAGTTTGAACAGCGCTATACTGTGATGCATACTTTTATAAACGTGAATTCAGACAGGAGGCAAAACTAAATTCTGGCATCATTCACACAAATTTAGTTGCTTGACCATTTGTGCAGCGTGCGGATACCCAAAACAGCCAATATCCTGTTAAGGTGGTTGTAAACTAACGACAAATGGGCCGTGTGTCTGTGTCTGTGTGACTGTGTGTGTGCGTGCGTCTTTCTATGTTTAAGAAAAAGATTCATAAAGCTCAACTATGAGTGTAAAACTTTTTGCTGAAGTTGGGACAAACTCAGTAGGACTCGAGGACTCTTCCCTCAGTTTGAGGCATCCTGGGTGAACATGGGCCATTTTCTGCCCATTTGCACCTTTTTATTGATCCTGTATGCAATTAAACAGCCACTGAAATTCACCTCCGAGAATCCTGTATTAAGTTAAGTAACTAATATGACAGTTTTGTCTTTATGTGTGAACCCTAAACCCTAACCCTAACACATTATGTGTAACCCTGAACCCTAACCCTAAGAACTGAATTTCAGATTTCAAACCTACTAGACACAAGTAGGTTTATCATTACTTTGTGTTCAGAGGGTTTGAAATCTAAAATTCAAGGACAAAATCGTTAAACTATACACTACATTTGTAATTTTTATATCTGTGTTGCCGTTCATGAATTTGGTCATAAACATAGTGTATATCTGATAACCGTAGACACACATGCACACATGCTCACAAACTCACACACACACACTCTCATCCGTCGTCCACCCTTTAGTCCATCTATTCAGCATTATAACTTGGGCTGTTTTTGTAACAAAACAAGGCCTAATCCTAAATTCAGGGAACTGTGAATGTGCCTCAACAAATGGCAGACAAATGAGAAGGATTAGCGAGGGCCTGTGAAAGAGTGAAAGGTTTGCCATTGATCTACGGTGGTCCTGTTCTCTTTCAGGGCCACTCGGTTTGAAAACCCCACTGAGTAAGAGCATACAGGGCCACTCCAGAGCCCCCTAGGCCACCGAGAGACACACAACAGCCACAATTAGTCTCAGGAGCTGTAATGGCAATTCAATAAGCGCTTTAAAATTGTGCCTTAGTCCGTCTGCCACCCCCCAACCCCTCCCATCCCTCCCATTTTCGTCTACATACATAAGATTGGTATTATGAGTGGCGAGGGGCTCTTTTTTTCTTTCCCACCCACCACAGTTCTTTTCAGTCACTGTGAGAGAAAATGACCACACAGGGTTTCAAAGGTTCCAGAGGCTGCGGTTTGTTGTCGCTGAAGCAGCATGACTTGTGCCCCTGTAGATTTTGGCTAAGGCCCTCAAAATGGGCTTCTATTATTACTTTTTTCTGTCACTCAGCTGCAAATTAATTTCGAAGCAGTCAAAGTAATCTTCTCTATAAACACTATTTTTATTGGGTCAGGGAGAATACCTTAATCCGAGTAACATTTCCATGGATGCGAAGATGTGAGGATGTACTGTACTTTCAAGTGTGCGGACGTTTCCGTCTCGTGAAGAGGCCGTCGAAGAGACGTAACGTCACGACCTGCCGTGCAGCCAACCAGGTGCTATCTGACAGACACTTTAACAACAACATCATTGCATGACTCACTCTCTCAAGTCCTCTGCTTACATTGATCAGATCAAACACAGCCCAAACACCTGTGCTCCTGACATCAACACATCGTGGCAGAGGAGGAGCTGAGGATGTCTTTTGGATGGCTGTCATTTCCATTCTCTGGGGCTCTCTTTGGGACATTCCTCGTTGATTTTGCACAGTGTTTAGGTTTTTCCTTTTGCTTCATGATCAAAGGCCAAAGCTTTTGATCAGGACTTCCAAAGGATCCCTCTTGTTTTGCTGGCGAGAGCACTGACAGGACAGTGGTGGAGCAATGATAATTACAGCTCCCATTTGGTGTCCCTGGAACTGGCACCAACAGCCAGTCGCACCCTCAGGCCAAGAAGAAAGGAGAGATTCTTGGACGGTTAAAAGAGGAGAGCGGAGAGGTAGAGGAGAAAAGATGGAGGACACACTGACAAAGAAGCGAGTCAATCGAGAGAACAGGCAGAAAATGGGATTACTTTGTGCCGTGCATGTTTTAGTGTGTCTGTGCCAGCTGAGGTTTGGATAACGATCATATGTTCAGAGACACCTGTAAAACTGGAATGTACTGTATTGTGCACAGCTATACGTATTATACAAGTGTTTTATTATAACAAGAAATTATAAAAGAACTAAATAACTAAAGAAAATAACACTTAACTAAAAGTAACAATAACATTTTGTTTTAGTTTGTCTAACTTTGCTTATTACAAAGCTTTGTTGAATACTGATTGGTCAGTCATGGTATTCTACGATCCGTTATTTCTGAATAACAGGCCACTGCTATGGATGCAGATGTTTATAGACTTTAGAGGACCACAGCGGATGCAATAAAATAAATTTTAAATCAATAAAATCATTCTTAAATCAATACTTTGTGTCAAATGATGGGCTTCTTTTGTAAGTAGCTGTGTAATAAGTGGGATAATGTACAGCAAGCATAATTCTGTCTGGGTTTATTTCACAACAATGACCGGCTTGCAGTACATTATCCTTTACTTAGCACACGGACTGAAAATACCAGGATACTGCTAGTTTAAGTTTCAGACTTAAGTTTCAGTGTTTGTATGAATAAAAACAAACAAGATATGTTTTAATACGTTTAGAGATGTTGATTTTGTTACCTTTGGACAGAGCCAGGCTAGCTGTTCCCCCCTGTTTCCAGTCTTTGTGCTAAGCTAAGTTAGCCAGCTGCCGGTGGTAGCTCCATATACGGCATACAGACATGAAAGTGGTATTGATCTTCTACAACATTAACAAAAGGAGAATAAACACAAGTAGTCTTTACTTTACAAAATGTAACAATGCCTCAAGGGTGCACAGCTGAGGACAAAGACATTTGCATGGCAACAGTACCTCCAGACCCCCCATACTGATATTTGTGTGCTGCACCCAGACCTTTGGAGCTGAACTACAGTGTGACTTCACGCCATTCTGACCAGACATGTACCCCGTCACAGTAATCTCACATTATGACAGGCTGAAAGGTTGGCCTTTATTCACCCCAAACAGCCACTATTCATCCCGGTCTCTCCTTTCTGTTCGCTGAAAAGACAGAGTGGCCTCCTGTGCCACTGGAGGGCTCGTCTGTGTGTAAATGACCTTGATACTCGGTTGCATAGTTCATAACCGTAGACCTTTCATCAGACACGGGGAGGTCCTCCACATCAACGCCTCTCCTGCTGTGAGTTTTGTCATGATTATGATGAGGAGGAGGATTATGTCGCAGAGCTCTGATGGAGATGTTACCAACACTTAACAATCAGTGGCACGCACTAAACAAGATTAAAACGCCATTTTTGCACTTGATAATTAAAAAAAAAGGCTTGCTAGCATAAGGGAGTGAGCCATGACTCATGATTTATCCACATTTTTTATTGAAGTTTACCAAACTCAGCATGGACCAAGGCACTCAAATGTTTTTATTTTGCAGAGATGAATCTAAAGACTGTTTGTTCTGAGACTTTGGTCTTATATACAAACTACTATTACTGGCCTATAGCTGAAAGCTGTTTATGATAAGTGGATCACAAGTGTACCAATATCCAGTAGTAATACCATACAAAATGAACTGAATATGGACTTGAATACAATTACTTTTTTTCCCTTCTTTTTTTTTTAACAGTATGACTACAATCCAACACAAAAAAGGCGACAATAACAATAAACATCAACTTCAAACAGTTAAAGAGTACAAAATGTTTTAAATATATTAAATGTTCTATTAGCAACAGCCTTGAGAAAATGTTAGCAAGACTTGACAGAGAGGCAGTATGTAATAACCGTTACTACTGTGTACAAAATTAATGAAGTGTCTGCTAGCGACATCTGGTGTACCTACGGCTGCTCTAATGTATTAAATGACTCAAAACGTATATTATTATTTCATGACTGAACTAAGTACTGAGACTAGATGAGACGCAGATGTATCTTTACTGATACTGAATCCATTAGCTGTTGGTTGTTGAACGGGGAGAAGCAGTCTGACAGAAACATGCACAAACATACAAAAGTCCAGCATTTTATCCCAGTTATTAGCTTAGTTTCTGTTGTGTTCTCGTCATGTGTAGACATATACAGACAGAACAGTACATTTATCAAAGTGTTTGAGTCAGTAGAGATTTTCGTCTCGACTGTACAGTTCAGGTACAGTGTCTCTCCAGTAGTGTCAGTACAGTATATCCCAAGCAACAGTGAAGATGTCGGATTTGAAGCAGAACCATAGCCAAAGAAATGCTGAGGTCATACTGAATTCAACCCTGATCCTAACTGTAATTTTTTATTAATTAAATTATGTTATTGTCGTCACATTTAAGCTTACAAACATTGCGGATATATCCATATTTTTAATTAATGAATGTGACTCCCCAAAAAGCCCACAAAAGGACTGAGGATGACCTCAGTGACCTCAGTGGTAGCTATGGTCCTGATTTGCAACTATTTCAAAGTTGCCTCTTTTTTCTAATAGCGATATCACAGATGAGATAAATATCATTTATGCTGTACCAGATGCTTTCATTCATTTATTTTTGCTTGGCATCTAAAATAGGCTAACAAATCGATAAGCCAGATTTTGTTGTTTCCAAGCCTTGCTGTCCCTTTTCAGTCTCTTAAAGTCACCCAAACACCTCTTTACATGCAGTTCAGACACAGAGACAAATGCCTGAAGACAGTATAATTCTACTGTATTGGACTGTATTACTGAACATCATTAGAAAATGGAGAAAATAACTTAAAAGTACATATTATACTACAGTAACTCTACAAATGTTACAAACCTCAACAAATGTACATTTATGTGACAGGAGGATGGAATAATAAAAATAAAGATTGCCATCATAGCTAGATCAACACTAGTGTGAGGAGGCAGGTGAGCCAGCCAGTTGCCGGTCAGAGTTCAGACTTGGTCAGCTAGGAGGGGAGCATGGGCAAGAAATGAGTAGAGGGGTGTCTTCGTCGAGCCTTGTGACCTCGCCGTGGCTTCCCTCGCCCATTCAACGAAACGAACATCTGCCTGCCGCCATGCTTCCAGCGGAGGGAAGCATACGTGTTGTAGCCGTTCTCCTCAATGCGCTCCTTGAACTTGCAGCTCGGGTTGTACTTCACCTGCGATCAGAGGGAGGAAGACAGAGAGGTTAAGGAGGTTATAACAGATGACTGTATGCTAACGTCTGACTGCTTTACCTGCTGTGCTATACAAGGTCGACTTCCAAGAAGTTCACAAAGGAATGAAAGAGTTGGTTCACCAAATAGTCTTGCAGATAGTTTTAGGGTTTTGATACTTCTATGCCGTCAACCCAATCCAGTTTATGTCAGTGGAATTTAGTTTGTGCCACTAAAAAAACATTGAACAGTTACAAATAAAACCCCAAAAGCAATATGTCTTCTCCAGAAACAATATACTGGTTAATCGCAATAAACTACAGACCTCACAGTTGGGTTTTCATTGGGACCGATCTCTGAAAACTGATCACCGACTGAAACTGATCACAGGTCTGTGAAATATCCTTAGTAACTGGGGCATTGTTGCTGGAAAGAAATGTTCCTGTTGAGTTTTAGAGTATCGCTTTTTATTGATATCAGTGGCAAGAATGGAGCTCAAATAAAAAACTCAACACAAAAGCTTATATAGAGAGTAATTTTGTGCGAACAGGTCACCCAATATGCTCAAAATAATCAAAATGAACAAAGCTGTGAATTTAAAAAAATCAATTTTTTAACTAATATCAACGCCAACGTTGTATGAAAATCATTCTTTTTCTTTTCTGATCCACTTTTTAATTCAAGTCACAAGCTTTGTACACAGGTATGTTGTTCTGGGAAGGTAATCCAACAGTCAGCGAAGCCACTTTTCCATGGGTCGTTACCACTTCTTATCAGTTTGTCAAAGAGTCTTGAAAGATATTGTAGTGACAAGAGGTTCTGCCGCATTCCCTTTCCCAGATCATTATCGTGCAGCCATAATGAGGCTGTCTGTGATAACATCAGGATAGTGTGAGCCTGCCGTGATTCACCTGCCTTTTTTTTTTTTGTTATGTTACTATCGGCAGTTTCAGATTTGGGTCTTCAGGTCTGTTTATGTCGTGTTTACTATGTGAGGCACTTGTCTTATCACTGCTGCTGACTGATTGCTTGTCCCTGTTTTTTTCCCCAGATGTAAATACATGAGCTAGACACCATTCACCTACGGTCTGATGTGTGGCTGATTTTAACAAAGAGAGGTGATTACTTTTGAAAGCCTTCTGTGTGAAACAATTGGCAGACGGCACGCAAAGACTTTTTAAAAAGGAGCCCAGGTGGCTCTTCTTCATTGCCTGTTGGGCTTCTTTCCTCTTCTATCTATTTTGACTCAAGCTGCAGGTATCATCAACCATGGCCCAGGTGTACAGCCATGATTGATTGTAACACTCTGACCTTTTCTGGACTTTCTAGCAGAAGATTCCTGGCATTTCCCGTCACTTCAGCAGAATCAAACATGTTTAGGTAGGCACTCATTTGGGACCCCTATACATATATACCTCCCCTACCCTCACCACCCTCCTCCCCTTCCCAGCCCTCCCATCTTGACCTCCAGGAACAATGTTGCCAGGTTGTATACGCACCGATCCAAAGAGCGTTCCTTTCTTGGACATAGCTAAATACAGCCCGGTGCTGACAGATTTGATGGCAACGACTCCCACACTGACAGATCGGATTTCCATCAGGCCTGGAAAATAAAAGAGGGAACAAGAGTCTGGGTTAGAAACATCTAGCTTTGGGAGTTTCCCCATCAAAAGCCACTCTATCATTAGCGATTAGTATACCAGACAGCCATATGCTCTGGGGAGAGACAAGAGAAAAAAAACACACACATACACAGGACATGCACAATGGACTGAGAGAGCTCCCTTTGAGAAACCAGTCAGCTCAGAGCATTTAGGACAACGGGTTTGATCGTATCAGAAAAGGCGGAAATTTGTTATTGTTATTTTCTCATAGAATATTGCCTATGCACCCCATTCTCAGACCACATCCTGAACACACACACATACTGTGTCTGAGCCTGTACAACGTCATTCTGCCTTGCTGCTTGCATCCATTCAAGCCTCCTGACTCCAGATGTGACACTCCATCCTGATGATGCCCGCTGTTGTTTACTGAGGGACATAAAACCCTGTCTGCTTGCCACTTAAGGAGCCTCTCAAACTCACTTCATCACATGAAAAAGCTGGCAAGCTTGTGGGCTAATTGTTTCCTCTGGGCACTGATTGCAAACAAGTCCCATGTGGCTCCCTCTTGATCTGGTTTTTGTCTCCATACAAAAATAAAAGGCACACACCCATTGTCATGGCTACGACAGGGAGATGTTTTGGAGATGACCTGAGGGCTTATCACGGAGTCCTGAATAGGAGCTAATTGCTGGAGATGAAGCTCTCTTCGGGATGGCATTTTTCTGGCTTTATTTGCCCACTTACACCTTCAAAAGCATCTTGATGTGGTCTGCTATCTGATCGGAGCACGGAATCTTCTTTTTACACCCCCGAAAACCAAGTCTGTGCAGAGAAAACATGCAATGTTGTTGCTCAAAGACTAGGCACTGCTGGAGATTTGTGAAAAAAGGGATTGTTGGCTTTGGACAGATGCTGTAAACATAGCACCAGATCAAGGTGCTGAAGGACAGGGTGACCCAAAGCTGGTAGGAAATGAAGTAGTCATAAAAGCAGCAGTGGGACACTGGCCACCCAACTGACCAACCCCCAGCTGCTTCGGCACAACCGCAAGTCTTGTACAGGGCAGTGGCTCTTTGCTTGAACAGTCTCGCCGGTTAAATCCATCCATGGATGAAAAATAAACGCTCACACCAGGGGTTTCGCAGGTGCTACTCCCCCTGCACCACAGTTTTTTCTACTTATTTATTTGTGCAAATCTAGATTTTGTTTGGAAAGAACAGTTAAGCTGAATCTGGCGCAAAGGCTCGACTTAATATGTTTTTGGATTAAATGATGAGTTAGATATTTGTTTTAGACGAGGCTTTAAAGGATTGATTCACATTTTTTTCAAGTTCTCCAAATTAAACAACAAAATACTATGTTTGTCCATGCCTTCTTCCACATCACATAGAAGGATCTTCTGATCTGATGCCCCTTTCAACAGGATTTTGTCAGTGCCATCAGCCATTAGTGTTTTATTATGTTTGGTTACGTTTAGGGACAAACACGACTTGGTTAGGTTTAGGGAAAGATCACGGTTTGAGTCTTAGTTAAGGTTACAGAAACATTGTGGTTTGGGTTAAAATGACTACTTTGCTAAGGTTACGGGAGCTTCGTCGCCATGGTTACAATAATAAACATTTGGTTAAAGGTCGGAAACGATTATGGTCTCGCTTTCAAAAAAGAAAACATGTCGACTGTCAGTTGGAAACAGGAAACGAACATCGATTTCCCATGTGACGAACTGATGTTTTGTTGAGCGATTCATCCCCACCGACCTCCTCCCTACGCTGACTTTGTCTGTAACGTTCCTCTGTACCCGTCATAACTCCTCTGGCCACTAGAGGGCTTGGGAAGACAGTCTCAAAGATTCAGATGCATACATCTTGTCTATACTCGTCTTCAGGAGATGTGCGGACTTGAACTCGTGGAGGGACAGCAAGAATAAGAGGGACTTTGGTAAAACGACTGTAAATTTAGTAGATATATTTGATCTGCCTAACTCAGACTGCTGAAGGCTGTGGATTTTGTTACTGGATCCCTCTAAGAAAAGATGTCTTTCATATGGACAGGAGCATACAGTGACCGAGACTGTTTCAATGTACATATGGACATGTTTAAAATTTTCGGACAACTTTTATCGCCTGTGTCTAAAATTCCACAGATGCTACCAGCATAATACATGTTAATCTAACGTCCTGATAACATAAAGTGTGCTACTAACTCACTAACTACCTAACAGGACTGCTGCTAAGATCATCAGACTACTGTTGCTAGTTTCAAAGAGCACATCTGAAAGGCTCTAAAACTTAAAAACATACATCTGCTGCCCCCATCACTCCAAACACGCGACTTTTTTTTTTTTCTCAGCTCTGAACATCACCAGTCATGCTTACCAAGTGAGGTCATCTACTTTAAGGCACGGACACAAAGAAGTACAAAGGGTAAAAAGGAGGACAGAAAAGACGAGGAAGGTAAACAAACACAAACTCCTGTTGAGTGTCTTTCTTCTCTGACAGGGCCGTGTAAATGAAGCCCCCTCTCTCCGCTCGCCACAGCTGCAGGGAAGGAGGGCACGCCTCAGTCGAGTCCATCCAGGTATCCAGCCCAGCTGCACCCCCATCATTCCTGCACAGCCTCTGATCCTCCGAGGAAACATTAACACTTTGATGGCGGCCTCCTCTTTACGAGCTGTGTTTACAAACACCGGGTGTGCTACGGTGGCACCTGGAGCGTGCAAGGGACTCATAAGCAATTAGCTGAGGCCCGACTGGTGATTGGAGCGCTGCAAGGATTTATGGGGGATTAGTCCAGGCTAATGAAAACCGCTGGTGCCTGAAAGTGGTGCCAGCAGTAATTGCCATTATTTGCTGGTTTGAGTTCCAGGCACAGTAGGTGAGTTGGAAGGATGTTTGTCACTTCTGAGACATTGCAAGACGTTGGCCGTGAACAGCAAAAAAATGTTTTAAAGGTAAATATTAAACTCTGTAGTGCTAGTAAGTATACTTAAATAAACTAAAGTCTGATATTAAGGTTGTTAATGCATCATTATGCGAAGCTCTTCAACAGAACTCATCTCTACGGCACGGCACATTTTCTCTCCTCCGGACTCATACCCTTCATGTCATTTCATTCATACATGCTGGTGTAGCAGCCGGCACACACAAAAGACCTGAGGACATGAAATGGGGATTTCACATTGTCTAGAGGAATCACTTGGGCTCTGGACGCTTGACCACACATCTATAAAGACCAGTTAGATCCATATAACTCACAGTCCCCCCTTTGAAAAGTCACTCCATTGTGTTCAAAGCCTGAGAAATCAGAGTGAGGTATTTCAAGCTATTAGAGGGTTTTCCTAACTGCTGAAATCCAAAGGTCACATTACTGGAAAGAAGGCTGTACGCTGAGTTCAGCCTGCGCACTTGTTGACAGAAACGGTTACATTTATTATATAAGTCTTTGTGTCTGTCCAGGTGAAAATTATTTATTGTGTCAAAATTGGATAATCATGACTTTTTAGTCCCGAACAAAGAGGCCCAGTCTCAGAATATATCACACAATTTATTTTAATTAATCCTGCTTTTTAGATAAAAGACATTTTATCCTCACAAAGAAGCAGGAATATCTAGTTTGCTCTGATATAATTACCCTTATTCTAGAGTAAAAGTTGAATATTTTTAGACAGAGAGAAATTATTTTGAAATCGTGAATCATTTTTATTGAAGAAATGTTTCAAATCTTTTGAAGAATATCACAATTAGAAAGAAGAGGAACAAATAATGGAGACAAATTAGCTCTTTTGTTCCTGAGTCGCATTGGAAACCGAAGGTCACTCCTGCTCCGTGTTCTGCTGAGCAAGTATCAACTGATGGCCCTATTGAGCTCATGAAAAAGGTACTTTTGGCTTCCCACTTGCAATTGGCAAGATCTCTTAACCTTTGACATGTTTTGGCTGGGACTGTCAATAAGCTCAAGCTGCCATTACAAGCAAATCCTGCACTATACATGTCTAGTCAACTGTGGACTTGCCATTTATTTCTCCTCTATGGGATTTTTAAAAGCATAGAAAAAGTCTTTTACCCAGTCTTTTTTTTTTTTTTTTTACTCTTTCTTTTCTTTCCGTCCCCCATTTTTTGGACGTTAGCCCATCGTCAGATCATTCAAGCCTTTTCTGACTTTGAAAAAAAAAGAGGCAGAAAGGAAAGAGAGAGACACTCTCACGGGGTTCCCTTTTGTCAGACTCATGGTATGGGGGAGGAGGAGGAGGAGGGAGCGAGTACAGGGTGAAGGTGCTGGTTATAAGATGGGGGTTTCACTGGTGGGGGCAGGCGCTTCCAATTGCTGCCCCCCTCCCCTCCCAAATAAGTCTTTGTTACTCACCTGAGAGGTGAAGAGCTAGACAAGATCTTATTAATGACCGAGCGTTTTGTATGGGGCTCTACAAAGTGTGGCAAAATGGTTCCTTTCATCACAAATTTAAAGCAGAAAAGAGTGAAAGACTGAGCAAAGAGAGAGTGAGAAAAAGAGATTTTTCTGCTCCTTTCCTCCTGTCTTCTTTTTGTTCCTTTTCCCAGGTCTTTAATTTCTTGGGTTGCCCCCTTGAGCAGCCCTCCATGGCTCAGTGCTCGACCAGAGCAGAGCCTGGGAATCTTGGAGTTCCCGCTGTGCTCCTGCTCTTGATTGACATACCTTTTCAATTATTTCACAGTTTGCTTGCTTTTTAAACGAAGAGGGCCCTGTTGTTTTTTTCCTTCTGCCCTCCTTTTCAAAACACAAGCTTTTCATGTCGGGTCTGGGCTGCCGGGCCTAATGGCTGTGACCAGCACCTTTGATCTGCCATGACCCCCTCGAAAGGTCTGGTACTGGGCGAAGCAGCCGCCTGTGTGTATCAGCACAGACAAAGGCTGCATCACTCACTATTGCTTTAAACACCTTGAGAGATTACCATGAGAACAGGCGCTCTAGTGGAGGCCATCACAGGTGGTGTGATATGGAAACTTGGACATTAACCCCTGAATGTACAGTAAAATACCAACCAATGATTAACACGGAATTTGTATAATCTGCACACAATTGATGTCTTCGCCAAAAACCAATTATATTCTAATTCTAATTTATGCAGCTTTGGTTTGTGGACACCATTGCACAATGTGAAGAACCAAGATAGATGTTATGCTCCAATCGCAGCTATTCTCATGGATGCCTTTTGCAAAGTGACCGCAAGCTAAATTGCCATTCATTTGATCTACTTTCAAAAATGGTTTGATAAACTAGTCAACATGTTGCTTGGAGGTTTCTTTGCACTGATGCAGAATTTCAAAAATGTTTCATCTGACTCTTGCTCAACCCAAAACCTCCATCACAGATGTCCTCCATGTTTCTTTCTGTGTCCCACTAAAAGCCCCCGTACGCTTCAAACACTGCGCTTGTCTGATCTTCTAACCCCTTTCTGATGTTGGAATTGGGGGAGGTAGAGGGCTGCATCCAACTTTTTTTTTTTTTGAGACAGACAAACTGATAATTAGACCCAATTTATGCAGCGTTTGGCCAGGTGTGTGGAGGTGGGAAAGTAGGCCGGATTTCAGCTTCTCTCTAGAGATTGTCCACACTAATTGAGTTAGGTTTAATCCCCACTAAAATGCTGTTTTACCACCATAAAATGGTCCTAAGATGAGAATAAAAACTTAAAACTGCTTGGTGTTTCAGTGTATACAGGAAAAAGGGAACTTTTGCAAAATGACGACCTGAGGATCAGGAGCTGTTTAGCAGCATGACCATCTTTAACTCTCTCTGACCAGTCCTTTGTCAATATATAGCTGAACACAGCTGTTGTCATTTATCTGGACTTATGTTGTCTTTTGACATTGTCACAGTCATATAATAACTAAAGAGGAGGATGAAGGGAGAAGAAGAAATTTTACAGTTTTTCGTCTTGTGCTGGCCTCTTTCTTCCTTCTTCACACGACTACTTTCACGACTGCATATGAGGAGAGACTGTTCAAAAGTGTATCCCAATTAGTGCAATTCATTGTGTCGAGTCTACAATGAAATGCAAACGAAACAGAGTTCTTGGAGAGAGATTGTGGTGGCAGTGGGATGCAGCCAGCGGGAGACTATGATGGCAGGGTTTTTTTATCCACTTGTACTATTTTGTTTACTGAGGCCCTACTTACGTGTACGTAAGACAGATTCATAACGAATGTTTTTTATATTACAACAACAAATTTGGACCACATGTAAAAAGTGGCAAAATCCAGAAATGTCAGTTGTCACATAAATCTGCTATTAAAAAGAGATTTATTTCACTTGCAATAAAAATAAAATTAACTAGATACATCTGCAGTCAAAAACAGAAAAGAAACACAAGCAATGAGCAAACACTGCCCTTTCATTTAATAGTCCATAACGCATAAAAAACAACATTGATTTGGGGCAGAGGGCATTCTTTATGACTGATCAAATCCAAGTCAAGTGGTGTGTCAGCACAAGAAACACTGCTTCTGCGTCAGTCTCTCGGGAAGCACTCAGGGAGTGTGATCAGTGCTCTGCCTTGACTTTCATTTCATGCTCTGTCTGAAAGATCTACTTTAAAAATGTCCCAGTGAGTTTAAACATGGACTGATGCTATGAAATGTCAAAATAACTTGCATGCATATGTTAGCTTCCTAAGTATTTGTGTGAAAAATCCAAACACTTCATATTGATTGGTTGCTGACAGATGAAGAAAGATCTCATCGGCAGGCTCATATACTGGGAGCCTGACAGTTATCAATAAACACTAAGCTGGGATACTGGGTCAGTGATGATCTCATTGCAGTGAGTGGCTGATGTGAAAGCTGATCTCCAATTTGCTGCTGCTGAGATGAAAGTATGATTTACAGGGAACAAGGTGTGCTGGACTTGAGCTTGCAGTTTTAATATAACTGTATATTCCACTCCCTTACAAAAAGGAAGTAAATCATTTGTAGTGGCCCTGCCATGCTTTGTGGTGAAGGTGAATTCAGTCAGTTAAACTACAGCAGCCTTCTTTTACTTGTAGAGCTTTAGAAAGGTTTGTCATAGTGACTGTAGCACCACTTCAGAGCAAAGGTTAGAGTTCTATGTTTTCAGAGGACATGTAAATAGCCCGTCTGCATCTTTAGCTGCGTCATCATAGCCTGCTTTGTTATGGCAGGGCAGGTCAGGGAGGTACAGACACTCAAACAGCTCTGATCAATCCCACACAGAGTCCAGATTATCTGAAACCAAGGGATGGAGACACTCAAACTTGGTCCAAACCATGGTCGCTTGATGAACTACACTTCAGAGCATGACTGAGTATTTCTCCTGTTAAAGTATACTTTATCAAACAAACTTCTGACCCCTTCAGACAAACCACCATGCACATACAGCCCCTGATTAACAGATGGTGTGCTCCCCAGTGGCTATTTCCATTGTTTCCACTGGAGGGTTGGTATCAGTTTAAGAAATAAACCTTCTCCAGTTGAACAATATAATGCTCACTGCAGCACCCTTGGGCTCTTTCTACCAGCAAGCAATGGGTGCATTTCTTCTCCTGCAGCCACACACAACCTTTGACATTTACTTGCATTTGGTCATCACCAGGATGATAGTGTAACAGTGTTTCTCTAACATGGTGGTTGGCGGTGTGCTTTTTATGCATTTCAAAACAGCAACAGCGATGTTGGACAGAGACGTGGTGTTTTAGGTGCACTGCAACACTAATATCACATATAATAACTGAATGTTTACTGTATAAACCTTTTTGCTATTGAATGACAATACATTAAAAATTAGAACAATGTCCACCAAATCTTAAAAGTACTCATCAAAAGGGACAATTAAGCAAGATAAGTGCTTACTGGCACCTTTAATAATAACAATACATTAAAATGCAGCTAATGGGTTAGTTTCAGGGCAATAAATCACAGCAATGATGTTGCCAAAACCATGTAAGAAACTTAAGATTTCCACACTAAAGAACATGAATCATCACTGAGTCAAAAGTCACGTGGCACTGCTCTACAGGCGGAAACTTCTGAGCATGGAGTACTTATGGCCACGCCCCAGTGAGTGATGTCAGGGCAGGTGTTTTACATCTGCTTTTAAAGGCAAACGCACCTGCTTTGACATGACTGATTGGAGTGCCACAATGATTTTCTGCCCCCTATCTTAAGTAACATTATGAACGAGGTCTTCCTTGATTGATTGTGCTCCGTCATCTCTGAGCATGCCAGCGTGATTACTAAGGACAATTGTTAAGCAGTTACATATTCTTTCTACGTCTTCTCTCTAATTTGAATGTTATGTCTTTTCGCAGGCGCGTTTTCTAGAAGTTATGCCAAAGCTTGGTGCAGTTCAAGTGTTACTGCAATTCAATTTATCTGTGGTTGTTGCATTTCCCATGAAAGCACAAAAAAAAACTTGAAAAATAAAAAAAATGCAAGTTTGCCAACAGATTTCCCACTACAGCCATGAAGCCCAGTCCAGTTTTTGTTCAACTTTTAGGTTTCATTTAAACATTATAGTTAACATTATTTTTTGTTCTTCATTCTGAGGTTTCTGAGGTCCTAAAAACATCATTATTTTGGTTAAAATTGAGGGTTTGCTCAGGATTTCCCTTTCATCAATATAAAAGAAACACCCTGGGTGACTCACCGTCCATAATGTTTCATACACATAGTGATGAAATGATGACATTTATTTTTGTTTGAATAAGTGTGATCAGACTCAAAATACATATGATGCAATGCCCTCATTCGTTTAATGGACCAACCAGTTCTGAACAGCAATAAAAAAAATTATAGTCTCTTTTAACAGGAGCTGTGACTCTGACTGTTCCAGCAGAGGATTTGTACTTTGGTGTGTGCGCTTGTGAGTGCCTCTGTGTTGCAGAGTGGAGCAGCTGTCGGTCTACATGCAGCACCTCCCTCCCGTCTTACAAACTGTACCTGTCTTTCTCTCCTTCCTCTTGTCTCCCATCTGCTGGCTTGCTTTTCACTGCCCCTCACTTCTCCTCTGTCGTACCTCTTTAGTCTGGTTCTCTGCCTGCCTGGGTCACCCCTCCTCTCCCTCCCTACACCGGCCTGTCTGCACCGGGTCTCCGGACATGCATCATACCTATTAACTCTCACATGACTGCAATGATTTATTCATCCCTTACTGACAGCTATGTGATTTGTCTGCTCCGAGTCGGGGTGGTCTGATCACAGGCACACGCAATTAAAAAAAATGAAAGACTGAGATACACAGAAGGCAGCCTCACATTACAAATCTCAGGTTTGTGTGACTTTGTTCTCACTTTTGTGACAGAAATACAATTAAAAATGAAGTAAGAAGGATAAAAAACCCTAAAAAATCACTAAGTTACTCAGTAATAAAACGAAGTGAGCTTCCCTCACTCTGATCATCGACCACATGTTAGTCCAAGCAGCACATTCAAGCCAACGTGCCAAGTAACTTGGCCCTGAGATCTGATTCTGTTCTTCAAATGAGCTCAGACTGTCTGGGAGTCTGAACAGTGTTTCTCTTGCCTAATTTAGCACTGAATTCCTGGACAGTTAGGAATCCTTCAACTCAACTCATGTTTGATTTGATCAAACAAAATTTTAAACGTACATAATTAAAGTAACAGCAAAGGAAATAAGAAACAGGACAATTTTTTACGCCCTTTTGGCCTTTTTCTTTTTTGGACACTTGAACTTTCGCAGATCTAAACATGCTGTCACTCTCTAAATCATTCTATACACACTGTGTGTATGTGTGCTCTCACTTGAATGAGAAGGTGTACATTGTCCCCTATACCTTTATGGAAGTAGGGCACAGGAAGACTAGTTTGCATGTGTGTGTATTTCTGTGAGTGCATTCTCTTGCATGTGGCCCACCCCATCCAAAAAAAAAACAAGGACGATGGATAGAAAGAACAGGAAGAAAGAAGAGAAAAGACTGGCAGAGGGCTGGTCTTCCCTGCCCACATATCACTTGCTGTTCCCACATTCCATTAAAATCTCCGGAGGGATGAGAGCAAAAGATGAGACCGATAAGATTATTTTTTCTCCTGTCCTTTTAATCTCAGTCCATATTCAATGACCTGTGCCTTTTGTTCAGCAATGTTGTTATCATTATTATTCTTACTACTACTATTATTATTATCACGCCACTGGGCCTCTCATACAAAAAGTTTCATTCTTAAGTGGCACGTACACATTTTACATAAGGTTATGCCTGTTTGATACTGCATGTCCATGACTGTATCGTCCCCTTGACCGAAGTCATGGGCTGCTTCGCTTTTGCAAAATGTTTTTAACGCCAACTTCCCGGCAAACTATTCCTTCTTTATTTCTGCTCCTCTTGCAGCCCTGCAGTATTGGGGGGTATTAATGACCTCTATTATTAAATGAGCAAATGTCATCATTGGAGAACTACTATAGGCCAAATTACAAAAGAAATCTGGAAACAATTTGAAGTGCACTCTCCCAAAGTTGTGTGCAGGCTGGTCTTCGGCCCATTCCCCCTGCCTGCCAGACTGAGCCACTGAGGGAGGTGTAAAGCAGAGACAATCTACTTCTCTACAAGCCCGGGCCCAGTTTTTTTGAGCCTGTGAACAAGCCACATGGTGGTGATCTGCTGAAAGCTGACTCCCCGCACTCCCTCGGCCCCAGCCCCGGCCGCAAGGGGTGACATTTTCTCACACACAATCCAGAGGCTGGTCCTCTTTCAGGACTAGCACTCGGCCCTGTTACCCCCACCTTTTCATACGGTGCTGCTGGGAGAAGTACTCCAGGGATTAGCCCAGCCAGGTCTTTCAAAGGCCATTAGAGCAAATTACAGGTATCCTGTTACCAGTGCGCTGGGACAGGCCAGGTGAGGGGCGCAGAGGCCAGGCAGGAGAGCAGGGGTCAGCTTGGGACAAAAAGACAAGGCCACCCTGGGCCCCACTCTATCGGAGTGTCTCCCTGGCTCCACAAACTGGTAGGCCTGCATCTATGAATGGCTCACTTGATGGGACCTCAGAGACATTGTCTCACCACCGTAACTTTAGCCTTTTTTTCTTGGTACACCCTCCCACCAACCCACTCACCCCCACAGCTCACTCTCCCCACCCTGGTTTTCTTGTCTTTCGATTGATGTGGGCATGACTTTACCCGGATAAATGATCACACAGAACAAGTATAAAACATGAGCAAAATTCAATAAAATATGATAGAGGCCTGTGTCACATCGACCGTGATATTGCCGAGTATAAGTGCTGCAAACGCTCAGTCATGTCCTGGCTACACTGTCAGTATCTGCCCCACAAAAAGCCTCGCCTTGGGCCAAAGATTAAATTTGAATTACATTAACCATTTCTACTTACCTAAATTTAAATTGTAATGGCAACCACACAACCATTAATGTGCGTTCTGTCAATGTATCAGTATGCTGCAGGCATCATGAGACTGATGCTGCCGATAACGTTGCGGAGATGGCCACAGGGAGTTCCGCATCCTGCCATTTTCTCTAGACTTCTCTCTCTCTCTCTCTCTCTCACACACACACACACACACTCGCCTGCACACATATGCCTCTTAGCAACTTGTGCCGGGCCACCCTCATACAAACACACACACACTCATGCCTCACCCAATCCCAACCGGTGGATGACAATCTAGCGGAGGAGTTGCGGAAGTGTTTCATTAGCCAATTACCGCTGCCAGATAAAGCCCGCATTCCCACAGTCCGCAAGGCCGGGGGTCAAATGTGACCAATTACCCTCCATCTCCTCGCAAGACAGATTAGTCTGTCTGATTTATCCCTAGACAGACTGACCCAATGCTCAAGAATCACCATCTACATCTGGATATGTCTGAGAGGCAGTTGTATGTGTGTCTAAACTATCTCGCTAACAGGCCAAAGAGAAGTACAAAGAGAAGAGTTTAGTGAAAAGTTTGACAGGTCAATGATTTTGGAAGTAGATGAATCTCTTCTACCACACAGTGTGTGAAAATCAAACAGTGATTAGTGTGCCTGCATGTCCTGTCATCATGCACTCCATGGTACTTATACCACTGAACACTAACTTCCTTGGACATGCTAAGTCGTGGTTGTATGTAATGCAACATCAATCGGTTAATTAGGGACCTCCAGGATGCTGAATCAGAGGGCGAAGACCCTCTGCTGATCAAGCCCCAAATTTACATGCATGTGGTGGGGGCAAGCCAGCCAGAAAAGGTAACACTAGAGGACAACCTGGGGGGTTGGGCGAGAGGTGGGGTGGAGGGCTGGTTTAGTGAGGTTGAGGGATAGCAGAGGTGAAAAAGGTTAACGAAGCCCATGGTGTGCTCGTCTGAGCCTGTGTGGTACTGAGAGGCCACAATCCTACCTACCAAGAGGCCTTTTCTTTAATCAAGGAGGGCAGACTGCCTCCAAATCATGCATCACATCCGTAACAAGCGAACAGCAAGCTATCAAAGGCTTCACAGATAGTTGCGAACAGATCTGCCCGAGGAGAGCTTTGTGACTCACAGCTTCTGCAGTTTCCTGCACTTTGGTACTGTGGGAGGGACGGCCGGGATGCCGGGATCCACATTAAACTGAGGTCATTCCCCTGTGCCACTAAATTGCAGTAAGCTGGTGTCTTGCATCTGTGGCTGGTTTGGGTGGCTGTCCAGACCAGACTCAGCCACCATGAGTGGAAACATAATCAGGAGAAAACAAAGGCCTTGTTTACAGTTTCCTACCTTCATCGTCGCTGGGCTCTCAATACAAAACTGTTCATGTATTTACAGAAGAGCATCCACATCTGATCCAAACCTGTATTCCCCATCGGTTTTAACCACAGTAATTCCCTGCCTACAATGGCAAGTACTCTTGTAGTTGTAGAAGATATTAAACCCCCTTGGTGACAAGTGTGACTGTGTGTAAGCTGGCAATACACGTTCAAATAAAATCTAATATTGTGTGTTTGCATATTTAGCTTTGATTGTAGTGCCATGCCATTGTTCCAACAGCCCATTATTCCCAAACCCCAACGGTTAGAAAAATGTCTCATTCGATGGCCCGTATCCTGAAAATAAATCTCCATTGCTCCGAAAATATAATTTCCCTCCAGTTGTTACTGTAGTTCAGTGAATGTCAGCCCTGTCCATGGTGCTGAATCGACACGGGTTTGGCCCCTACTATCTTTTTGGCCATACACCAAATTACATTTCAAGAGATTTTATTGTTGCAGACAAATTTTCGATATCAGTCATCAGTCATATCAACGTACATGTGGACTGACGTGGTATATTACCTACTTTGGTGTGATATCTGGTTAGTGTTTTCAAAGTACTGGACCTTTGGTACTCGGATGACAGGCTGTTGCACAAATTGGCTTTCTGTCCAATGAGACATTTTTCTGACTATTGGGTTTCTGGAACAATAAGCTGTCCTGTTAACTTCACAGGCTAGCTAGCTGACTTTGTCCAGCACTCATATCAAATCCAAGTTATTGAAATTAAGAGTTTTCTATTTGTACATAGTGTTCATGTCAACCTTCAATTGGTACACATGGGAATTTTATGGAAGTCTTGACATCCTGTCAATGCACTTTTAAAGAGGAACTTTACCGCTTGTGCACACTACATTTGTAGTCATCGTGAGGATCTCAGCTCAGGCTTGAGACTGAGAAAGCATGCTTTACAAATTGGTGGTGTGAGTATTGCAAGAAGTGGATATTTAGGAAACAGGTCTAACCTAAGAGAAAACAGTATCCAGTCGCATTTTAGGAGCCATGACCCATAGTAGGAACTAAAACTTAGCGTTTCTTGGCCTCTGCTGCTGATTATTTTCACCATTCTTTTTTAATCTGGTTCTTCTGGGTTCCCAAACTTTCAGCTTAACTCTCACACAACATCACATCACCCTTTGGCTATTGTGTGACAGATCAGTTATGGTGCAACTGTAGTTGTAGTTCTATGTTAAAACAGAAGTCTGAAAACCCATCAAATCCGAGTAACTTCGAGAATACTGCCAACTATGAGTGTGTGCATGTGTGGCTCAGGTGTGCAGCCAGGTTCCAGTGAATGAGCACCAGGACACAGAATATTCTCTCTGGCCTGAGCCTGCCCCATATTTACATTATTAAAATGAGACGGGCATACAGGGAGGTGACAGAAGGCACAAGAGTGAAATCAGGGCCCTGTCAGAGCTGTCACTTGCTCCACTGGCCAAAGGGCCCTGACCCCAATCCTATCCACTGCAGGGGAGGAGAGGGAGAAATGGAGACAGCAGGAGAGAGAGAGAGAGATGGTGATAGATAGAAAGTGGTAGACAAATAAGAAGAAAAAAGAAACAACACAATGGTAGTGAAAGATATGTGTAAAGATATATATATAGGAAGTGAAATGGGTATGGAAGCAGCTTCCATGTGTGCAAAGACAACCTCATGTTTTACATACTTTTGAATATTTTCTACTCAGTTATGGATATACTATAGGCTGTCTACTACAACTGAAACCTTTTCTTTCTAAGTCATTAAAAAATCAATACAAAGAGGGGAATGTCATAAATAAATGCTATGATGTTAAAGCCATTTTCTTATTTTCAGAGAAACTAAAATAGTAACCATTCACCAAGAAGGAAGAGACAAAGATCACAGTGTCCATACAGGCATGGTCTGATGTATTGTGTGGACTGCACAGTCCTGCTTCATCTATATCACTGCAATGCATTGTACCAACCTCCATGTTCTAATGAGGAGCATTGACTTCCAGACGGGAAAAACACCCTCGCACACACAAGCTTGCACATGTTAGCGTGCGTGCAAACACACACACACACACACGTGTGCGTCTGAATTGAGTGCAAGGTAAGGTCTGGTTCATATTAGCCATTAGGGAAAGGAAACGCACATCTTTTTCAGTTTAGGGTCCACTTCATGCTCCTGCAATGGCACAAGTATAAACACAGGCACATGCATTCTAAACGTACACACACACTCAAACAGTCCTGACACGATACTCACATCCTGCTCGTATTCGTTTAGAGAAATGGCCTCAGAGATAAAAAGCAGGTATGAGTGGATGTGTGTAATGGAGTTCAGAGAAGACGCTGTATGGTCTCAACCTGCTGGTATGCACAGACCTTGCTGTTTTTAGCCTTCCACATTTGCATTAATTATCCTTCTTTCAGGAAATGCATTTGCAACACGGTTATTCAGTCCAGACAGGGACTTCTATGTTTCAGTCTTCAAAGCACAACAGCTTTAGGGCAGTGTTTGTTAACCTAATGGAATAAAATATCACAGATTATTTGTTTGCTTTCATAAAATAAATCTTAATCTTAATAGACAAGATTAAAGACAAATCAAAATATAACTCGTGTGATTTTTAAATCTAAGATTTTCAGTTTAAGGTCCAAAATGAGATCGGGGTACACGTTCCCACCAAATCAGTCCATATGGTCTGCATTTCTATGTTGTGACCCATGTAGTGTCCATGTAATATGCATGGTGGATATTCAGATATGCATCATCTGAACTCTACTTTATGGACTACAACTGGAATGCACAATGTCTCGCATCAGGAATTTAAGAAGAAGAAATTGCAATATTGATGATGACCATCACTGAACTGCCAATTCTTAGCGCTTAAATTCTGTAGAAGTGTAGAAATAACATATAATAATAATAATAATAATAATAATAATAATAATAATAATAATAATAATAATAAATCTAATTTTTATTAGCCAAGCTAGCGGCACAGCTCTAGGGATGGCAACGCTGGTTTGTTGATTCACCACTTTGTTCCAGACAGAACTATCTAAAAAACAATTTGATAGACTGTCACTAAAGTTTGTACAGGCATTCATGATCCCCAAAGGATACACCCTGCAGACTTTGGTGAAATGTAGTGACCAGAGTCTACTGACTGGGTGCCACCGTTGCAGTTTCTTTTCACATGTCACGCATACATTGAACCACCCCCATAGTTTATGCCATAGGCCACAGCAGTTCCTCACAGAATGCTGACTGGTCCATTGTGACATTACTTGAACATGAAGGCATAGCTTGAAGCCTGACAAGATTAATATTCAGGTGATTTTGTGAGAACAGTTGTCTCACAAGGCAATAATCAATTATTGTAACATCTACTAGAGTGGATTGGTGCAAAATTTTGGTACAATCATATTCCCCAGAGGATTGATCCTAATGAGCATGGTGATTCTCTGATTTTTTTCTTGTAGCATCTGTTCAAAAAGTTTCGTTTTCTTTACAATGAGCATTACAGCCTCACAGAACAGCTGACTCTTATTCTTGTTAAAAACGCGTCAAATAATCTGAATTCATGATGCAGCGTTTGGACGATAAGAAGTGTTGAATCAGAGCAGTTAATTATCGGAAATGTAATTTCCAGATATGAATCTCATTTCACCATAGAAGTGTCATGGGTAAACAGATTCCCAGTCTATTACACATAGCCGGGAGCTGTAAACTAGATTTTTATTACCCGATTGCCTAACAGCAAGTCAATATTTAGACACACAGATTGATGTGCAGGTTGTATGCTCTCTTTGTGTGTGTGAGAGAGTTGTTTGTGGCTGACAAAGATTAAAGTCTATTGAGAGTCCACAGAGCTCCTGTGTGCTCGTATAGCTTCACATGAAAAAAAAGGGTGTGGAGCCTGAGATCTACCTGAATTTCACCTGCAAGAAAGACTGAGACGCCTGATTTTACTTACTTGTTGCTTTCTTAAAGATCTGGACCAAATCCTACTGGGAGGGATATCTGTCTTTAGGGCAACAGGTGCATTACATTCCTACTATTATTGCTTCCTAGTCCCAGGCTCCTTGTGATTTTAAGTTAAATTTGAACACCTTTAAACTTCTGTAGCTTTAGCCAGTCAGCCGTAGCTGTATTTAGGGATGCCAAGTTGTTTCTTTTTTTCCTCTCTGCAGCAGGGGTTCTCTTTCAGCTTCTTTATTCGTGGGCCAGTGGTTAAACGCCTTCCAAGACATGATGTCTGGCTCAGCTCGAGCAGGGAGGTGAGAGGCTTTATTGGAAGGGTCAAAACAAAACCATTAATCTGTCTTGGTTTATCTAAGGCTGAGGCAAGACCTGTCTCCCCTGACTCAATGAAATGATTACGTCAATACGTGTGTGTGTGTGTGTAGGGTCCGAGATGTGAGTGGCAGCTGCTCCTTGGTGAGAATATCCTTTGGCGAATGATTTCAAACATGTGGTGCTGCATGAGTAAGGCTAGCTGGCCGACTGTTCCCAACTGATCTAATTAATACTCATTTTACACCTTTCACAAAAAAAAGCGCACAGTAATAACAGTGCTAATGTGTTCTCATTGAGGAAAAGGCCAAAGTCTTCAGCCCTGTTTTAAAAACTTACTGCCTGGCTGTGACCATGTTCAATTATTGCACTGCCACGCTGTAATTAATTGTGGCTCATTACAATGATGTAGAAAGCACCTAAATCACTGAGGGAGTCACTTTTGGGTGGCAACAGATGTCAGTCTGCTCATGAAGAAAAAGATGGAAAATAGAAGAAAGTATAATGGTTATTTTTTCTGGCTCAAAGAATATTTAAAGAGTCAAACCTCAATCTTGCTCTATTAAACTCTTTAATTGTTTTCTGGTCCACACAAATTGATATACTGAATTTGTGTGTTCGGTGTCATTCTCTACTTTTAAGAAACTTTTCAGAACATCACTGCAAACATCTTATATCAATGGCTTTAAGATCCAAGTAGCTGGTTACTGGCTCTATGAAGTCTTCTCTTTTGTTCCCTTCACACACATACAGGACGTTCAGAGCTGTGGGATGCTATAACGGAATTGGCTGCTGGAGCCAAAGTCAGACTCTATAAACCTGCTGATGAACCCAGTAAATCCCAGAGAGGAGCCGCAGCCAGACTGCTAAAGGTTGTTAGCTACTAATTGCTACATTTCGAGAATCCATTCATGATATCAAACCTTGGTGGCAGAAACCAGGGATGCTCAGCTAATTAGGGTGACACTGACACTCTTGTCCCTCAATATTCCCAGGACAGTGATAGTGTGTGCGTGTGTGTGTAGGTGTGTGTTTGAGAGAGAGATTTAACGTGCATGTGTGTGCCAGTGATGTTTTATTTAGCTTTTGGTCTCTTAAGAACAAGAACAGCTGGCATAGGGTAGATTTTCATTCGTATCCCACAGGCTGTGGCCATGCACTGTCCTTACTGGGGAGGGGGGGATAATAAATGCATGATTCGTGGGATTTTACCCTCCTGTTGGCATCCAAAATGTCCACGAATCCCTCTCGGTTGAGACGACCCAGAGGAAACCTTACAAAATGCCTAATGAGCAACGGGAAACGCTCCAGCACTCCTCTAGCCTTTAATTTCCACCTCAATACTGAGCAGAGCACGCCCCAGCCCTTCTCCTAGCCTCATTAACATGTGTATTCTCCCAATTCAAAACACCAAAGCACTTCCTTCGGCCAGGTGCTTCCCTCTTTAGCCCCTCCAGCCTCGGTGCTGTTGATCCAGTCACACGTCCCCGTCTGAGCTCTACCAGAATTAATGGTGAGTCATGGTGAGGATTGTAGGATGGCCAGGACGGAATAAACTTTCTTACAGCACAGAACAGACATTTTGTAATGTCTGTCACTTCGGCTGTTCATTAGTTATTTCTTGAGATATATTAATCACTAAATTTAAACAGGCTGCACTGAAACAAACTAGTTCATAAGTAGAGATATATTTTTACCAAACATTCACACCCAACACCTGCAAAGTGGATATGTTTTTACTGACAACTAACTAACTAACTAACTAACTAACTAACTAAGATACGAGCCATTTAGATGGCTTATTTTAGAGTAAAATAAGTAAAACTGAATATGGTTGACAGCACATTTGACCTGACACTTGATCAAACTCTTCAGTTTCACAAAAATTACACAAATATATCTCAATTTACATAAGATAAATAACAGTCAGATCAGGTATTTCATTGAAATTTTTAACATGGACATTTCTCTATCTATGAATGGATAAATAACAAAATAATAGATTGCAAATTGCATTTTTGTAAAGTTCCTAACTACTCATTGACACATCCAGCAGTTAGAGTGCCACATTATTTGAGTTGCTGGCCACCTGATAAATCTAAGTCCAATATTTCTTCTTCTATAGAAATATTTCCCTTTAGCTGCTAAAATCTCCATTATGTGAGCATTTAGTGGACAATTAAAAGTGACAAAAGAGCTACCTCTGTGGCCAAAACAATGCTCGCTGAAATCGTGCCTCCAGCTAAACAGTGAATTGAAACTTTGAATTGAAATCAATAATTATTATTATTAGAAAACAATCAATCATATCAGCCATTAATTTTGCAAATTAAAGTATCATTTTTCTAATTCTATATATATCATTTTATCAAAATTTCATCGGTGCTGTCTGACCAGTCAAACCGTGGATTTAGTCATCTGTCTGAAGCATTCGTCTTTCCCCCATTTTCAAATTCAAGTCAGTCTCTCCTTGGCGAGTGACAGTTTCCCCTGTCTAAAACAAGTTTGAATAATTTCCACAACATATTTTAGTAGGGTGGAAGATTTTCTTCCCATGGGTTACATCCAAGGCAAATACATTCATGAACTAGGAAAACTCTCACATCAAACAGCAAGATGTTGCACACCAAGGGAAATTTGGTAAATACAACACACCCTGGCTGTGAGAGTTGCACGGCTGCAGAGGCAGAATGGCCGCAGTGACTTGTGCGATTATGGCGAGGTGACCTTATTTCCTAAGGGTGAATGGGCTGTCACTACCTGGAGGCTGCACAAACGTTTGATGCCTTCAGCCACACACACCCAAAATTTAACAGTCCATCCTTTAAAATGGGATGAAAAAAACAAGAAACATAACATTAAAATATATGCGGTGCGGCATGCAAAAAAAACACCTAAGAATTTGTAAAACAAAACAGAAAGACAGAAATTCCCTTTCCTCTGCTCTACTCTCTGTTCCATACTACTCTACTTAACTTTATGATTTGCTGTTGCAATTGATCATGATGGTTGCTGGGTGTGCCCACACAGCTGTTGTGTCGTCTAATTAGCAGGCTATGACCGATGACCCAGGACAGGATATGATGCGTACCTGCCTCTGGAGCTTTTGTAAACACTTGGGTGTGTTTTTCCCCTCAATCCTTCGCTTGCTTTGCCATAGGTCAAAAGAAAAACATGCTGGGGCCTTCCCCTTTGGTCCCTTAAAGTACTGTACTTTGTCTCGTCTTGCGGCTGTTTCAAAAAGTTATTTTTAGAAAGTCTGATGATCAAGTGGATTATAATCTAACACGCTCTATATCCAGAGCGTGTTTAATAAAGCTACAGTCACATAACAGTCGAATCATTTATCTTACTGATAACTATCACACTGGTTTGATTAACAAATGCAGTAAAGGTTCCGGTAAGCTGCAACTTGCTTAGTTCTGATAACAAACTTCAGGAACAGATACCTAAAACTTTATGTGTGTGATTGAGTGTATGTTTGTGTATGTTTCCACATGTGTGCTCACAAGACAGGACATTTTTTTTTTAAAACACTTAAAAGATGGAGATGGAACTGATACTCACTCAGTCTGCCCTGTCAGTTGCTGATGAACGTTTTGAATTTCATCAGTCAAGGCATTTAATCTCTCGTGTCCGTTAATAGCATCCGGTAGGGCATTTTAAAGACTCTTGAACAATATTTATGCATGTCATGCTAATAGCTAATTCCTCCTGATGTGAAACACACGACTGATATACAGACAAAAACCATGTGTGTGTTTTGCATTTCTCTCTATCTCCCTTCAACTTTGTCCAGCTCTGTCATCCCTTCAGCCCTCCATCTCTCCAAGCCAGTCTTTCTCTTTCTCGCCTCTTCCCTCAGCTGTTCCATACCCCTGCTCCACTGGGATTGATACAATATTTTCCAACCTCAATTAGCGGAGAGCCTGTTGACTAATTCCAACTGTTTTTGCACCTGAGAGGGAGTTGGGAGTTGGGGCTGGAAAAACTGAGTGGGGTGGAGGTGAGGGCCGGGGCCTGGGTGTAGCAGGCAGAGCTGTCGGGGCAATATAGCTGTGTCGACAAGAGTGTAAGGGCAACACAGAGGACAGAGGAGGGGTCGGCCAGACTGCTGGGCAGGATTTGTGAAAGCTACATGCAGGCTTGGGACAGCCTTGAGCTCAGCTACTATAGATTAAGCTGTGCAGAGCAGCGCTGTATCTTGCTGAAAACAATGGAATAATGTGGAAATTATGATACAGACTGTGTCTCTAACACTGTGTGTATGTATGTATTTTTGCAAGCATTCAAACACGTCTGCATGATTACGTTTACATCAGACAGAAAAAGATATTTCAAAAGTATTCATAATAAAATCCCCAAAAGAAATGTGCCCTCTTTTCTGTATGCTGACTCCAGACTCCAGTATCGTTGTCACTGCTCTTGTCATTAAATATGTACAACTTCCTGCCTGTCCTGCCGCCCTAATCTATAGCATGGTCACTGTAGTATCAGTATCAAGAAACTGTGTGGCTCAGGAGGCTTCAAGTCTGATTGAAAGCAGTAACGGTAGCCTTACACAGAAACAGAGCGAGACCTCAAAAAGGGCCTTAAACTAGATCTGTCCCATTGTGAAGTGCAACCACAGACTGACCACAAGGTTACATGACCGCTGGTCTGGCACTGTGCTCGGCTCAGGGTGCAGGTACACACCCTCGCTCTGTGTGAGCATAGAAGGAATCGTTCTTTCCACCAAAGGAAATGAGTGGATGATGGCTAAAGTGTATGAGGACATTACTTTTAAGGGGACTGCACTTTTTCATTGAGAGCTACTGCAACCACCTAAGCATTAATGACACGACTATGGCAAGAAAAAGCATGAATTTCACGATCCACGGGCATAACTTTTGTTACTTTCCAAAGACTTGAACACTAATTCAAACTCTTTAATGTTGCCAAATTGGTCTTGCTACCTCTCCTCCAGCATGAACTCTGAAGTTTCAAATTCATGCAAAGTTTGGGAGTTGTATTTTATTATGGTAGCTGACATATATTACCACTAATATGAGAGAATAATGTCCCAACTTGGATAAGCCCACGGGTCCAAATTTAACACAGTAATAATTCATCTCAACTTGAATTTCTACCAGTGTGTGTGGTTTTAAAAGATTCTGCCAGGTGACTAATCCCGACAGGTTAACAAATGTCATCCAGTCTGCCGCTTGGAGCTTATTGAAACAGTGGCAGCAGACAGACCGGCCTATTAGCTGGACACAGCAGCTGCTCCTGCCCCCAGTAGCCGTATGGAAAAACTCTGACTCACCCACTTGTGTAAAAAGGCATTAACGACCAAATACATAAATATTACCGTCAAAGGCATAAATGTCTCTAAGGGATATCCAGTCAGTCAGTCAGCCAGTGACTAATGGAGAAGGTCAGATCATGACCGGAGTCGGCTCATCTGACCTGGTCAAGCATCTGAAAGACACCCATTGATAGATACACTGAAGAGGCACGGCTGCGCTATGAACAACCTCTTCTCAGGTGTCCCTAACCCACAGATTAGGTACGGACTACAGGCTTTCCAACAGAATCACCTATCTTAGTCTGTCTGGAGTTGCCTGTTGAAAACAGTGATCACGTTAGGAAGTGTTGTCCAGTCTGATCTGGTGCTAAGAGGCATGATGAGAGAGCCACAATCACAGGAGACTCTAAAGGGAGATTTACAGCTGTGTGCATGATTGCCAGAAAAATATGATGAACAGGAAATTAGTCAGCGAAGAAAGTCCAAATACCAACAAAGGTTGCATGAAGCCAAGCAAGGTTAAGCTTGTCTTCAGCACTTTAAATCTGACTGAAACTCCAGTGTTATAACTTAAAAACACATAAATGTGTGTTTGCATTTGTTGGAGGAATGTGTTTCTGTGTACACCTGCTACTTACAATTGATGCACTCGCATCACAGTTTTGACAAGTTAATCCCCAGTGAAACTGAAGCTTTTTTATCCGAGCCCAGTTTGCATCGCCAACTGATGCTCAATGTCTCTCCTCAAGTCAGCTTTCCTGTCCGGGCTGTCCCATGAGGACCCTAAATCCACATTAAGACTCCTTACCTAGCAACGTGCTTCTCATGCTCTAAACACAACACAAATAGCTCAGCAGCAATAGAACCACAGGATATCCCCATGGACTGCTATAAAAGTGAAGAGATAAGAAAGTCCAGCCATAAAAAGAAAAAGTGAGAGCGTCACAGGGCATCCGACACACACTTGACATACAGAACTTAGATGAACTCTGGTTGCACCAGCTACTTACTGTCTGCGTAGTTTTTCCGCCGAGTGCCGTCCACCTTGCCTGTTTTATCAATGCAGAGGAAGAACTTGTTGGCAGAGTAAAGTCGCCGCAGTCGGACGTCGCCCTCTAGGTGATTGTAACTGCGAGTGTGCCTTTCCAACGTCCATGAACAGTTGATGCCACTCGCCAGCACCTGAAGGGGTTCATGCCCTACCCCAGGAGGACATGCCCCTGTGGCAGTGCCAGCGGTGACCAGGAGCAGGGTGAAACATGCCAGACAAAGGGAGGCTGCACTGGGCAGAGGGAGAGGTCGCCCAGCAGAGGCTGCAGTAGTGGTGGTGCCAAGGCCAGGTTCAGGACAGAGATGAGCTACGGACGGCGTCCATCTGCACATGGTGGGTCAGACTCCCAAGGTGCACCTTGTGCAAGCTGTAGGCATGCTGATGATCTGGAGATGTCCCAGTGGAGGGATGACAAGAGGGTGGGAGTCCTGATGTGAGAAGGGAGGGAAATGGCACTCACAGCAGATCCTCTGGATGCGACAGATGGTCAATCTCCGCTTTGGGCTGACAGCAGGCCTTCCTACAGCAACAAGCTTGTCAAAGTTTCTCCAGTTGTCATCTTCAGTCTTGTTTCCAACTCTATTTGCCAGATCCTTTCATGAAGTGTTGTAATATTAAGAATCCACCTTTAAAAGTTCCTCTTTAGTGTCGCAACTTGTTTCTCTGTTTGTTCTTCTCGTTGGACTGAGGTCTTCTTTCCCGAACAAGAGATAAAGTCCTGGGATGTATGAGGATGCGCATGTGTGTGTGTGTGTGTGTGTGTGTGTTTGTCTGTTTGTGCTTGTATGTGTGTGTTTTTTTGTGAGTGAGTGAGTGTGTGTGTGTGTGTGTGTGTGTGTGAGTGTGTGTGCACCTTGCGATGCTCTACTCTTTCCAGCTGAATAGGAACAAGGTGCCTGTCTGAGCTGCTGACCCGTGGCTGAGAGGGAGTTGAATGAGGGTTGGTGACTGACTCTGGTGCGTGTGTGTATGTGTGAGCGTGTGATACTGAGAGAGGAAGAGAGAGGGAGTGAGCAAGAGAGTGAGTGTGGGAGGGAGAGAGCCGGTGTGTGTTTGCGACAGAGAGAGAGAGAGAAAGAGAGAGAGAGAGAGAGAGACAGTGAGAGTGTGTCTGTATGTGTCAGAGTGAGCAGCAGTCAGCGAGTGTGTGTCAGCTAGCACGGGGCAGTGAAGCAGTAAGTGAACGGGCTCACGCTCTGCTGTGTGCAGTCAGTCAGTCAGTCAGTCAGTCCTCTCTTCTGTGGGGGCACCGGCTGAGTTGTCCTGCATTTTATCCTGGGCAGGGCCTGCATCTGGGGGGGGTTGAAAGGAGAGGGGTGTGGGGTGTGTGTGGGGGGGTGGGGCCACCACACTCATTCATAACCATTTCAAACAAATGAGAAGCCTGCATCAAGCACCGTCCCTTTTCTATTCTCTCTCAGAAAAAGTTTGTTCTGTGAGAAACAAGTCATTTGCTTTTCACCTAAGGATTTTATTATCCTCTTTTCTTTTTGTTCTTTGTCTTTTTGGTCACAGACACCTGGAAAGACTTACATCCCCTTCCTATCCCATGACCTCTACTGTCTCCCCTTAATGTGAACGGTAAAGCATTTTGTAACACGGTCAAATCAGCTCCATTACTGTCCAGTGAACCAGCTAGGAGTCCGTTTTTTTGACACCTCTTGCACTCTTTTCTTCTCCCTGGCCACATGGGGCAAATTAAGGGAGCCTTTCCTCTTTTTTTTTTCTTTTTTTTTTTTACGGCTGCTGGTTTGAATCATCAAGCAGTCGCAAAACACAGAGCAGGTTGCAGGAGTGTCGGCAGAGTTAGTCCAGATGAAGCCTGAGAGACTTTTCTGATAAACTGTGTGAATATTTCAATGAAACACCCTCTCTGATCTTTGCTGTTTCATTTTGGAGAGCAGGACGGAAATGAAGAACACCTTTTTTTGTGACTTCCTACACTCTTGTCTGTTTTTTACAAGGTGTGTAATGAGCTTGATTAGGGCAAGACACTAAAGCCAACCTGTTCCAGTTAACAGTGCTGGATCTGTCAGCATTTGCTATTACAGAGCATTATTCTTACAATGTGAAGAAGAAAAACATTTTATGCTATCCAACTGGACAAAGGACTTTTCTGACATTTTGAAGAATATCCTTATTTGCTTTTTAATGAGAAGATTGATGATTCATCCTTGCATGATAAATACAGGCTGCAACCGGTAGCCGGTTAGCTAAGCTTAGTATTTTAAGACATGGAACAGGGCAAAACAGCTAGTCAGGCTCTGTCCAAAGGTAAAAATAATCCAGGAAACCAGTGGAGACTTCAGAAATGTACTGGGCCTGGCTAAGATATACTCTGCACTTAACCCTCCACACGTGACCCATGAATTGTCGCTCTTACACTTTCAGTACCAAGCAAGATATAAAATATTAAGTAGTGAGCTTTAGTTGTGCTGCTAGGTAGGTTTTTATTACATTTGATACACCTGAGCTAGCTGTTTCCCCTTGTTTCTTTGTGCTAAGCTAAGATAACTGCACGCTGGCTCCAGCTACATATAGACATATTTACACACATCGATCTTTGGAGCTAAAGCTTTGGTCATACTTCATGTACAGGTGCTGTTGTGACCAGCTGCAGACCTGATGAAAGAGACTGAAAAAGTGAAAGAAATAGAGAGAGAGAGAGAGAGAGAGAGAGAGAGAGAGAGAAGATGTAGAAATTCTCAAGTGGGGCTGTCCAGTTAACGGTGGCAATTACCTCCTTTTTAAAAGAGTCCCTGTTTCAAGTACCACCCTGAGGCCAAGTTTGTCCGGTGCTGGAAGTGTGTTTGAGGAGTGTGGGCTCAGTGAGGGTGACAGTCACTTCACACTCTGTAGCTTGTTAAATTCCCCCAGAGACTTGCTGTCCGCCTAGCCCCTATTTAAATCTTACTATCATAAAAAAAAAAAAAAACTCTATGGGAAAGAGACCAGTCACCTCTTTCTCCACACTCCCTGCTTCAGCCCCCAACTCCCCCGAGCCATTCCTGTCTACCTGCCGGTATGTTCTGGTCCTTGGTGCCCACAAGGCTCCTCATCAAAGCTACTTACAGCATAGATCTATGTGGGCTCTTCGTAAAATCACAGTCTTTCACCCTCAATTAAACCACACTGCCGGTTCTTAACTCGTCTTTTCTCTCCTCCTGTCTCTTCCCTTGAAAGTCAAATATGTTCTGTGTAGGATTCTTCTTAGTCACCACCTACATGAGCTTTCCAACATTACTGGAACTAAAGTCAGAATGAGAAACAAAAAGAGAAACAGAGAGGGACAGAGAGCATCATAAATGTGTTTTTTGTTAGTGTCATATGAAGTTGTTTCCCCATCTTCAAAAAACCAACCAACCAAAAAAAAAAAAAAAACATGTAGTTTTCAGGACATCTGAGTGTTTGCAGGCTTAGCTCAGAAATTGATTTATTATTCTCTTTCTCTATTGGAAATAGGAAATAATCTGTTAACAAAGTTATTAAAGTAATTTGGACAGCAGCTGCCTTCACTGTGTGATCGACAACAATGTTAAATGCCTTTTAGAAGTATGTATGTAATTGGAACACAAAACTTATGACACTGATGAAGTTGCATGATCAAGTCTGACTAAACTTATCAGTTAGTTACTAATATATATTTAAGATCACTATAAAATTAACCTCTCATATTACTGCTCTCTTCCCTTCTCTTTGCTGATTGAGGCAGATTGTTTTGCTGCACATGCTCGCTAGTCAGATGATGCTTCCAGCTAATAGTCCCAACAGACTCCATATGTCAATTATGAACTCTCCGACAGCCTTAACCATTTCTTCTTCCAGTATGACATTAATAATGTTCAAAGCAGAGTAAAGTCCTAGAAATTAGACTACAATTGCTTCTTTCAGACAAGAAGTCATTCTGCTGTAGCCAAATAAAAATATTAGTTTTATGTTGAACTAGTCTAAATCACGACAATCATCCGCCTACTTGGTTAAGGTGTTTGGGTATAATTTCTAGAAAAAAATACTGTGAATATTTTTGTACAAATGTTACAAGAGATAACGCGCAGATAAGAAGTTTAAAAATGTAGTAATTTTATCATGATTGGTGTTAAAAGTATACTAACTACTTTGGAAACCATAAAATCATGGTAGATCTTTACGGAACGATATAGACGCATGCTATGCAATACAGTACATTAGATTTAATTAAAATGGCATCCTTATTAACTGTAGTATGTGGTTCTATTTCTCTTCTATAAAATAAATACAAATGACAACATATGACATTTGATATAGGAGATATTTTCTCATTATTTTCTGTTGGACTGTAATTTTTCTCTCTGCCAAACACATGCAAACAAATAAAACAAAGAGAGGGAGAAACAGAGAAAGTGAGAGCGAAAACAAGTGTAAGGACCCCTAGGAAGTTCCAGTTGTCCTTCCTTTGTTGAAATTCCCCATAATTAAAGTCATGCAATCATTCTATGTACTGTATAACTTCAAAAACTTAAAAACTCAAAAATCAGAGTGCCCCCTGAGGTCAACAACAAAGCTCGGGCCTCATGTGAGTGTCAGATGTGGCAGCAGATTGCTTTGTGGTGTCTTGGACGCAAATGTTTGGGCTCTGAGCTCAGTGGCCAGAGCAGACACAAGCATAATGTATTTCTTTGTTAAATGTCTTAACATGCAATCTCCTGCTGTTTCACATTGTGCATCTTTAACGTTTGAGAACTAGAGTAATTTACATTATTTCAAGGTCGTAACACATATTGGGGATTTCTTAAATGCCCAGTTTAATCTCTGTTTACAATTGTCTTGTCTTATTTATAATCAAGTCAGGGAGGAATCCACTGCATAACTTCTAATATAGATCAGAAGCAGACGCAAAAGAACCAAAAACCAAGACTGATGCTAGCAGCTCTGTGAGGCTATACTTAGACTGAGTGGTGCTTTGAGCTAAATGCTAACATATCTAAGGCCCAATTGAGAAGAAATCCTGTGCTGCAGCAAAAACTTTGAACGCAGATACAGATTTTTGGCTGCAGTGTTGCAGGTCACAGGGTATGCCAAAAAACAAACAAAAAAAAAACAACCCTGCAGTGAAGTATGGCGGAGAAATTGAGCCAGATTCAACTTTTGAACAAAACTAACCTGGTGTCATGCTGTGGTGACCAATCCGATAATCAAACTGGTCAATCTCCTCAACAGTCAGCCTCAAGTTCATGAACTAAACTATGATACTATCTCGGATGAATTCTTACATAGTTCATTTCACAACCCTACGGTGATTTGTAGTTCATGGCAACCCATCCAATAGTTCTCAAAACCACAAATATCAACAGTCCAGTTATCAAGAAAATTTGATCATGATTTATCCTCTGGGAACCATCAACATCAATATCTAATAGCTGTTGAGATATTTCAGTCTGGACCAACGTGGAGGACTGTCAGACATTGCCATCTCTAGAGCCAAGTTGCTAACGTGGCTAAAGAGATCCTGCTGCGTTTGCTTGCTGCAATGTAGCGCGTTAGTATAACTACCACAACATGCCCAATGCCTGTCTGCCACAGATGGATTATATTGGATCTGTATCCACTGAGCTGAGTCGAGCCGTGCTCTGTGGGTGTGCCCTGAGCTGAGAACACCACTCTGTGAGCCAGGCACCCAAGGAGGATGTTCTCAAGTGGAGGAACCTAATCTTTCCCAGCAGGAATCCAAGCGGCTCTGTAAGTGTATGAATAGAGATAATATCTCTATAATGAGGCCTGTTTTGTACCATCAAAGTCTTCAAAAGGGTCTGAAACCCGACCTCCCTCCTAGCACTGACAATCCCTCAGTAATAGCACCCTATTATTAATTGTTTTGCCGGCCTGCTAAGTCCTTGTCTCTCTCTTTTTTCTCTCTTACTCTTGTAGTTGTGTTTTAGCAGCTCACCCATGACCTGGTGCTTTTAAGTGTACTGACACGCTGCCAGTTTGTAACTCAGTGGTAGGAAGGTGTTTATCTTTCAAATGAAAGTGTTTCCAGATACACAACAATCTACTCTCTCCATTGTAGATGCTAAGCGGCCGAGAGTTACAACACTCACATAAGGAAATTATCTCACACATATTATTCACGGGCAGTAAATTCTTATAATTTCACCGATTATGCAATTTATCTTTTCTGCTTGTCCAATAATGCCTGTGGTGTCCAACACAGGTGTGCTTCATATCTTTGAGCTGTCTGCTGTGGTTGGCTGACATCCGGACGTGGTTAAAGGAACTGACCAGACCACCCCAACTCAGCCCCACTGAGGACATGGCCTTTGCATATCCTGCTTCGTGACAATTGTCTATTGTCACGGGCATTATGATAAGTGGGTTGTCTATCTGATGCTGTGAAGAGTTCTGAGAGATCCAGCGTCCCAGATCTTCACAGGATAGCAAGCAGAGATCCGACTGACTGATAAAACTTGATGAAAAAAATGTGACTTGTCAGGGGTGAAACATCTGCGCACTGCCAATCTGATATATCAGAAGCACATAACAGATGACACGGAGGCAGCAGGATGGCTGGTGGTGGTGAGGATGGAAAAAAAGCACTCTAAAAATGCTTTGCTGACTCAGCGTTTCTCCCCTCTCCTAATAGGTGCAGTAGCTTCGTGTGAATGGCCTAACATCATTAAAGTTCGAAGTGTACATCATTCTTTCAAATCATTCTGTTAAGATACACTTGTAAATAGTACATTGGTAGCATGACACAGCTTAAGACGTTTTAACTGACTCACTAATTGAATCCATCTTTAAATGCATGTGTGGGGAACCCAATAAGAGCTGTGTGAGTCATAGAAGTCCAGTAAAGGCATGCGCATAATCCTGAAGGATCATTTTGATGTTTGCCTCTCTGTAATGGACAGTAATGGACATAAATTATGTGATGTGATGACTAATATTTCAGAATTAATGCCTGCATCTGTCTAGACTGTGAAAGATACTAATGTGCTGTCTCCAAATAAAAGTAAAGTTTTGATAAAGTTTTCCTAAATATGACTTCTCAGATATCCCATATGTGGAGTCTCACAGTGAAGTTCCTTAGAAGCACTTTTTCCCACATGGTGACAGGTTACTAATTCCATGTAAGTGGTGCAGACACACACACACACACACACACACACACACTCACACACACAAGAGACTCACATGCAAACACAAACACATGCCAAAGGCATTTACCAACACAAGCATCTCACAGAGAAGTATCTCCATCAAAAACAGCCCTCTCTCCATCTGTTAAACAAATAGGGAGCCCCTACAAAGGTGTGCAAAAGAATCCACATGATCAAAGTGTACGAGAATGGCAGCCTTGTCCTGGCCTGGCCATTATCAGGCCCCATGAATGCCTGTCTTCTCCTCTTTTGTCGGTCGAGGCATTGACAGTCACTCACCCGGCAATGACTGTCACACTAGCGCAAAGAGCCAGCCGCCGACAGGGGCCAACCACATCAAACGAGGCTGTCAAGGGGCCCTGCTCGTGAACCGTGGCAACAAACACCTCCTGATCCTCACCTACAGCTCAGCAGCAGACACCCACCGCTGTGCTCTCAGCCACTGCCTCCACTGAGAAAAGATGTACTGCTTGGACCTCATTTCCCTCTCTGCAGCCCCCCTTCTCTCTCTCTCTCTCTCTCTCTCTCTCTCTCTCTCTCTCTCTCTCTCTCTCTCTCCCTCTCTCTGTCAAGTAGTGCTTGTGTTAACCTCCAGCCTGCCGAGACACAAAGGGCTGCTAAAGTGTTTAAGAATGCTTTATGGATGCATGACAAGGGGAGGCTGACACTGCTGGGGGTCAGAAAGTATACAGGATGTGAATGAGATACATTTAGTTTTACTCTCAATTTAAAGCTGAGTCACACGTTATTTAAGTTGTATGATATTTGAACTTCTTAAGTTGACTCAAAGAAGAAGACAATAATTTTCAATGGGCTGTGACGAGTACTTTGGTCAAGTCATCATGAATGCAGGTTGCATATATATACTACCAGCTTCAGACTGAATTAAACAAAATGGAACCTTATACACAGTGTTTTCTTACTAAGTATCACAATAACTTTATAACAGTAGCTGCTGTACAAGTCCTGAGATAACATACACTAAAATACAATATGTTAAAATGTGTTCTGTGCTCAAAAAGAAGCTTGAAACTCTGTGAATTTCATGTCGTTCATGCAAAATAATTCATAACTTTTCCTGCTGCATTTCATATATAGTATAGTATAGTCATAACTTGCCATTTTCCTTTTGAAACTAAACTATATGCTATACCACTGACTTTAAACTTACTGAGATTTTAGGGAAACCTATGTTTATGTGGAGTGTAAAATAACATACATGTGAATATAACTGGCAAAAATGTGATCCGAAACAAGACACTCATTTTCACCTTGATCTCCTGTTTGACCTCTAGTCCTGTTTTAAATCACTGTGAGGACACTGCCACCTGTAGGCCAAACATAACTCACCAGATTTCAAACTACTGTTATGTACTGTGTATAAACATTTCAGTCTAGCTGCTGAAAATATATAAAGAAAAAGAGAATATATATATATATATATATATATATATATATATATATATATATATATATATATATATATGAAAATGAGTCCTGATTTTGTACAAATCTAATTGTACCAGATGGAAAGCCCGAGCCTTATTTCTAACTAGTGTATTTAATGTGTCTAAGACATCACTTGCCAATGTGCACATTGAATAACTTAATATTAAACTTTGTCCAATTTGTGATGTTTTAATGACAATACAAGATCATGGGTTGTGTAACTTTAACAGTTAGTACTGGACTCTGGACTGGAGTTTTATACTTGAAACCCACGACCTGGGAAAATGTTGCTTACCAAACTCAACCCTACATGGCTCCAAATCAATATTTTTAACTTATTGATAGATGGACATGTAAATCACAGACTATTGGCCTTGGAAAAGTACAGACAATTTGCATTTGCAAAACTCAGCTGACCCTGCTAGTCAGTAAGACAAATGATGTTTTTACACCTTAATAGCTAAATCCAAATTCTTGTTAAAAGAGTAAAGTGTGAAGTGCAAAGCTTACCCTAATGATGACTGTCACATTGGAAACACAAAGTATTAATTAGCACAAATATTTACAAAGCACAGAAAAGCTACGCTCGATGTATCTGCGATCATCTAACCACGTCTTAAACGACGATCATCGATGGCTCCTCGGCGTCTAGCTTAGTCTTATTTAAGATGGCGACCTAGTGCAGAGAGGTAACGCGGTTATTACATGTCAACATGTCACTTCTCAGAGTGTGTGCCTTCGCCAAATGTCTGAACCGTCGCAGTTTGTTTGAGAAGTGTGCTGTTCGCGTGTCCTTTGCGGACTGCTGTCAGCTGTGCGTGTCGAGGACGAACGGCGCAGTCAGACGAATATCAGGTGAGTCCAAGGAGTCTGTCTGATATCACATGCAGTACAGTGACAGTACAACACGTACTGCACACACGTGTGAGTTTAAACCCGAATAGCTCTTATAATGTTGGATGAGCACATTGCTGGGTTAGTTCATCATGTGACAGTTTAGTAAAGAAATAAATGGTCCAGCTTTGTTTGTGGACACTCAGGTTGACCGTTGGCGTTTAACGGTTGGTGAGTGAACTTCTCTTTTTAGTTGCATTTGTTCATTAAAATAACTAAACGTGATGTAACTTACACCTAATAACGCTATAGACTCTATTGGGAAAGCCTGTTGGACTACAAATGGTCCACTACTTAACGATAACACTCTTGTTTAAGTCCATTTTCTGGCAGGCGGTGTGTGGCCCCTGCTTCGGTTTAACGAGTGACCGTGTTAACTGGTGACCGTTATCGACTGTTGTTGTGGTTGTTACGACAGCTGTTGAAACAGGACGAGAATACGTAGCTGTCAAACAAAACACCAAAGACAAATCAGTTGTCTTTTTTTTTTTTTTTTTTGACACGATAACGTTAATGAGAGAAAAAGAAAAACTAAACAAAGAAGGCATTCCTGTTTCAACCCCTATCCTAACTATGTCAACCACAGACGCATTCGACTATTGGTCACTAGTTAACATGGTCACTTGTTAAACTGAAACACCTCTGAACCTCCAAATGTTCCTTATCTGTATATGGAGGAAAAAAGTTAGCAAAATGAACATGTCATATGTAATTGGTAAGGAATAGAAGACATATTTATGCATTTATGTTACTCTGTAAGATTTATTATATAATCTGTTTTTTTTTTTTTTCAGGGACGCTGCTGCAGCTTCAAAAAAGAAATGTTTCGTTTGTAATCCCAAAGGCAGAAGAAGGAAAGAAGCGTGTACTAGAACAGTCTCAGTTGTTAGACGGTATGTTATTGTAGACAGCAGCATATTGCTGCATTTCTAATATGTTTTCTAATACCAAACCACGCTAAGTAGCATGTTGAAAATAGTGTAACACTGATTACGCTTAGCTATAAACTTGACTTTTCCTTAATCATATTTTTAATGTCTGTTTCAGCAGTGGGACAACTGAATACTAACAACAAATGTGATATTAATTGGTTCTTTCAATATGTGTATACTTGCCAACTAGCCAAATCCACTGTTGTAGTTGCCTGTAGCTCTTTCTTTATTTCGGTGTAGTACAAATTTTACATCAGATGTCTTTTCTGTTTCTCGCTCTCAGTGCTTGAGGCCAGGATCACCCAACTCCAATCTGACATCGTTCTAGATGTCCAACATGCAAAGGTGCAATTTGTTAAAGCCCCCTCCGCTGGAAGGGGGGGTATATCTGGCAAAGGTCCCAAAAGCACACCTAAGGAAAAAACAGACATTCCTAAATCACGACAGACTGCTGCTAAAGGAGCTTCTAAATCTCAGACCAGCCGCTGGATGAAAAAATTAACTGAGGAAAAGAAAAACAAACTGAAGAAACAGCAGCGCCTCGAGCTGAAAATACAGAAGAATGTCAAGGAGAAACCTACAGTCAAATCTAAAGCGAGCAAAAACAGCTCAATGCTACCTGGTACTTCAAAAAAAATTATATCTACCACAGCTAAAAAGACTGTGCCCTTGAATAAGAAGAATAAAGGACACATGACATTGTCTGATGAGATTCGTGCTGCAGTTTCTTCAACGCTTGCCCCCGCTGCTACTGCTGGTGCTGTTACTGCTGCTGTTACTGCTGCAGCAGGTAGAGCAGCCATGCCACATAAAGTATCTAAAGGGAAACCGAAGCACGCTAAAAAACAGGTTTGCAGTAAAGAGGACCAAAATCAGACAGTTACTGATGCCGAGACCAGGGCCAAAGAGCTGGCTGAGCTGGAGGAGCTGGAGAGGAGGCTCAATGAGCAAGTGAACCAGTGGACGTCTTCAAAGAACCCAGAGCACCAAGAGGAGGCCAGTGTAGAAACTGTATGTCGCGACATCCAGCTGAGCATCTCCGCTTACCTGGAGGGGTGTGTGTTTGCCGGGGACATTGATAGGGCACACGCTTTCCTGCTCAGCCAGCACAGAGTTATGAGTCGACGTAAACATCTGAACACAGGCGTCTACAACATCTTGATGAGGGTGTGGGCCAAGAAAGTGAGTTCAACACACTAAGACACTCTGTTTTCAACCTAAGTCTATGTGGGTTGGCTATATTTGAGTTAGCACATTCTCTGGTTGTCTGGCAGTTGACCTTATTTTATAGAGTTTAATTGTGACTTGTTTCCTTGATGTCATTAAACATTTCTTGGAGTAAACATTGGTATAAAGTGTGTGTGAAAGCAAAGTTCAATGCTCCCCCCATATAACTCTCTCTCTCTCTGTTAATAGGGCACATTGAATCAGATTGGCCGCATGTTCATTTTGTTAGAAGAGGCTGGTCTGAAGCCAAATCTGGGTTCCTACTGTGCTGCCCTGGAGTCTATGGGTCGCAATCCCAACTGCTCCCCAAAGATTGTCACAAGGTATGTACGCACACACACGCATGCTCACCACCACCCATGAACAAGGCTCATGAAAAGTGCATTTGTGATAAGATTTGACAAGTTTATTCATTATCATTTTATACTTAACAAGAGGGTTATTACTGTGAGGATTCTTAGAGATGTGAGTTTTAAAGAAGGGCAGTGGCAATATAGAGGCTTACCAGCAGGGGTCATGTTATGCTCATGGTTTACACTTTTGCACATGCTTTCTGAGTCCTGGCATATATTACTTATTTATGATTGAAGCAATGGTTGTCATTATTTGTGGCAGATTTTATCTAAAAATAAGGATGTCAGAGAAGTAGCAAAGTGTGTCTCCAAGTCTATGGTCTCCACTAATGCACCCTCTGGTAGTTGCTGAATAGCCCGTTTACTTTGAAAGCATCTGCTGTGTTTTCTTTATGTTGTATTTTATAAGGTCAAGCATTAATTTTTCCACTGCATGCTACAGTGGTTTAATTACTGCAAGAGATAACAATTACTAGTGGAAACACTGGACTTGACATTATATCCTAATTATTCTAGTTACTAAGATTGTGTAAAAATGTTTCATATAAATTCTAACATTTAGACTCATTTACTGTACAATATTTAAATAAATTAAATAAAGTGTTAAAAAGTCAATATAATATATTGACTGGCATCACATACAGTCTGTACAGTGTGACTCATGATGCAACAGGTAAATCAGCTCAACAGTTTTCAACATGTATGGGGCATTTACAGTCTAAATCATGATTCCTTTGCTGCAGGTTAATATGCATCTAAAACCCAATTATGTTTATTATGATTTTACTTTTGTGTGCTTTGTGTTTTCAAGTTTTATTTGTGTTCTTCTATATTTTTTAATAGGTTTTTGCTTGTTTTATTGTCTTTGATTCTATTTCCATGCTTGATCAGTTTACTGTTGTCGCAGCAACCATATTAACACTTTGCACCACATTTGCTGTTCTTTTCCCTCATTGCTAATATTGTTTGCATGGCAACCAAGCATCCAACAGACGTTTCTTTTCATTTTGTTGATTGCAGAAGTTTCTATAATGATTATTACAGCTTTGCACAGGCCCCTTAAAATTGTTTTGGTTGTGGCTGCATGCTGACAACATTAATGAAGTTGGCTTCGACTGATTGAATTGTTACAATACAGCAGAATTCTGCTGACATGCATTGTGGTGTATTTCATTCATTTTTGCAGCAACAAGGTTGTTGCAACTTTTTTTTCATGAAGATACCAGTAGCCCAGTTTTGTTTCTGCGGTAACTAGGTCATCCTGACAAATCACTGTTAAGTATTATTAATTGAACTGTTATGTCACTGACTTTGTGTCAGCCCCACACTTAGATTTATTACGTGGCATTTAGCACATGCAGTATACACCTACTGGGCACAGCTCACAGCTTCAGCAGAAGACTACATGTGTCACAGTGTGCGAGCCTGTTTGATGGCAGCCAATACAATTAGCTGGCCTGCTGCCCAGGCAGTGGCAGGACTCATATTGAATTTTCTTGAGGAGCCTAGCATTAGTCTGGAGTTATTACAGGGCACAGGATGTTTCATTTAACCTAATGCATGTTGATGTGTTTATATAGCTGAACATGTATCCCAGAGCACCTATTACACTGGTCAGGTGTTTACACGTGTATTCAGACAGTCCTTGTCAAAATCAGTTAAATCCACAAAAGTTATTTGAATCTGGTGTATTTATCAGGTGTTTGTGTTTAGGTGTCATAAGTCTGATAAGTCACAAGAACTTATCAGCCAACTTTAACGTATCACACATGCTGTATATGTTGTTATTAGTTAGGTACCAATAAATTGCAGTACTCAAATGCCAAAGATTGGTTTGAGGTCATTTAGAAATGGTGTCGCGATTACATTGTTTGTCCACTGGAGAGCATTGATAAGATATTTTAAGCTGTTAAATGCTCAGTCTTATCTCGTCATCAAAAATGTCTGAGTTAAAAGAATATTGACTTTCAGCCTACAACCTTCAGTCTTCTGAAGGTCTTACCTTCAGTCTTCCGAAGGTCTGACCTTCATGGATTAAGTCCTTTTGGAGAAGGCACCTTGTAAAGCTTTGAAACACACTGTGCAATATAAGCCACTCCTACAACTGATGATTTTGCAGTTAAAGTTAGAAAGAGACGTCTTATCACTCCCCTATGTCACTGCTGGTTTGATAACTTATTTGAAAGCTTCATTGTCCTCAGTCCTGTTGAGAGCTGTTGTACAAACCACACACATACTGTACACAGAGAGACACGCATACTTTCTTCCTGGACCCTGGGGATATCACCCTATGCAGCGCGGTCCAATAGAGTGACAGGTGGCAGGGCGGTAGGGTTGGCGGCAAGTATCTGGTTGGTCCATCGATCACAGTAAACCGATGCTTATATGACATTGTTGTTCTGCAGTGGAGCACTTCTGCTCAGTCTCTTGCCAAGCAGCCTCTCTTTTTTTTCCTACCTTCCTCACTGTCTTTGTTTTTCTTTGCCACCCAGTTTGTTGTTTGTTGTCTTCCTGTCTTTTCTTTTACTGTGTTGTCCCAACCCTTTATTATGGCCCGACTGCTGTTCTCTCCTAATATCACTCTCGCCTCTGAAGTCTCCCCTGCAGCATCCTTGCCCTCGATGTACCCATTCCTTACCATTCTCCTCCTGTCTCTCTAACACACTCACGAACACACTTATCCCTTTAAGTTTTCCCTTTTGTAAGTGCTGTGTCCTCCAGAGCTCTTTGCTCCCTAGGGTGCAGCAGAGCAGTCACCAGGCTGATTATACTCTATCTTTCAACCTCTCTGCTCTCTTTGTTCTCTTTGGACCACACTGGCAGCACCCAGACTAATCCTTTCTTTGTTCAAGGCTCTCTCATTTACTTAGACCAAAATTGCACATTGCATCACAAGAGACTCCGAGGCATGAGTGGAAATACTAAAAAAAAATTGACCTCTTTGGCTTGCTTTAGAAATATTAAATAACATAGTTAATAACATAATACATTTTTAACTGTAAACATCTGACAGAATATTGTTGTAGAAAGTTTTCTTTGTTGCATTTATTCATTCATGAGCAGAGCCCTGCTCACCTTTGATTAGATTAAGCGGAAGAGGTGGAAGCTGCTGAGTAAAGGTTTCCTTCAGATGGTAATTAGTGTGCTGTTGTCTATAATTGTCTTGAGGGAAAGGTGTTGCGGTGGGAAGCAGAGCTCTCTCATCCTCTGTGGTTGATGACAAATGGGTCTCTTGGCTTAGTCATGTAGTTCTGTTGTTAGCCTTTAGGAGGCAGTGCAACCAAACATGCTCTTCAGGTTCCCCAATCTTTGTTGGGTAGAGGCTTTATACCTCCAAGTGTGAATGGCACTAATAAGGTTTTACCCCTGTAGACATGTGACATCTGTAATGAATAAAGCATAGTGTACCCTGCAGGTCATACTCATAGATACATACATTACTTGGATGACATCCAGTTAGTGTGAAATACACTGCTAATTAAAAAGGTTTTCACTCTCTGCTCGCGCTCTTTATATTTGTATAATTTATAGTACACAACCTTTATGTCTGTGCTTCCTGTTAATGTTTGACTTTGTAGAGAATATTTAATTGGACCAAGAATATGTCATCGTACAGCTTAGTAACATTCATGAATAATTTACACAAACAAAACAGTTATCACTTTAGCCCCTGAATCCCTGTAATCACACATGATTAAAAATCCACTAGTCTGAAAATATTCATCCACCCCGCTCATTTGTATTCCAGGGACTGGTTGCACATCGGCATTATCTGCATTCTGCAGTCCACTCATGGAGACTGCGCTTCTCCGTATCTGTGAGATACTATTTAAATAAACATTTCACTCATGTCGTCAGTGCCCATCTGCCTCTGAATCAGACTTTGAGTCTGATGGAAAAGCTTGTCAATGCAAATACCTAAAGCGATATTCTGCATCTGTCAATCAGGGAAGCTGAGAGATATACAGTGATCCGATAGACAGGGGAGTTTTATTTATTTATTTTAAGATTAATTAATCGGTAGCCCAGTAGGTTCAATGATTATCTTAGTCCTATTCCCGCATCAAACAGACAGATCAGAAGGTTGTGAACTCTGAACTTGTGATCATTCTCCAGAGTTTGCTCCATAGTAATGACCATGATCTCCCGCGTAAATTAAAATCTACTTATCGTGTCATCTGATCGGACGATTTTCTGGCTAGCTTTCTGAACACTAAATCTAAAGAGAAACTGAGCTCCTCTACTGGAAAGGAAAAGTCTTGTATTTACTGTATGTACAGCATTTTTCTGTCAGTCTGTTGTTTGCAAGATATGAAAAAAAGATGACATTTGGTTTACTGATACCCTGGAAAAAGTATTTTAGAAATAAATTTTAAGAGTTGGTTATTCCAGCTGTGTTAGCCATACATATTACACACTGTGAGCATGTGCTGGTGAGAAAGGCCAATATCTAGAACTTACAGTGTTTGTATGCTGTTGTGTAGTATACTAATGAATTGCAAAGAATTTGTCTTATTTTGTTTTTATTTCCTCTTGGTTTTATCCATGTACTGTGCACACATGTCACAATATTGTATTAAACTCTCTTAATATCTTGTGTTTGACAGCTTAACCAGATGCTGTCCTATCAGTTTAATGCTATTATAACACTCCCCATTGATTGTCCCATTGGCAATTCTTATTCACAGAGCTCTCATATGAGTCATCGGAGTGAGCCTGTACAGCATGTTTCTATCCCAAATCCAATAATTAAGATTTAAAAGCCATAAATCTCAGAACCTGGCAAAATATTAAATATTTATTGAGTCACTAGTTCTGAAGAGCATTCCCAGGTCCCCACAGCTGCCTAAAGGCCAATAAAAACCTCTCTGTATATGTCTCTGTATATCTAGGTGCCTGAGCCAGATGGAGGAGGATGGCCTGTCTGTCGATGATGTGTTCAGTCAGTGTGTGTTCCGACAAGATGAGAGAGACATGGTGCTAAAGGCCGTACACATCGTCCAACCTGACTACCAACCCGACCTTGATGCGAACGCAAGCCCTTGCTCCTCATCACTGGTTCAGGAGTTCTACACACAGGTATAACAGGCTCGCTTTCACATTTGTACCACTCATGTTGAGACTGGAAAGTGATTCAATAATTTTATTGAAATGCTGGTGATTAGCAGAGAAATATCAGTGGACCTAGTAGTAAACCTTGTGGTTCACCAAAGTTAACTTTGAGGTAAGCATTTAGAGATGCATTGGCTTTAGATGTTTGTTGTAACCCACTTTGTGTTACTTTAAAAAAAATAGATGTGGCATAAGCAGTCCCATTACATGCAAATCTAATGAGCATTAAAGAAAATATATTTAGAATCTGCACATGGATTTATATCAAGTAGTGATAAAGTATGACTATAAATACAGTTTTGTGTTATTTTTTTTTCAAAGCTGAGTCTTGTGTATGTTTTGGGAGTCAAAGCATCAGAGAGCTGTCAGAAGGCTCCAGCGTGACTACGAAAGATTTGATTGTCACCCCTCATAGCCTGACAGGCACTGCCCTATTTATAGTGAGCCAACTCTGCTTTCTAATGGGTCCTCCTCTTTCCTTGCCTCTCCTCCTCTCACCTCTCCTCCTTTTTCCCACCTCACTTCCCCTCCTGATTCTCACATGATTCATTAACAGCTTTTTGTTCATTTGCAGTATTTTTAGCCTCAATCATACTGTCCACCACCATATTTACTTTGATCTTGACAGTATTTTTGGTCTACTTTATATTATTGATGGCTTGTGTGTGTGATGGTAGCAATCAGCAGGTTGTGTATTTTTGTCTTAACAGCGTATGCGAAACTATGCCGCTTGGTTAAACGTGAAGCGGGGGGAATGTGAAAGCTCCATTGCTGTTGCCACTGATTGCATTTGTAAGGTTGACTAAGTAGTATGTTGGTTATCTGATTATGACTGTGGCTTTTTTGGCAGATTGATTTAATGACTGAAAGCCTGTCCAAATAACTGGCCCACTAGATAACAGAAGAGCAGACTGGATGGTCTCTGGAGTGGTTTGAATCAGTGTTAGCAGCAGACACACAATCTAATTAGAATATTGTTTGCTGGTGTGAGATGGAATTTTGATTAAGTTGATGCTCGTACAAAATGCAGTTTGATCTAGTTTCAACTTGTCATCAGAGATTTTATGGTGTTCTGTTGTTTGATTTATTATTATCAGCTGGAAACGGGCACATATGTATTCCCCTTTTATCAACATTTGATTTTGCTTTCATCACAATGCTAAAAGTAGTTTGTGCACTCCTCAGCCTCCTTGTTAACTCGTGTTAATCCATCTAGTGAATGCATTACAAGCTTTACACAGCACAGACAAGAAGGAAAACATTACTATAGGTATGATAATTTGAATTCATTCAGTTTTCTGAAGTATTCAAATAAAATCACACAGTTGTACTTTAAATAATATTTCAGAGCACCTCTAAAGCTTTTCTTTATAGACCACAAGCAGCAAGTTTGTACTTGCAGAACCATCGTGCCAGCACATTTATCACGCGCTATCTATGGATTTCACCCCAGTCTACTGATAATGAGGCGTTTGCTTCTTTGCTCCTATATCCTGAATGTAAATATTCTGAAGCTCTAATATTGTACAAGAGCTGTCTGGTGAGCAATTTATGTTGTGCCACAGTTCCTGAAGCTTTGCTCTGGCTGCTGTCCATGCTACGTCTTTTAGAGGCCTGATTTGCAGTACATCTTGTCTGCTGTCTATGAGCTAGTAAAGGTTCTTATTGCTGTACTACATCCTCACATGCCTATAACCTTTCTACGGGGTGTACCAATAATATCCTGTGCTCTTATTGCCTTGGCAAGGTCACTATGTCTTTAAACAGTAATTGTCTTTTAAAGCACATCCCATTTCTTTAGCAGAAATGTGGCGATGACAAGTGTCTTGCTTAGTTGGTCACCTTGTCAGTGCGAACCAGTGTGATCTGACGGGATGTAAAGAGCAGCATATTAGGGGGTCTGTCAGGCGTATGACTGTGAGGGGTTGACTTACTACTACGCCCACACACCTACATTCTGAAATTCAGCTCAGGCTGTTTTTGATCAATACTGCCTCAGTACACCACTTTGCTGGATTTATTTTCCATCATGCCACAGGTTACTGTGCATGTAAAGGTTTGATACTCATCAACTTTTGTAAGTACCAGGGACATCACCAACAAATTATCTGACTCTAAACATCCCCACCAAGCTGTGTGTCTGTAGCCTGCTATATAATGTTCAGTTGAATCCTGAAAATAAGAATAAGTAATAAACTGAGAATAACAAATTCTTTGTTTGCTTTTGTGCAATACTGAGCCAAAGCATGTGCGACTGAAACTCTTGGCAGCAGACTGACTTGGTTTTATGACTTGGCTACCACTCACTGGCCTGAAAAAGCTGTCTTTACTTCTTGCCCTGAATTGATCTTTTCAGACAAAGCTTATTCGCAGGTTGTGTATCGCCAATGTCCAGCATTCAAGTGGCTCTATTTAAGTGGTGTAGAGATGCTTAAAACTAAGCTGACAATCTTGCTCTCTTCAGAGGTCAATCACAGGGCAAGAAAGTCCCTTAATGTCTTAATTATTTTTCTTTCTGTCTTTGTTGTGTGTGTCTTTTAGAGGGTAGATCACCAGTACCCCAAACTGGACTTCACTCGGGAGGAGCTTCAGAAGCGTTTCAAGCAACAGCTCAGCATGGAACAGGCCTGCACAGTCACCATTGACTCTGTGGAGGCTGTTAAGCCCGTCACAAAAAACATGGCCAAAATGGTAAACATACCCACCTGTTGTCTCTCTTCATCTTCATTCCATTTGCAATACACTAGACTACTAAAAATCTGGAAATACTTAAAATACTCAAAAATGCTGTGTTATGAAATTGAGTTGTCATAAATAGACTTTTTGCTCTTCAGAGGTGTTCAATCTTCTAATCTGTAACAAACCTAAAATCCTAAAACATGCTAGAAGTACAACATCTTGGGTCTTATTAGATTGTGATGAACTTCTCCTTTGTGCTGTAATTTTGTCTCTTTAAAATGCAAAAAATCGCACGTATACCTTTCATATTTGTCTTTGTCTCCTATGGGTAAAGTTTCTCTGATATAAACTTTGAAATGATATGCATTTAGGCCTGACAGGTTAGAGGCAGAAACATCATATTCCTGTGGTGTCCCTTCTTTCCAACTCTGGCATTTACAGTCTAGCCTGGCTCGTCTGCCTCTGCAGATGGACTATGTGGGAAGCGAGCAGGCTGAGAGTCTCTGGTGGTCAGGAAGCATTTACAGACAGGCAGAGCAGAATAATAATGTATTGTAATGGAGGCCTCTGGAGAGAAGTCAGAGTCACCTCTCCAGCCACCATCCAGGCTGTGTCTCTGCTTCAGTCAGACTGGGTAAAACTCTGAATAGTGAACATTAATACATAGAAGAAGTCATGCAGAGGTATAACCACAATACCGCCACAGACACATGTACATCATGTGAGTCATGTCAGGTACAGCTAAATATTGTATTAGTCTGGGCTTGTAAAGTAGTCATCAACATTTTATGTATGATAAAGCAACGCTAAAAGAATTTTGTTGTTAAAGTGTTTTTTTTGGGTGGTAAACACATTTGGCAAGATAAAACACATGGCAAGATATTAACTTTCTTGCCAGTAGTTAGATTAGAAGATCAATACCACTCTTGTGTCCGTATATGTAATATGAAGCTATAGCCACAAAGAGATTCACTTAAACAGCTAGTCTAGTAAGACTAGCTGTTTAAGCTAGTAAGACTCTTATATGAAGCTAGAGCCAGTAGACCAGTGGGTCTACTGGCTCTAGCTTCATATAAGAGTCTTATTAGTCTTCTCTCACTTCCTGGATAGAAAGTGACTATTGAGCATATAGTATTTCCCAAAACATTAAACTATTCCATTAACTTAAATATATTGGAATGGGAATGATAAATCTAAATCTATCATTGGTAAATTATATACATCCCAGCTCCAAACCAAACAAGTTTTAGTCTTAGATGAATAACTCTGTGACCCAGTTGTTTTCTCCGTCTGTCATCTGGAGCCAAACAAGCCTAACCATCAAATGTAATGCACAGTCATGCTGCACAATACCTTGTCTCCAGTGAGAGGTGGCCCTATCTACAGCCTCACAATTTATAATGGCTTTCCATCTGGTCCATGCAGTGTGTGATAAACAAGGATTGCTGCAGGAGTGTTTGTTTCATTTGACACATTGTTTAAGGGTTTCCCGCTGGCAGTCACTGTCATGACATGGATGACCTCCAGTTGTGTTGTCCTTTCAGAGGGAGCTGCTGGCGGATCAGCAGGCACAGTGGCAGAATATTCTCCTCCAGGCCCTGAGGGAGAGCAAGATGATCCTGGCTAACACCAACACCAAGGACTACAGGCTTAACCTTTATCCCTATCTCTGCCTGCTGCAGGATAGGGAGTATGTTGACATCATGATACAGGTAATACAAACCACCTAATGCAGCCTACCACTCAGTGAAATGCCAGAAGTCTCATCTTTAACAAAGACATGTCAGTGTTTGAGTCAAAGAGATTTGATTGACAACCGCTTCACTTTACTACAACATTATAAAAAAGATGTGTTGTGATGTCACTGTTACGCTCCTTTGTTTTCTCAACACTGTCGTTGTGCAATACAACCCAGCCAATCTGGGAAACCACAAAACTCAAATCTAGTGGCTGACAGTGACAGCAGCTGCAAAAGGATCAGGCTTCATCTTTGGCAGCAAAGGAGAGCCTGCTTTGATCAGATACCTTTGCTTCCAGCTTAGAGAAACACACAGGATGAGATGTTAATTCTGAAACGACCACTTTCACTTAGATCTCCCCTCTGACTGAGGGATTTCTTTTTCATCGGATCTGCTAAAACATCTGCTTTTTGTTCCAGAATTGTGATAAATGTTTTCTCCTGTTTGACCTTTTGAAATGTGTCCAGAGTGTTGCCAACATGCCTCCCAGTGGAGAGTCACTGAAGATTTTAGCCAGAGATCTGGGCAACAGGGTCTACACCAAATACTCTGTGCGGCAGAAGTACCAGAATCAGACGGTGGAAAAATTGAGCAACATTTACAATGATTACACAGATCTGCTTGCGAAAGACACCAAGGTAGAGAAATCATCATCATCGTGCTCTAAATGTCTTCTCATATGTGTACATATGCAGGTCCTCAAATTCAGCAGTGAAGAATATAAATAAATTAGTTAACTAAGATGCAAGACAAATGATTAAACAAATCAGAAATGTGACAGATGTTTAAATGGGTGGAATATCTTGCTACAATATTCATCACCTCTTTGATATGTTGTTGTATTTTTTAGTGGAATAAATGACCTCAGTGGGATTTCATAGCCAGTATCACTGACTCAGTGTTTTGATGGTTCTGGTTCACTGGGGGAAACTGCTAAAGTCATCAAGACTATAATAAGCAAGAGCTCATTATAGTGCAGAAGCAAGTTAGTCTAGAAGTTAAGCACGGTGTTTGTTTCATGCAAGTTATTTTACATGCAGCCTTTGTGGTTAAAATAATGCGTTCGTCATTGTGTTGTTTTGTTGTTGTTATATTATGTTAAGGCTGAACAACACCGGTTTGATGAATTCTTTTAGGTCTGAATGTTAAAACTGATATCTTTTTCACACATGTTGACATGTCTTCCAAACAATGTAGCTCACTGTGTGTGTCTTCTTAGGAGTATCACGTCCTTCCCAGGGAGCAGTGGTCTAAGCTTGAGATGGAGCAGAGTTCAGGTCCAACGCTGCAGGGAGGAGAGATCTATTGGCCGTACATAGTAACCCTGGAGCTGGGCACTTGGATGGTGGATATGATGGTTAAGAACCTCAAAATCAATAGCGACATCCTGAACCCGGCTTATGAGAGGAAGCTCATCCCAATCCTCTACCACATGTACACCTTCCGTAGCACACGCCAGGTACAGTGCACTTTCCAAATGCTGAATTGGTCTATTCCACATGGATATCAAAGGAGCTGACTACCTTGGCGTTGGTAGCGATTAATGCTGAAGTGATCTTGCCAAATAGACAGCTTCGATAACATGATGACAGGATTCCTGAGCAATAAACCAGACCAAAAAACAGATCCTGTCAGCTGAGATTTATGTGGAAAATGGTCCACATAAATCTCATTATACTCCTTTTGAAAAATATTCAAAAGGATTAAAAATAAAACACAGTGGGCTGTTCATTGTGACAAAAACATCAAATCCATATCTGAAAATTACACACAATTAGTTTGATTAAGAGATTTCCCAGGTACCATTAAAGTAGTGGTAAAGTTCAAATTGTCATTAAATAAGGAAAGATTAATATTTGCACACAAGCAAAGGAAATACCTGAAAACACTTGACCTTCACTTCAGATAAGAAGTCTGTCTGTCACTCTAAGCCTATTAGCTTGTACACATGTGCTCCCTCCTATCCACTGTGGAGCTCCAAAGAGTGTGAATTATAAAACCATTTCCCTCCTGTGTGAGCTGGCAGGGTGAACAGGTGAGTAAGATGAATAGGTTCCAGGCTAATCCCTTTTTTAGTGTCCCCTTAATTGGCTCACTGATTTACTGCCATGGGGCCCAGCAGGAGGGTGAGCCGACCGTGTCAGGGGAGAAAGGCAGAAAGAACTGTGAACTTTTTTGGACTTGATGGACTTTGACAGTAGGGCATACTGTTGCAGAATTTTGTTCTGGTGCATTTATTTATATATCTCTCCTCCCTGTACTCTCTTTTTTCATATTCTCCCATCCCCTTTCTTTCTCTTTGGAGGTTAGCCCATCAGGGGAGCGTCCTAATGATTTTACAGCACAGCATGGCAGTCTGACTCATGCAAGCAATGCTTAGGTGTTTTATTTTTCTGTCAGCTTACTGTTTTTTCTTTTTCTGATCATTGTCTTTATATCCAGTCCTACATGCTGCAGGTGTTAAGTAGTTAAAACTAGGACAAAATAACTTTTGCATCAAAGCAATGACCTGGGGAAAAAAAACTTCCATAGTGTGCTACAATGATACATGACCAGGGTTTATATAATTTAATAAAGAAAAGAAAAATGTTCCACTAGATCAGTGATCTGATATTTTCTGGTTGTGTGAATGGTGGAATGATGTCATTGGAAATTTGTTTAGCCTCTTTGTTTTGGTTTTGGTCCGTACCCAGTGCAAAAGTTTTTCATTGTTCCTCTTGTCAGTTATGATTTAAACTGCTATGAAGCAGAGTTTTTGAAACACGCTGAGCTAGTGTCTTTCATTTCAGTCTAATTGAAACAGTTTTCAAGAACGACATTTTTTTGTGTCTGCTGAGTATAAGATCGCTGCATCCAATTGGATTTCCTATCATGTTTCACCTTCCAGATTGGCTTCATCAAGCCCCACCCCATACTGACTCAGATGCAGCAGGAGGCCATGGAGACCAAGTTGACCTTTGACTCCTATGTGATGCCGATGCTGTGCCCTCCTGTACCCTGGTCTTCTGTCAAGTTTGGAGCCTACCTCCTGACACCTACCAAATTGATGCGCACAGTGGAAGGGGCCACACAACATGAGGTGTTGTTGGAGAAATGCCAGAACCTCCAACCAGTCCTTGACTCTCTCAACCAGCTGGGAAATTGTGCCTGGACAATCAACAAACCCTTGTTGGATATTATTATCTCCATCTTCAATGATCGGGGTAGTGATAAGTTAGACATCCCTCCACCTCTGTCAGAGGCCCCCCAAATACCTCACTTCAACCCCCAAGATCCGTCTTATACTGCTTCAGAGAAAGCCCACATGAAGAGGCAGGTGATTAATGCTAAAAAGAAATGCAGTGAGATGCACAGCCTCCGTATGGATGCTCTATATAAACTTTCCATCGCTAATCACATGCGGGATGAGATCTTCTGGTTCCCTCACAACATGGACTTCCGGGGACGAACCTACCCCTGTCCACCATACTTTAACCACCTAGGCAGTGATGTCACACGGGCTGTCCTTGTGTTTGCAGAGGGGAAGCCCCTCGGTCCAAAGGGCCTGGACTGGCTTAAGATCCACTTAGTCAATCTGACAGGACTGAAAAAGAGAAGCTCACTACAGGGACGTTTAGAGTACGCCAACACCATCATGGAGGACATACTGGACTCTGCCGACAATCCTCTCAATGTCAGTTGGTCTTTATTTCTCTTCACTTACTCATTGATAGCTTAGTTCAACATACATTCATTGTTCCACATAACATTTCTTATAAAAACTACTCAGTTATGAAGTTTAAACAATTTTTGATGAAAACGATTTACAAATTCTGTAAATATGCAGATTATAGCGCAACCCCTGTCCCTCTTACTGGGGGAGCAGCTACTTAAAGCAGTGACAAAATCTAAAGGTCATATGAATATCTGTCGAAACAAAAAGTGAAAAAACAGGCAGTGTTTATGCATGCAGGATAACGTACCACGTGGTTGTGTTTGTCTTTCTCAGGGTAAGAAGTGGTGGATGAATGCAGATGAGCCTTGGCAGGCTCTGGCCTGCTGCATGGAGATATCCAATGCTGTGAGATCTCCTGACCCAACACAGTTCATCTCTCATTTTCCTGTTCACCAGGTACCATAAAACACAGAATTATTTATCTGTTTGCGTTTCGAATATCATGTTCAATCTCCTACTCGCATGTTCTTTCATAAGACATTCAACTGCAAAACAAATATGTAAAGGTACATTTATTTTCTTCATGTTAGGGCAGATTATCCTTAGGAATTTACTTATCTGACAGCACCCCAGGCCAGTCATATTTCTGGTTTATAGCCTTCTAAAAATAAGGTGTGCCATTCAGTCGTGTTTTATAGTGCAGTTTCAGAGGGCACATCAAAGTTAACAAGGCAAGACCTCCCCAGCCATCTGGGGCCATTTAATGTTATCTGCCATAAACCTGTAGCTCTAATCTTACCGACCAGACCGCAACTCCAGTTACCCTGTACTGAGATCTGGCATTTAGGCCTCAGCCTTCTCTTACACAAACCAAAGCACTGAACAAATCATCTAGAAGAGTGCCAGCGTTGGTTGTATATTTATTGCACTGCCGTAGCCCACAAACTGTGCATCCTTATGTTAGGAACTGACTGTTTTACAGGGTTTAAGCATCATCTGTGGCTGTTAGAATTTTTCAGAGTAAAGCAGTACTGTCTGCTCCTCAGGCCTTTGTTAAAAGCCTTATTATAATGAAGCTTTTATTTGGCACTTGAGAGAATGTCTCTCATTTATGTTACACATTTATATAATCCCTTTGGTTGATTAATGTTAATTGTACCAAACGCACAGATTGCTGAAAATTGTCATGGCAAATTCCATTAAAGCACAAACAAAAATCATATAAGTGGCAGTAATTTTCCTGACTGCAGGCTTCAGGCATATTCAAAAGAATAAGATAGAAGGAAAAAGCATAAAAATGCAGTGAAATCAAGACGGTTGAATGTATTTAGCACTTCTTTGCAGCTATTTGAAAGGACAATAGCTCCAAGGATTTCAGCTTTAACCTGTTCAGTGACTGTAAATGAAAATTTGCCTTTCAGCTAAATCTGTCACACTTACATCAAATTGATGTTAATTAACGAGTACTATCCCTGATAAAATTAATAATTAAATGAGTAAATAAAAGACAGGAAAAGATCTGAATAGCCAAAAGGAGTCGGTTTGAGCGAGAGACTTTTAACTGCTGTTACAGAACTGTCACTATCACTTAAGCACACTGAAGGCCAGCTGCTGCTCCCTGCAGATGCAACAGTGTAAGCGTCATATCGGCATAATGGACAAACACTCAGGTCAAATTCCACATTTTGATGGGAGTGAAATGAAAAAGCCAAATTCTACAGTTGGCAGGAATGTTGCCAACTTCACTGCAATATTTATATTGAGCTGATTATGGGGATGTTGCTGGTGGACAGCTTAATGCATTTCATTTTGATTGGGACAATCAAACACAAATTCAATATAAACTGGACCTATCATTTCAGTGCGAATGAGCAGTATTCATTTATCATCAGTTTAATATGTATACCTCTAGTTCTGCTGTTGTCTGATGCTAAATCAAACCCAGATGTTGCTTTGATTTGATCTTAGATGGGTTGATAGTCTAGCATCAACGGCCACAACCAAATGTCTTTTTCTCATCAGCCGATGCTCATGTGTTTCATATTGCCCGTTGTCCCGTGTTTCTGTTTTGTCTTTGTTCTCTTCAGTTTCTTTGTTGTTCTTTTCCTTCCACATTTTTCATCATCTGTTTTCTTTTCGTCTTGTTCTCCCTTAACCTTTCTCCCTACGCTGCTCTCTCCCATCCTGTGCTGACCTCAGTAATTTTTTCTCTGTTCTTCACTGCTTTAATCTTTTCTTTTTTGTTTTTCCCTCTCTCCACCTCTCCTCCAGGACGGCTCCTGTAATGGTCTCCAGCACTATGCTGCTCTAGGCAGAGATGTTATAGGTGCCAAATCGGTCAACCTCATGCCCTGCGAGGTGCCCCAGGATGTGTACAGCGGAGTAGCACAGCAGGTCGGCAGGTTTTCAGTCTGCAGTGTTTTGTTCCCTTCCTTGAACTTGCACTGGACTTAAAATAACTAAATTATGGTTGATTTCAGTTGCAAGTCACGTCACAGTAGCTTAGCTTTTAATATTCAGATGACTCACTGTATCCCATAGTGAGTGACAGGCTAGGCATTTAGAATATATTTCAGGTTTCTCACTTTAGGTCTTGCATTTAAATGTGCTTAGTCTCTCATAACTGGCATCAAAGTGAGAGTGAAGTAAAACCTGCCTCCCATCTCCAAAGAAGAACAAAAGAACAAGCGTGCATACAATTCTATTAAAGAACACTGCTTGCTATGAACCTGCATACACAATCTGAAGTTAACTGTGATGTACTGACATTTCAGTACAGGAGGAATCTGAGTATGCTGAAAGTCTGTCCCAGGCTGAATCTTTCCAAGGACAGTGACTGTAACTGCAAAATATTTTGTGGATTTGTCAGTGAGCTAAGAGGATGCACTGGACGCTGAGGATGCTGTCTCCATGTCACTGTTGTATTTTTACCTCTGGAAATTACAGCTATTTTTAGATGATTTACATTATATCAGTCTGTTGATCTGCCTTGATAAATAAATCTTGTTACTCTGCGCAATAAGTTACTGTGGAAAAAGTCACATGATTGGAGACTAGTATGATGATTAGTTGATTACTATATTAGATGATCAACAGAAACTATTATTTAATAGTTTTTAAGCAAATATTGCCAAATATTTTCTGTTTCCGGCTTCTAAACTGTGACGAATGTTCTGCTTTTTTCCATTTTACGTGAAAATAATTTGACGTGCTGCAAAAGACGTCTTGAACACATTTTCTTGTGGGACATGTGTTTCAGGTGGAGGAGTTCCGAGCACGGGATGCAGCGAGCGGTCTGAAGATTGCCCAGGTTTTGGAGGGTTTCATCAGCAGGAAAGTGGTCAAGCAGACCGTGATGACTGTGGTGTACGGGGTCACACGCTACGGGGGGCGCCTCCAGATAGAGAAAAGACTGAAGGAGATTGATGAGTTCCCCAAGGTACAACAGCAGTGGAGGGTGGTGGACTGGAGCTTCCCTCGTCCTGCACACTGTTTTATTTTTAGTGTTGTATCACCGTGGTATGACAGAGTGGCCTTTTGGCACAGGATCTCCTCTATATGGGCCTCCTCTTGCACCTCAGGCTATACATTCTTATATTGAGGCTAGAGGGACTCATAATGAAGTAAAAGGTCTTCTCTACCGAGGTCTATCATCCTTGCACACTATTGCTTCTTTGTCACGTGTGCATGGGGGCATTTATCACACAGTTGACAGTGACTGTACACAATTTCAGCACATTTGATTGTGCACCCAAAGGGATTTCAGTAACTTTGACCTTGACATTAATTGTCCCGCTACACCAAGTCGTTCCAAGTGCGCTGCATGAAGCAAGAACAGAAGCTTCTAAAATGTATTTTAGTCAAGTTTATTTATATGTTGTATTATCTTATTGCAATGAAAGAAGATATTGCACGGTTGTATCAGGGAGACGAGTAGCGTAATACAACAATATTTGATATCCTCCATGCGTCATTAGAAATCTATTTTTAGTTTAAAACCATTGCACTTCGATTTGGGTGGACGTAAATGGTTCTTTGGTGGGCACACCCATCCTGTCAAATGACACCATGGAAGGAGAATGAAAGTGTTTAATCTTCTTACAGCTCTGTAGTGCTTGTTATCTGTCAAATAGCTATATAGTTCCTTACAATACTTTGAGTTAATCTCATTGTGTGTGTGTATAGCTGAGATCGGCATGATCCTGCTGTCAGTGTATCTCCCATCTCACAGCCAGAGGATTGTGCTAAATGACTTCTGCATAATGTCCCTAATTGTTTAAACGGGGAATTTGGGAGAAGTGTAATTGTGAGTGATTACAGGGGGGGTGGGTGGAGGAAGAGGCAGCTCCTACTGAGGAGGAGATTGTATCGCTGTAATGATATGGGAAATATACCACTCTCATTCAGTGCTGCAGCTTTTGGTGTCTTAGATTTGTATTATACATTTAATCTCTAATGATATCTAAGTAGGAAATAAAATAATCTATAGTTTGTTTTAATTGAGAAATGCAGTGGAGCGTAACGTTTGTTACTGTGTGAAAAAATACAAAAACATAATCATGTGCTGTATTTCCAGGAGTATGTTTGGGATGCATCTCATTACCTGGTGCGTCTGGTCTTCAGTGGCTTAAAAGAGATGTTTACAGGGACCAGAGAGATCCAGGTGAGTTCATTACACTTACATGAAGTCAAATACATACATGTGTTCTCACGAAAGTAACAAATTGCATAACATGGCAGACGTTCGTTAAAAAATATTGTATTAAAGTACTGTTGCTCCTCCTATGTTCACTAGGGTGAGTGAGCCTCTTAGAGCTCTTAGAGCAGGTCTGCTTAACATGATATGCTATGCCCTAGCTTGTCTATGTTGAAAATACAACCAAATTTTTAAGATGGCTAACTAGGTAGTTAACGATTGATGTAGATTAATTAGCTAGTTAACTAGAGTTTTGGTAACATTAATGTGTGCTACGTTTTAACTGTCTGCAAAATTTTGTCGACAAGATAGCACATAAAAAGCAAGGTAGGGACTTAGGAACAGTCAATTCTAATGTTTATATGCAATTTCTCTACATACTAACACATAATTCATTATGAACATATGAACAATAAAGTTTCCAATGAAGAATAAATATATCAAACTGGATTTAAGAAATGTATGCTGAAATCAACTGCTATGTATGAGCTCAACAAAATGAAACCCTTACTAGAACAAACTAAATAAAGTAACTGTTTCTATTATTGCTGTAATTAATACAAATTTAGATTATTCATTCCAGGAAACCTCCTAGGAAAGACCCATAAAATAAAAGTGAATCCAGTTTCTGACAACTGACCTACTACTGCATATCGCATGTTATTTTATTTTTTATTAATGGCTAGTTTACCTCACTATTACGGCAGCATCCGTGCCCATTCATCAGCTAGACTCCATTTATAGGTGTAGGACGTGCACCTGGTAGGGGATTGTGCATTATCTCCACAGGCAGAGAGGAGTCTGGCGAGAAAATAGAAACACCACCCACTGCTGCTCTGTGTGTCCTTTGGGGAATGTGTGGGGACAGCCCAGTCTGGGATGAAAAATCCCCTTCCCATCATACCTTGGTGCCGACCTAATGCTCCTCTGTATGTATGTGCCTGTGCACCTGCTGCTATTAAATAGGTCACATCCTCTCAAGGTTTGCAGCGGTGAGTTGAAGTATGAGTGAGAGTGAGGTAGCTGATCAATCCCTGGTGCTGTCATCCCTGACCTCTCCTACGTTCTCTGTACATTTCCCATTTATTCTGTCAACACTGCTATTCCTTCTCCCACTGTCTGTCCACGCTTTACCTTCCCACATTCTCTGCCTCTTTTCCATCTATTGATTGATCAGTCAATGTCTCTAACTATCTCACTAGTTAATCATTTACTTACTCTCTTACAGTTCCTTTGCTTTCATGCCATCTTCATTTTATTGTACCAGGGAAAAATAAAGAGGTGGCTGATGATGAATGGTGCAGCTTTGGGCTAGACTGCTACCTCGAGTTGCTAGGACATATTTATCTTTGCTGCAGCTCTCTCTGTGCCTGCATGTGTGAGGAGGCACTTGTGGGACATTAATAGGGCTTCTATTCTTATAAACTGTGCCAGACACTTATTCAGACATTGCTGTTGCACTTGCAATTTTTAGAGTAAGCAACAACTCCTCACCTGTTCCCCAGCAAGTTCGCAACAATTGTTTTCCGCTCCAGGGAGTAGAACAGCAGACCTAAATGCATAGATCATGTGTTTATACCGTGGAGAGGAAGTTCATATTTTCTGCTTGTTGTTCCAAATGCACCATAGTGTCTTGATTTTATTAAATCCTCCACCCAGCAGAACATGAAAACCAGTTGTCCAAACTCACTGATTTGAACTTTATACACACACACACACGCACTTACACACACAACAAATAAGCAAGTATTCACCCTCTAGATGGTGGAGGGCTTTGAATATTGTGTGCGTATGCTCCTCAACCCACTGTGTGCCTTCATTTCAACCACTGTCTGTATCTGTGTGTCGCAGGATTGGCTGACAGAGAGCGCCAGGCTCATCTCCAAGTCTGGCCACACTGTGGAGTGGGTGACACCCCTGGGTTTACCTATTATTCAGCCCTATCACCGCGCTCGCACCCAAGTGGTAAGTCCCATCCTGAGGCATGTGTGGCGTCTCTCTAACCAGTATCTTTAAGCAGTTAATTGTTTGGACATACTCCACTTTCTGTCAGCCATTACACTGCAAAGCTTTCTCAGGATTTCACACATAATTTCACACGCATTTTCAAGGAGAGGTTTTTGTAAATATTTGTGCTATTTCTGTAGCTGCGTTTGTACGATTGGTATCAGAAGTCAGTTGTAGCATTTACCTCTTTTCTTGATGCCATCTTGACACCATTGTTTCATATGCCTAATGAAAGACAGCTTAGCCAATTATAGACCTGTCTTCACTTTTCTGTATTTTCATAAAAATAAAACCGGGTGGCCTTTCTCACGTTCTTGACTTATATCTTCCGTTTCTCTTTGCTCTTTTTCTTGCCTTTAATGTTCTCAATATTCCCACAGCTGACCTTTTCACAGCACATGCTGCTTTTTAGCTCACATTAGTACAAGTGTAGACCGTAGTCATTAATCTCTCTCTTGACACACTGACCAATAATACCCCTGTGTGTACCAGCTTAGTGCGGTTATATTTTAATATGTATTAGATTTGACCCATCATTGTCTTTTTGCTCTCATATTTCCAGGAGGTAGTGAGGTGCTTTGGATCATTACTTTCACTGTAATGATAATTTCATAGAGTAATTTCCACTCATTATATTTCATTGGTCTTTGATGGAATTTCTGATGAAGCTGATAATAAATGAGGGTGGCCAGTTAGCTGTGAGTCATTCGCTTGGTTTTAAGTCACAGTAGGCCATCACACATATGAGTCGAAGGTGTATTTACACACAAATAAAAGAAGACTAAGAACAGCAGCTCTCCTAATAGCTGTCAGCTCTTAACAAGCTCTAAATCGTGTTAAAATTCAGTGTTTTTATCCACTGTGGGCAAGCTGTTGTCCTCACACAGCCAGCCCACAAATTTAACTTCACTCATTGTGGTCTGGCAAGCCACAAGAAGCATTTATTTGAATTAGGGGCACTGCCAATGTGCATAGACCAAAACTACTTTGCATACAATTTGATCATCCATTTAATAGATAATTGACAAGCACTCTTTTTGGCTCCAACGTGAACATCACTAGATGCAATTCTCAAAGGCTGTCGAGATTTCCAAAAAGTGTGTCAGGATTTCTATCTGGGGGAAAATGATGACTCTCCTGGTTGTGATAGATTGATGACCTGACAAGGCTCAGTGGATTTCTTTTCAAAAGTAATATCTCAAAGCAAGAAGTTAGCTCATGGGATATTTTGTATTCTGACTTTTGGTTTACCAACCCGTCCTGTTGATTGTTTGTTTCGCCCCAAACTATTTTTAGGTTCTTCTCATCTTTGTGTTTGCTCTTTTTAATTCACTCTCTCTTCAGTCCTCTTTCAATTTCTTCTACTCCACAAAAAAATCCAGAATAATTATTGTCTCCTATATACAGGACACACAACCTATCAGGAAGCTTGAAGTACCGGATGCTTTACAGGTGGAATGTCCCAGCTGGGCTTTCCAAGACTCGATAGGTTTGGTGCAGGAGTGTACCACTGATGGTGTATTGTGATTGCTGTGAGTGGCCAAACTTTAATGGAGCTCAACAACGTCACTCAAGTTGTCCGTCACTACAGAGATCCTGACAGTAGCACATTTTAGAGATAGCATGTCTGTGTGCCAGCACATGTGCAGATAACACGCTTTCGTGTGTGTGAGTGTGTATGCGTGTGTGTGTGTGTACATGGAAAAAGGAGCACATATGTCTACATATGTGTGATTTTATATAAACTCCATTTTGGCGTCATATCTTTAATCCTATTAGCTACGTTAAAAGAGGGGACAGACATATAGCATATGCCAAGCACAGGCAGACAGCGAGCTCATAGGCAGACGCAGCATGATGCCTGCTCTTTTAGTATGACATCAAGCAGAAGGTTGGCTTAGAGGGACTGTGACACCTCACAAGCAGGTGCAAGAGAGCAAGGGTGACAGATGGTGGGTCTCCTGAGGGTGCATCTCTCTCCGTCAGGTGTAGTAGGGTGCGTTCCCTTGATTTGATCTGCTTCTTCTAATGTCCAGCAGGGACAAGGAAGTTGATTAGCCTGTGATTTTTTTTTCAAGGCATAAAGATGAATAAATGAGTGAAGCAATGACTTTATAGATGAATGCGGTTTTAGCTTACACTTTCACAGATAACTTTCTTCATCCCCTGCAATAATTCTATAATCCAGTTGCATCACTGGGCAACAAAAATGAAACTAACTAAGCAGAAAGGTCACCTTTTCCCTGCATAGCTGGATTAAATTCAATCTCCCAGTCTCCTCTCTGCCTCTTAAATCCAAGGCCACAGTGTTTCTTGGGGTCGTTCGTAATTAGACTCGAGATGGAATGGGAAGATGAAGTGTGATGCGCAGTAAGAAAACCAATAAGTGGAGAGAAAGTAGCCTCAATAGCATCACATAATCAGACAGGAGTGTGTGTTCATGTTTGTGTATCTTAGCGTTTTAGTTTGTTGGTTCTTTCTCAATGTGAATACAGAGATGAGTACAAATGCCAACCTGTGTAATCAAGTATTTTCCATGGCTGATGAGAGGTGAAGAAATTAGAGTAGGATGGAGTAGCTGAATGGACCATGAACATACATCAGGGAGGCTGCTTAACAGGATTGGGAGATACTAATCGGATCAGAGGTCACTCTGGCTCAGATTCCTTGTTTATTTTTAATTCTCTCTACCAGGCAAGGTTACAGAGAAATCTCACTCTGGGTGGTGACACAAGGGAGTCAGCTAGATTGCCTGGATTTGACTGGATTTGTGATTTTAAAGCACGACTAAAAGCTTGTGATCTGGTTTCCTCTATGTGGAAAGAATCAGTTTGCAGGTGGCAGTTGGTGGCAGAACAGTAGTTACTTGTGGTCCACTGAGGGTCCACCATCAGCATTAATTAATAGTTTAAGTTTTCCGTCCCTTTTTAGTCGTTTTGTGGTCAGTTTGCACCTCTCCGTGGTTGTTTTGTCGATGTTTTCTAGTGCTGCTGTGTCTTTGTAATCATTTTGCATCTCTTTGTGGTAAATTTGCATCTCCCATGTTGTGTTTATCTAATCCATCCATGTTACTAATGACAGACTTTTATTCCCATTTCCAATCATACACTACCTTGTTTAACTGATGCCATTTTGTGTCTGTCTGGCTTACTTTTCCTTTGGGGCTGATGCTGATCCATCCATTTTAGGTAATCGCTTTTCCTCACCAGGGTCTGGCCTATCACAGCTGAGGCGGGTTACACCCTGGACAAGTTGCCATATACTCATGTGTGCTGTGAAACAACCATTCATGCACGCATTCACACTTACGTCACAAATTAACCTCCTAACTGCATGTCTTTGGATTGTTGGAGGAAGCCAGAGTACAAAGAGAGAACCTGGGTACATGTGGAAAACACAAACTCCACACAGAAAAGCTCCAGCCGGGGTTAAAACCAGGAACCTTCTTGCTGTGAGGCAACGGTTATATAAATATCATATAATTAATAGATCTAAATTGCCCCTATAATGTAGCATTAATTCTTATTGGTGCATATAAGACAACTTATTCCAGTCCTAATATATCTGTGATAATCCTATTGGCTAATCAGCCTTTCAATACATCAGTTGGGCTCTACTCTAGAAGGAGGATTGCAATACTTGGAACCTGTACAATCAGCATGAGTTGACTTTTCACTGTAATTCAGGGGAACTGTGTATCTAAATGTCGGCGTGATGCCCTCCATGCCTCTTTTTGCCTTGGAACAGAAGCGTCATTCCCAGGGGTAGCACAGGGTTTCGATGGTCTTGCAGAATCTTGTGGCATTTTGGGGTGAAATAATAAATGCAATTCAAGTTTCAAGGACACCCCCGAGTGGTAGAAAAAGAAAGTTTGGCAGAAAGAAGGTCTGGAAAAGGTCAGTGGAAGTGTGGCAAGACACAGGGGTGTGTATGAGTCTGCAGCTGTCTTCATATCTCTTCAGGGGAAGAAAGCCAGATTAGAGAGTACCAGGTGACCTGAAAGTAGAAGAGAAAGTAGGTGTGTGTGTGTACGTCAGGGGGAATGCAGAACTGCTACCACTTAAATAGATTAGACATGATATCAACCACTATGTGATGAATAGGGATTCCCCTCTTGGCAGCATGGCTTATATGGTTACTGATGGCTGTATCCATGGTCATTTGTGCAACAACTCTTTAGACTACAGGTAGTTATTCCACACAGACACACAACAAGGGTTAGCCAAGGTCTCATTCATCACAGCCTCGGGTTTTAAGTCAGGTCCTGTACACAAATCATGCACATATGCATTATAATGAACAGGGGAACAGTGTGCGGAAGTGACCTCATTTATGCCATGGCAGTCCATTACTCACACCAAAGGCAACCTCCATTTCTTTCACCCGCACACCTTTTTACATCATAGCTTCTCCTTCCCCTCCCCCTGACCTTTCCATTAGGACACAATGAGGGGAGGTAAAGTGGAAATGATGGACAGACTACCCCCAGAAGTCCTCCTAGAGCAATGATGGATGGGATAGGAGCCATAACAGAAACTAATGGGGTTTTACCACACTGCTTCTATTTTAAAACCATTTCTTGGTAATTGTGTGATCATGTCATTCATCACACAGCGTCCTTCAAGCATTTGACTGAAGTCATCAAACCAAGTAGCTGGCTGGCTGCCTAAGGCTAGCTTTAATGTACTTTGATCTATGTAAACACCTGTCTCTTTAATCCCTGTATATCTGCGCCTTCTTTATTCACACGTTTGATTTTATAACCAGGCTGTCAAAGAAACTTCAATTACCAAGAAGTAGATTATACATTACTGGAGCCTTATTATCAACAAAGCGCTGCAGTCACTGTGAAAATAGATTATGTAAAGAGATAAAATGCCACAAACGTGATATGTAACATTATCGTTATGAACTTGAGAAAAATAGATTTAATACTGTTTTTATACATCATGGTCCCCAGAGGATGAACCACATTGATCACCTGTCTTTTCCTTTAGCGACATCATGATCATTTTGGTTTATAGGGAAATATCTCAACGACCATTTGAGATAAATTGGTGCTGATATTCATGGTCCCCAGAGGATGAATCATACTGATATAGATGATCCTGATCTGATTTTCCGCTAGCTGTACCAGCAGGTCAAAGTTTTCACTTGGTCTATGAAATGTGTGTAAAACTATTGGATGGATTGAAATTTGGTACATTCATGTGTTCCTGAAGATGAATTATAATAGCCTTGTTGACATGTTGAACCCTGTAACTTTCCATCTAGTGTCATCATCAGACCAAATTTTAATTTGTCCAATATTTTTGGTTTATTTTGAATTTGAAGAAAAGCAGCAGAGAGACACATTGAATTGGTAAGACCATACAAGGACATCTTGGCTGGAGTTGGCACTGAATAATAGAAGAACTATTAGGACACCTGACAGCACCCACAGTGATTTCACTGGGAAACTTGCATTACCTCGCCAAGGAGGTTGTGTTTTCAGTGCTGTATATTTGACTATGAGCAAGACTATGGCAAAAACTACTGGCCCTTTTGTAATGAAACTATACTTTGCATATTATAGAAGCCTTGGTGGAAGTCTGCCCTGTTAATATCTATGCTAATGTCTTAAACAAAAGTTGAGTGAGTGTACACGCCCAGTGAAGCAGTTTCAAAAAGTGTCACTTAATGTTGTTATAAATGGAGTTCTTGATTCCCCAATTTCCAGCTCAGCGTTTTTGTCGATAATGACTTAACAAAAATCACTTACCAGAATCACTGGCATAGCAGTGTGTAATTCTGCCCCAGGGTGCAATTTTCCCATTTTAAAGGTGTAAAAACACTTAACCATCATGGCCCACAAGATATTGCAATCCTCCTAAAATCTTCATAGCACCCAAGAGGGTGTTCCACATGAAATGTCTGTATTCCAGCTTTTCAGTTGGTCATTATAGACTCAAAAGGAGCATGGAGCTGAATGGGGAATAGTTCGAATCGTGGAAGGATGTGCACTTCAAAGGGCCTATGTGTCCTCAGTGTTCATCCCACAGAGAAGCAAGCAAGATCAAATAAAAGAGCTGTACATTAGCACCAAACTCATGGATATTAAAGTGTGTTAAAGTGTTCATGCTGTGGTCTCCTGTGCTCCTGTTCATCTGAGTTCTATGTATTATGGATGATAAAAGAATTGAATTCAAACACATCATCCAGCAACAACTTTGTCAGAGTTTACAGTCAGCAGTGTTTTCAGAAACATTTTGAAGTATAGTCTTAGAAAAGTTTGATGGTTAGATATTTTTTCAAAAAGAGTTATGACGACGTAGCGAAAATTCAACACATGACTGATCAGCTGTTTCTGCTCTGACAGCCTTCTCATCATTTCCATGCCGCTGTAAAACATCCATGATCTCTCCTCACAGATCTGATGTAACCCTCCTCACAGTAATACATGAAGCATACAGAAATGTCTTATTTCCATTGTGTTTTCTGCATTGTTTGATCTTTTTTCGCTCTCTTCTAATCTTCTCTTTTTAAAACTGGAGATATGGAATGTTCATGAGCGTGGTGGACAGAAACGAGCATTCATTTGTGTTTTCTTTTGTTGAATTTTCCACAGTTTGGTTTAAGTTTTGATATATTTGGTTGGAAACATGGCTAATGGCATTAGAAAGCTAAAAGTGCTAATAACCGAGCCACCAAGCTGCCCAACCTGGCTTGAGTTGTCTCTTTATTTTGTCTTTTTGTGATATAGTTCTGTGTATTTGACCCAAAAACAAGGAACCGAATGCAAATTTGTCCTCATGTGAGCACATTAATGATCGGGAACAAACAAACTCATTCATATTCATTCATATTATTATGTGTAAGTCTTTTTTTTTTTAAACCGTAACCAACAGTGATGATGTCAAATAACTTTTTACATTAAAAGCACTTTGATTTTTTCAGAGCACTAAATGTTCTAAGTGTTTGTAGCACTCTGAATATAATTAAATTGAAATGGCAAAACATTTTCCATCGGTGAAAAAATAAAATGCATTCAGGGATAGTAACAGACACAGAGATTCTCAAATACATTAGTGTAGGCTCAATGCGAGGTAAACAGACTAATGCAGAGTGCTCACATTGACGAGGAGTTGGCTGCCTGTTGTCAGCCGTATCTCTTTCCTGATAATAAGCCTGTCGTTCCCACCCAGGCACGGTTCCAGGGGTCAGGGAAAGATTGGCCTGCCACAGATGCCTTGGCACGGCTGACTGTATGGACCCTCAACCTCGAGAGATTAGAGTGTTAAGTCTTGCCTGCAGAAGGAACTAAAGGCTTAAGTGTTGGTCTCAGAGAGTGTGTTTAAAAAAAAAGAAAAAAAATTAAAATCAAATGAAGAGCAGCAGAGATCAAAAGAAGGCATTTGCCCGATGCCGTGGGACGTGCCGTGGGAAATAGCATGCTGTGCTTAATTTATCCTTCTTCTTCCTCTGATGGTTGGTCATTAGAATTGTACTGATAATAGTCCTATCCTAGTTATCTCCTGTAGTTGTTATTTAAAAATATTAGATAGTATAATTGATAATTGCCATGAATGTGTGCTCTTTGCCACCTCCTCCATTTTGAGACTTTCTTCAATTAATTAAAAAAAGAGTGAGGAATCAGCATGATTGATTACCACCTGCTTTTAATGTCATTTTTGTGCCATACTCTTGGTACTTCAACAGGTGGTTGATTTCCCCTCTTTAATTGAAAATTAAGATAAAATTATGCTCTGCGGCATATCTAAAAACAGTTAGTATGCCCAGCTGATTCTGATCTGAGTGACCTTGAAAGAGGGTTCATTGTTGGGTCGACAGCGCACACATGATGACCGTGATGCTCGTAAATTAGTGAGATATGTAAGGAAAAACAGAGGAGCAGCTCTTCCTCAGGTGACTGAGAATGTCAGTGCAGGTCGTGATCAGACTATCAGCATGAGCACTCACATAGAGAGGATATTATAGCAGGGCTGCAGTGCATAAACCCTTCATTACAAAGATGAATGCACATTTGAGAGTTCAGTGGCGCAAAAAAACGTCTGCACCGGTCCACAAAGATGTGGAACAAAGTGATGTAGTCCGATGAGTCATCCTTTATCATATTCTCGACAAGTGGGCGAACACACGTGTGACATACAGGTAAGGTGAGAACAGGTGCCATCTTAAAAAGCTGCATCACAACGGCATGAAACATTAACTTTATTTCCTTAATTCCTATTAAACCAAGATGTCAAGGTGGCGGTGGCATCATTTTAATCTGTGTACCAGTGGCATCACTTAAGCGCAAACAGAGGGAGGGGTTGGATGTCTTAAAAAACTTTGATGGCCTTATTTGTTGGGGTTTTAATTTCACCTGTGCAGGATGAGGTCACCGGATTAAAGATTCACTGGTTGAAGTGACAAGTGACAATTTTCCAGGATATAGTCCCAGGGTGGTGCAATCGTTACAGAAACCAGTGAAGTGATTGAGGTGCGTCAGTCGGCATGACAAGGTCACAAACACACACTCTCTGATCCAAAAGCTACTCTTACTCAGCGTTTACCCGACTGTTTACCCGAGAACAATTCACGGCACTATGCCTGATGAGCACTTTGCCATCCTGAAGTTCCTGAAGTATCCAGTACCAAACAGCTCACTTTAATCTGTTTTTTTTAGCTGAGATCCACTGGAACTAGCAACGCTAGCATGCACAAAGGAGGCTGCAAAATACCTCCATTTGGCTTCCTGTTGCTGCAAGCAGTTGGACGATGGATGTATCGATAGATGGAAGGGGGGTCATTCTACTTGTATGTGTGTTATCAAGAGTATTTTGATTGTAAATGAATGTACTTCCACCCTGGATTCTGGTGAGGGAGGCTGAGAGTCTGTGACAACCAATCATAGGTCAACCTGAAGTATGAAATGGAAGTGGTTTGATCGCTTTTTGGAAAATCTAATTAGTAAAGTGACTCATGTCAGCTGCAGCTTTGTGTTGAATTTGTTATCTGCAAGATGTGAAGGGCTCCTCAAATAATGAACCAGGTATTCAACTTTATTTTAACATTGCAATTTAAAGCCTCATATGGAAATTGACTGATTAAACTATATCACATCCATCATCAAATGTAATACATTTAAAGTTTTTGTTTAGTTAATTGCGCTCATAAATTTGGATATTCTCTTGTCATGCATCTGTGTTCTTTCCTCCTTTCCTAACTTTCTTCTTTTACTTTGAGCCCTTGTTATCTGATGTTTGATTAACAGACATAAGAGTTAAGATTTATGCTTGGACCATAAGTTAGATCAATTGTCAGCCTAGAGATTTGACTTGACATCATTAACCATGTCATTTCTTTGTCTTTGTTTTCCCTCTCCAGCTGAAGAGTACTATGCAACATATCAACCTCCAGATCAGCCACGACACCAAAGAGTAAGTCTTCCTGCAGCTAACATCTGTTTCACCACGCTCATACTAAAACTGACCCACAGCAGATGTAATGTTACCACTTTATTCTCTCGTGGCACTCGTTGACATTTTGTGCTGAAATGTCATATTACTGACTTGGAACAAAGACAGGGGATAGCTGGTGAGAGATGTTGCACCCTCAAGTTTTCAAAATGTAGACTTGACAATTCTCTGTTGAGCTTTTAGAGGTGAATAGAAGTAGAAAGTAGAACTCCCTTGAAGCAATTAGCTTACATTTTCAGTACTTTCAGCTGCACAAAAGCTCTGTCTCCAGTGGATATTTTCACTAATTGCCTGCTCAGACTCAGACGTTGCTTTGCATTTGTCATAAAGTAGGAAGTGCCATCAGAAACTACTCTGAAAGCATAGTTTTACACTCCCAGTTTCAGATGGAAGAAGTCTTCTCAGAAATTAGTTTTAAAAGTAGTTTAAACTCCTTTGTCCAGAAGCTTCATTTATAGATACATCATAACATACTGCAATAGCCTGTTACTGCCAAAACACAGTCATTAACCAGAAGAAAGCAGGATTATGCAAGAAAAAGGCACACTCAGTCGTGATGTGATGCAGCAAAAATGCATCAGAAATGGTCAAGAATAGATCCCAGAACTACATGTGGCATCATTTAACAATGCATGACTCAACATGACAAAAAAACAATAGAAACATGCAGTTTATGTAGCCGTAGCCTCAGCTGGCTTATATAGCTAAATATGCATTTGTTTACTCTAGTGCAGTTATGCATGATAAATGACATCCTTTTAATGCCAACTGGGTGATCAGCAGTGATATAACTGATATGTTAATACACTTTTCGCATAAAATTATTTTTGCCTCCTTTTGCACCTGTGAGTAAGTGAGTGGCAGCCCACTTCAGTAGATGATATTTGACCTTTTGGAATGATTCGTGGTCTTTCCTGAATACGTGCTAGTTTGGGATGTGTGAACGACTGCTATGCTGGGGAGGCGAGAGGAAAGTGTAGACATGCGTGTGTAGATAAGGTTTTTAAAAAGAGATGACAGAGGAAGGGTGATAGAGGTGAGTAGAGGACAAAAAGAGACAGCGAATGAGAGACAGCGATGGAGAGTCGTGGGAGGACGGAGCGAGAGCAAAGCAGACAGAGATGACAGAGACTGACAGCCGTCCTCCTCAGTCTGACATCTACAGTACACTGCAGATCCAGCAGTGTTGAATACTGGAAAAACCAGCCAAAGCAGAGGGAGGGATGGAGGGAGTTGGAGAGGAAGAGATGCCACTTTGAAAGGCAGTCTCGCCTGAAATTTGCTGTCAGGGAAAGCATCAGTGTTTCACAGGCTGACATTTTGAGCTAAACTTGACAATATCTCAGCTTTCCCTCTGCAGACACACACACATACACACACAAATAACAGTACACACAACTGTACTTGTGTGCTTAAAGTTCGTCCAGCACTTAAACATGTAAATGAAGTCACAAACGGAGAAGTTCAAGTCCTTCCTTTTCTTGCTTTCCCGTCGCTCTCATCTTCAGATGAGTGCTGATTATCCAGGCTGCTAAACTGCAGTGGAAAAAAAAAAAAAAAAAACGCTCAGCCCCATGTCATCTTTCAGTCTCTCTTGTGATATGAAGTGAACCATCAGCTCTATAGGGAGAACAGTTGCACTTTAGAGCTGCGGTTGCTAACCCTTAGAGTACTGACTGTGCACCTTCCAGTCTGTCAGGCCACTGGGATTTGAAGGTGACATGTTTGTTTTAGTGTGTGAGTGTATGTGTGAGACAAAGGGGAAAGGAAGAGGAAGACAGTCTTGTTCTAAGTGTGGATAGCTGACTGCCTGCACATACATTTCTAGGAATCTTGTTTTTGCACAGCTCAAGCCCCAAAACAGCAGAACTAAAGGCACAAAAGATAAAGGTGTAACATTTCCAAGCCAAAAATAAAATGGACCAAAAACAAAAACAGTACTGACAGACAGGCATCGTGCATGCCTATGTGTCACTTTGGGTTTGGACCAGGCTCTCTCTGCTCTGTCTCCATTCCCATTAGAAGAGTGTACTGATCTGTGGCACCCCAAAGGATTTGAATGGCACAGGCTCAGGGTAATGGGAACACGGGAATACAGATTGGCAGGATGCTTTTTTTACCGCCGGTTCCATCATGAGTAACAACAGCACTGTATTTATATATGTTATATTACCTTATACTTCCTTGATATCACGTCTGTATTTGTATGCTGTCATACTGACTGTTGTTTAGAAAGCACAAAGCCACAGAGTCCCCCAGGTATGATTTAGAAAATAGATCTTTTTCAAGACATTTTGACTTGAAAGCACATCTTAGTAGTAATATTGGTGATACAGCCTCCAATATTGTTACCAATTACACAAGTACTTTTTCACAAATGCCTCTGTATTCGTTGTTAACAGCGGGAAACAGGCTGGCTCTGTCGAAAGGTACCAGAATCAGCCTAAAAGCACCCCTAAAGCTTGCTAATTAAGGAGTTAATTTTGTTTTAATGTGCTCAAAAACGAAAGTGAAAAAGACAAATTGTGGGTTTATGGATTATGGAAGCCCATTTCTGCCAGTGAAAGAAAGAAATAAAATGAAAGCTTAGCTTTGATAATAAGAAATATTCACATGATGACATTTAAATTCAACTTTTTATCTCATTATTATGACTTACCATGTGAATTTTTTTTTATTTATTATCCATCCTAACTTTTCATCTTTCCTTTGTTGACTCATTTTAAAAATGTATGAATCCGATGTGATTTGAGGTGACTCCAGCGTTGGCTCAAGCGTCAGAGGTCACAGGTCAGAACTCTGTGTGTTGACCTCAGACAGCAAACACCTTGTTGAGAATCAGGTTGTTCTTAATTTATTAATTTCTCAGGTGTAATCTGCCTCCTGATCTAACAACACAGGTGATGGTGGTGTGGGTGAATGCCAGCAGTCTGCTACAGCGCTATATATAACTCCAGCTTATGACCAATTTTAAGGGAACCAGGCACAATTTTCCACTCAGAAATGCATCAAATAATGTTTGATAAAAAAGTTCTTACGTCCATTTGACCATCACTTAAATAGTAGCTTTAATTGTACATAATATGGCATTACACATTCCAAATTGGTGTCAGATTAATAATTTTAGTGTTTTTTTTTGTTTGCAGACACTGCACATAATGGACTGTTTTAAAAAGTGCTTAATAATACAGTGTTTAAAATGCAGTATATTGTACTACTTGTACAGTTCTTTTTAGGATTGTTAATGCACAGTATTTGTCCAAGCACTCCTCCTGGCACTTACTTTATCTGCAAACTCTGTGCTGCATTATCAGACTTAAAAACATCCTCAGTCCTCACCGTGCTTCTCATGCAGTAGTTTCTAACACATGCTGTCTTCCAAGCGGTGCACAGACTTAAAAAGGGAGTCAAAACAAAGGTTTGCTAACTGTCTCCCTGAGAATTATCAGCTGGGTTACACTGGGACCTCTGCAGACTTGTGAAACAACTTTATATTAGAAAGCATCAAAGTACAGGTGCTATTACAAACATGTATTTTATATTTCTGCTTTTCTTTCTGTCCATTCTCAGGAGGCCAGACACAGTCAAACAGAAGAATGCCTTCCCCCCAAACTTCATCCACTCACTGGACTCCACGCACATGATGCTGACGGCTCTCCACTGCTATAGGTATGATACTGCATGAATATCTTCAGTCTGTAATATGCCTCTGACATTGATTCTTCATGTATGCATGACCTCAAATGACTTTCTGAATGTTATATCACTGTAATTGAGTGCAGTTATCACCTCCGATAGGCATTGTATCATAAGTTCACTTTTTTTAATGACAAAGTCAACTCTTTCTTATTTCAATCCCTGCACGTGGACTCACTGTCTTGTTTCCTCTCCTCTCCTCTCCTCTCCTGTCCTCTCAGTGCTGGCCTGACTTTCGTCTCAGTTCACGACTGTTTCTGGACTCACGCCCTCACCGTGGACACCATGAACAAGGTATCAAATCACAGTAGTACTTTTAATTCTACCTGTTTAGACTCGTTGACCACTCCTTGTCCTTATTGTCCTTTCAAAACTGTCCTCAGGCCTCTGATCATGTAACATCAGGGTTTAGGATTCTCCTTTTTTGCTGATTAATTGAAGCCTAAGGTGACACACGTGATTCAGTAATTCTGCCTCTCTCGTGCCTTTACGTGTAAGCTTGTTTTAGCTCATTTTTGCTGAGTGGAACAGAAAAATGATTGTGTGATTTGAAACCACTGAGAACTCAGGGGTTTTTTTTGTACTTTTACAGCAGATGCTGCTGATAAAAATCATTTCTGGAGCATCACAATTGCTCGTGTAAAAGTAGAGGCATCAGCTTTGTGAAGTCAGCAGATCGAGTCAGATATTTTCACTGTTTCATATATCTACAGGCTGCTGGCTGCAGGTAGCACCATTAGATGTGCTGTTGTGCTGAATAAATGACTGTCTGCCCCCGCCTGCTTAAACTAGCTTGTTAACAGGCCCAGACTGAGACACTGCACAGAATAAAATGGATCAAATTACCATAAAATCCCAATTTTCTGTAGACGTAGCTTCAGAGGACAGTCCCAGTTTTATGTCTTCACCCAATCTCTCAAAGAGTTGCAGCCAGTGAAGCAGTCCCCCTTCAGTACATTTACTCTCCTGATGTGTGAGTGTACGCCTCCCTCATTACACAGGTAATTGGACACAGCGGCAGAGGAGGGGGTTTTAAATATCTTAGTCAATACCTAAGCGCATGAAGAAGGTCCTTATTTGAATGGCAACTGATCCTCCCTCCATTTTTCATCCAACCGTTCTCTGAACTGCCAGGCTGCCAGCATGGACGGCTTTCTGATTGATGTCACTGTGAGAAGCGCGCACACGTGGGGGTAGAAAACAAACCAGAATGACTAAGACAATATGACAAGATCAATATGTGGAGTTATTTTTGTCCTATAAACTGCACAAACCTCAAGAGTGATGTGTGGAAAATGTTTAATATTCATAACAGGAAACCTCACTGTTAGCTCCACTGGTCATATCACTGTAATTATCTTGTAATTAATAAGGTTTTGCACAGGAACTGTGTTTTTACGCCCGGCTGAGGTGGAAAAGTCGGTGTCTACATAAAAGCAAAGTGCGAGAAGGGCAATGGAAACTGACACACCGAATAAATTATCCACTGAAGCAGTCTGCTCCGCTGTAAAAAAAAAAAAAAAAACCAAAACAAAAACAAACAAAAAACAAAAATAGTAGCGGATGAAAAAATCTGATTTGCGTAAGCAGCAATAAGGACATTATAACATTCCTCAAATTATGTACACAACATAAATGTCATATTACTGTTACGTTTTCTGGATTATTTTTGTTTGAGGTATGACAAGGGGCTATTTTAATCTTACCATTTCATTACGATTCATGTTTATTTCTGTGCCTAAATCATGAAATCTGCATAACTGTAGTGGACACATTCATTTGCATTTTTTTTTTTGCCAGTCTTCTAAAAAGTTGGTTAAAATTTGCACTGAATTTTTGAGTTTCCTGTGACTGACGCTTTGCCCATATACACTCCAAAGGTTTTCCCTCATACACACTATAACATACCATTACATGATCTGTTATATATCTAGCATGTATTTGATGGTAAACTGTAGATAAGTTCATACATAACATTTTTTATTTAATGTTACTTCTTTGGTCTTGACCCTTTGCTGCCTGCTGATGCTCTGATATCATTTCTTATTTCCTATAGAGCTGATGTTGTATGGTGTGTCTCAGCATCATCTATCATGTGTCATGTTAGCTAGCCAAATACTCCAACTGTTTTTTTTTTGTTTTTGTTTTTAATTATGAGTAATTGTACTGTTTTTTCCAGCAAGTTTCTGTGTTTCCGCTTGAAATACAGTATAAGCTATTATTACATCGTGACAACATGTTTTCTAACCCCTGCTGAACTGAGCACACATCCTGGGAAACCCATGTGTACCATAGGGATGATTCTCATAACCTGCACAGAAATTAATAGCACAATTTCTCCCAGGTGATACTGCTGTGTGTCAACAACAATGTAAATCAGATCCACACTATACTCTCCACTTTCTCACTTTCAAATGTCATAGTATAATTCAAGCAGGAATAGAGAAAACATACAGCTGAAGAAAGAGTCCTGATAACTTTGCCTGATTTGTTCTCTGGCTTCCTTTGCTGTCCTCTTCAGTCTTTTCCTTTCAGTCTTTTACCAGATCAACAGGCAGGAAAGTCTGGGCATCTCTGGTCAAGAGTTTGGGCCAGATTAACTCCAACTACACTTTCTCTCTGCTTCTTCCCTTTCCTGTCAGGTCTGTCGGGAACAGTTTGTCGCCCTGCACGACCAGCCGATCCTTCAAGAGCTGTCCAACTTCCTGCTGTACAAATACTGCACCGGGCTGCAGTGAGTTTACACACCTGCATGCAGGAACACAGTTGATCGTTCACGCTCACATACACACATGAAGCTCCTCTGTCAGTGTCAGGAGCAACACTAAGCAGTCTCATCTCACAGCATCTCATATTCATGTATAAATAATAATTGTGATACAGCATTTGCATTTTTAGCAAATTTGGTACAAGGTCATCTTTTCAGACTCTTTTACTCCTCTGTGTAATCTGTGCCTCTTTATTATGTTTGAATTATTCTTACCCAGCAACCATCACTGCCATCAGTCTCTGGTTTTGTGTTTATTCAAGGCTGTATATTATCTTTAAGTGCTTCTATGGTATAGACACAAGCTAAAAGCCATAAGAGGTTATAAGTTTGTAAAAGTTACATCAGCATCAGAGTTTTCCCTCGACTTGTTTATGACATTAGATACAAACCTCTCATACCTCTCTTCCTGTATCCGTCTTACTGGCCTCAGGCTACGCTCATCATCTCACTGTGTTTTTTGCTCTTTTGAGATAATTGGACACCTTCTCTACAGGCTTTACTCCGCAGAATCCCCCGTCCCCCCCCTCCCCTCGCACAGACACATTACTGCTCCTCACAAACACAATATTCATTCTCCTTTTCTCACCGAAAAAAGACGTGTGAGAATAGAAAGTCTTTTTGGATTCCTTCAGTTGTCGTAATGTGTGTGAAGTCAAAACACAGATATTGTTTCTGATAGTTAGTTTATTATTATTTTGAAGAGTTTTATCTGTCCCATACTTTTTAGCCTGAGCTGTAATGTGTGTTTAATGTGTGCTAATTAGCATATGTTAGCATGCCAACACACCAAAGTACAGCAGCGAACATGGTAGATACACTGTACCTGCATGGCCGGCATGTTAGCATTTATCTCAAAGCATCATATTCAGAGTACAGCTGTACATTCACACGTTTTTCAGCTTTTTATAGTCCTAGCAGTCTGTTCTAAATGGTACAACAGTGAGTGGTAAAAGATTAAAATACTTTTTGAGCGTACCAGTCAGATCTCGCAAATTAACAGCTGTGTTATGCCACCTCTACCACATCACATTACAAGTAGTAATTATGTGCCAGTTTAAAAGCAGTTACTCGCTGAACTGGCTGTTTGGTCTGGAAAAACGTCTCACGTGTAACCTCACGCCGTCAAGCTAGACCGGAAGAGTTTCGTCATACCATCATTTGAGAACCGGTGAAGACTTGAATGTGGACTGAAACAACTTAGAAAGTTGTCTTTGATTCAGTACTCATAAACATGATCTTCTCAAAGTTACTAAAGTTTTAACTTTTTTTTTTTTTTTTTTAAATCTTCTTTGTTTTCAGGACTGAGGCCAAGAACAAGAAATACCAGGAGTACAGGAGGTTAATGCTGCTGCTTGCCAAAGTTCCCCAGACAGGTCAGTTTGTATGCAGCTGTCTGCTTCCCAAACACCTGGTCTTGCCAAGGTTCGACTGTTGTTTGAGGCAGAACACACAGGGAGCTGTTGTTTTTTTTTCTTTTTTCTAATTGGATTGAAGAGGACCTTCATGTAAGCTCTGTTTGAGGTTAACAGGCATGATATTAAATTGTGTTCCTACACAATCCTGTATTTTCTATCTTGTTGTATAATTGCTAATTGTGGTCGCCTATTGTTTGTTTGTAGTTATCCCATTGTCTGTGGTCGGTTGTCCAGCTGTCTGCGTTGCTCAGACACGATTGATTCAAACAGGAAAAGCCACTTGAGTTTGGCTAAAATTCAATTGACAGCTTATGTCACGAGTGGTGGATTCATGCCTGCTGCATGTCCACCAGCAGGTCCAGATTCTGTTTTGCTTTGACACCACTACGGGCATCTGCCCATTGTTGTCCAGAGCGGAGCTACAGAGGCACTGTCAGTCAGGTGGATGGAGGCTTTGCTATTATGTAACCCCCCTCGCTCCATCTCCATCTGTACACTTACTGTCTGCTTGGCACCGACAGCTGGGTTGTATAAATTGATTACTGTTAATTGTGTTCCTCCTCTGCATAATCAGCTTATGTGGCTGAGACCAGTCAGGTGTGCTCCTGAGGGGTGTGTGTGTGTGTTTGTGTCTGTCCCCGAATGCCCACTGTGTTCAATATGAGCCATTATAATCTTCACTATGAAGGATCCCGAACTTATTAATAAGGTGAATCTGGTTTCGCTCTGCATAATCTGGCAGTAGATCAGAAAATCAGGTGCATCTATGACCACAAAGGCCAGAGAGTTCACTGAATAACTCAGAGCCATGACTGTGCAAAGACACTAATGCTTCTCCAGCTGGAGTCTGACTGTTGATGATACAGTAGCTGTCTGTTAGGATAGTAAATGCTTTAATTTATTCAGTGTGCTCATGTCTTTTCTATTTTAAACACTGACGTTTGTACTTGGGTGTCATTTAACGCCACTGAGGCTGCAAGTATGTAAGACCCAAGGCGAGCGGTTGTCAAGAAACACGTCTTTTCTCTTTAGAGTGAAATCCACTGTAACTTAAGAAAAACACAAGATAAAAAGTAAACTGCTACAATAAACTGTGTGGAGTAGAGTGGAGTCTGGAGGATTAGCATATTAATGAGCAGGAACTTATTGTGAGTTTATCAATACCACCCCTATGTTAATGTTGTCACAAGCAGCTAAACATTTATGTACTTGGTTTGTGTTTTAGCTTTAAGCATTCACGTCTACCTATCATATTCTATCTGCATCAGGTTTTTGCATTCTTAAGCTTTTTATGGTCTTTCCTCAATAATTCACACGGCAACTCCTGCTGGTGCAGCTGTCAGAGAGGCAAAGAGCGCACGAGGCAAAGCACAGAGTACAGGACAAGGCCAGAGCTAAAATTAGTATTCATGTGGTGTATTAAAGTTCATCGAAAATTTACCGGCGCCCAGTAAAACTAAGAAGTTATATCTAATTTAAAGATTAAAGTTCAACCCATTTATAGAATAACTTCTCCTCTTCATCTCATGAAGGTTTTCACTGGACTCAGGACACCTGAAAACTAGCTACATCCCACCAACATCTTTAAATTCTTGGCAGTTTCCTTAATTGGTCATTAATCAGCTAAAATAATCACTGTGCAAATTGTCTAGTTTTATTACTTACTAAACTCTGTGAGATTTACCATCCCGTTTTTCTGAAGGAGTCTCTCTAAATTTAGAGCTTACAAAATACAAAGTGACAGACGTTTTTAGATAATTACATTTAGATGTCATCGCTGGTCTGTTGGTCAGTCAGTCCAAATCCACAACTGACATTTTGTCCAGACATTAAGGATTCCCAAAGGTTGAATACTGCCAACTTTTGTCCCCAGATTTCTCCTCTAGCTCCCTCATAAGGGTGATATTTGATGGCTTTCACTGAAATGTTTTGATAAATAATAAATATTTAGACAGTCGCGTCCCTCTTAGGATTTATTGTAGTGACTTTGGTGATCCTCTGACTGCTCTATCATCCAGTCAAAATTTAAATCTGTCCAATAATTTGGTTTATTTTAGCCTCATGTGTCCTTTGTGCTAATCAGAATATGTTAGCATGCTAACACACTGAACTAAGATGGTGAACCTGCTCAACGTCAGCATATTAGCATTGTCATTTTGACTGTGTAGCCTTTAGTTTAACACACCACTGTTGACTGAAGTCACAGAGCTGCTGGTATATTTTGTTTTTAATTGATCAACAACAGTTAGAACCTTATTTCACTGATTTATTTATTGAATGTGTGAGAGAACATTGTGAGTATTAAGTTAAAGAAAGGCAATGAAAGCTTGTTCCACTGAAATAATTTTTCCATTATTTGATTGTTTTTTATAATAGATATAAAGTCCCAATCATTTTTATTGTGTTTTTTTTGTTTATGCTCTGCTAACTGCTTTGTGCCAAATCCATCTTGTATGGGGTCATTTCAGGTTTTCTTTATAATTAAAACTTCAGTAAATGTAATTTGTGTACCTGCTGTCCACAGATGTTAACCTGCTCTGACACTTCGCCTCTTGTCACTCCAGGTGATTTTGATCTCCAACAGGTGAAAGAATCCACTTATTTCTTCAGCTGAGAGGTCCGTGAGGGCGAGCCAGCGGAGGGAGATGAATGGAATTGACACAGTTCAGCAGGGAGGTTGCAAACCCCGGGGTCTCGACTGGCTTTGTCTCCCTCAGACATCAGGACATTGATCCGGCCGCACCCTGCCTTCTTCCTGATTCACAGGCTGGCTGGAGACGCTGGAGTTACTGGAGAAGTTCACCCACGGTGAACCCGCCTGATTAACTGACTAGTGGGCTGATGGAAGGGGAGGGTTGGACACTCATCCAGGCAAAAGATGAGGGAATCAGCAGCGGATAGGAATGTTAGGACTTCAATCAGTGAAAAGTACCTCTTATAGTGGATATATTCAGGTATATATATATTTGTGTGTGAGTGCGCATACATGAGCCGAACTGACTGAATCCTTCATCACTCAGCAACACTTCCACTACTCGGTAAGACCAAGCAAAAATGTTTCAACTACAAAGCTGTAACTGCAGGTGACTGGTGTGTGAGCATTTTCAAGCTGTGGAGACCCCCGCACCTGCGTCTGCGACTGTCTCACCTAATCGTCAATCCCGTCACTTACTGGATGGCAGGGTGCTCTCCGACACAATGTCCAAACATTTAAACCTTTTCTGGAGAAGTTTTATGAGACTTTTGATGAAGAAATTATGTACTGTACTGAAATGGGGGATACAGAACTCTCAGAGAAAGAGAAATGTGAAGGGAAGAGGGGGCTTTTGGACATCATTGTGTGTCCGTGTACTCTTGATTCTTACCTTCTTGGAGTGACTAAGCACTTGACAATTGCTCTAAAATAAATGTGTTTTTTTTAAAATGTGTCTTTGGTCATTCAGTGGTTCAAAGAAATAGCTGGTATTCTGAGTATGCTTAACTAGGATGAATGGGACGGCCTGCTTTTTAGTTATATCTGCATATTTCATTTCTATTGTGTATCATGAGATGAAGGCCTCCTTTTTAGACGCACCACAAAGGGTGTGCAGGCTTCGCTAATCAACTCCAATCTTATTTTTCTGGGCCAGTGTCGCATTTAGAAGTAAAAATAGCAGAAGCGCTATCTGATCGTTGCTGGAAACGTTACAGCAGTTTCAGACAAAAGGTGCGGTTGATGTTCAAAGGCAAATGTAGGCTCAGACAAACAAAGCTGGCTGAGTGACTGTAATGAAATGGAAATAATCTTTGAGGGGGCACAAATAGTGTGCTGATTAGACTGTTTTCAGATTACTTGCGTGGCAGCACGCACTCGGAGATTCACATTTTTCACATTTTCTGATGTGCGTAACCGCGTCAGATATTTTACCTTTTGAGTAAAAATGAGCTTTCACCTAATGACTTGATTTTACAGTGACGTCTTCCTTGAACTGTGTTTTCATGCTCATCGTGCTCTCACTGCACTCTGTATATTAATGAAAAGGGTCTGTGTGTTTCTCAAAAGAACATTTTAAGTGAAAGCACACCTTTAAAAGCAGCAGATGATGTTTGTAATATATGTAACAGTTTTCTAATTATGTCTGTTAATACAAAAGATAGAATACGTCTTTCTTAGATTAGAACTTGTCCATCATATTTGTACACTAAATATAAAGAAAAGATCCTGGAGCCTCTCTCTATTTTCTCAATACTGTTTAATTCTCTCTGATATTTTGTTCAGTACAAAGATACTGATGTGAAGATGAAGTTCTCAGAGCTAACAAGTTTGCCAACAAGTCAGCTCGGTCGCTAAAGCAAACTAATGTCCTCTCATGGAACTGATGTTTCTTTGATAGCGCAAGAAAGCAGAAAAGCACATCTCTCAAAATGTTGACTGACTTCCTTTCAGATTGGCGGCTGCTCTATGGATTTTGTGCCGATGGCTGCCATTTTGTTTGCATTCACAGATTGTGCGCTGAGCTAATATTTATCATATTCCTCCCAGCTCCACAGGAAGTTCACATTGCACGCAGAAACAGTAAATTTCCATTCGTAGTTCAGCTTCGTCTTCCTAACTCAGAACCTGCCACCATCTCAACGAAAAAGCAAACTGAGGCAAGGTCTGCTTCCAGCAGGCTTCAGCCAAGTGAGTCTGTCCTCTCGCTTTGTCTCTTTGAGGCTTGCTGTCAAGGACAGAGCCCTCTCCTGTAAAGTGCTCTCAAGATCTCACATACTTAACACATATTTCGTTTCACAACTTATCTTCTACACACGGCCATGCTGCACTATATGACCTGAGCTCAACAGCAAGGAGTGGTCATGAGTGGATGGATGGATTGGTGGATTGGTGGATGCTGACGGTATAAGTGGCTCAATCAATAGCTGTGACTCATGCCGGAGAGACTTTGGGACGTCAGTGAATTAGACTTAAAATGCTACACTTATAAAGGCAGAACACGTAGCAGGGTCAGTGCGGAGGGAGCAGGTCAGGAACCTTCACACGTCAGGTTTGTTGTTGTTGTTGGGATGACGTTTGTATTTTGAGACGTAACCTACTGTTGACTGGCTGAGACAGAGTAAACAGGATATTGGAGATGTCCTTACAGCAAATTGCAGTTGCTTGATGGGCTTGTCTCAGTTTCTCTTGGATATCTGCTGTTCCAACCTGCAGTAATGGAGCACAGCTTCTAGCAGGAAATAGTCAGATAGCTTCCATTACGGCTCCTCTCCAGAGATGAACACAATGTGTTGATTTATTAGGAAAACATATTGCGCAAAGGTGATGCCGTTCTCTTGAGAGAAGAAAATGTAATTATTGACTTCCTTCGTAAAATGTTTCTTCTGTCCTCTTTGTGCACTTATTCGGTTTTTAAGCCAGAATGAAGACAGAAGTGTGAAATGCCTGCATCCAACTAGATGCAGGACAAGTTGAGGCATTACGTGTGAATGTGAGTGTCCCTCTATCTGTGCTAGCCTGGTGATATAGCAGGGACCTGTTGGTGTGGGGTGCTTCCCTGTCTCACACCCAAATCACGCTGGGATAGGCTGCAGCTCAGCGTGACCAGAAATAGACATAAGCTGTTAAAAACAATGGACAACCATGATTGCATTAGTTGATAGAAAATTTTCCTTTCAGAATCCAAGAAGTGCTGAATATTCCTCATGACAGACTCCTGGTCTGTTTTACATTTAAATTACATTTGAATTAAACGTTTGCTGATATGATATGTGTATAGACACCTGCAGAAAAAAATGTAAAGCGCAGACAGTAGTGTGGGGCTTTTAGCGAGCTCTTTATTCCAGCCACGGGATCATCAGAAAGTGGACACTATGGAAGTGTTGGCTGCTATCTGTCAGGCATGTCAGAGCTGGAAGTCACTCTCTGATAGCCGAACCACTCACTCTCACTGAGAGCACTTTGATTTTCCTTGTCAGGCTCCTGGGCTCTCCCGGCCTATCTCCTTCCCCGTGGCGTCATGAGCGGGCAGCACTCAGCAGCACTAGCAGGGGAGCGGAGTGTGTAGACAGGCCTGGAGGGAGCGAGTGGGGCCAGAGCTCTCCAACAGCAGGAGGCAGCACAGCGGAGAGGGAGACAGGTGGTACAGTGTTGGCAGGTGTGTCTGTGTCAGGTGTGAGATGCCTTTGTCTGACCTTTCTTCTGACTGACAGGACGTGATGGGTTGATTAACAATGATCAAACACCTACAGTCGACACATCTGGTGCCTGATGCAGTGCTGCTTCAGTGATGTGGATGTTCTGAAAGAAAGATGTCTTCTTTTAGGTGTTTCGGTTCAATTTAAGTTTACGTCACGTTTGTTGGAGTGATTTCAGGATTATATATCAGCGTCTCGAAGACATGTTGCTGTCCCTTTCAGAATCCACAAATCAAAACTGTTTTTGAGTTTTCAAATTCTTTTATCAGTGCTTGTCAGTGTCATTTGTCATTAATGACGAGATATTTTGTGATATTCTTAAATGTTTCCTGACAACATTACTGCGGGTAGAAAGCTTGTTTTCTGACCCTCTGTGTAACGACGTCAGTCAAATGCCTGACAACAACGGCTTAGCACTGTTGTTACTTCTAACTTTGGTGCACACATCTATGCAAAGGATATTTTTCATGCTTTTCAGCAGGGAACAATGATTAAATGCAGCGGTGCATGGGACCAATCTCACATGTTATAAGTTAAGTGACAGCTTTTACCCTTCTGTTGTATGGCTGCAAACTAGCTAGCTAGCTAGCTAGAAATCTTCTTCACATCTGTAACCTTTGAGGTGGAAGGAAGTGTAATAGATCTAGATGTAGCTTCCGGAAATGATAAGTGAAATCAGGAGGCACATTTTATAATGAAAGCTTTCCACACAAGAAATAATCGAATCTTTTACTGAGTTTGAAGGTTTTATCTCTTGATAACCAGGCAGATAATCAGATGCTGTTAAATCAGTAGGAAGGTCAACAATCAATAACAAATATTCAGATGCCATTGTACCTTTTGACACACGACAACAGTAACATCATGACTAACAGAAAGCAGAGGCATTCGCCATCACATGCCTTTATTGCATTGCAAGTTGTGTTTATATTGAGGATATGCAAAACCACTAAACCTGTTTGTGCTTTTCCAGTACACTAACTGAAATTACTGACCTAAATATAAAGCAGTGGAATCATACTGTATTCAAATACAATTTATTCATTTTCATTTTTACATGTATTGCAGTGGGATATAACTGACTGACGTTTGCATTGTAAGGAGCTTGCATTAAGTTTTTTTTTCTTCTTTTTACAGCCACACACAAAGAATATAATATATGTATGTGGAGACTACAATATTTACTAGGCACTAGGTATGCACAGTACATTTTATGGGATGTGACAACTGTAGAGTGGCTCAGTAAAAGAAAATCAGGTCCCCGTCACAGAAACACTTGCACTGCACCATAAGTGTCCGATTTCACAGACAGTGACTGCCTGAGATCGACTGTTTGCTTCAAGAGAATTCAGGATTATTGGTGAAGATCTCCGTGTACATTACCATGCCTTCATGTGTCTGTAATGCCAAAGTGTGGTTTCATTTTAGTATTGGTGTTAGCGTTGTAACCGGTAACTGTATTACTGAATGCAATTACACACTAACAGGTCTGGGATCGGAGAGAGAAAGCAATGAAGGGTTAAAGGTAAAGTGCTATTTTTCAAGTGACTGATGAAGACAACATTTTTTGAAATTGCTCAAATATTCGACAGCCGTGAAATGGGCTGTATTCAATTGCGCACTGTTAATGTATGTCTACTAAAAGTGCTAAAAGGGCTTCAAGTTTTGGGTAGGGTCCTTTCCATAATGTTGTCAGACGCTTACAATAACAATCAGAGCCTGTCAGTGGCAAAAACAAGCAATTTTAGCGAACATACTGTACATTGGCAGCAATTGCCCCAAAGTATTTCACTCTCCACTCCTATACCCATTTGCTTTCTCAGTCAATATTGGACCAATGTCAAAATATGTTTTCCCCATTAGTCACTTAGACACAAAAACGTTGCAAGTTCAGGTCCAAGTTGAAAAATACCAACGCTTCCCTTTAAGCCAACAAAAACCACTGATGTCAAGGAAATAACAAATAAATGATAGTATCCTGTAAAATACAGAACTAACTAATATAAAAGGTGCATTCTATATTTTTCAGCGTTGGTGTGGTCGTTACTGGCCAGAAATAATCCAAACTCATTTGCATGAATATACTTTGTGTGTGTGGAAAAAGGATAGTGACACAAAATCACATCATCACTCAATCTACATGAACAGCCCTTGTAGGTAAACATTTTAAACACTCTGAATCTCCGTGCTACACATTTGAATAAAAACCGGAATGGAAAATAGTCTGAACTCTGGAGAAGCTGTGGCATTGAAGGCGAGAAAAAGGACAATCTGTGAAGAAAGAATTCTTGACAGATCTGTTGATGTTGTCGCTGCTTGCTGTGCAAAGCCTTTCGGCTGTACTGATAAAAACTGATCAGCCGAGTTGTTGTAGCATTTACATAACACTAAATATGTTTGTAAAGTTGCAAAAAGAGGGAGAAGTGCATTTACAGAGTTCTAGGCAACATGCCGACTAGATGACAGCAGTAATAGCATAGAAGGGATAAAATATAAAGGACCAGGCTTTGCAAATGGACTGGGGTGTGAGATTAGAAAAATAAATAATCAAATAAAACAAACACAATACAAACCATGCAGACCGCACAGCAACTGGCACAGGATTATATACAAACTGTGGGTGGTACTGTGAGCGACTGTAGAAAAAGAAGTGATACATCTTTTGTTAATGCAAACAGTTTTGTTCTGCTTTAATTATATGCTCAAGTAATATCAGTTCATCTCAGATGATAATATGCAAAGATTTAAAAGATATTCCATTTTCACACATTTTCTTTTTCGTTATGTCTACAGTTACAGTAAACTAGGCTAAATAAATAAATAGTCTGGTTTACATGATGAACACTATGTTTACACATAGAAATAACAACCATGTCAATCAAGTTATTGTCACAAAAGAGTACGTTTTATATCTGAATATCTGCTCAAGTTCTTCCAAAAAACAGAAATCCTCCGTAAAGTTTGGGAAATAGATCCAAAAAGGTGAAATATTGCGTTTCCATTTACACCTCAACGGTACAACAGAACATCATCTGCATAAACTGACACTTTTTTTTTTTTTTTAACAGTTATTGCTTTGTGTGATATTCATCACTTTCCTACAATATGACTGAATGAGTTTTGTGTAATATCGTCTGATTTGTGTTTAGTCAGTGCGAACGAGTCAATCTGTGACATGCCATTCATAATTTAACATTTGCATACAAAAGAAATCTAGCCTTGAAACTTTGGTTTCAATCTGTTCATTCCTCATATTTTATTAAGATTGTAGGGTTGAGTTACCAATATCTGCTTGTGATTTGGGTTTAGCTGCTGAGCCTTTTTTTGCAATCCATCCGGACTCCTTACTTTCTGCTTAATTGTCTTCCTCTACGGTGTGCTTCCCAGTAAAGTACAAAATGTCTACAAACCTATCTTGTAACTAAATGGATTTTCTGTTCTAAGACGGTGCCTCCAGGACACAACGTGAAGTCCAGTAAAACACTAGCCTCATAACAAGCCTCTATATTAATTATTTTTGAGCATCCAAATAGGTTCCACAGGGCATAATTTAGGGCATAAAACAAAAACAACAGACCTCCAAAACACTGTATAAAAATACTTACAAACCTTCAACTTTGTCCCATTCAGAACTCTCAAGGTGGACAACAATGCAGGAACTGAAACCAAACAAAATGAAAATGCAAAAATGATCATAGTGGAGGAACTCATCATTGGCACTGTACTGTATGATGAAATCCAATCGAAGGAGAATAATAACAGTCCCAAACAGACCCGAGGGATTCCAATTTCCACTCTCATTACCCAGTAATGGTTCGGGCATTAGTGAGATGAGGTGAAGAGAATGTCAGGTCTGGGAGAAAAGGTTCCCTTCCTAATGCTTTTGGACACAAATCAGTGGCATCCGATGAACTCTTATTGAGGCATTAATGACAGAGGCACACTGCAAATCCTGCACAGTATCTGCACTGTCCTTGGCTGTTGATCAAAACAGTAGTGTTTACAGTAGGATTGAGCTTTGCAGGAGTTTCATTATATGTAAGAATAGACTTTGGCATAGTGTCACATTGCCCAAACTGCTGCTACAAGAAATGCGAGATTCAGGGTTAGAAAATAATGGATTTATATTTTGATTATGTGAATAGATTTACAATTTCAGTAATATAAAATTCTTTGTTATTAACTGGCAGTGAATTATAATTTATAAGATACAATAGAATACTTTAACAAAGTGTGGGATATTACTACTCACATGACAACAGTCCAAAAACCCATTACTTCAGACATCAAATCTGCTGTTGAGAGGAATCTTTTAATTAATATCTTGTTCATTAATATTAAAGCTGCATTAATCAATTTTTGTAACCACTCGGGGCCACACAACCAGCAAAACAAGCCGACAGACACAGTCCTGACATTTAGTTGTTAAAGCAGTGTCTGATATTTATTCCCTTTTAGATTTGGATTAGTCCTGCAGAGGCAGAGTAGGGATTTCTAGCAACTTCACCGTCAAAACTCTAGCAACAGTAGTATATAGAACAACTTTATTGATTTTTACATGTGATGTTTTGACCTGTCCAGATCTAGTTTAGTCTAAACCTACTTCTAAATAAAATAAATAAAATATCTGGCTGCAAACTGTGCAGATCGCAGTTTTTTGCTACCTGAAACGGTTCATTACCAATAAGACTGTAGAGAAAATCTGTGGGCATTAAAACTAATACAATCATCACTACGTGCAACTCACTTCACATTACTCTTAGTCATTTGATTCACTGTTAATATAAAATATATTGATTAATGCAGCTTTAAATTAAACAAACTTGCAAACATTTCCTGTAGAAATCGATGGCTTGGCTGGAACTACACAATTTCTCCCACAGCTGTAATTTCAATATGAAGGATATTCATTGTCTGTGGCCCACATCTTTGGGGTCTATCGGAGGCAAGGAAGACTTACAAAAGAGGCCAGCTACATGGGGGGGCAAATATGGCTTACAATATTGGATTGAACATATTCAATATTATCTCTTATTAAGTATTTTTAAATAATTTTGTGCTTACAAATTCGGTCTATAAGAATCCTTAGGAAAGACAAGAAAAACACACCATTTTATTGTTCAAACTTTTTATGACTTTTTACGAAACCACAGTTATTATGCCTTTGTATTATCTTTTACAGCCAGCCAACTGACAAAATGTTGTAGATACAGTAGTTAAACCCTCTTAAAGTGCCAACTTCTGATATCTCAAGCAGGTCCCTGATTTTCTTTTAGTGCCATCCAACCCCAAGTTTGCATTAAATGAGGTGAATGAAAGATTAATGAAGCAAACATGCCCCTATCTTATTAACTATATTGTGAAATACAGTAAATAAAGGACTTGGAGATGGGAAGATGCTACTTTACCACTTCTGTGCAACTACTATGGTCTGTGAGTAGAAACATCTCAATGCTGCAGATTCAAAAGTCACCATACAGACTTTATTATGTTAGAACAGCCTCCTCTCAGATTCTCCCTGCTGCCACTCACTCAACATTCATACATTCGGATAGTCAAACTAGAGTGGGTAGAGAAGAGAAGAAGGACCGGAAATCCCCTCCCTGTGTTCCTGCAGTCAAGCCCCTCATTGAGTCACTCCTCAGAAGATTTAATTAAGATCACAAGTTTGAGGATAGCCTGGATCTGACTTTGACATGGTCTGTCTCAGGAATGCTCGCTATAGAGTCCTTCTTGGGTAGTCCTGAGTCTCCTAGACCTGTACCCATACCCCCTACTGCCAGTCCTGGACCAGTCCCATAACTCTGCACTGAACCAGGCAGGGATGCTACAGGAAAGGCGCCCACAGACATCTGGTGGGGAAGTACCACCCTATGTGGAATAGCACTCCGGACGCCTGTGTGACCTGACGGGGTCTGAGGGGGTCCAATGGAAGTGGAGGAGACTCGTGTAGACTGGGGTGGACTAGGGGCACCTGGTTGCACTCCCTCATGAGGCAGTGAGGGCTGAGATGCTGAGAGTGCCCTGGCGTCTTGGCTCAGACTGCCCATTTGCAAGGAATGGGTACTCTTATGTGTGCTGGGCCTGTGTGCAGGGCTGGCTATGTGCTGTTGGGCTAGAGAAAGCTGGGAGCCTGAGGTAGGACCAGCTAGGGCACTGGATCCATACTGGAATGATCGTCCTCCAACTGCCAGTGGGCTCTGGACAGGAGGGCTTGACAGGATAGGAGCAAAGGCACCAGAAGCAAGGAGCTGAGACTGCAGTGGAGAGGCTGAGACAGGGCTGGATACATTTTCAATCACCTGGAATCTCCTCACCATCCTGGGGGACTGTAGGTTTCCCGCTCCCACTGAGTTTCCTTGCATGGGGGGACAAAAGTTCATGGCTACGGCCTGCTGCAGAGTGGCAATTGCTGAATTCTGGGGCTGGGTGGAGGAACATGGATGAGTAAACATCCCACCATGCAGAGGAGGTGTCATGGACATGGCCCGTGATCGTGGTGCATCAACTTGCTGAACCATCTCCCGATCATATTTAACTATCTCCTGGATCATCTCATTTTCACGGTTGTTGAAAACACCCGAGTTCAGATCATGCTGAACTTTGTGCATCAGGATTGAGTTCTTCTTGCCTGAAAGAGACAGAAAGTAGCATTGTTGCTGAAGCAGATACTACTGATTGCAGGAAAAAAAAACAGCCGTAATACCTTCCTACCTTCTCTTATTCTCAGTCAAATTTAAATAGACACAGAAATAACCGCTTCATTGTTTACCCCAACCCTTTTATTCTATTCCTGGCCATGGTGGATATAGTACCCTATATATGGAACTATCTGACATTTTCTCCACACACAAAATCCATCACTGACAAACACACACAAATAGAGAGAGAAATAGAGAGCATCTTATCTTCTGCACTGATCCCTGTTATGGGAATAGGCCAAGTGTTTCTGCAGAGTCACCTCAGTGCTGACAGAGAGCATGTGAAAACATGTCTATGGATGTATGTAATTAGATGATACGTGTGTTTTTGTGTCGTTACATGCACATGGCATGCATTCAGAAGAAAATAATAGATCTACAATTACTCCATCTTTATGAGTGTGGGTCTAGCCTCCTAACAGTCGTCAGTGTTTGCAACATCACAGGCAACTGCTGTGCCTACCACTGAGTTAGATGGTGGCATGCCTTACAAAGGAGCAGCGAGCTCACAGCTCAGCTCTCCTTAACCTCAGGTGAAACTGAGAACAAAGAACCAGCTGAATGCACTGTTAGAGGAAGCAGTCACAGTGAGAGGTTTGTGAATCACAATATTCACTGTGTGTCTGTGAATGGAAGATGCACGGCCAAATCCGGCTCATGTCTGTGCTTGATGCTTGGGCAGTTGCTGTATCTGTTGAGGTAAACGTAGCATGCACTTTTTGTAGTTGATTGAACGATAATCAGCGTCATGGGGACTACCATTTCCTGTTGTGAGGTTGAAATGATCAGGAACCTGACTATGTACATCACAATAGGAAATGGGCATTGAAGTGAGGACTCACCAAAACATAAAGAAATTACAATGCAGTCTAATGCAACAAGGAATGTATATATTAAAGAGACATAGCAAACCCTGGACTGAACACCAGTTACATCAGTCCCACCTTAATTCAAGTCACTCTGATGACTCATGAAGGCCACGCCACTCTAACAACTCACATGTAAGTTCAGCATCTCTCATGTGACATCAAGCTGTGCGTCACTCAGAGATATTTTAAAACTTGTGACTTCTCACCCGTAAATAAAACTTGTGAGCCACTTGGAAGACCGCACACATGCCTGAATGCAGGCTAGAAACTGAACTGTCCAATCATACAGACACACCTGCACACCTACAGCCGGGTGGAGTAATTTGCTGAAAGCAGGTGCACACTGGAAAAGACATACTGTAACACCGACCCATGTCTTTCATATTCCTCAAAAACATTTCCCATAGAGGGAGATAGAGATGCCACAGCAGGAAAATGTGATCTGATCTCAAACGGTTCATCACTGGGCAAAGCTATGTCAGTGAAAGAATACAGTGTGTGCGTCACAAAGTTGTAAGGTTCAAACTCCCTGGCTTCCCACTGCTGTCATGTAAGTAAGACGAGTGTGTCTGAAACCTGCTGAGAGTTGAATTTACGAGTTCCTTCTATCTGACATGATGAACAGGAAGGGTGATGGAGGAGGTAAACGGAGACATCATTCTTCTTGACAAAGCGAGAGAAGAAGCCCATTAGGGGAGCAACTCTTTCTCACTGGATACGGAGCACTGACAAAGCCTCTGCCATCAGTGTGAGCGTGGCAAAGGGTAGAGTCTGGTCAGTAGACCAGAAAAACGCTGGATAAATACACGTCCAATTACCATCTCTTTTCATTCAGAGTTTAGTGGAATTCCTGAATGACACACAAGATTGGCACTCTAAGTTCAGCCAGCTGATGGGTGGGCTGAAATGCTCCAACAGCCAGCCAATGATGGTGATGATTTTAAAGGTCAGTCAGGCCAGCTCTCTGCTGCTGCTGAGGAAGAAGGTTGGGACTAAAATCAAGATTTCAGCTGCTTGTTGGCTGTCTTAGGGGCACCCAGATGATCCACCATCTGCTGTACCTTGGGGATGAACAGGGACTCACAGAAGATGGGTATGTAGGGAAGTGTGTGTGTGCCCGAGGGCAACTTCAATAGTGCATCTAGCTCTTCTGCACTTCTGTCACTGTGGGTCAGCTTATTTCTCCGATCCAGCAGGCGGTCTAGAGAGCTGGCAAGAGAGCTAGGTTGTTAGTCAGCACAGCAGCCTAAGTGATACTCATGAAACAAAGAGGTCAAAAATGTTCCTCTAACACTGTTAGCTGCCTGGTCAGAAGGAAAAGGGTGGGAGGAGGCAGATCCAGACTGTGATGACTCCTGTACCCTCCTAGCATGTTGCATGGGTTTCATCTATGGACCCAAAACACACAGCTTTGCAGACAAGGCTTAGTCATGAGGTCCTGGGTGGGAGGGAGAAGGCAGAGGAAAACCCCATCTGCTGTTCTACAGCCTGGAGAAGCCTGGCAGTAAGATTTAAAGAGTTCTTCCACAAGGTTTTCCTCAAAGAAATGGCCAGGGTCATTCTTAGTTCACTTCGTCCTGACAAGGGTAGAAACTGGTGGTGCAGAAGTGTTCACATCTGCCTGGTAGCACCAGCCAAGTGGTCATCTTAAGGAGCAGATTCTGCTGACAATACCTTGCTGATGGCACTTAAAGGTGAGCTGAAAGGGAACAGAGCAAGCACCACCTGATAGGCAAGAAGGTACACAAGTTCTCTTGCTTCACTGGGGGTTATGAAGCCTTCAGCGTTCTTTTGAAATTGATGCAGTGGAAACATCCATTTTGCAGAACTCACACATCCTTTGCACTGTTGCTCTCACAACAAAGCATATTCATTACAACGTAACACCTCCATCCACCCTTTAATCATTGTTTTACAGCTTCTTCTGCTGATTATATGACATTGTGATGCATCAAAGGTATGAAGACAATGGCCATAAGAAGGATTAGCCCCTCTTTATGGAGGAATGGCCAACAGGTCAGACTCTTTTTGCGAAAATGTATAGAATAGGACACATCATTAGTGATCAATATTCATTAAGCTCATGGAGCCCTTTGGGAATATTTGGTTGGTGGTTAGATCTTAAAGGAGACATGTCAGTCTGCCTCCAATTATGTGAGTGACTGACTGAAGGCTGCTCATGTGTGGAATCTGGCTGCTATGGCAACAGCTGGCAGGTGGCGGATGCAGGGCTTTTGTAAACACGTGAAGTGTGGTCATGTGACGGAGGGGGGTGCGGATATCGGTAGAAAAAAATACCATGTGTCTATTGACTTGCTAACAAGGGGTTCCCAAGGCTTTGCTAAGATAAAGCTGTGCATGCTGGTGTGTGTGTGTGTGTGTGAGTGTGTTTTTCTGCTTTCAAAACAAAGAGGCAGAGTCACTGCTGAGCTATCACTTTAACAAATCTGTAAATTCATCGAAGGAGAGTACGGGCCAAAAGAGAGAGGGTACAAAAGTAATATTGCTCAGCAGTTTCTGCCTTGATATTCACAAGTGTCACATATGTTGAATGACTGTTTTCAGAAATGGCAGACATCCACGGGAAGCAGTCAACTGCCATGAATACATTTTCAGCCTCAACTGCTTTCATCATACGCGTCCCCATTGGGCTCATTCACACAGCACATAACAGCTGTCAGATAGTGCAGTGTTTTGACAGAGACGTCACATTAATGAATGAATACATTTTCCTTATGCATGATTTCATCTTGTGATTGACTCTCATGAAGACACCGTACCTGTGGCTGTTATCAGTGAAGCGTAATGCTAATCGTCCGTGACTAAAGACCCATTTTATATAATGGTCTTTAGATTAATCTGTTACATGTTTGTTCTAGAGACACGATACAGGGCTTAAAAATAAAAAGCAACATGAGCTTGTTGACTGCTCAGAAATCTGATGACTTGAAACCAAACCTGCATGGTTTTATGGTTCCGATATGCATGTATATATGTATATATATGTGTGTGTATATCAGATATCAGATGTCTGCATTCATCTGTGTATAAATTGGACATCATGCTGAATAGGCAAAGTGAAAACTAGTAATGAAAAAATTGCTTGGCATGACAGAAATCTGAGAATAATAATGTCAATAATGACTGCTGTGCTGTAGACTTCTGTCCAAATGAACTAAACAAAACAAGAATAACAAATAGGATCCAAACTAAATCTTCAGGTTTAAACGCTTTTGCACACAAATCACCATCATGTAATATTATAACACAGCGTTAAACAATATAGAAAAAGGCAAATGATGGTGTTTTTTGGTTGAACCAGGTGGCCTTCTTACCAATCCTGTCCAATCTGTCGATGGCAACCGTCTCAAAAGCCCTCCTCATCATGGGATACTCCTCCAGCACCTCATTGAAATTGTCCACAGAGAGAGAGTACAGGCGGCAGTAGGTGTCTGCTCGCACACTGGCCGTCCGTCTGCCACGGGTCAGCAGACAGATCTCTGATGGGGTAAAAGAGAGACCAGACAAGAGAGAGTCAGATCACAAAATGGGCAGACTGACAGATTTCAGGGTGTCAGACGGTGAAAAGAGACAAATGAACAGAGATACTATAAATGAGGAGAGCGGTCTGAAATGGATACTCTATTACACGATTAGAAAATAACATACACGAAAGATTGTGGCTTTTAGCCTCAGCGGATGATATCCGTATGCTTCAGTTGTACTCACTTTCATTTCATTTTTTTTCAGTACACTTTGGCACAAGCTTTCAGTGTCTATATCTGTATATTTAGATGTTTGGATTTGTCAAGCCTTCCAAATTTTGGCGCGTACAAAACTCTAGGCCTCGAGCAAATGTGTGATCCGAGTGAAATTGGTTTGCATGAGGTTGTTGTGTGTAGTCAGGATGACCCACTGACAGTAAAACGGAGTATTTCCTCCAGCACTGACAGCTGTGTGAAGGAAGCACACTCTATATTTGGAGATGTGCAGCTAAGCTTCATTACATTCAGTTGTCCCCCCTCTCTTCGCCTAGTATCTTCTTCTCTCTAGCTTTATTTTATGTAGGCTGGGGCTGACTGTTGTCTTGACAACCGCATGCCCTCCTTTTCCCCCGCCTGAAAGGTCGACCTCCCCTGACTCTCTGTGGGAAAAGGAGAGAAATAACGAAAACACGAGTCGACTCCATTAAGACCGTGCATAGGGGCACTACACTGGAATGGACTGTAACTGGGTCTGTTTGCACAAAGCAGACCAGGGGGGTTTCAAGAAAAACACATGCATTTCATATATTTCAAGTAGAATGCTCATTAGACGTTGCAAATTTTTGGGAAATACACTTATTTTCTTTATTAATGAGAGTTAGACGAGAAGATTGATACCATTCTTGTACCTGTACAATCAGTATGAAGCTACAGCCAGCAGCCAGTTTAGCTTAGCTTAGCACAAAGACTGGAAACAGGAGAAATAATTAACCTGGCTCTGTCCAAAGGTAAAAATAGATTAGTCTTACAATAGTGATTTTCTGGTATCTCTACTGGTTGCCTGGTCACCTCACGATAATGACAAGAGTCTACAGCAAACACTGTCTCTATACAACAAACGTGCACTGTTCGTACAGTACATTCACAGACTATGAGTCAGGATACAGTGTTTTTTTATTCAGAGTTTTTTTAAGAGTGGCCTTAAGTACGACCGTGTTTCCTGCCTATCTGATAGAGGATTTATACATCCACAGTAGATTAATCATTAATATCCTACGCAGATAGACGTTCTGCTGCTGACTGTACGTTTGTGGCCAGCTGCTGTAATGGAACTAAAAGCTGTGGGACGTGCTGTATAAAGCACTCTAGACAGAACTGTGGGATGTAGACATAGCGTTACTCTGCCTATTAAAGAGCAATTTGGTGAAAGTGTAGCCGAATTAGCTGAATCTCAGTAGAGTTTTCTTTTTTTCGCATAAGTTTCGTCCAGTCTTGTTTGTGAAATAAAGGTTTTAAACTTTGAAGCACTGCAGATGCTTCAGCTTTGTAAGAGTTGTGGAAAAACTCCACAAGATGCTCCAGACGTCCTTTCATAAATTGTCACTTGGGAGCTTCCTGCTTATACATAACACACCCATTTGCATATTGTTGGCATCATTAGCGGGAAGTGCTGGGAGAGTATAACTAATGAAACCATCGTGGGCTGCATTAAAAAGCTGTTCAGACCACAGGGTAACTATTTGTAGCTTGTGAATGGGGCAAGTGTCGTCCTCAAATATGCTTTAAAATACAGAGAAATCCAGGATGGGTGCAGTTCACTCTAGCAGTGATTTGAATAGACGTAGCACTGTTTGGGATCATGACTGCCTTAACTTTTTTCTTTAGTCTAGGCGGCACGATTTCCTGTTCCCATTAATGGAAAATTAAACATCTAAAATCCCCTTTTATATTTCTGGTACACACAAAACACATTCTTTTATTCTCGTCTTCTAAATTCTAAAAATGTGTGCCAGTTCATAGATAATCAGATAACAACATAAGCTCCTCCATCTGTACGATTAGAAATATAAATTACTTTAATTACAAGACACAAAGTGACTTTGATGCAACATATTGTCAACGCTTTGGCAGTTTAGACCCGCATAGTCACAACAGCAGTTACACAAACCTATGCAGATTAATCGTCAGGCAGTGAATGTGTAACTGTATAAAACTCCAGTATTTCCACCCAATCCAATTTTAGATCAAGCAAGTTATTTAATTAACAAATGTTCAGTAATGTGATGGCTGTGGCTGGACAAGTGGTGCATTGTTCTGCCAGACAGCACTTTTGAAAAAAAAAAAAATAGCCAAAGGCTAAGCTGCAGACTCAGCTGCATTTGCAGCCACAGAAAATTGTTTGCAAAGCTCTGTCTTTTTCTAAATGTCAAGTGCAATAATAGAGCCGATGCAGCCAAAGTTTGCTGATGTGAAAAGTGCCGAGCCAAGAATCGTAAACGACAGGAGATCTTCTGTAGTATGTGTAACATATACCCAATCTGTGACCTAACATTTCTAACCGCTAATCTAAATACAGCTAGATTCTATAAATATAAAATGGAACAAAGTCACATGTTTGGCCTGATATAACCATCTACTTCCTGCTACTTAATAACTGAGGGATTTTACCACAAATACACACTGCACTGCACCACACTGACGTGTTTAAACAATGTTGCCCGCTGTCAGTTCTGTGTATGAGGACAGACTTGAAATTTCCTCCCTGTCAGCAGGGATGACTCTGAACAGTCTATGCTTGACATTATAAATGGCCCCCATCATCGCTGTTGCGCTGTGCTAATTAGCTGTTATTAATTGTGTGTGTGTGTGTATGTGTGTGTGAGTGCCACTCCAACAGAGCCCCAGGAGGCTGCTGGCACATTATTGCCACTGAACTCTGGTCTGCTGCAAGAGGGCAGAGGGATGTTAAAAATGTAGCCCGGACCATCAAGTCACATGACTTAAAGCAGAGTGTGGGCGTGTGTTCGTGCACGCCTGTGTGGGTTTACGGGTGGTGATGGCAGCAGAGGCGCCGCATGTTTTTAAACAGCCACAGAGGAACAACAGAGTGGGAAAGTGGGACAGAAGTGGCTGTGAGGCAACACTGCACGAGAAATAAAATGTCAGGGTGCGTTTTTTTTTCTTTATCCGCTTGTTGCTGTGATTCTTATTCAAATAGTAAACACATATCTGTGATAGTCCACTACTGGATTCTAGTGGGACTCAAAGTGTAAATAACACATACCCGCGAGCATTGACTACAACATAATTGAGTAGAACCAATCATTTCTGTTCTGTTTTACTTTATTCTATTATTATGTCATGTTATGAACAGACTAGCATATAACAGAGTAGAATACAACAGAGTAATAAGATTGAGATTCTATTAAGCTCTCTATTCAAATCTATTCTATCTGTGTCATGTTACATAATGTATAATGATTGATGCCATGTTGGATGTACTGCTTCTTCCACCTCCTGGTTAAACTAAATATTGGCAAAGACATACATCATCGGCTGAAGGCCTAAGAATGACGCCTGGGTGCTCGAATAAGCCATCTGTAATGGCACTTACCTGTCAATCAAGCGGCAACGCTATTAATTATGCGCAACTATCGAGCCTTAATATCATCTGAATGATCATAAGCTGACAAACCTCCAAAGTAGGAGCCGTCCATCAGCTTCATGCCGATGCTTCCTTTGGTCAGGACGCTGACCACCCCGTGCTGGATGAAGTACATCTTCTTGCCGATGGTGCCCTCTCTGACGATGTAGTCTCTGGGCTGGAAGACTTCAAATCTCAGTTTGGTCAGCATGGCCGTCACAAAGTTGGGATCGGCATTCGCAAACAGTGGCATGGAGGCCACCAGCTTACGGCAGTTGAAGTTGACGATTTCCTAAATGTCAACAGGAAACAGCGTTGGGTCATAATGTTCCATGTGGCAGTGCAGCATTGTTAAAATGTTACGCTGCATGAATTTCAACAGCAGGACAAACAGGCAGTTGTGGAAAATTGGGGCTGAGACTTGATTTGTTTAGGGAGTGTTCTGTTTTGGTTGTTCAGCAAGTAAAACTATTGATTTGATTATTGATTCAGACTTTATTTTTCTTCGTCTTTGAAAAGAGGTAAAAAATACTGAGGCAAATAACCATTTATACTAAAATCCAGATAATAAAAAAAGCAAACACTCTGCACACGTTGAAATGTTTGTCTCGAGGGCACAGCTCATTTGAGTGCTCTCCTTATTTTTCTCTTCATCTTCCGTTACCTGGAGCACACTTTGAGCTGTCCTTGAAGCAAGAGCGCCTCGTTTATTGTGAACCGCAGCTCTTCCGCTGGCAGCAGGAAGAGCAGCTTTTGAGTGCGTGAGAACATAAAGTCTAACCAATTTAAATCCATCTGTTCCTTTCTTTAAAAAAAAAAAGAGTTATTTATCACTGAAAACTGGTAAAAACTTCAAGTGAGTTCGTTGAAGGTCAGGTAATGAGTGACAAAATACAGAGAAGTTTGGATAAAAGTTTTCCTTTGGGCTGAAAGATACTATAGATGAGCATTATGATGAATTTATTCCAGTCCACTTAACTCAGTGTACAGTTGTGTACAGTGTGTGTATTTGTGGGTGAATAAGCACATTATCGTGGGTGTTTCCTCACCTCACGGAGAGGCTCATTAAGCTCCTCCAGGATGCTCTCTTCATCAAACATCTTGCCCTGGTATCTATGCTCGTAGTAGTCATGGATTTTCTGTCGGAAGTCGGCCGGTAGTTTGTGGAACGACATGTACTGCTCCACTTGTTTGTACTGGAGGATGGAGAGAGAGGAGAAACACAATCAATGAAAACAGGATAAAGAAACACTTAAGCTTAAAGTTTTTTTTTTTTTTATCTTACTGCACTGCAAGTTGTAGCAGCTGCGGGGACACAATGCATTTCACGTTTACTTAAAATGACTTCTTCTCGGGGTGTCGTTTAGCTCAGTTGGTAGAGGAGTCGCCCCGTGTACGAAGGCTCAGTCCTTGCCGCGGCGGCCCAGGGTTTGAATCTGACCTGTGTCACTCCCCATCTCTCTCTCCCCACATTCCTGTCACTCTTCAGCTGTCTCTATCGAAACTAAAAAGCTTGAAAAGGCCAAAAAAAAAAAGACTTCTTCTCAGTCGGTCTTATCATCAGCTATAGTGTGCGTTATTGAGACATACAGCACTGCAAACATGAACATCCTGTGACCCATTTATTCCTTGTAGCTATGAGAGGAAAGCCGTGATGAAGCTGTTAAGGAAACATGACAGCTCTGTTAAACCCATGAGGATTCATCACGCTCTACTATGTTTAGAGAAGAAAGACGCTGCTATTGTACATCTGAACCACGAATCTCTTCTTCTCTTTCTCTGGTGATCACAGTGTACAAGCACTTTATTTTGAAGGGGCAAATCTACAGGAAATATTAACAGGCTTTAGGAAATTGTATCTATCATCATTACGTGTTTTGTTTTTCATGAAATAAATATAAATATGACAACAACTCTTCCATGATCTGTAAAGACCGCACAGGAAAAAAAACCCATAGGTAAATAATTAAATGGAAGCAGTGGGGATTTGTGTACTCAAGTTACTATTCTGAGAAAGGAAGATGTTTGTTATTTATGTTGGAATTGATAAATATGTAACTATGTGGCTAAAAAAGAAGAAGCTGGAAATCGAGGTTGGCTGCATCACATCGCGTTTGCTCACCCAAGTGATTCCCACCATCACATTCAACACTGTAATGTTTATCTACATCAAAAGCAGCCTGAATGTCCACTTCTCTCAACTCATTATGAAGCTCCATTTCATGCCTGGATTCCCTGTGAAAATGGCAGCCGCTGGATCTACCGTATAGCTTCTCTTTGTAAGGTGGAATTGGATGGCACTGAGTCATTGGGAGATAAATGTAGCTATTATTTCACATTCACTGTACACAAATTACTTTTGGGTTTGTTTTATTTATAGTCGGAAGATGGGACAATGTATGTGGTTTCACGCGTCAACACACCCTTACATTCGCACACAACAACATCCCGAGGGTGAAAAAGTGGACACATGACAACAGATAACCCCTACATACAGTGGAGGTCTGATCACTTCCTGATACAGAAAGATGCAACAACTGGTACACACAGACAAAAAGCCTAAATATCATTGCAGGAACTTTTTCTGCTACCAAAGATGGAAAAGCTGTTAAAACGATCAATGCTATGCAAGAGGTGCAACAAATCCACGTAGCCACATAGTGGCTTCAAAATGTAAATGTAAACGTAAGGTCTCTCAAGTGCGTGTTAAGTAGCGTGAGTCATCCCACTGTGGAATGTCAATTGAATCAGTAGTGAATCAGATTTCAAGCAGAGGGTCCAGGGAGAGCCTCTATCCATTTCGTGATTGGAGGTTGATCCATCATCCCGTGTCCAACACCACACTTGAAAAGATACGGCAGGATGCAGCTCGAATCTTCTGTGCAGAGTTCAAATACGATGGTTACCTAAGTATTCCTCAAACAGCCTATTGGGTAATAATGCTTTGGATTTTTACAGTGCCACTTACTGGCAGTGACACAATGATGACATCTTGTGAAGTAATCAGTGGAGTTATGAATCTTTTACCTTTGAAGTTGGAGCTGTCGTCGCAGTCAATGTTTTGACCTCAACTGAAGAGTCACGTTACAATAACTAAATATGACCAAAAAATCACAACACAACCCATTTCAAAATATATATTTTTCACTCTTTAAATAAATAGTAGGCTGCTTAGATGGCCGCACCTCAGTTTCAGCAGATCAGCTAGTTGTTAGCTTATCCTCATTCTTCCTGCAGTAGGAGCATCACTGTTTTATGAATGAAACAACATGACTGGAATTGCGAAAGTGCTGGTGACTCAGCAGAACAAAAACAAAACACAACCCACTGCTTTATCCTGAGAGTTAACTCTCACTTTGGTTTTTACTGAAGGACAGGATAGGTGCCATATGAGGTGAGATGTTAGTATGAAGACAAGGAAAATGAAACAACACAGGGAAACAAAAACCTGGCATTGATCATTGCATATGTCAGTTCAGGACCATAACCATTTTAAAAATGATTTGAACTGGGCAATACATGTAGCCATGTAGACTTTACACTATGTGAAGAATCACTGCAGGCTTGTTTATGGCTCAACGCTTAATTTTGTTTTTCTCTTTTTTTCTTTATCTCATTAAATCTCCGGTCGGCCAACAGATGAGGTGTAGAAACAGTAGCTATAAAGATGATCTTTAGTCACCTCTGTGTGAACATACATCCTGTACACGTCAAGAGGAATCCAATTCTTTAATCATACAGAGTGCCGATACTGTCCCACTTGGGAGTCTTGACCAGACAGTCACAATTTATAAGGACACACCATGTATGGAGGACCAATGAAGGCGCTAACAATGACCTTGCTCGCTGTTCAGGAAATTACATTTTGTCACAGGGTAAGGTGACATATGAGTTAGAGAATAAAATGGAAGCTTGACCCAGGTGGCTTGGGTGACATGGCAAATCATAATATCCTTAATACAGCACAGACTGGCTGTCATGATAGGACATCATTAATTTTATTTCTCTGCAGGAGGATTTTCTCTCCATGATATAAGGCAGTGGGTTTTTTTTTTTACAAACGGGAGAAACTTGGGTTTACGTAAGAATTGCAACATCGGTGGAGGAGATTGACTTTTGCCCCTATTTTTATTTAATCCTACATTTGTTCTCCAACGTGATGTACAGTATACTGCACAAATACATACTGCATACATAAAGAATGACCTTATACGTGCTGTATATAATAATACGATGACATTACATGTGCAAAAACATTCTTTTCTTTCTTACATAAACCAGTTTTAATCTCAATCTCATTCAGTCTTAATTAACTGCCTCGGGCCATGGTTCATTCAGCTTGAAAAACAATGGCAGCAACTGAATGAAACACAGGTTGTCACATTCAGCCGTCTTTTCTGACACATCTTGAAGGTCAACAACAGTATGAATTCTCTTTAGAACAAATGAGAAACAAACAAACGATGCAAAATAAACTAACAAACAACAAGGAAACAAAAAAATGAGTTAGAAACTTGACAAATTTCTCCCCATTTGCCATGTGTCAGTAACAATAACGGTTCAGCCAACTTTCAGCGTATCCGGCTCATTCAATCAAGCATGAGGATAAACTGGGAGCTTCCTATTAAGTGTTTCCTGCCTCAGGACTCAGTGTGTGACAGTCTCAATTAAACTGAACTGACATCTCTCTCTCTCTCTCTCTCTCCCCCTCTTTTTTTTTAAAACATGGTTGTTGAAGGAGCTGCGTTTTATTGACTTTCTGATTTCCTCAGCATTAGACTTAGATTAGTGACCATGTCACTCAGAGTCAGTGGGATTGGAGTGAGGCTCAAATGGAGTCATATTTACTTCATACCCCCCCCCCCCCCCCCCCCCCCCAAAAAAAAAAAAATCAGCTCACTTCTTAATTGCAAAAGTTGAAGTGGGACACAGCCGTGTGAGCTGAAATTTACTTCTATCGAGTGAGAAATATCAAGTGTTTTGATAATGCATAATGCATGCTGTGTTGTCACGTGGCCCTGTTTGAAGGGGAAGATGACGTGTGTCTGGCATCCTGAAGTGTCTCGCAAACACCCTTAGAGACGCAGAATCTGTACATATGAACAAATCCCCACGTTTATGGCCTAATACACGCTTGTGCGATGAATATTTACTTTCCAAGAAGGCAGGTTTTCAGAAACATAACTTCAAAATATACCACTTATTGCACAACACAACAACACAAGCAGATACACACATGTCAGACACAGCTCAGATCCATCTTATAAAATGAAACATTGTGGCAAGAAATGTCAGATAAGACCTTCATACTTGTATAAAACTACATCACATTTTTTAAATCCAATCTGTTCCTCTCAGCCTGTGGACAGCATGGAGGGTTTTTTTTTATGGGACATAAAGCCCCTAGTTGGTGGTTTGAGAGCATGATGCATGGCTGTCACTGTAAGCTGCCACAGAGGGAATGGAGAAATTGAATTGGCCCTCCTATTAATGGGCCGTGTCAGAGCTCAGGATGTGACTTATATGTGTTGTTGTGTGCGTGTGTGAGGTCCCGAGTGTATAAAAGTTGACTTGAGCAGCATCCTTTAGCTGAATGACTGAAGAGCGGAGACAAACCCACAGAAATAAACACACACATGTGCAAACACACCCTGAGGCAGACACAAAGATGAGCCCATATGCACACTACATTACAAATGTGTGTGTTGATGGCCCGGAGGGACTGAAAAACAGCATGTCAGAAGAGACGAGTAAAGTTCACAACGTTCATGTCAGAAACTGTATGATGTAAGTCGTTTTTTCCCCCCTCCTGATTTCATTGCGATTCACCAATATATTTATAATATTAGAGACATTTGCTGTTGTCATGAAGTGTACTGAATCCATTATCAAATGTTGATTTCTCTTACATAAACCTTATAAACCAAACATAAAGGAGAAAAAAAAGTCAGAGAATGAATGGTTGTTGTTGGTCAATGGAATCATTTTAAAGAACCTATCATTTAATTTGAGCATGAAAATACATCTTAGACTCTGAAACAGTGGCTGACAAAACAAAAGTCTGAACTCAAGCTCCACTTACTATCTATTTCTGGAGCCATGTCTGTCTCTCTTTCTGTGCGATACTGTATGTTTGAAACCCCCAAGAAAAGAAAGTAAGTGGACCTTGAGTTTAATTTTATTTTTTGTCGAACTCCACTCGTTGTATTTAATCTATCAAATCTGCTCTACTGCTATTGAGGGGGAGGAAGTGATCGGGGTGGTGGAGTGCAGTTACATAATGGCTAATGCCCTCTGTCCATGTGAGGTGTCCGCTGGCAGATGGTGTATTCCCCAACAGACAAGGGCGAATGGACAGAGGAAGCAGGGGAGGGCAGGAGATGGGAAGAGTGTCGTGGAGAAACACGGGATGAGGGCACCTGTCACCTCAACGTGAACGAGGAGGCGACAAAAGATTAAAAAAAGGCCAAGCGGCCACCACTGCCTGCCTCATTTGTACTATGGTACTGTTTGTAGAGATTGTGTGAACACCCACCGACACATGCACAAAAAGTCAAGCGATAGCATCTGCATCTTCACAACAACATCTTCACATTTCGCTTTTTTTTTTTTTTACTCGTGGGTGTAAGGCAAGGATGAAAATAATGCATGGTAACAAATGAAGGTGATAACAGACAGTCTGAAAAAAGGTAGTAAAGCTAAATGTTTCTTTAATGGCAGTGCCGCGAAGAGAAACTTTATTATCATGTATTAGCCTATTTCTCACCATGAGTATGTTCGCCACATAGAATGTCAGAGCAGAAACTGATTCACATTTTGGTTTGTGAGCTTAGATCTTGAACACAGTTGCTGCCTCTGTTCCTGTAACTCCTGTAATTACTTGAGTGTGTAAGTCAAGAATACATCTATGAAAATCTATAGCCAGGCCTATAATTCATGGGATTAACCAGAAAGCATCTTGCTTCAAGAGGTAGGCTATATAACCTCCTTATTATTACCATTCTATATTGTTCTTAAATATCATATTGGTGGTCAGTCATGTGTGCTTTGGCAGTATTCACACACAGTGTTGACTCATCTTATAGTAAGTGTTGCATGTTGTATGTAGGTTACAGCCCTCTCATCCACAGAGTGAACAGAATAACAGGACCGTGCTGCAAATGTGCACAGCTCGTTACATGCGTGACATGTAATGTAAAGTCTAAGACAGAAGTGCAGACAACTCAACTGTTGGGAACCACTACAGTGTTTCCATTAATATGCCCCTCTTTTATCTCACTCTTACTGTGTGTGTGTGTGTGTGTGTGTGTCTATTTATATTCCCATCCCTGGACCAGCTAAACACATTGCTATCCAAACAACATGTGTCAATTCTGACGAAGCAGAAAAAAATACCAGCATGCTTTGTTTTAATTCTTGAACCTAAAGTAAACAGTTAAGAGTCCACGTCTCTCTTTGGTCAGTGAGGTCTTTGCCTGCAGACAGGAGAAGATGCTTAGTGCTGGAGCTATTATGACATTTCTGTCTCAAGGCTGAGCGTGATGCTAACTGTTTACTCTGTGTTATGTCAATACTAGTCCACGCTGTCGCTAGCATTTACACTGTCTTAGACAAAGAATGTCTTTTGTCAGAGAGGCAAGTTCCAAGCCATAGCTCTGTCTCCAGTCTGTTATCTGATAGTGAGACTTATTGTGGACTGCAGTGCAGCATGATTCAGTTCATTGGTTAATGATGAACAAACAGTCATGGGGGACTGGAGAGGGACAGAATGTTGGATGAGCTGTCTTAGTCCGGCCTGGCAGGGTGTTGCCACTTTGCTCATTATTTCACTGCTGTGCATCATGGAAGAAATGGAGAATGAGGGCGATAGCAGGAACTGATTGTAGCTGCGGACGTCACATCACTGATAGAGTGCAGCTACACGTAACTGACACGAAACAGAGACTCCAGCACAGACTCAGCAGCTCATTTGCCCTTTCTCTCAAATTTTCTCTTTAGTCTCTGTGGTCACTGTAAGAGGATGCCCTTTAGACTGCTGGCATTAATGTCAAACAGCCCATCTGGAAACCAATTATTATATAATTATAAAGCAACTTTATATACTGAAAGTAAGGTGAAGACTCGATGAAGTTTAGCAGGAGGATAAAAAACAGAAGAAACAGAAATGGGTGTGGTCGTTCCAACCAAACGATCCAGAAAGCAAGAAGTATTCCTCTATGTCCTCAGAAATTATGAGATAAAATGTTAAAGTCCATGTAAAGTAGGAATACATATGTGTTGTGAGTTTGTCAGACCAAAGAAGAAAGTGTTATGAACCACCCAGCCAAATTTGAATGATTAAAAATGTCGACTAATCTCTGTCTCTCTGCTCGGGGTGCAGGGGTATGCTCAGGGTGGCCTCGGCGTGTCATCGAGCCACCCTTTAGGACCGCCCACAACATCCTGGACTGAAAACTGTTTTAACCTCTAACTCCACATTTCAGTAATACATCGTTCAAAGTCTTTTCACGTGTTTTCAGCAACTAGCAAGATGATCGTCTCTCTTCAACATGATGTACATCGCAACCAAGCCACGAGAGCCAGAACATAAACAGAATAAAGCTACATGTTGAGGTCAACGCAGCAAGTGACGCAGAAAGAGAGACATAAACCTGATCAGCCTTTGTTCTAAACACTGGCCAGAGGCTTTGACTGAACAACAAAGCTTGACCAATCACTCTGATGTGTATGTGCGTCTCTGCATGCGTGTGCAAGAGTGATAGATAGCATAAGACATCTCCACATCAGCCGGGATCTAAGGAAGCTAACAAGACACAGAGCACCGCTGACACCATGGCCTTATAAAGCAGGAGCGTGTTCCTCTACCTGGCCTGCAGACAAAGAAAGCTTTGATCTGCTGTTGTATGGAGATGACAGACAGGGCGAGGCCCAGCAAGCTGTAGCCATGAATATCGAACTAATGGAACAGATGCTGTTCCTATCAAAGTGTGTTGGAATCAAATGAACAAACCCTCTCTGTTCATATCAGATGTGATAACCTTATCCTCATCATTGTGGAGGGCAAGCACTGTAGATTAAATCTCCTTATGGCGTCTCCTTATGGTGTCTTGCGAAGCGTTAAACAGAGGCATGACCCAGGCAAGGTAATCCTGTAGCTCACCCCGTGATTTATTTTACCAGTGATCTAAAGATCTGTAGTAAAAACTACCACTCCCTTTTTTCTGTTCTTTTCTCCACAAAAGCTAGAAAGTTGTACTATTTACCCAGACAGATGGTTTTAAATGATGCACCTGTTTCCTCTAAAGTCTGTGTAAAGTAAGAATAAATATATGTTCTGAGTTTGTCAGACCAAAGTAGAAAGTGTTATGAACCACCCAGCCAAATTTGAATGATTAAAAACATCGACAAGTTTATGAAATTACGTGTCAAAATCGGGTAAAAACGAGCAGTTTTCTCAGCTCCAGGACTGTGGGGGCGTGTCCGCTGAATGCGCTGAAGCCGATTTTGAGAAATCTGTCTCTTTTACCGTCACCCCAGTGCAGCATTCTCAGACCAATGACAAACGAAATTAAAAAAAATATCAACAGCAACATCAACTCTGGATAATCCACAGAACACAGTTTTCATCAGGATTATTTCTTCAGTAGAAGGTAGCTCCAATGACAACCATTAATAGTCTGTGGATTACTCTGACCAGAGGAAGAGAGGTTGGTGCTGGATTTAATCGAAAGAATAGTTAGATATTATTTGTTCTGTTTTCCCGGAGAGTTAGTTGAGGAAATGATACCACCCTTAGGTCCATCCATTAGGTGTGGGCCAGGAGCAGACTATTTTAGCTTTGCATAAAGACTGGGGAAACAAATACCTTGGAAGAAATTGTTACGGCGTGTAACTCCAGAAAAAAAAACACAACTTGTCATTGTTTTCATCAGATATAATGTGTTAATTTTTTAGCTTTAAAGCTGCTAGTAGTCTTTATGCTAAGCTAAGCAACTTAGCTCCTGGCTCCAACCTCGTACTTAACGCAAACACACAAGAGTGGTATCGATCTTCTCAACTAACTCTCAGCAAAAAAGCAAATGAGACAAAAACTGAAATGCTTTAAACGCCAAAAAGTTCTCCACCATAGCATTTCTGGAATCTCAGAGTTGAATATCTCAAAAAAATGGACAAATGAAACCACATCTGTCTGCATTTTTAGATACTGCTTTGGATAAGTGAGAATTCTTTGGTCATCAAAATTCTGTCCTAAACTATGAACATTAACTTGGTTTGCTAACTGAGTGTCGGTAAGATGCTTACCTTTTCTTGGTATTGCCGTCTGGACGAGTCCAAAGACTGGATGAGTGCGGTTGCGTGACCGATGAACATGGCGTAACAGGTGGCTCCGACAATCATACTGAGCATGGTCAACCAGATGTCCGACATGCTCTCTGGGGCTTGTCTTCCATAGCCAATGCACAGCATGTGGCTCATGGCCTTAAAGAGGGCAAAGGAGTAGAGCTCGCTCCATGAGTCATTCTGTAGGTAGAGATGGAAGGAGGGCAAAGAGACAAAAAAGAAAAAATAAGAAAACAAAATTTACGGAAGGTGGAAGAGAAGGCAGAGAAAGGTTATTCTGTCCTCCTAGAATAGCTCCTTACTTTTATATTTTTACTTCCATGCTGCAAAGATTTTGACCTGACGACCTGAGCCTTGCATCTCTGCCAAATGTAGACGCAGTGCAGTGAAAGTTATACAAGTTAGTGCGTGGCAGAAGTGGTGATAGAGAGAGTGAATTTAAGAATGAGAGGGCTTGTCCCTGAAGTGAAGTACACGACTCTGTGTCTGATGATTGTTTAAGGTTTGGTGGAGAGCCTTATTATCATCACCAAGCCCAAGCAGAAGGAGAAGAGGAAAAAAGCAAGTGTTAATGAGGAGCCTCTACATCTGCCTGCTCCAGTCTGCCTTTGATTGGTGCTCGCACACTCAGTCAACCCTAATCCCCCCATGTTAGATTCATTAAAAAGCCCTCCACAGTCACACCCTCCCCTCAAACAGCTGTGGTTCACACACTGTGTACTGTATGTGTTTCTTCTCAAGCGCCGTCTGTCCCTCTCTGGGACAAGTGGTGTGTTCAGTCACTGATTGACTCGTTGGATTTTTATCTGATTTGCGTTTTTCCAGGGGAATTTGCATTTCATTTGAGATTCAAATTCGGCTGGTTTTGAAGGAGGCGAGAGAAAGAGTGTACAGGCAAAGCCGAATGAAGATTTTAAATGCATGCAGCAGGAGAACCAGAAACTCGGTCCTGGTTTCAGAATAAGAGCTTAGCTCCAGCCTACCCCCCTTAAGCATGCCTTAAAAAGTTTCCTATCTGTTTTGAGTTGTCAGCTGGATGAGTTGTTTGGATTTCTTTGAGGAGATAAACTGGTCCTTGTAACGATAAAAGACAGAGAAACAACAGTTTGAGGCCTTTAAGGTTATAAGCGCCAACGTCATATCTCCAGCTTTGCTCTTATCTCTATACGATGCAGCCATGTAACTGCAGTCCTTGTCTCACTGTCATCCATATTTCCCGCACACCCTGACAGAACATTTACATTGCCTCAGTGAATCTCTTCCCTACTGCCCCCAGGGCGGTGAACAGACACAGAGCTGGATGCCTCCACTCAGCCATCAGCATGCTGGCCACATTGCTAGTGGATAAACAGCAGGAGTAAGAGACCCTAACCTAGAGCCCGGGCATGGAAATAAACACCTTCTTACACATGACTGCATTTACCTGTCTGACTCTCTCTCACACACAAATATATATATATATATTAATATACAGTACTTCTGTGGATAGAGTACCACTTCACTGGGATCTATGCTAAATGTATTAAAAATGAAAAATGGACCTACTGAATAGAATAAAATCAAGAACTAGCACTTAACTCGTCTGTCTGTGATCTTTACAACAACTCCTGATGATAAAACAGTATATCTGCCGCTGTCACGTTTACAAGACAACATTACTGTAAATCAACTGGCGTGCTGCCAGCAACAGCATAACTCATCTATGGGTCGAAGATGCATTACTCTGTGTGAGTGTTGGTGAAAGTTATCAGAATCAGCTCCTGTATTCCTAGAAATGATTTTATCAACGTCAGCGCCCACAGATGAGTCTCCTGTTTCTGCTCCGTACAAACACGAAACACAACAGAGAACCTGGATTGGGCAGAAGCGATGCTCCAAGTTTACATACTGAAACATGGATGAATGTTTGCATATATAGTAAAGTAAAATGGATACGGCATGTCCAGTTAAATGTAGACTTTAATGGTATAGTTTGATATTTTTAGGTTTTCTTAACTCACAGGCTGGAAAACAGGGAAAAAAGCTAGTCTAGCTCTGTCCAAAGGTCCAAAATCCACCTACCACATCTAAAGCACACGATACCTTATGCAAAAAAATGACTTTTTTTGGTTTTATGTCACTATTTCTTGGCCAGGTGCAGTAGCCTTGTGGAGTTTGTGCTTGTTAACCAGCATGTTTCTTGCTGTTTCTAGTCATGCTAAGCTAAACTAACCGGCTGCTGGCTGAAGCTTCATATTCAACAGGCAGGACAGGAGTGTCAAACTTCTCATTTACTGTATTTCTTGGCAAGAAAGCAAAGAAGCACGTTGTCCCAAATGTTGAACAATGCGATTGCACGTGACTAAATGAGCAGGAAAAAACCTTTGAGAGAGAGACAACACATGCTGACCAGCTGTGACGAGTCAGGATGTGTTTAAGTTTGAGATAATAGCTGATTAAAACTGACACAGTATACAGCTGTCTCTTACTGTTGCAAATTACAGACTTCATAGTAACACAATAAACTAATTCTACAGAGATACCACCCTGCGCGAGGAGGGGCACAAATGAAATTATCTCTTGTGTTCATTTTATTTGCAATCGGTCTTCACTGAGCAGCGTGGCTGATGGCTAATTGTACGTAATACATTTAGGGAGGAACACAAAGGGAGTATGGGACATCTATGATGCATGACGGTGTAAGTTTAGAAGAGTGTACTGTACGTGCATGCTGGCACATCCATCTGGGTTTTACATGCTGTTTTTACACTGTGCATCTCTTTGACACGGGGCAGTGCCTGTCTGACAGTCTAAAACTGGCATGGTGGGTTTGGTTTGCTTGACAGGACTGACATTAAAAAGAAACCTTGTTAAGCAGGGTTAAGATTCATTATTTAGATCCAGCGGGTCCGTGTTTGTGTTCAAAATCCAAATGAGTACGGAAAGTTTCAAGACTGTTTGGTGTCTGCTAGTGATATTAATAAGAAATGTGGACGTTAAAAGTTAAAATATTTATCCTGACTCACGCATAAACTTAAATTGGTGTCTGCTGAAATAAGAATAAAAGGACTAATGAGCCAAATTTAAGGGCATCGTGGTGGTTGCATCACTTGAACTGCAATGTTGTATCATCTTCTCACTTGAACTCAACTTAGGTGTGGATGAATTAATATTCCATTCCATCTCAATCCTTTCAATGTCTAATTAGATATATATTTAGCATTGCAGTCTGTACCAGAGAGGACCAACCCACTAAACAACGCCAACATTGCCATCCCAAGCGACGTACCATTACTATAGCTGAAACATAAAGTGTGTACTTGTTTTCAGTGTTTTACTTTCATCTGGTTTATGGAAGTCTCACTGACTCCGGTGTATCCTTAACTGAGCTCATCAGATGTGAAATGGATGCTTGCAAATCATGTGGCAGGATTTTAATTGATTTGTGAGAATAATGCGACTCAGCGGATCATAGCTTGCTGCTCAGTTAGCTGTTGTTATTGGTTTGAGTTCATTAACTTTACTGGTATTTCTCCTTTGACAGATACCAAGAGGAAGAAGTTCAACATCATGTGCTCAACGAACAGCTTCCCCATAATGCAACAGATTAAATGAAATGATCTGTTTACTTCTTGTTCACTTCGTCTTCTGTAGAGTTACAGCAGGGATTCTACAATTACATGATTCATATGTCACTGAACTGTTGCAGAAAGGCGCTACAGCAGCTACAGGGAGGATAGTCTGAATTATGTGGAATAACAGGAGTTGGGCTTTATGTTTTAAAATCTGTTGTACTTCTTTAAATATTGACACATGGTTATCACAGCCTTCTGTTCACTCTGTTGTATTAGGCTTTACTATGTATAAAGACTGACTGAAAAAGTCCTTTTTGAGCCAGCCAAATTTTGTCACATCTGAAACCAGAAACTCCTTTCAGCAAATCGGAAAATTCATCCGTGCAAGTGGAATTTTTTTGCAGACAGGCGACACAGAGGAATAAAAAATTACAGTTGCACTACCGAAACTAGTCTAAGTTTGTGAGGAGAGACTTATTTGCATTAAGGGGAGAAGATTCACTCTGGCCTTCAGGTCCTCTGAAGGACTCACTTTTATAGGCCGTGTCCTTTCAGAGGATCCAGCCTCTGAACAGACAAATTAATAGGCAGTGTGAGGAAGTATGATGTAGCCCTTTGTTGTACTCAAGGTAGTAAGAAAAAGCCTGTCTTGCTTTTGAATTTAACACCGGAAGAGCCACTTGCAGTAGCAGTACGGCTCTAACGATGTCTGCTGGCCTCATTTATCATGTGTTAGCGTGCTTAGTATTCAGCTCAAAGCACTGCTGTCCACATATACAACCCATACACCATATTGGAGATGGATGTACATGCCGTCTCAACTTGTCTGACAGCCGGCCCACCTAGATCTGAAGGACCACTAGGGAAAGGTAAACTAGCTGAAACCACACCCAAGTAACAAAATCTGAGCAAATTGCATATTTCACAAAGTGAAATGAAAAAAGACACATAGGATTTTTTAATTATTTAAAAGTATAACTAATTGAAATAAGCCGAAACAGAATGAGATGTCAGTGCCAGAAAATGTCAGCGCAAGACAGTGCAAGATATAAATAAACCAAATTTAACTTAATAAATGCAGTGACAAACAGAAAATCTTGAGCCCTGATTTTAGAGAGCAGAGTTTTCTGGGAGTTTGTTCCAGATAGGTGGTGCATGAATACTAAACGCTGCTTCTCCGTGTTTAGTTGAGACTCTGGAGAGAGAAAGCAGACCTGTTCCAGATGACCTGAGAGGCTTGGACAGTTCATAACGGAGCAGCGGCTCAGAAATGTATCTTGGCCCTATACCATCCAGTGCTTTATAAGCAGCAGTATTTTAAAGTCAGTTCACTCACATACAGCAGGATGCCAGCTCAAAGATCTGAGACGTGGAGGGATGTGATCCACTCTCCTGTGAGGGCTCGAGCAGAAGTGATCCAATTCCATAATTTTAGCTGAAATTAGTTGGGTGACAACTTACCGAAATGCAAAAAAGTTACCTCAGAGTAAGAGCAGCTGTTGTCTGCAGCGTCAAGAAGCTACAGTTGAAAATAGTCTGAGCGTGTCTGCAGGCCCACCAGGCCCCTTCCTACCTTACTAACTTGCTCCATCGCCACAATCCATCCCGCAGCCTCCGTTCATCTGATGCTAACCTCCTGACTCCACCACCCAGCACCAAGCACCGAACCTGGGGCGACAGAGCCTTCTCTGTAGCCCATCCGTGACTGTACCGAGCTTCCAAGATTCAAATCTCTGACAAAAACACACTTTTCAATGTTTAGCTTAGTCTAATGTGTTTTTAGTGTACTGTTTTATGTTGTTTTGCTGCTTTGATGTTTTTTTTTTTTAATGTAGTGTCTTTGAATATCCAGAAAAGCAATTATTATTATTATTATTTATTATTATTATCTTCTTTACCTTTAATTTAAGTTGCTAAGTCACTATTTCGAGATATGAAGACAAAATTAAAAGTTATCCTGCATACCGCTGCATAAATGTGACAAGACAACTTTTCTTCTTAAAATGGGGTTGGTCTCACAGGGGCAACTTGCCCCACAAAGACTGCAGCTCCAACTCGGCCCGTACTCAACCAGCCCACGTGTATGTGTGTCCTCTTCCAATAAATAGAAACAAAAATACCCTGAGACTACCTGTATAAAACACCCAGAACTGTAACGCTTGATTCAAGAAGTTTCTTCTCTTACAAATGTATTTAAATAACTGATGTTGTGTTACTGAGATCAGCTAGACTTCATAGCACGGGTACCATATTAATACTGAAAAAGATAGGCTCATAATAGGCAATTGTCACTCACTTACATACACACCGACACCTCTAGACACAGATCTCAGTAACTGTCTATTATACTCATGCATGCTGACAGGCCTGCCTGCCTGTTAGATCACCTCAGTAATTGAATGAATGGAGGATATCCTTATTAACTTTCAAAGCAGGGGGAGTTCGTGAATTGCATCTGTGTGTATGTAATGCACAGATAATAAATCCACGAAAATCAGTGTATGATTGCAATTACAGCAACTCTTCCTCTATGGTAATGTGTCAGCAGCAGCAGTAGCAGCAGCATACTAAATATTAAATACAGAAACAGAGCTCAGACTGAAGCAGACCTTTAGAGGAAGAGAGAGTCTTTATCCTAGATAGGACCCATGCACCTGTCATACATGCAACAGACAGAGACCCCTAAATAACAGCAATGATGATTTGAACCTGTGTGATCATTTTGCCGCAGGAGCCTGATTATCAGCCTTATAATAAACACCATTTGGTGCTGCGTCACACGTATTGTTTTTGAGATGTTTGGAGGCAGGGCTGAATACATCACAGGAAGGAGAAGAAGGAAGACGAATATTGATTATCACTTATCTGCGTATCACATATACACAAAGCCTGAAACAAGGAAGCAGGTATAAGAGTGCCTTGTGACTGAGTGAATGAATGCGTTGTTTATATCTGACTGTATTTCCATAACCTAAGTGCACGGATGACGCAAAAGGGAAAGCAGGGTGGAGTCGTGAGCCAGCGCCAGAGCCAGAGAGCCGGCCAGCCTTAAGTGAGGCATGAGGATGAGGATCATTTAACGCTGCGTCTCTCCTCTCAAAGCCACTCTGAAGAGGATCTCTGACCTTGATTACCCTGACATTAGAAAGCATCACAAGCACACCAGGCGGCCAAAGCCACTTGGGTGGAAAAAAGACGCATCAATCTGAGGCTTCATAGAGAAAAGTGAATGTTAACAAAAGGGAGGGTCTAAGAAGTCTGTTCTCTGTGTTTATACCCTTTGGTGATAATTAACATTATACATAAAAATGTAATCTAAGCTGCCTGTTTTCTGAGATTGGGAAACATCAGCACCACATGCAGCTTGGGATTAGAGTTGAGTGCTACTGTGCAACTGTGAACTGAGATAACAACTCCAGATCTTTGAGTTAAGAGGAGGAACATCCAAAGTCCCTCAGTTAAACCGAGTCAAAGATATCACTAATGTTTACTGTGTTTGAGTCATAATTAGTTGGCACCAAGTGAAGCCAATGCGGAAGTGTTAATCTCCATAAGTTCCCATAATAAAATGCCCAACTTCACAGCAGAAATAAACATGTTTACAGCCTGGTTCGGACACTCTTTATACTGCCATTGGTCGGGACACAGCAGTGGGCTTCTTGTTGGCTTCCACCATTGTTGGAAAGTATGTACATTTACTCAGTACTGTACTGAAGCACACCTTTGAGGTACTTGTACTACTAGTATTTTTGTTTTCTGATACTGTATACTCCCACTCCACTACAATTTTTAAATCATAGACCACAAACTGTTTTACCTATTTTGGTGAAAGTGGAAACACAGAAACGTTTCAGAGGTGCAGAGGCAGTGTCGTGATCCAGAACTGGTCAAGTGAGCAATATAACTGGGCTCAGCAACCTCTATGGACATAATGGCAGAGGCCAAAAGATTGAAGTGTACATTAATGAAAGAAGCTAAGAGAATAAAAGAGTGTGACCAAGCAAGAGTAAATCTGGGACTGACTTTAAGTTGTTGGCAAGCTTTGTAATATAAAAATCTGAAAGACAGACGACGAGCTGGTCTCCTGTTGGATTAGGAAGTAATGTTAGCTGCCTGCTATGTCTTGTGTTGTTGCACTTGCTTGATGTCTGGCTGTTAGCAAAGTTGCTAAAATTGCTAGTTTTTGATCAGAGTACTTCTGCCATGACCTCCACCGATACAGTACGTACATGTGTGTGTCTCTAATGTGTATGGAGGGAAAGTGAGAAATAAAGATGGCCAATGATGAAACCAGAAATAAGAGATGGAACGACAGAGAAGCGACAGTGAAGTCCCCCAGGGTCAATGGGTGTGAGATCCATCTGTTCCTGGAGATCTCACTCTCTCTCTCTCTCTCTCTCTCTCTCTCTCTCTCTCTCACACACACACACACACACACATAAACCTATGCACACAGGCACGTACACCAGTGCATCAGAGTACACAGTGTTTTCATGTACACAGTATTTTTGAGGCTTGAGTATCACAAATCTACACGCCAAAATTAGAAGGTTCATTCTCAGCGTATGAAACATTTCTCGGCGACAGCTCAGAAGACTCAGGAAACATCCTGCACCTGACAAAAGCACGAGGAAGGAATTATCCAGTCTGCTGAACTCGGACAAAAAGATCGCGTGATGTTCCCACCAAGACATAGTTAAGGAAAATGAGAAAGCTACATCGAAAGCCAGTTCAAATTATTAGCATCTTCTCATACTCTCTGAGTCTCTCTTTAATTCCAGTCCATTAGACCTGTTCATTCTACCACAAGTAATGCAGCCAGTATGTGTGAATGTGTACATGTGTGTGAAATACAGGATGTAAGAAAGAAAGCAGACGTATGTGTTTCACCGCTCATACCCCCTGACTTCTTTGTGCCTCTGGTGCTGTCAGTCACCAACTTCCAGTCTGTTATCTCTGACACAGGATGACGAGTCAGACAGGATGGAAGAGTTTAAGACTAAAATAAAAAAACAGGAAGAATGTTTTCCTGGTGTTTCTCTGTCTTTCTGTGTTTGAGTTGCAAATTTGTGATTTATGATTTGAGATAACTAATAGCTTGTAACAAAGGTCGGTGTTTGTCCTTGGTGGATCACAGCAGATATAAAGAGACGGCCCTCAAACTCACCAAACTTCATTTTAAATTCTCCTCGCGTCTACTCAGAGTTTTTCCAAAGATACCAAACATGTCAGAGTTTTGGGGAAATGTTGTCATGGTTATGTTTGTGTTGCTCTTTTTGGTTTTGTCTCTGTGTTCTTCGCCTCCTTTTTCTCTTTCTATCCATCTGACTGTGTCTGTGGCAGAGGGCGTGACTGGCTGTGCAGGTCTCAGTAATGAGGTAGACGTGTCTTTCATCCAGCAATCACTCCTGCTATAAAAGCCGGTCAAGACACCACTCCTGTGCCAGATTATCCTGTACCAGTACCTGTTCCAGTCAGTAACATGCTGTGGCTTAAGCTGTTCGTACCTTTTAGAGTATCTACTGATTTATGTGGTCCTACGTGTTCCTCCTGTTCTTCTTTCTTTTTTTTTCCAGTGTGCAGTTCCAGTGTGCCCGTGTATGAATCTTTCTATATGATCTTAGCTTTCAATATTTCCTTTAATTGTGTTGTAAAAACAAGAAGATGCAAAATAAACTCTGTTTTTTAGGAGTACTGAAGAGTACCTACAATAAATCCTACCTTCAGTATTCGTTAAAACTGGTTTAGAGGGGTGCTGAAACTAATTTATGGCCATTCAGAAGCTGTACTTTGTAGGGCTGTTGAACTTTACCGATCCGTGTGATATTATCACGTAGTGTGGATTTTATTTTTCAAGTTCTAAAGCTAGAGAGAGGATTTAAACAGGACATTAGGGTTCAAGAGGTTGACTAAGCAAGTGATTTTTCTGTTTGGCAAGATTCTGGCTGGTTAAGTTCAAAATGAACATGCTTTTAATAATTATTAATTGTCTGGTTAGATAATTGTTTTTCAAGCAGCTCGAGCGTTGCACCACTTGATCTCCGGAGAGTCTTTTTTTCTTTCTTTTATGCCAGCAATCATTTAGGAGAAAAGCTCTCCTAATGGTCGGCCTGTCAGCAGATGGCCAGAAGCTACCTGCCAGCTAGAGGGAAGAGGAAGTAAAGAAGGGAGAGATAAAGAAGAGAACGGCTTAAAAAACAAACCACATGTCAGGCTGCATGAACTGAGCAACAACAGGCTCTTTTTTATCCCTCACTCACAGTACACTGGCTCGTCTCCTGGGTTTAACTAGAGAGGGTTTAATTGAGGCTGTCCTGTGTGTGTGTGTGTGTGTGTGTGCGTGTGTGCGTGTGTGTGTGACTCAACCTTAAATAATTCCCATTTCCCCATCTGCCTGCAAATACCACACCTTTGTGCTCCATGGAGGAAACGTCTTATGCTCTGTGTTTGCAGGAACCGTTCTGCCAAACACTTATGCACGCTGATGTTCATGTGACTGTGTGATACTTTTAACCAACACACACACACATACACGTAGAGCATTTCGCTTACCACCATCTTGTTGAGAGAGACCCAGCAGTCAGATGGAAAGTCCTGCAACATGGGAACCAGGAACTGGAGACAGCCATCCCAGTGACACAACAGCAGCATCATACCAATCAGGTTGAATATTCGCATCACAGCGCTCGCCAGGTCATAGGTCATGTGGAAGATCTGTCAGGAGGGGAAGAGATGGCCAGAGACAGAGGGTTATGAAAGTGGAGAGGAGACATAGACAGAGACAGATGTGCGAGAGGAATGAAGAATCAGTTTATGTTTAGAAAGACTGAGGTCAAATCTGAAAGGGGTGAATCTGTTTTCACAAACAGCTTTTGTTATATTGAGGAAAGAAGTGGAAGCAGTCGGCGAGTTTTTTTTTTCCAGCAGATGTAGCATGTTTTGACCGTACAGATCCTGATTCACTATGTAGATGGATTTTAACACTTAGCACATGTTATATTATGAAAGAGACTGAAATATTATCATCTTATATAGATGATATGATGGACCTGTTAGCATACAGTTGGTTATTTATACATCCAGAGGTTACAGAGCAACATTAGCATATATATGGAGTCTGGCCACCGGGCTAATGGTGGTCCAATAATCACTCCCTTTCTTTTAGCTCTGTTTTCATCACTGGCTAGTCGCTAACTTTGTTGGTGTGCTGTTCATTGTTGGGCAGGTAGCACACAGTGAGATCAAAATGAATCAAAACAGGAGAGCTGAAGATCAGAAAACCAAAACAACAAGCTGAAAGACGCTAAAACGCTATGGCGAGCTGAAGGGAACTGCAGAATCAGGTGATAATTCCTTGTGAGTTTGACACAATAAGCAACCCCCTTTTACATTAAAGGTAAAATTCATTCGACCTATTGTTGGTATAAAAATATTGATATTCATGCAGCTTTAAATAAAACTACAACCTGAGAGGAAGAGCTGTGAGGAACTATATTTTTAAAAAACAGTTTTTTAGGTTGAAAAACTAGCTGGATTTCCCATTGATATATTTCTCCCTGAAATAGTGAGTATAACAGAAGGTTTAAAACAGCATCATGTAACATGGTATGATGTCTCTTGGCAACAAAACTGGTAATCTGGGTTTTTGCGAGGCGTGCTGTATGTCATTCCCTCCTCATTTTAGTAGAATAATGTGTCAGGCTGAGGTTCTACATAATAAGCAGGTGGGGAAAATGAACTCATTCATGATAAAAAAAAAAAAAAACTCGTCAGACTCTGATGAGGCTTTGATCAGCAGCCCGGGCCAGCCTCTCTCTCTGCTGTTTCCTACATTTACTCCCCTCAGGTGAGAAGGCTCATTTGTGTGGAGCTGGTGTTGTGGTCGCAGCCTTGTAAACACCACTCACTGTGGCTGTGCTGGCTACCGGCCAAGCCTTGTTACCACTATGTGTGTCTGTGTATGAGGGTAGATTTATGCATGTGTGTGCACTGGTGTGTAATCCATGCTAGCTAGGCCAACTGGAGGCTTTGCTAAATTGTAAGCAAAGCATATTCCCCACCAGGGACAGAGAATTGTCCTACAAGGGAAGTAGGCCAGATGCTGAATGTATCTCTGCATATAACATACTGCATATATTTATGCATATTGGAAAGCCCTGCTTTATGGGCCAATTTGATGGTTTCTTATATCAAAAACAAAGGCTCATTTCTCACTTGAGACAAGAGAATCGGCCTACATGTGATCTAGGCCAGATACTCTGTGTGTGTGTGTAGACGTAACACACACACACACACACACACACAGTTGTGACTGTACAGTCTGAGAGCAGCCAGGTCGAGACTTTCGAGGGCTCATCCCCGTCACCTCAGAGGCTTCGCTGCCCTATACTCGCTGCTCACTTTAATATTAAAACATGCTCTCCTCTAAAACTCCAGGGTGCAAATGCCGCCTGTTAATTACACTGCCAACACAAGGAAGCCAACCAGTCTTAACATATTCCTCCATCCAGCCCGACCAACACATATTATATTCCGCTTTGATTGCATGTGCATCATGTAGCTCTTCTTACCAAATCCTGTGAATTTCCGTGACTTAATCCTGTGTGTTATTGACACACCGAGTTCTCTAAGTACTCCAAAGCTTTGTGTGTCAACTGTCTGTGTTCTAAACATCCCCTCCTCTATAAAAAGATGACCAGACCAAAGACACTGTCTCCTATAATGGCTAATGGCCTTCGCTAATTTAGAGAAGGAGAAAGGGAAACACACTGTGAAGGCCTTGCCCTGTGATTAGGAAGCATCCCCATCATGATTAATGAGTCTCCAGGACTAATGTTCCCCCCGACACCAGAACAGCACCTGGCCATGTGTCATTGTCAGACCACAATCTGGGTCAAGGCACATTACTGCGACCACAACTCACAGCCTGACAAAACACAGATAAAATACTTTCTTCTCCTCTCTGCTGCACATGATAACATACACAGTGATCCGGACGATTCAGACGAAAACATTTAGAGAAAACTATTGAACCTGATTAATGTTGCTCCCACTCTAATGCGCGCACTCCCGCTGCCACCCATTCACCATCACTGTCTAGCTCAGGAAGGTAAGTGGAGAGCCTTGATACAAGCTTCCTGCCTCAGGAAATTGCTCTAGTTACTCCTGACAATGGTTACCTCTGCTTCAGCAAACACACACGTCGATCTATTCAGCGATCACGTCATACCTGCTCTCTCTCTTTTTTTTTTGTTAATAATAAGTGTGGTTGTCAAACAGCAGGCCGTCCTGTGAAATCACCACAACGCTGTAATGATCATTTTAGGAAACCTGTGCGGCTCAGCTGCAGCTGAGCTGAGCTGAGCTGAGCCGAGCTAGGCATAAGGGGAAACGTGGCCAGCCACGTTTGGATTGAGCTGAGCGGAGCAGAGCTCAGCTGATCTAAGCCGAGCGAGGGCAGGGCTGAGTCAAAGCATTCAGTTGCGAGTGTTTAAATCAGTAATTAGGGATCTCGTCGAGTTCAAATTACCACTCTGTAATCAGAAGGTGGTTATTTTCAGAAAGAGGACACACATTCAAATAGGGATCCTCAGTTTATGTACGTACACATGCACAGAGCAGGGGCTAGGGGTTAATTATGTTTGCGTAGCATATTGTTGAATGATGGATAATCTGTCACCGGCATTATTTCCTGTCATGTCATCAGAAAGCTCGCATTAGCCAGCCTCTCAGTATCTCCTAACAAATGTTTGACGCACTGATTGGTTGAAATGCCACAATAAAAAATAATTATAAAAATAAAGAGAAGGTAGCTCTTGTTATGAGAAGAAAAGAAGGTAATTAGCGTCCCCGGTGATTCATTCCTTGGAAAATCCCTTTTCTCTTTCCCAATGATAAGCACAAATTAATTTTTCATGAATTCTCAGCTGCATCAGTACACTGCTCTGTGATGAGCTATTATCCAGCGTATTGTTATACAACATAAAACCTCATTTTTGTGTGTGTCAGGAAGTAATTATACTGAGGAGGATTGTTTTCATATAGAAACAGACAGAAACCACTCCACTGGAATCCAATGTCGTATTATTAAATTTGAGCCAGACCGGCTATTCTTTTTGAATATAAGCAAACACGATTCAAAGCGATGAATACATATTTTGTATTTCAATCCAAACTGCAGCTTCCTTTTATACTGCAGCATCAATAAAGCTTTGATGACTTTGAAGTGTGAGTGAAGCTGAAATTTATCAGCAGTATTCATAATAAATGCCTTTGTGGAGACTTTTTTTTTTTTTTTTTTTTAACAATCTGCACATTCCTTCACAGATGTTGGTGATCCTGCATAACTGCACCCGCCTCCACCTTCATGGTAACTTACAAAGCTTCATTACGTTAAAGTAAATGTTGAAGAGACGTTAGGAATATTGTCAGCAAAGGCGACAGACTTTATCTTATAGCCCGACCGATGCTGGATTTATAGACAGACACAGATATTGATTTTTGAGCACAGAAAATCAGATAATTATATGTGAGATAATCATTTGTTAAACTTCAAAATGAAAGAGACAGTAGACAAATCAACTTGTCAGCATCCTCTGGTGGTAAAACTATGCAATGGGTACATTTTCAATTTCTTGTTAGTTATTGGCAAACATATACGCAGATGCCAATATATCTAATAACAGTTACATATCTGGAATAAGCTAATATCAGCAGCTACGTTGGCTTATCAGTCAAGTTCTAGTATATTTTAACCAAAATATTTGGTTATTAACAATTATTGATGTTATTATGTATAACAGTTTCATTTCCATATCGACTGTTACACTCAGTTCATTTTGACAGCTGTGCTCATGGCTTAGATTAGTGTAACAACCACCAATGGGGTGATCTCCAACAAAACTTCCTTTAGAGATCAGCACCCAGACCGTTATTTGTCCCTGTGCTCAGAGCATAAACGCTGAATCTCAGCCTACCTCCTCCCATTGGTGGATGTAACGGATGAGTCTGGACAGCCTCAGCAGCCGCAGCAGACTGAGGATCTTAGTAAAGCGGACGATGCGGAGGGCCCGGGCCGTCTTGTACACCTCAGAGTCGATCCCTTTCTCCACGATGAGGAAGATATAATCCACAGGTATGGAAGAGACAAAGTCCACCACAAACCAGGTCTTTAGGTACTTTTTCTTGATCTTCTCAGGATCGAGGATGATCTCTGTGTTGTCCTCAAACACGATGCCGGTCCTGAAGTTCAGCACCAAGTCCATGAGGAAGAAGGTGTCAGAAACTACATTGAAGATGATCCAGGGTGTGGTGGTCTCATCTTTGAAGAAGGTGATGCCCACAGGGATGATTATCAAGTTGCCCACCATGAACATCAGCATGGTGAAGTCCCAGTAGAACCTAAGAGGGAAAAGCAGTGAGCAGAAAGTGCTGAACACAATAATTACAGAGAAAAGTGTTAAATTTGAGCCAGTTTTGGTGTGCATGAACCATGTCTGACAGCTGAAACACTGAAGTCTAGACACTCACAGGGTTGTTAATTGCTCGGCGTATCACATGCCAGCAAATATGCTGATTCTAATTCTATCTATGACACGTTGATTGTTCTAGTTTTCTCGCAGCGATACTCTCTCAGGGGCCGCACACAGAAAACAGCGCCACCACTGAACACGGTGACAAACAGCTGATCACGGCCGGATTTTTTCACTAAGTGCAGGGTATCGTCTCACGCCGAGGTAACCTATACCATTTGACTCAAGGCAAGGTCAAACCAAGGACAAGCAGAGAGACAGAAATATTACAGGAAAGATAAGCTGGGTGCAGTTCATTCCAAATCAAAGAACAACAGACAGAGGATGTCTCAGCGCAGCTACAGCTTTGTCTTCCATATCTGATTCATAGTTGACAACCTTTACATGATGCCACAAAACCAGTAGTTTAGGGTTTTATGAACAGCATGAAAAGAGTGCTGAGCTGAGTGTTGAGACAATTAGTTGAATAATTGATTAGTGGGTTCAGGTGAACTTAATTAGCAGCTATATTTATATTTTCAAGCAAATATGCCAAATACAGTCTGGTTCCTGTGTTTGCTGTTCTGCATTAACATTTCAAGGCGTCACATTTGGGTGGCTATTTTCCGTGTAGACTGTAATCTAATTCTAATTGTAGACCAAACACCAAATCAGGAAAAATATTGGAAGATTAATGAAAATAATCATTAGGTGCACGTCTATATGTTTTTGTCTTGGTAGTTTAGAAGTGACACTGCTGTCTCATCAAAAAAGCAAGTGGGAGTGTGCAAAGCGAAGGGAGTAACTGATTGAAGAGCTCTGCTGAGTCAAGACTCCTTTGTTTCAGAAAATGTCCTACTGTTCAGTATGACATAATTCCCCATAAACACCAAAACTCTCAATATTCTATTTAAATATTTTGATAGCCAAATCTGCCAGTTAAGAGCTCAAATGTTTTTTTTTTGTTTGTTTTTGTTTTCTTTTTTTAATTTCCGGCCTGCAGCTGTTTTACACTTGAGATAATTGGAGGAGCTGTCCTCGGTGCTGAAGCAGATGTTGAGACGCATTCCAACTTTTCAAACTTCATGTTCATCTCGAAGAAGAAAATCAATAAATTTGAGGACACATATGTGCGTCATTTTGCAGTTAGAGTAATATTTTGTGTGCAGGCAAGAGTTATCCAGACCCAGATGCATTAATAAGTGCAGTATTCCTCTGATGGAATACAAAAAAAAAAGCAAACGAATATGACATATGCTCTTGAGGCATGCACTGTTGTCACAATGGATTAAATGTTAAGCAACATTATTAATATTATTTATGTTTATTCGTTTTTATTTCAGTTTCATCTTGGCTGCGTCTAAAGGTACACAGGATATTCTATTCTCCAGGTGTCTTTATAAAAACATGAATATTCTATTATATTTCCAGTGATTTCTCATATAAAGTTACAAGAGTTACAGCACGCACTGTTTACCAACCTAACTCGGCTTGACTCATACCTGAAGTCGCTGTACGGGTGGATAATCCAATTACCCGCTGACTTTACGCGCTCTTGCTCTTTCTCCACCGCCTTCTGGCTGCCAAACATGCGCAGGGAGAATTTGTTAACTCCGGGCTGAAGCATGGAACTAAACTGCCGCTGCATGTAAGTCTGATTCCCCCTGGCGTCTCCATCATCCGGCACTATCTGAGAGCCGTCCTCGACTTTGGAAAACGTGACAGAGTTTCTAGACTGCTGACTCGGGGTCTGTCCTTTACTAGTCGGGGCGTTGGAGAAGGAAACTCTAGGGTCCTTTTTGTCCGTCCCTGCCGCGGTCTTGACCTCGTCCCCGGGCCCCTGTGTCAGGGGGGTCGCTGAAGTGATGGTGCCGTCCATGATTGGAGCCTTGCAGTCTTCAGTTCCTGCTGCTGCTGCTGCTACTCCATCTGCCTGCTTCTCCTGCTTGGAGATGAGAGAAGAGAGGCTCCCTGAACTGGTCGGGTCCCTTCTACAATCTCCGTTTTTGTTGCATATCATACCGATGGCGCCTTCTCCTAACACCCCTGGCTCTGAGACTGTGTCCCCTCCACCCGTGTGGTCAGACTCTGGGCTGCCGGCAGCATCCCTCTGGCATAACAGAGCAGAGGATGTGCTGCCACTGGCACTGACAGGTGCGGAGTCCTCATCCTCCAGGAGCCACAGCTCATTGTTGTTGGAGTTTTTGCGCGCAATGGACGCGACTCCGCCTCCTGGCGTCAATTTCTTCATCTTGGTACCTCCGCTGCTCCCATGATCCCCGCGTCCTGCCAAGCTGGCCACTTGAGGTGGTCGAGGCTGTTGGAATTTGGGCTCCTCCTCGCCGTCTTCCGCCTCGTCCATCAACAGGCAAAAGACAAAGACAGGTCAGTCCCCCGTACCTTGAAACCTGGCGACACTTGGGCGGTGGCGGAGGAAGGTGGAGTTCAAAGCTGCAACAGCCCTCTGCTTTCCATCCACACACCACTTTAAGGATAAGAGCGCACCGGTGGCGTTGCTATGGCTGCAACCTGGCTCCTGTTATTGTGATGTGTGTGTGAAAGAGAGAGAGTAAGAGAGAGAGACATTACCTTTGTGCTGCTACCACTTACAGGTATCTTATATTGGGGGAAAAAAAACTATGTGAACAAAAGAAAGCGGGTTTGTCAAAGGAGGACACACCCAATAACCTGATGGTGTTATAAGAGAATAAACTATTCGGCTCATAAACACACACGCAATACATACATATATGATTAAATACACAGAAACTCACCTGATTGGAGCAAGGAACAGCAAAGACAAAGGTGACAGGTGAAGGTCACTAAATAAAAACGCCAACTTCTCCATGTTTCGTCACCCGCAGCTGATCTCAGGTGGATGGACGTCAATCAGTAATCTGTACTACCACGGCCAGGTGATCCACGGTCATTCTTATACTAGATCTTTTTGCTGTGTGTCCCCAAGCGTCTGCCTGTTGCTTTGTGTTGATTGTCTGCCAATATGGTCGGAGCCTGCTGTTCTCGGTTAAATGGCTCCACCTTGTGGAAGAATGCGCGATTTGGGCAGACTCAAGGCATGTGCACCTCTGACTGCATGTCAGCTCCTTAAAAATTGCAACTTTTATTTTGGAAAAACTCTAATCTGCTGCAGATTCTCATTCCAATGGGGAAACAGTTTTGGCTTTCAACAATCCAAGATATGTCTAAGTCTAAAAGATTAATCTTTGTATGGAAGCACACAAGATAATCAGGTATGTTCATGGTTCCATTGATAAGAAGAGGGTCAAAAACAAAGCTTAGTATTAGCTTTTATGGAGGAATTTATGCAGGTAAAGTCAATAAGAAAGCTTTTTGTAGAGCATTTGGAGACACCGTCTTTAATTTAAACAACTTTTTAGTTTTAAAAGTGTGTGTAGGTCTACAGCAGCCTTATTGAAATTAAAGGCGAGCCCTTCCAAACAATGGCATGTGGGTTGAGACATTGAATTCTTTAACTCTTACAAATTACTTTGTCCGTTTAGGCATTCATTCTCTGGACTATTTAAATACAGCTTCTAATGTTCTTAGCCTTTGACTCAAATTCTTTGTCAGCTACAGACGAAGGTAACGGGTACTTTGATGTCAGGTCTTGTTTGGTATAAGGTCATGGCAACAGATACACCTTGACACCGACAGCATTTGTTTGCAGGGCAGTAAATCCTCCAAACAAATGACTGATCTTCCGTGCAGCTATTTGGGTCAACCGCTCGTGAAGCCTTGACCTGCTTTTCTGAGCCACCCTTTCATCATTTGTAACAAAAAAAAAAAAAGATGAGTAAATAAACAGACACGTAAAATCCAATACCTTTATTCAGTGTGTGCAAGTTGTACAATAGATGGTACTCCATGTTCTTGGAAGGTACAACAATTTGACACAATATTGGCTAGGTCTTCTTTATTTGGCTAACTCTGAAATGGTAACATCCAATCACAACACTACTCGGATTAAAGGGAACATGTGGCTTCTGAATCATCTACACAGTGACAGGAACAGAGACGACGGTCCAACAATCGCACACAAGTGTCTTTACCTCAGATCACAGAGTGAGAAAGAAAAAAACATCTTATTAGATATATTATATCTTATCGACTGGATTCGATTGAAACATCAGTGTGTAGTATTCAAGTTGCATTCAACAGAAGCAACAGATGTTACATCTCTTGCACTTGGTCCTCAAGAATATATATATATTTTTTTTATGTGGGTGTGACATCAGCAACAAAGACTAGTGACTAAAAACTTCCAATTTAAAATATGTGAAGAGGAAAAAGGAAATACAAGCGTGATTTTTTTAAAAAGGTACAAAAGCTTTGCTACTACAAGACGTGATTTCTTACAGCAACAAAAACCTAGCTGACACTGGATCTAAAGTCATTTCTGCATTTCATTTTTAATTTAAATCTTGTTAAGAGGTAACAACGACAACAAAACAAAAAAAAAGAGAAAAAAGAAAGAAAAAAGAGAGAAATGGTGCTTGTTAAGGCAAAGTATTAAACTCTGCTATGGGACGTCTGTGGTAGTGTAGGTACAGATCAGAGGTGTGAATTCAACTGCACTTCAGTCATTGCTCTTTAAGAATGGCAGTGATGTATCAGGATCTAAACTGTCTGAGATCCTCCTAAAAAAACAACCTGTACTGCATAACAAGTTAACCATTCCAGACTGGAGAATATAAAAAGCAGAAGACTGACGATTGTGAGGTCAGTGTAGGAAGCATCGGCATCAACAGAAAAGAACCACAAACTAAGCATTCCTCACGTGAAACTTTCTCATGATTTTACGACAAACACACTTTTTCTATTACGGCATTATTCTCATGCAATTTTATGCCCCACGGCCTCAAGCAGAAATTTATGTCACACTATGTTCTCAGGCTGCACAATGTGGAGAGGAAAAGAGAACAAAAAATAAAGAGAGAGAGAGAGAGAGAAGAGGAAATCAAATCAACTTCTTAAAACATTAACACCCAAGCACAAAGGTTTTTAAATTGCAGGGTGCACAGTATTTTGTGCAACACAACAGCTGAATTCTGGACTGCCATCTGGACGTCCATCTAGGAAGGGGGAAAAAAAAGTTGTGAGAGAAGAATTTTATTCAGATTGTATATTTATCTTCTATATAATGTTTCCTTATTTCAAGGGCAGTATTAAACATGCCGTCACAGATATTTACACGCACCTCTTTCAGCATCTAGTTGGAGTTCCTTTGCCTCACATTCTTGTCTTTGTGATTTGCATTAGAATTGCTCTTCCTGAAAACAAAACAAATAATACCAGCATGAGTTCTGTAAAATAAAAATCTTTCGTGGCAATCAAGGTGTTAAACTGCTTATGGTACTTACAGTGGAGCAGATCCTGAGTCGTCATCTGGACAGCGGTAGATGATCAATGAAGGGACGGCAAACAAACAAAACAAAAAAAACAAACGAGTCAGTCGATAGCAGGTTACGACGTCGGTGATTGGTGCGAGCAATACATGCCAACCCGCCCCTTGCCTCAGATTACGGCAGCAAATGTTAGAACATGACATCCTCTGCAACATGATTCCAATGAGGTTATGATCAAACCTAACATGAACTGAAGCATGCCCGTCTGTTGCATTTCTCACAATGAATGATTAAATCCTTTGGAAATCCATAAAGTCCACAAACAATCGTACATATTCTATAAGAACACTTGATTAAATCTCACTCAGGATACTACTGCATGGCTCTTCAGTAGATCTCTCATAATATTTGAAGATGGCCATTCATAAACACTTTTTGTATATTGTCCAGAGTCACCCCTTTGCATCACAGAGGCTCATGCAATACAAGCAGAGGACACCAAAGGACCACTGTTGTGGCTGTATTAAGATAAAAAAAAATAGAAAAAGACAGTGAACATCTTGAAACTGGCAGAGCTAACACACAACCTGGCATGTGTAGTGGCAGAGTTCACACCGGGGCAAGAACACGTATTCACAAGCTAAGGCAAGAGTAGGCTACCTCTGTGGCCAAGTGGTGAATGAGACAAATGTAAATGGCGTACTGGTCTCGAGTTGCCTATCGCTTATCATGCACAGAGTACAAGATGCAGAAGGCATGCAGACAGAATGCTGAAACCTCTCACTGTTCAACCTATCCAATTGCATGTCAAACCATTACACTATCACTCTTTCACTGGCTCAAACACAGAATTTTATTTTTAAAATCTTTTCTTTAAATAAAAAAAAAGGGACCAATTCATGAAGTTTAAAGTATTTCAATGCTCTGATTGCAGGGCCAGTGAAAGAGTGACCAAATCTTTGAGCACATTCCTCTTAGAAGTGGCGACTATGAAAGCAGTTCATTCAGACTCCCATAGCTTTGTCTTTCTTTTTTTTTTTTCCACGCCGTCATCTCAGCTCAACCACTTCAGTCTGACATGCAGTTTTTGTTCACTTACCAAAATGCAAAATCAGCAGCGAACAGAGAAGTAAAAATGTAAATAATAAAAATAATAGTTTCTAGCACAGATTGTTTATACAGAGGCGGAGGCTAAAACCTGACCTTTATTGTAAAAGGTTAAATAATGGCAAAACCAAAGAGAAATAAGGGTTCATATTGAATGCATGCAACTACAGTCCAATACATCCTCACCTAAAAAGCAATGCTTTGCCAAGATAAAAGTCTCCAACTTGGGGGGTGAACTACAGTTCAATGCGTTCATCCTATTAAAAGCTGAATGACTTAAAAGAAGCTTCCTTTATTTATTCAGTACTCTTATATATACACACACACACACACACTACACAGTATACGCTTTCAGATTTTACATTATAACAGGACAGCCACTCTGGTAGCTAACTATTCACTATTTGATGGTATTTTTTCAAACATAAATCCTCTGTAAGAAATCTGTACAACAATATAGGAAAATGGCCAGCATGATTTTGGAATTCACCAACCATTGTGGCCAATTATTAGTCCAAAAGTGCTCTTGGTCTGGGCAGGGCAGGACTGGTCTTTCAGGTAAGAAGATGAAATATGAGCTAGGAAGCCTAGTCTTCGTATCAATGGCACTTAATAGTAGCATGGGATAAGATTTTACAACAGAGTGCTATAAAAAAGGAGTGTGACCTTGAGCATGTCAACACAGTGATCTCATTTAAATAAACTTATAATAAAAAAACTAGTGCGGTGCCCGTTTGGAATGGGCTGATTGCTTGGCCTGCAGTATTAATGCTTGCAGCTTTCTCAATATTGTCGATCTACAGAGCCAGAGAGCCCCTGAAGTTCTAACACAGCAGTTTCCGAAACATGAGCCACATCGAAAGGAATAACTATTACTTTTATTATCAGATATAATCATTTTGGTGCTCTCTACAGCGTGTACTACATATTTCTCCTCTGCACTATCAAATAAATCAGTGATGTCAAAAACAGACAAAAATAAATGAATCATTATTGTCATTTTGGCTTCTTTGTTCAATGACGATTATTTGACTGAGAGTAAGGCAAAGACGCAGCACACGCTCTCTGCATGGCTCTGGGTATAACGTAGTCGACGACTGCGCATGTCTAAAAGTGTGAATCTCAAACTGCTGTGTCCAGACTACTGCGCCGGCTCTCTGGCTCTGCAGGGCGATGATTCTCAGCTTTCTCGAGAACCGCTCATCACAAGTACTTCACACTTGACACTGCACTTCTTTGGGTCCTCAGCAACACAGCGAATGTGAAATCGATCGGATGAACGTTTGTCGAGAAAAATCAAGGGACAGACAGACAGAGACTCCTTTCATTTTAGTTAGAAGGCAGCGTTTTATCACACAGTGCTAATATCGTCTGAACACGACCTAGGAGCTGATGTAATGAGTAGTGGTGGAGGCAGCGTGGTGTACATACCGTCATTGATTTCATCGGGCTTTCTCCTCTTCTCGTAGATGAAGATGATGGTCACCAGGATAATGACTTCGGCCACAATGCCAAGGAAAGGCCACAGAGCGGCCAAGCGACTGCGGACACGCAGGTGGATCTTGTCGCTGGTTGTGCCAATTTCACTGGTCCCCGAGCACACATAGTCTCCAATGTCGTCATTGATGTCCAGGTCATTAATGGTCAGAGTAGTCTTGTTGGGGGTGCTTTTGATCTCATATCTATCACCAGTGCCATTGATGATAGGCTGAGGATTACATTTAAACAAGTTAGTGATGCATGTAAGACACGTGTGAACTTTCTGCATTCTTTCACTAATTATTTTACAATTTAAGTACTGGACATAAATCATACATAACTTATGAACCACTTCATTATTAAAAAGGTGAGTTAAATGTCTAGAACTGGAGCTCAGAACATGAAATATGAATAATATAAAATAATAAAAATTCAAAGCTTGAGAGACACATACCACTGGGGAATCGCCGTCCTTGGCCCAGCTCCAGTCAGTGGGCAGTGGATAGCCATGGCTCACACAGACCAGCGCAACTTTGTCCTTCTCATTGCCGTGCTCAGAGTGCTTGTAGGCAGCAACATGGGGAAGTGCTACAGCAGAAGAGAAACACTTGATCGTTTATCCTGAAGCAAGAGGCGCCTTCACGTAAGAATACGAAACTAAGAACCGGTCAGTACGAAAGTACTGGACCAGCAAATATTATCAGTAATTACTGTAAATGTAAACATAGAATATCACACGATAATTCTTGGCTCCATCAATTCTGGCATTGTTACTGAATCTTAAGGATGTTTAATCTTTAACTATAAAAATTACACAACATTAGCAACCATGTTAGTTCAAACTCCAATAACTTACTTTTGACTTCAATTGTAGTCTTTGCTTCTGGCTCAGTCATGAACACACATTCATACTTTCCACCCGTATTGTGGGTGATCTTTTCCAAACTGTGGAAAGAAAAAGAAATTTAAATAAATTAAACAAAGAACACCTTGCAACACGTGTCATTATGTTCCCATTAGAGTGAAAGCAGAGTGCCAATGGCTTCAACATATTTTTCTGTTTCCTGTAAAAAGATAGGGAGAGACTTAAATTCACATAAACTCATCGTGCACCGAACACAGCCTCTGAAACCAGCTAGGCCACATTTGCAGGGCCTAGCCTAGCGGGATAATTTTCTTGCCAAGTTTGGCTCTTGGCATCCTGGGGCCGAGACAGTCCGGTTAGCTGCATGACTGACCAAGCTAACGACAGTTAACAATTCACTACTTAGCAATCTTTTCACCAGGGAAGTCTGTAAATCACCTCAGTAATGTAACATTAGTCCCTGAAGGTAACAGAGGCTTTGCTCGAACAGTCCAGCTGCTGAGCCCAGTTGTGTTGTTTGTTAACTGCAGATTGAGTAAGCAGCAGTTAATTAGCAGTTAGCTGCCTTAGCAGCTACGGCTAACAAACCAAAAATACTCAAGACACCCTGTTTTCATAGTTATTACATTGTACAGATGTACTGGTGATATATAGTGCTAGATATATGTTATATAATATATTAGCATACAGCAGATGGTGACTTCTTAGTTTTTGGCTTAGCTAAATAGGAAAAATCGTGACACTACGCTGTTTACGCTCAAGAGCTGAGGTTAAAAATAAAGTGTCTACACCACAAATATTTCAAATTTCCCCCGGTAAACACCATCCCACTTTTGTTTGGTGCTGCCATCTCGTACAGTGCTGCATGCTTTCTATCTCCAACGGAGAATTAAGGTCAGAGCAAGTGAGCACACTGCTAGGGGCGCTTATCCCTGCTGCTGAGACTACCGGAAAAGATGCACGACTGCACGGTCCATCTCTCTGCTAATCAAGAGCAGTGAATGCCTGAATGGCGCCCCTGGCTCTGCTACTAATGGAGGCAGCCAGGGAAGGGAGGATAGTGAGAGGGGGAGGGAGGACAGGCATGCAAAAGGCAAAGTGAGAAGGAGAAAACATTAGACGATAATGATTGTTATTGACTGTAATAACAGATCCATTAAGCGACAGCGTAAGGATCAAGAGTAAAGATGGGTAGAAATAAAGACGAGCAACATCAGCTACTCTCTTTCAGGCTGAGAAATGGGTATGGGACATAGTCTATAGGACATCTAAGAGCATTCAAGCCAACTGGGCTTGCCATCTCTTGTTAGCTCATTCACTCGGTGCTGCTAATCAGAGACAGCCCTCGCAGAAAAACAAGGAATTCCTCCGCTTTACGGGTTAGTGGGAAACAGCCTATAAACACTGCCAGATTCAAGAGGGAGGACATTCATATTCCCATCAAAGGATGAGTGCCTTTATTGCATCATACTAACTGCAGGGCAGATCTGTCCATATGGCACACTTGAATGTAGCTACTTACGTCAAGGACATTGTTGGAACGGTAGCACTGGATTTGGAATCCTCCAGGACTTTGCCATTGTGTGTCCAGTAGGAGCCCTTGATGGGAAGACTGGACTCTGTCAAGTTGCAAGTCAGGATAGCGGAGGTCTGGTTGCTGACCTCAAGAGGATCAGCAGTGACCTTTGGATCTTAAACAGAGAGGAAAAAATAACTATTTTATCAAGCTTTTTGTAAAATGGAAAGGGACATTTTTGCAGGTCTAGATGTCGTCTTAACACCCTTTTGCATCATTTATCACCTCAAGGTATTGCCTTGAAATGCGTCATTACCACTCGATGCATTATTTTTTAAGCTTTAGTTTAATGATCTTTTGTCTCTCGGCACTCAACAGTTATTTTACAGAAATAATGAGTTGATAGTACAAAATGTCACAGTCCATTTACACGACAGTGTTATGCTCACATTAATTAACACATAGATATAAAAAGATATGTTAACATGAGATCACAGAGCTTGTTTCTTAGCTGTTTTTACCGTGATACAATGTGTTTTTTTTTTTGTTTTGTTAAGGCAACTGTTGAGTGTTAAGAGGGCAGGCAGAAATCAAGGAAGTCCTTTGCATTTTCCTTCAACTTACCAACTTACCACTTACTTCTGAAAACAGTTTTCACAAATTAAGCTAAGAAAACATTATCGTACAAATACACCTTCTGACCATATTCACAGACGTTTCCAAGAAAGGTGGCAAGAACTCCCCAAAATGGAGAGCTTTGTCCCACAGACAGCAAAACGGAGGGGAGATAATAGCTGTACTGGAATTCTAGAAACTATTCTACAACAAGGTCGTGGGGAAAAGATCTTTTAATAAATACATGCAGAAGAAGCAACACAAAGGGGTTGAAATGTTATTGGCAGTTTTACTACCAATTACATAATAAAATGTGATAAAGTATTTTTGCTTTAATCAGGCGAAGAAACTGATCAATTCTTCCAGAGTGACGAAATATAATACTGGACCAGAAGGCAGAACGACGCCCATGGCTAAGAACATTTAATCATGAGTTGCCATCTTCTGTGCCTACCATTCAGTAGGCTATAGGCCATGGGAATGGTCTACAAGCGAAAACAAAAAGGGCATTATCAATGTTAGTATCAATTAAGGAAATGCTAGAAAGCAGCAAAACTAATAAAATCTGACACCATTTTTTGTTTTTCTTAAAATGAGTAAGATATTCATATTGCAGGAGCCATTTGCCAATTTCTAACCTTATGACCAGTATTATGCTGTGCAAGAAAGCCTAAGGGTATCATAATACATAAACAAGGTAGAGGGGAAAAAAGGCATCAGATTGAAGACATGTTGTGTGACGGGTAATACAAGATTAGGGAGTAATCCAGCCACGCTCAATGACCAGGTTTGTAATCTACTACAGGACAACTCTGGAGCTTTTGGGGAGAGGAGAGGGAGTGGATACTGAGTGAAGCAGGGTGGAGAGGGTACTGGACCGGGAAGCATGGGAGCTGTATATCCAGGACGTCATGAAGGAGGAGATAACAGCCAAGCTATTTCTCCTCATGCTTCCTCTGCCACTCACGTTCAATCACAATAATGTTTGCCTGCGAGCGGATCCACTTGATTTTTGGCGTCTTCTTCAGTTCATTGCGGTCAGGGTCGTTGGAAGCGCGGCACTCGTATGTGCCCGTGTCGTTGAAGTTGAGGCTAGTGAGGTGAATGGTGCTAGTGGCGTGCGCTATATATGTGGCGTTTATTTGCACACGGTCATCGCGTGCACCGTCAAAGAGCTGAGTGAAGGTCTCGTTGGGCTCTTCGCCCTCTATGAACCACCACTGGACCTCGGGGATGGGGTTCCCTATCACCTCACAGTGCAGCTCTGCGCTGTCACTGATCAGCTTCATCTGAGACAGGGGAGACCTGATGAAGCCCGCTGAGCGCCGTTTACAGTCAGCCCAGCAAGCAACATAAGATGTCAAGAAAATTTGAATGTGGTGGGTTTAAAGCAAGCCAGGTGATTTCATGGATGATAAAATGCAGTGATGGAAGAAAGACAAGCAAACAGGAAAAAGAAAGAAAAAGAAACAAAGTTAATAAAGCACAAATGAAATGAAACAATGAAAGTAAGCACAGAGAGAGAGAGCATAGATCAGAGCAACATTTTCACCAAATTATTGTAGTAAATGTTTTTCCATATGAATCATTCCTGGTACTCTGACCCATTAAGACCAAAATTAGAAATGCAACAGAAAAGGCAATTAGGGACGAACCAAGCTGATCGGAGTGCGTAGCAGCAAGCCATTAGGGCTGCAAAAGTTGGAAACTTTCCATGGGAATTAACAGGAATAAACCAGGACCATGTACAAAAGTGAAGGTTGGCCCTTAACAGGGAACTTAAATATAGTTGGTCAATATTATTTCAAAATATATTTCCCCAAAACAAACAAAATTTCATGCACTTGAATATCTATGCTATTCCTCAATCACATGCACATAACACACTGCTTACTGCAGGACTATTGAGGCCAAGCCCCCTACACGCACTGTCCATTTGTCCCCCACATGCACTCATGATGTCTACAACCCTGGGCCACACTTTGAGTCCAGAGTGCAAAACTATTGAAGCCACACATTTGAGCCCGTGGACGACATAAAGTGAAGTAAGTTTTGATGATATTATGGGGTAAACATATTTGAGGTATGGTATTAATGTTTAACCTGAAATTAGCACACAAAAATGTATCTCATCATGACGCTATCTTACCCCCAATTTCCAGTTATTTTCTATAAATTCCCATTAATTCTCACACATTCCCATGGAAATTTTTTCCAATTTGGGATATTTCCAAAAATCCCCAGCTTAACTTCCCATGTAAAGTTTCTGGAAATTCAATTTTTGCACCCGTTTGCAACCCTACAGGCGATACACAAGGTTATAATGTTTCATTTTTGTTCAAACTGTTGTAAGTTTTTGGTTTGGAGGCTTTAAATTTGTGCTGCAGTTTATCTGTCTGTGTTGCATTACAACAGGAGGTGTTTATAATATTTTGTCCACCTCACTTATGTGTGATAGGCATATCTGTTATCAGTGGACTTTCATGTCAATCATATAAATTTAAGCTTTAAAAGTTAAGCATTAAGTATTATAAAACTGTTGGTTAGCTTGAGACATCCCTAAATGCAGGCAGCAAAATAACAAAACAAAAACAACAAAAGACATTAAAAAGCATTCCAGTGAAATCAAAACAATGTGCAATGAATGAAACAAACCATGGAGAGAAAAGCAGATGAGGCTGAAATGAAAAATATTTCACATAATGAAGTTTAATTAAAAATCCATGAGAGCCTGAGAACACACACGCCCAGGATTTTGGGTTTGGCTGTTGCTGTTTCTCTGCTACGCCTAGTGTCAGTGGTTAGGGTGATAAACTAAACACTTCACTAGATATTTGTGTCCTTCCTGCCGCAGCTCTTCACATTCATAGCAGGTAGGGTGGATTTGTTTGGACACTCAGTGGTGGTCGGAGGGGGTCTTAGGTGGGTCCAAGGAAGAATAACATTCTCACAATACCGACCAAAGCACGGCGAGCTTGTTCCCCTCTTTTCAGAAAAATCTTAGACTAATATACAGCCGAACAACGGGGCTGGGCTCAAGGTACCAATGTGAAAAACAAAAGCACAAATGAAAGAGCTCACCCTGAAAGTCAAACTGTTAAGTGTTTTTAAACCTCCCATAAAAAAAAAAAAAAAAACAGAAAACACGTCACGACATCTCACATTACATTCCTTTTGTGAAGATATGGATGAGATCAATTTTCAAAACTGTCAACACATATCAATTAAAGACAAAACAGCCAGCCTTGTGAACTTGTCACCACGAGCCTCAGCTTCTATATGTATATCATGTAACTGTACTACCTCGGTGGCTTCCACCACTTTTACAAAAGGTCACCTTCTTAACATGCTGTGTGAAAGTTCAAAATTAAATATAGTCAAGGACCCAGTTCCAACTACGATTACGCCTAAATGTCAACCACGTGAGGCATGACAGTGAAGATTAAATATTTGATGCAATACAGAGTTAGTTTGGGATTTGTTAAGTACAAAAAAAAAAAAACTAGACTGAAGCAAATAAATCCACACTATGGGGATACATGCTTTATCTTCATATGAAGTTCATTTTCATTGAACCGGCTGGTTGAAAATTAACAACTCAACCTGATATTTACTCAGCCGTTCTGACTAAAACTTATAATTCTCAGGTCACTTTCAACACTACAACAAACATACTGAAATATTGATTGTTTAACAGGAAAAGCCAGTACAATGCAATGTCCCCCTCCGACAGAAGGCGGATGGCAATGGTTTCAAAGTGACGAAAGCAGCGACACCCATGGAAACAAACACATTGTTAAGGTGCCATTTCTAGCTTCCATCCCAGCCCTGTAATATTCGGTTAAGGTCAGAGTTGAAATTAACACCTTCTGATGTGGGGTCAAAAACTTTCAGCCTACATGAATCCACTGAGTATTTCTCCTCTATGTATGTGGCATCAAGTGGCCCACTTTTCAATGTAATTATTCAGCTGTGGTGGACCAGCACTTGTCACAACTATAAAAAGGATGTCAACTCCCACACTTCAAAAGAAAAAAGTAAAAAAAAAAAAAACATCAGTCTGTTCTACTGCCTAGACCGCAGGCTTTTATCTAGCAATGATAATTTATCAGCGAGAGCAGGTTAAGCAAGAGTCTCAAAATGGTGGTCAATAACAAAATGAGTCTGTACTCAACACCATTTACCAAATTACTGGGACTTAACCTGTGAAAAGGGGTTTTTTCCCCACACACGCACACATGTACGTACGTGTCTGCCTCATAACCCACTTTTCATGCTAAAGTTAAGCTGAAGAAGAAGCTGAAGCTCGAGGGAAATCTAATTTTACTTCTGATCTTCTCCAGAGTGGTCATTACCAAATCAGGAAACGTGTGTGTGTTAAGACTAATGTGCGCATAACATTCATAAACAGTGTGGTTACTGGTACCAGCTCTGCAAGTTACTCCCCCAAGCTTTAGGAGGCCAGACCAAATAATGAGTGTATTTAACATAGGTCTATTGTCTCAGAGCATAGCACGTCAGTTCATGTGCTTGCACTTCTCTCTTCACTGCCTCAGGATGATTAAATACTGAGAGGAAAATGACTCAGTTTGGGGCTTTCTGTGTAGTTAAGCAATTATGAGAGTGTTTAAACTAACAGGAAAGAAAGTTTAAAGCTATTTCAACATTATTTAATCTTCAATAAGTAATATGTTTAACGCAAGACATTAAAATCCTGTCATGTCTGAACAAGAACAGCTGAATCAGTGTCCTAAATTTAAACGAAGCTCTTCTGTTTGACAGCTAAGACAATAATGGTACATTTTTCTTAAAACTAAGACACCGCTGCCATTCTTGATGGGATGTTTTTACCATAGATTATTCACAAGAGAAATGGCATACGTGCCACCGATAAGACTTGTTCTCAAGCCTTTAAATAGCACACACAATACAAGAGAAAGCTGAAAAACGCTGTATCGTGCCAGTTGATCCACATCACGTGGATTGTTGGGGGCCTACAGGCTCACTGACTGAATCAATGACAACTGGTGGCTGAACAAGCCGAGACTCCAGGTCCTAAAAGGCTGTAATGAAAGGGACTAAAATTATTCGACCTCCCCTCCCCTCCTTTATTAGCGGCGGAGGTTTAGGTTTACGTACAAAGCACTGTTAACAATAAGGCGTCATTTACATAATGAAGAGCAACATTTTGTGCTATTAGGCAACTGTGTTTAGCTTAGCTTGGTGGACATTACCACACCACTCGCTTCAAATTAACCACAGAGGTCACGTGATTGGGAACATTTGTTAACGTCTACCGTCAAACTCATCTTCTGTAAAACCACGGCAGACGAAGACAGACGATGAACAGCGCGTATATTCGTCGTTAATGCTGTTTGGTAACGAAACGACCGGTTAACCGCGACGGCAAAATTAGCTGAAAGTGTCGCTAGCAATAACACTACGCCTCATGTCACTAGGCTATTTCAAGCTAACGTCGGAGTAGCTGTTTTGTATCACTGGCAGCTGTAAACACGTATTTAACGTCGAGTGATATACGCGAACAAAGCAGGAATAAACATCTTTCATGTCCGTAATCAGGGCAAAGTCAACATCTTCAAACCAACATGGCTGACACCAAAATTCTTACCTGTGGACGCATTGGCTCGCCAACAGCTCAGCAGAAGGGCAACAGCCCACAGTAACTTCATGGCTGATTATCTAGTATTTACTAAATCGTCGAATGGACGCAACTTTAAACTACGACGAGATGAATCTTCCTTCTCCTTTTCTGGTGAACTCCCCCGGCAGCGAGAGATAGGAGCTGAGTGTTTCACAGTGTGACGCCGATGGTGTTGGTCGCCCTCTACTTGCTCCTCACGTACACGCCCTGATCAGCACGTACGCATGACGTATTGTTTGGGGGCGTGGCCGCGTCAACGCACTTACATTGTCCTGCACTTAAACCTATTTAGTGATCATATTCTTACGTAATGTGAAGAAAATAACACAACTACATTGATTTTTGCTTGTTTTAAATGAGTTATTTTTGATGGTTAAGGTCTCGAAAATGTATGTAATGAAATAATCATGTCAATTTAGTAGCATGTTTCTTTTTAGAAACACATTTCATAGTGCATATTCATAGGACAAACACGCATACCAGCAATATAACTATAATGTCTGAAAAGAAGATCACCCAGATGTATGCTAAAGCAAAAACTGCCCAAAATGTTATTTTATTGTAAAACCTGTAAAATCCAACAAATATGATTTCTCTCACAGACTAAAGAGGGACGTGTGAATAAAATCTTACAGAAGGAAAGGAGGCATACATGCCACCGATAAGACATCTTCTCAAGCCTTAAATAGCACACATAATAAGCTGAAAATGCTGTATTGTGACAGTTGATCCACATCACATGGATTGGGACCTACAGGCTCACTGACTGAATCAATGAAAACTGATGGCGGAACAAGCCGAGACGCATTCAAAGACTGAATTATTAGGTTTCATCTCCTTGGCAAAATTTAGTTGGGTTTTAGGTTTAAGAGTGAGAGTTAAGAGTTTAAGAGTTTAGGTTTTCTTCTTCAAGAAATTGAGAAGAGAACACACAAAATACTAATACTTTTTTTTTTTGATCAGGTGATCCACAGCAGAGATGGGACATCACACTCAGCACACCATTAAAAAGAAAATGGACACTGTTGCAACAGACTGGTGACCTTAAGGATCACTGCTGGAGTTTGAAAGGGAGCACATAAGGACAGCTAAAAGACATTAGCAAAAAATATGGTGATGCTAGAAATCTTACAGTGGAAGTAGTAATAAGAGATGTTTAGAGGGAATAAGAAAAAAAATACAACCTATTTGAGTAAAAGTATAACTTGGGCAGATGTATGATAATCCAAATGTGCCACCATGCCATCCTACTATAAAACATTTTGTACCCACTGATATAATTATGTTTTTAAAGAACTAAAATGGTTCCTCTAGACTTTTAAACTGTACTAACTACATATTACAACAGCTTGCCATATTTCATGGTCTGTACATACAAGGGCACAAATACTTGTGTTGTTTATCACAAAGGCAGCAATAAACTGTGATTATTGTTACATTGTAAAGTCAAACTAATAAACATAAGTCAAGTGCATTGGTCTTGTAGCTAGACCAATGTCCTGTCCATTACAACAATCACCCTCAGATTAAAAGGCCTTTGAACCGAGATCCCAGAGGAGAGGGGTTTACAATGTAGAGGAAATACACCCATGTGGCTAAACAATAAAAAAGGAAGCAGAATTTATTGGCTTATTGATAACATGTAACAGACAAGTGCCCTGTTGAAAGATTTAATATGAACTCCGTTTACTAGCTGCATACCGGGCCTGACTTTGAAAGTACAATGCAATTTCTGAACCGTATTATGCATTGAAAACACTTCCAGCAGTGCTCGCTAATGTTATTGTTCCCTGGTTGATGCTTAGATGTTGTAAGAGCCTTCAAGACGTCATTAAAGAGGACACATAATTCAAACTGCATACAACAACAACAGCACAGCTCATAAATATGCCTGTTTGCCAAAAGAATGTTTCGTATAATATTTTATTTATTTGGTTTTAGGACAAACAAGACACTGTTTTTTGTTTGGTGATGGCTTATTTGCTGAACGAGTGAAAAATAAATGGAAAATGTCCTGCTTGTTTTGCTGCACTTCTGTCTAACCGCAGCACCCAAAATATGTGCGGAAAAAGAAAAACAGACTTTGCCGCAGTGGTTGTTTACACACAATTAAAACACATTTGTTCGCAGTTAGCATCACAAGCTTGATTTGACCATTTTACGTATGACTACTGTTGCTGCTCATGATTAGACCTTCAGAGAGGATCTCTCTCACAGACACACACACACACACACACACACACTCACACACACACCGGGAATGCTTTACATGAATTTTGAGTGGTAGCACCCAAACTTTATTTTCATATCATTTTTTTTTTTCCTGGACACAATCATCAATAGTTTTTTTTTCCAACTGTCAACTTGAGAAAATATTTAATTTACCTTCGAGTTAAAATGCACAAATGCACTGAAATGTTTCTAAGTGTTTCATGTGAAAAGCTGATCCATATTGTATGCTTGCAGATAAAAAAAAAAAAAAAAAAAAAATCCAGGTGTGTAATTTAGCAATTATTATTCACATCAGTATCCAAACGGCACAAAATTACTGCAATTTAACACATTATTTCAAGTGCAAACAATGGTACCTGTCTACTGTCAGGTAATCTTAAAACTGTAAGTTACAATAAAATAATTTTATAAACTATTCTCATTTTATTTTGAGAAGGGAATCAGATGCATTATCCTTTCAAACCACGAAGAAACTAAAGTGCACACTTAAACAGTGCACTTTGAGTTATTCTGTCTGTGAGATATGAATGCTACTTATAAAAAGGAATAACTGTACATTCCCATTTGCTTCATTGGCAAAAGTGGATTATTTTAAATCACACAAGTTTGGACATTAAAAAAAAAAAAAAACAGCAACTGTCTTGTTGTCACGAGTCTTCTACCTTTGGATTCCTTTGTGTTCTCTTCCTGTATGAGGTTGATTCAGGCAGATCGAGCCTTTTGAAGTTTCCCTGCGTCTCCACATCCTCCCTGACAGAAGCTGCACTCCAGGCCTCTGCCCCTTCCTTTGTTCAGATTCCTGATGAAGGTGGGAGCAACAGGACGGGCAGAAATACATGGATCTCACGTATCACTTACCCCTGAATCAGGCTCGAGTGCCCCTGGCGAGATGCACTCAGGTCTCTACCCCTGTAGCAGGGAGAGACTGGAGGTCACCACTCTGAAGTACAGCAGCCTAGGAGCTATAAACAGCTCACAGAGTGATAAGGACAAATGGTTCTCTATGAGTTATCGGTGGAGTTCTCATTGCTGGTCGAACTTGAGGACTGAGGGGTAGAGGAAGATGAAGAGGATGATGAGGAGGAAGAGGAGGAGGTAAAGTTCATCCCTGATAATTCTGGAGGGTTTGTTGCTGTGTTCTGTCCACTCAAGCTTTTCCTGCACACTGGACACGTGTCGTGCTGGAGAAAAAGAGTGGTAAAAATATGAAGTTTCATTGTTCCACCATAGTTTCAAACAGCAGACGGTGAATATATGAGTGTGTAGAACATTAGATAGCTGATGCCTCATACCTGTTCCAGCCAGGGGACTATGCAATCATTGTGGAACATGTGATTGCACGGGAGCTGCCTCACATTTTCTCCAACACTGTAATCTTCCTTACACACTGGACATTCCAGTCCTGAAGCTAAAAGACAGAACATGTAAATATACTAAATGTTTAAATATGATCAATATATCAAGTGCTTTTAAAAGGAATACCAATATTGACATTACATTATGAACTGTCAGCGTTACATATGAAAACATATTGTCTTTAACAGCCAACAGCCAAAGTCTTGCCAGCTCTCCAAAGTGTAGGAGTGTTCGATGCTGTGCTACTGCTCTGACCTGCCTGAAGCTATGTAAAGAGACACTTGCTCAACCAGCTCTCTACATCCTGACCGGTTTGTAACTAGTTGGAACTAGGATAAGGATGTGGAATTCATGAATCGTGTCTAAATATGAATATTATTTATGTCTTCCTTTTTTCCCCCCACAGAATGCTGCCCTTGAGTTCACTTGAATTATTGAAGTCCACCGTAAGGCGCTTCAAATGAAACATTTTTATAATGTCCCAAACGGAAGCCTGATGAAGCCAGCGTTTCTAGCATTAAAACACAGAAATGTAATAAAAGTAGGCAACAATACTGCTGTACATATGTACAAATGGTAGTCTACATAAGATATCAGAGGGTTAAAAGAAGGAAACCATCCGTAATATGTTTTATTATGGCAGTAGCAACAATCATGTTTTAACTTACCAACATGTTCATCTGTAACTTGTACTGTAGGAAGACTTTTAATTTTATCCCTATCAGCAGGCGGAGGTCCTGTGTTCTCAAACTGGTTTAATAACTGAAGACAAGATAAAAAAAAAAGATTAATGTTGTGTACATATTACTGCTTATTTTCTTGCACAACATCTAAAATGTTTAATCCAAAAGATAAAAATTATTTTGAACAAGAATGGTAATCATCTTAAAAGCATTCAAAAGGTTTATCAAAAATACCTGAGTTATAATTGCATCTAGTCCATTAGCACCCCAGGCATAATCCATAGGATTTGAATGAAGAACACCCCTTTAACAAACAAAACAAACATTAGAACAGTTTGGATACTTTTGGCATATTTTGTTGAGAATATAATTTATTAGTTTCAAAGACTTACCAGGGTCCAACACCAATATTTGGCATTGCAGTGGGTGCAATTATTCCATTCACTAGTTGCTGAATGATTCTACAAAAGAAAACATACAGCTGTGATACAGATGTATAAAGGGAGGAAATAAACTGGTTTCCAATGTGCCGCTGTCAACTTCAAGTCACAGGTTGTACTCCTTACCCCTCTAAAGTGGGAACTCCCTCATGCCTCCCTGCTTGTCGCCTTGAACCATGACGACTTCTGGGTTGCCTGGCACCATATCGTTGCCGTGATGCATTTTCCCTTTCCCGCCTGTTTTCGGCATCCCGGTTGTCCTCTGTTCCCAGTCCGGACCCAAAGTCAAAACGGTCATCAAATACACCCAGGGAAAACTGACCATAGCTCGAAGGGAATGTAAACAAGTGCTGGTCCACATTCTGGAAAAAGCGGGAGGAAAAACCAGAGTGCTGTAATCGTGATGACAGAAACCAGCCAAACATCATTTCTCTACACGCATGCAACTATTTATGGTCAACCTGAAGCTTTGAGAGTTGTGTTGTCAGATCAAGTTTCAACCCAATGGAAATGTATGCTGACATACAGAACTGTCTAGGATCCACACAGCCACAGCATTTTTTTCAGTTTTCATTTTCCTCTAAACTTAAATAAACACATAATAAAGCTAATAATGTAACTCATCTTTGGGCAAAGTTGAAACAGCACAATTATTCATGTAAGTATAATACTAGTATAAAGAGCAGTGAGCAATGCCAAAAGCAGAAGTGGGAACCCTAAGATGACTCCCATCACCAAAAACATTTTTACTGGAAAAAAAAAAAATGAAATTTAATTTCTGACAGCCTTATGCAACAGAGTAGAAAGAAGAGACGCTGAGTAGAAAAGAATATGTTAAAAACCTCAAATGGCTGCTGGTTCTGAGGCCCACTGGAGATGGTAGACATGGATCCATTGTCAGCACTAAACAGGGGACAAATTGTTGATAAAGTTATGTCTTGACTCAGCCTAGTAATGTTAAAGGAAACTCAGTTATTTCCACCATGTGTCATAGCTTGCATCATTCCTATTGGCCCATTTCTCCCTCTAAGCCTCACCCCTCCACCCTCCGATTTCACATGTGAAATGTAGCTGTTGTGCTCCCAATTTTAACTGCAGCATCTTGAAATACCATTAAAATAGCTGTAAAGGCTATAAAGGGCAGTAATAAAATACTAAGCTGACAGAGAAAAAGATATATGAATACATTTTCCCTTTTTAAAAGAGCCACTCCAAAGGAAAAAGAGCAACTCTTGAGAGTCAAATAAGTTAATGTACCGTCTTATAGTGTAGAAGCTCCATATCAGCTACTCTATGTTGGTGAAGTAACATAGGTATTAGGAATGACGGCCAAACATGTAAATGTAAGACACAGATGATGCCTCGATATACACTTTATACACACCTTCTATCCTCCAGCAGTTCCTCAATAAACCCTGAATCACATCGTGGACATGTGTACTCCTGTAAACAAACAAAAAAATAATAGTAATAAAACAAACACATTTAATTCATAATCAGATTTGTTTTATAAAACAGTTACTGACATTCAAATGTATCACTCCTCACTTTGAACAATACAACTGCAGCGCACTGGTTTGTCACTAGTGTAAACTATCGAGTGCAAACTATGTCAAACATAGATATGTCTGCTGATGGCATGTCTGGACAGTGAGATAAAGACTAAAGATGACAATCTTTCCACGTGACTAAACATATTTCTGAAGCGGTGTTAAGTTTCTGTTCTGACACTCAAGTGCCATTTATTGTGTCAAGACAACAACAAATTTCTTTGAGCACACATTGCATCTCATCCAGTATGACCAAAAAGGCCTCGACAGAGGATGCTGAGAAGACAGTAAAAAAAAAAAAGTGTCCTGAGCAGCTGTGTGACTATCTGGTACGGCAACTCTAATCTGTAAGCTCGTTCAGCAAACCCTGAGGACAGCTGAAGAGATCAAACAGGTCTCTCTCAACCTGCATTCAAGATGTCCACCGATAGAGCTGTTTGGAGGTGGGGGGGAAAAAGCCTCTGGGTAGTTGAAACTAAAGCATAAAGGCCAACAACGCAAGAACGAGCAACACTTTCTTCCTCCAGGCTGTCTGACAGACAGCAACACACCCCACACACAAACCATGTCACCCTACATCATTCTCACATCTTGGATGGATGTGTAAATGTTTGTAATTTCTACCCTGATACTGAGATATGATATGTCTAACACACAGGCTACTCTAAATAATATAACAGCAGTTGCATGGCTTAATGTGACTACAGGTACCAGCAGCCCACAGCTGATCTTTCACACTGTGATGGGACACATGTACATCTCTGTGACAGACACTTGTGTGCTTTTACTGGGCCATTCATAAAAGTGACCTACAGTCTTGTACATAACGTCTTAAGTCGGTGTTTAAATCCCTGAAGTCAACAATCAGACGCGAGCAGTGACACGGTTACTAGTTAACGTTTGTGCTAGTCAATGTGGCTAACTGTTAGCCTAATATGCCTCGTAAACGCACAGCAATCCACATAAACGCCACGCGTTGCTATAGTTTACGTAAGAAACGTGGCTGTTTACGGCGTGTAATGACTCGGCAGTTTGAGTGTTGTATACTGACGGATCCTCTACTTAGATAACACGCCAGCTAACTAACACTAAACGGTAAACGGGACCTCTCGTAGCAACCCAGCTAACACAGTTAGCATGCTAACCGTCGGCGCCGCCTGCTGCAACGGCTTTTATTAAAGTAACAGCGGCGCCGCTGTGTTTTTCATGTGTCCAAACGTCTCCACGTTTACTTTCTGCCTTTGGTACTTACGGGAAGCCGAGGACTAATCTCTGCCGAGCATCTGTGACAGAAGAACCGGCTGGGCCATGGAGGAGCTTCAGCCATCTTTAGCCACTAAACAGGTAGAGGGGGGAGTAGGGGGGGAGGACTACGGAGCACCGAAGAGGTCAATTAACATCCTGGAAAATACGACGCAATGTGATCATATATAATATATATGTTGTTTAAATGTTGTATATAAATACAAGTAATTATAAAATAAAAAAAAAAAAAAAGAACATTTCTGAATAAATTGTAGATAGGCTATAACAGAATTACATACTAAATTTATTATGAACTTTTAAAATTAGATTGAATTAATTCATTCATTATTTTACAAATGAATACAGGTGTAAACACGAGTTATAAAATATCAATTTTATTAGAGTGTAACGATTTTAACGATTATATTTTGTGCATGGGACAAACACTAAAAATAATGTGTCTTATAAATTATTGCCACATGGTGGTGCTTTTGTGTATAAAGTGTTTTAAGAGTGTTACTGTATTTCACAATGTAGCCAGAGACTGAGGATACAATACACTTTTGGCAAGTTTCCCATGTGGTCTTCAGTCAGCTGAGACCCGGGTTAAGATGTACTTAATCCATAATCACATGCCAATGTAAAAGTCTAAGAGTCGTGAAAAACTGACAGCTAATCTGTATCATGTATCATCACACTGTGTCTCCACTGAACTCACGTCTTATCCCTGCAGGTTTAGGGCCCCCCCTTGCTCTCCCTGTTCACATGAAAACCAGAGATGTGTTTTTCCAATCTGGCATTGCAATGGATTTATTTTGACACATGTTACTTTTCCATTGGATTCCCGTCAACCACCTTCTTGAGCCCAACAGGCATATTTGAAGTGTTTTAAAAGTTGTGTAGCATCTGTTATTGAGTAAACACACCTCGTCAAAAGGTGGATTTGTATGTTGTCCTTGATTATTTGACAGTAGTTGCTGGAACAGCATTATCAAGTGTCAAATCTGAGACATAAGATTGTAAATAAGTAGCCTCTCACATGGGAAAGACATTGTCTCCCTTCATGTGAACACAGCCAAGTTCTTGTTGGCGGCTATCTGGCGGCACTGAGATAGCAGTGAAGGTCTCAGGGATCACTTAGTTACATAAGAACTGGAGCGGGAAATGATTGATTTTATTTTGTTTTCGGGTCTGTTTTTAATTTTGACGTTGTAAATTAAAATTTTCCTCAATATTTTTTTTTCACAGGTATCCGTAATGTGATTACCATGACTGCAGATTGACGGCATACACAAGCTCAGAGTATCTCTTGTGCTTGGCACCACATGTCGAGACTCAGTAGGAGTTCCCATCCGACTGCCCATCAGCCAATCACATCTCTCAAGCCGTCTGGCCTGATTTTTATTTACAAATGTTCAGTTTTATGCTCTTGAGAGTAGCCCTGGATGCAACTGGCTCCTATGGTGTTTTATGAGTGTACTGTTTTGAAGGAAATGCGTTGGATAGATGTAGCAATGTATTTTATCCAGTATCATCCACGCAGCTAACACATTGCTCACTTCCAGTAATGTGCAAAAAAATATCTGTCCTGTTGCATGTTCTAACGGCCGAACAGTGGAACAACTGACACATTTCAGTGACACAATGGTTTAATTTCCCAACCTGGCACACAGACATGATTAGTTATAAAAAAAGACGGAATGTTTCATCACAGCAAAGCTCACAGTGTAACCTTATTTGGTCTTATTATGACACTTTACTCACACAACACTGATACTACCTTATACTTCTGCCATGCTTGTACAATGTTTATTGGTACTGTGCATGCACATTGTACTACACTGCTTAATTACCTGGTTACTTACTGTTTACATCATATATATATATTTTAGTAACTGTTTATTCAACAATTAACAACAATCTATTCTCATATGTATATACAACCTGGGTTGGTATATAAATACTATATTACTGCACAACCTGTTTCCATTAGAGTTTGTACATTTACTAGTACTCACTAGTACTAGACTGTTCTTTACACATATTTTTATATACTTATATAACTAATATAGAACTTATATATTCTGTAAAAGTGCATTTAGAGTCTGAGAACTTTATTGGCAACGACAGTAGTGTTGTCGCTGTTTACATGACAATAGAAGAACATGAACTTGAACTAATGTCCTCCCTCTCTAGGCCGACGTTGTGTCTGATCGGGCCATGTGGGAGCAGGAAAGACACGGCTGTCCCATGGGCTGAGATTAGAGAGGGTCTGATAGCACTGAGGTTTGCTATGTCTGCCTGGCTGAGGTAAGCTATTGTCTCTCTGCGCCCAGTGCGTCACCGTCATCCCAGTCGAATGCTCATTGTAGCAATGCAATCTGGGGAGTGAGTGACTTTGGGTCAGAGACAGGTCATGTGAGCAGCAGAAAACAACTCTGTTGGACAGAGGGATTGTCCACATCGTGTAGTTTTAGGTTACTACTAATCTGGATTTGGAATACGGTGACCAAAAAACTTGGTGGACCACACTGCTTTTGAGGATGTATATGTTTTCTTGCTGTAAACCACGTTACACATGCTGCAAAACACTGCAAGGGGTGGAAGTAACTAATTGTACTTCCTGGCACTGTAATTATGTAGCCTTTAGACTGCACATGCATCCATGTATAGTGACTTACACATTAGAATAATTACTGTTTCTCTGCCTACTTTTTATGGTTCAACTTCTATCACACTCTTAGAGGCAATAAAGTGTTGCAGCCAAGGCAGCAGACAGATATGCTGCAAGGGACACTGCTGCTTTTGTCACCCCATAGAGTTTTTCCAGACACTCCAGCCGGGATTGCCCCACACAGTCCCTCTTGGCCCCCGAATCACACTCACACACACACACACACACACACACACACACACACACACACACACACACACACACACACACATAAACACACACACCCACACACTCAGCAATAACAGCCGCCTGCTGGAACTTCCTGGGCCTCTTAGTCATGCGTCACTTGTTTTTTAGTCCCACCCATCGAAGACTCTCTCTCCCTCCAGACACACTCTGTCTGAGGCCATGTGTCACAAGAGCTGCGCATCAGACACACATGGGTACACACACACACACACCTCGTAAGATCCCTGGACAAACAGCAGCAATGCTGTAAAGATCAACACGAGTGATGGACAAAGAAAATAAACATAAAATGTCCTCAACACGTATGTACACACATTTGAAACACAGCAGGTATCCCTTCTGTTCTGTACAGTGTTTTTCCGCTCTGCTTGTGTTCCAGAACAAAATCCCTTGGTACTACATCAGTGCATAACTGTTTGGGATTACATCACCGGGCAGCTAACAAAATATAGGCTAGATGTTGCTAGAGGAACATATGTGTACAATTAGAAACTGAGGTTCAACCGCCTTTGTTGTAGTGGAGTGTTTGTGGTTTCTCTCACTGCAGATGTTTCAGCAGAGTTTGACATTATCTGCTTTTATTGGACCCATTACTTCATGTGATTGTTTCTAGAGAGTAACAATTCTTATTTTGTGAGTATGTCCTGATGAAAACATAGTGATACATATTATATTCCATTTCCTCCACATTATGTGAATAGAGCACCCAGAATCCTACTACACACTGGACCTTTAAAGTCTGAGATTTTTTTCAAAATACATTAAATATGTCGGATAGTATAGTAGAATAGTTGCCGAAAACATGTGAAAAGACTTTGAACGATATATTACTGAAATGTGGAGTTAGAGGTTAAAACAGTTTTTCACCAGTTTTTAGGCCAGGATTTTGTGGGCGGTCCTAAAGGATGGCTCGATGACACGCTGAGGCCACCCTGAGTGTACCCCTGCATCACTAGCAGAGAGACAGAGATGAATTAATCTCGCTCAGAGTGTTTCAGAGTTAGTCATGTCATTTTCTGAGCTCATCTGACACGTTTTAGTCACTGTTTGACTGCTCCCACGAGTGGGCGTGGCTTGAGCACATTCAGCGGACACGCCCCCACTGTCACACAGAATACTGCTCATTTTTACCCGATTTTGACACCTGATTTCATAAACTTGTCGATATTTTTAACCATTCAAATTTGTCCGGGAGGTTAATAACACTTTCTTTTGTGGCCTGACAAACTCAGAACACGTATTTATTCTTACTTTACACAGAGCTCAAGTGATAAACATCCACTGAAAGTCCCCCAAAGTACAGTCTAACTGCATCAGTCACAAAACAGAATGATGCAATATGGTATACAGTCAGATTAAACACAAGTACACTGAGCGCAAGATAGCGTGCTGGAAAGACACAATGTTATCTGTTGTACCCTACATAGCAACACCAACTGCAAACTTCTACAGGAGACAAGAGTTTTCATTCCAACGAGAAATTCCCCAGCAGGTGGCTGAGTGTGAAATCAGCACCAAAAAAAAAAAAAAGAAAAGACAATTACAAAGTGTGTGTACGGGAAGAGGAATGTGTAGAATATTCCCTTCAGGAATGTCTGGTCTATTGTTGTTGGCATGTATTCAGTTTATGCATAAATCCGTGCCTGTTTCTGTGTGTGAGTGTGCAGGTTGTGGGTGTACACAGTATCTCTGATCTCTCTTCTAACTCTAACCCTGTGACTTTGCTCACACAGTTGTATGTCTCATAGCCTCAACAGTCCACACCAAGCAACACTGTGGTGCAGTTGCTCCTCTAATCTGAAACTGACCATCAGTCTGTTTACAAGATGTAGTTCGGGGGAATAGATACCATATGGGCCTCCTGAGTTCATTTGTGGTCCACTGTCCTACTTCAACAAGCAGAGGATATCCTAATAGATGATTTAATTATGCGTGTCCAAGTGGCTATTGTCAACTAAAAGAAGCTGTTGATAATGACCGGGTAAACCGAATGAACTCCGAATCAAGGCAACTTTTCCACTCTCACCTTACGCATGATGCCTAATTAAATGTTCAACTAACTTTCCATTATAAACAAACAGGTATCTGAGCCAAGGCTTATTAAAACAAAGGTATTTGTGTATTTGTTTCTTTGCGACAACCACCTGAAAAGCTAAAGTGAAATTATGGTCATGGCCTGGTAATTTTCCAAGCCTCAAATTGCACAATTTGGACTCAATTTGGAGTCAAGTTTGCGGACTAAGTGTAGCCCAATTATCACACTTCACTGACTTTTTTTCCATTGTGTGGCTAGATATTTCAACATGAACTCAAACCAGAGTTAATTCAATGACCTCGTCAGTGCCAAGAAAGGCGAATCAACAATCTCATACTTTTTCAGGCACACTTGTTCCCAAACACTTTCGAACCCCTGAGTCTTATACATTACCTAGATGTTAACTGAATACCATAACAAAGTAACTAAATCTCAGATAACAATTCAGATTTTGTATTTACATTTAACACATCAGAGCCTTATAGTATCTTTTTTCTGTTTTCCCAGTACGTTGTTCTACTGTAACATATGGGCCAGACCACACACACAGCCAGAAGAGAAGCCATTCCAGAGGTCATGACGAGGAAGTGCAACAATTCACCAAGAATAATTGGGGACAATTAGCATTTGCACAATTTCCTAACTCTGCTGATTTGTTTTTGGCGATCTGATGGTGGATAAATCACTGTCAAACATTTGCTCACTTTCAGTAAACCTGCCTGGATTTTCAGTTGTTGCTTAAAGTGGTGATAGTAGCCATGGGTGCAGAGTTCCACTGAACAAATGAATCACTAGCCTGGCTCTAAAAGCATGAATTCATGATTTGTGCTGCAGTTTTTACCGTGTAAAATTAAACTTTTGAATATTACTAAACACCCCTTTTCCTGTTCATAATGTTGCCATTTTCATCATGACAAAAAATTGTTGAATAAGTCTTCATCTATGATGACAGTTTGGCTGATAGGTTGTCTCATATTGCTTCAATAAATTATACATTAGGTCAGGTCAGGCATCATAAAACGCATTTCCGAGAAATCCATAAAACAACAACATCAGGCTAGAGTGTGGGCTGTTATGTCAGTACAACAATCAATTACCAAACCTTAAATGTTAGGCACATGTGGAAAATTAAGACCTGCCGTGTAACAATGCAAGAATGGGAAATAATGTCTGAGGCAGATATATTCTGATGGAGTGATGGATGATATCTATTAGTTTCAGCTGTGTGCCTGTGCTGTTTACAATCCAGTGGCGCGATCCAGAGAGTGGGTGGTCTTCAAAACACTCCGCAGCGCCTGGTCTCATCACAACATCATTTCACATCTAAATGTTGGCTGTTATCTTACTGGAAGTAGTAAGGCAACTTGGCGGAAATGATACCATGTGGACATCATTGAGAAAGAGGCTTGACATATCAGAGCAGGATGATTACGCATCCCTGAAATGTCAGTGTGGGCGTCGCATTATAACTCCATGTGTTTGCTGGGGTATAAACAACTCATCCAGTGGTTGTGATGTAAGACGTGTGACTGATCCCATGCTTATAACAGGTGAGCTGCTGCAGGAGAAATGCACCCATAATCACACCCACACACTCCAACGTACAAACACGCACAGAAAGCCGTGTTCCTGTGGAAGTGAGGCTGACCCCTCACAGGCTTCACCACAGACCATAACATGTAGAAAAAAGGATGAAATATGGAGTAAAGTGGGCAGAGAATGCCTGAGGTCTCATGTTGAGTGTAATTAGAATAGCTCTGAAATGGCTCATAGGTTTACTCTGTGGTTATGTCATTACCACCACTGGTGTGAGACAGGCGTATCATATCCGACATCAGTCAGAGGGCTGCGGGGTAATGATATACAGGTTGTTCCTGGTGAAGGTATTACACAGTCATAATGACAACAGCAAATGGGATTTTTTTTTTTTTTTTGGTCTTGTATCCACCAGGATGGTTTGTCCAGATACATGTATCAAAAGTGCTGCCTCAACTTATTTTTCAGTTGTGTATTTTACAGGAACACCGCAACCATTTCAACATATGCACCGTTTTAGTGGGTGTTCAATGCAAATTCCTGTGGAGTCGCCACTTTTTAAACTATGGCGAGAAAAACAGGTTTGGTGAGTTTATTGTGTGGGTCGCGGAGGAATTTATAGATGGCTTGCACTCGTGAAGTTATGGGAATAATTGGTTTAGGCAGATGAAGTTTAGATGGAATATTTGGAATATGTATTAATCCCAAAGATTAAAAAACTTAACTGTGACGAAGGGTCTCATTGGTCAGAAAGTCTTCCTCTGCCCAGACAAGTCCACTGGGCAATACTGAGGTCATGTCTGCATGCCTGATGACAAAATCTGACCAATACGTTTGCGTGGCCAAACTAATTCCTTTGGATTAATCATTCATATTCTGTTTTTTTTAACACAACGCACAGTAAACATTTCCTTTCTGAAAAAGATAATTTTGTGCATTTTATGTGTGGGCACAGCAACAGCCCCTCGTGGCATTGTTATTTGCCATGTTCGAACTAACAAAACTTCTAATTCCACTCCCAGTGCAATAAAAGGGTACTTGGACAGGAATATAAACATCTCCCTAAAGTCGAACCAGATGCTGCTGCATGGTGGAGCGCAGGATTGAGAGCAGGGAGAGAGAAAGACAGAAAAACAAGGGAGGTACTTTACACAGGAAAGTGAGTCAGTACCCAGGCCTCAAGACTCCGAAACCTTCATTCCTCCGTTCCTTTACCCTCCATCCCCTTGACCCCTCCCACCTAATCCAGAGCGGGGGGATATCCTTGAGGAGACAAGGAAGAAAAGCCACCCAGCCTGGATTTGATTCTCCCTCGCCTCTCACATGAAACCTCGAGAGGCCTGTCAGAGAGAGGCGACTCAGCCACTGCACGCACAGGAGAGGAGGTCTAACCACCGCACGAATAAACTGAGTGCCTGGCTGGCTTGCTGGAGCCGGACCTACTACCCTAAACCCCAGCGTGAGAGGAAAGCTGTCCAGTTTCCTTTAGGGTGCAAGCATGATCTCATTTGGCTGAAACTGGCTATGATTAAAGCTGTGACACAGTTTAGAAAAATCCAAATATTATAAAATACACGTCAGACACAGTTTCAGAGTTGTAAAGTACTGCGTGTGTCATTACTGGATGGCTTGCAGGCAATATGTTGATTAGATTAGATTGGATTGAATCTAATCTAATCTAATATGTTGAGGTGAAATGAGATGTAAGACAGGAGAGGCAGGTTGCTAAGCGTATTCTGTGGCCAGGAATCATGTTCATGTTTTAAAAGTTGAAAACAGGAAGCAGAGACTTGGTGACAAATATTAAACTTTATGTTGTTTTGAAATGGCAGTACAAAAATACAAAAATATGTTGATGCATTCATCATTCAAATTTCACAGTAGGTACACAGGTAGGTACACACGAGACGTGTTATTTACAAGAGAGTGGTTGAAATGTTTCATAATACACTGAAAGGATTATTAAAAAATATTTCAGACATCTGCTATGATTTGAAAGGTTTCTCTCTCCGGTTTAACAATGACTGACTCATCTCCGATGGCTGGAATAATCAAGCATGTTCAGATGGCCCAAATTGCGGTTCATTCTCAGACAAATTTAATGTTCTTTTCAAGTGGACGATGCTAATTACTTACTCTGTCCAGTAAGTTCTTTAAAAAAAAAAAAAAAATCAAATCAAAGCAGCAAAACAGCAACGGAATAAACAAGCACGACCTACAAAAATGCATTTAGAAAACAAAGCCAAGCCCTCAACAGAGGAGGTATTGTAGAGTGTTTGGGGTTGTACCAACAGTCTACTGAGACTCCTACAAACACAACCAAACTGTTAATTTTAGTGATCAGCGGGCGGCCGAGAGTTTGGATCAGGGTCCAGAGTAAACATGTGTGTGGGGGGGGAGAGAGACTATACAGGTTTGTTTAGGCTGAACTCCTTCCTCACCTCCAGACAAAGGCTAAAGTACATACGGTACAACTGTAGTTGTCCTTGTTTGTGGTGAAATGAAACCACACTGGCAGGCTATGAAGTGGTATCAGCTTTCCAAACAAATTAGCATTGCTTTCCATCCGGTTATAAGTTTGTTTGTGGGGAATGGTGACTGTAAAAACTGTAAAAATGCCAATGCCAGTGACCGCTATTGTACATACACAATAAACAAAACACAATAAATACATTTTTTTTTTTGCATCAGCTTTCCCAAGGATATATGGATTTGTTACTAGGATAAAAACATAAATAGAGTTTGATACCTTCTCCAATAAATAGTAGTGGTATTCTATTTACAATATGCACACATCTCCCAAAGAGCTCATGAGATATTTTTATCTCGAGACACGCGTTCACCTGCCTCTATTTTTTTTTTTTTTTTCCAAATTAACAAGATCAACACAAATTGCTCACAGGTTTTTGTAGTTCTTTTTGAGGCAGTTACAGAGGTCTTTCATATCAAAAACATATTGTCATTCTGTGTACAAAGGGAAGGGGGAGTGATTGTCAGAAAAAAAAAAGAGGTCATCATTGGGAAGCTAGTGGTGTGACACTTGGAAATGTTTATCGACAAACTCATCATCTCTTGAAAAAGGGGCCGTGTCAGGTCTAAACTGCGTTTTCCTCACTGCCGTCCAAGTCTTGGGATTTCCGAGGGGGGTCTGTAAGAAAAGAGAAGTGTTTCATGAAAGCTTGTTGTTACACAAGTAAGACAGGTAAAAAGACAATGTGACAGGTGGTTTTGTAGCCTTACTGTTGCAGTGGCCGTAGTGGCGGACTCCTATGGAGCGGCCGAGGAAGCAGGTGGCCCGGCGGAGGTGGCAGGCGCTGGGGTAAGTGATGTTGTCATTGCCACAGATTGCCTGCTCAGATGGCATGGGGATTGGGCAAGGAGTTGTGCGGCACATGACACAGTGAGCGCTGTTGGTCTGATCAGTCACGCAGGTGTGAGTACCTGGGCACACCACGTTGGAGCATGATTCTGTGCAAGGAGTAAAGAAAGAAGTATTAGCAAGAAAATGTGATAATCTTGCTTTTGTGCATAAAAAGAGACAAATTTCACTTACTTTTGCAGTCTCCTTGATACATGACCTCCAAGTCGGGGTGTCCCATGCAACGGGCCATCAGCAGAGTGCACTCATCCTTGTATGACTTCCCATCACTGCCGCACACAGGATGCTTCCGGGAAATGTTCGAGCAGTCTGGAGAGCACACACACTGGGGCCTTCCCGTCTTCATTTTGCAAACCTTCCCGGGACTGCATTTGACTCCCTCGCATGTGTCTACAAAAGCACAGCGAGTGGTTTAATATGTGCATGAGCACTGCGCAGTGTCAGTGTAATGTTACTGTATTAACAAGTCTGCAGACATCAGGTGATCTGCAGGCATTTTCATACAAAACAAGCCTAAAAATCTGGGGTTTTCCCAGACCATAACATAATTTTCACCTTGCACAATATTTACAATAATCACATCTCTTTATTGACCATTACACACAGGGGCGTCTCGCCTGGTGGAATGCGAGGCTGGCGTGTTTTCATAACAGATCTATGTGTACGGCTGCACACAGACTGGGCTAAGCTCCTGCAGAGGGACGGAGGGGCTCTGAGGTAGATGGAGTTCAAATAGCTGTCAGAGAATTTACACGCTGATAAATGAGGAAGCCCCGGGCTCCTCTGACACCCCATAATGTCAAAGCGCAGGAGGAACTGTAATTCTACGCAGTGCAGAGTCAACATTAGACACTGCACTAAGGTTTCTTCCCAGGACCTTTCTGGGTCTTTAGAGATGATGCCTGATCAGCTCTGGGACCTGAGGATTCTATAAACAATGAGGAGCTTATTTCCTGTCTCTACCAGCACTTTTAATATCCCGGTTTATTCTCGAGCCATGTTTTTTCTTTTGGTTGATTTCCATCTTTCCCTCACAGGTCTCTCTCTGTGTATGCATTTTCTCGCCTCTGTGTCTCCCCAGTAAGGGTATGTCTGACAAACAAACACCTCATGATGATGTAAGTGCCTTAACTTTGAACCAATAAGCCCCCATTAAACTTTCACTGACATTCATGATACTGATGTTTTCCTCCCACAGAATTCCAAATGATCAAGATAGTGTTGCACATTATGAGTCCCAGACATCTGGGCATGTGGCAGGCATTTATTCCAGCCTGCAGGAATGTAATTTCTTATTTAGCTCATGGAAGCAAACAGGGCTTCTTTTTAACTAGCTTTATAAAAAAAAAAAAAAGTGAACACATAAACAAGGATAAAGGTTTCTGATTTTACCAGCGTCATTCAATTTCCATGTGATGCACTTGTTTACCTTTATGAAAGTCACAAAGCTGCAGGCTACCTTTAAATGTGGGCTCTCTCTGCTTTATTCAGGTTTATATAAATACAATCCACATCTCGGTTTCTCTAAGCCAGAAAAACCTGAGGCTCTGGTTGAACAAAATACCAGTAGCTAGGTTTTCTTTCTGGAACTTATCAACATGGAGGAAAAATCACATTTTTGGCCTATGATCACATAGTGTAAGTGCTGCTTATAAAAACAGAATTTATCTGCAAGTGAACCTGAATGAACCTTGGAGAGATTCCAGAAGGGGAAAGCTTTTCAGGACAGCTGGGTGGAGTTATGTGCAACGCCTCTCCTCCATCCACGTCTGCATTTTGTTAGAAAGTTGCACCGGGAACTGATTGTGTAAATATGTTGATTCACAAATGACGTGGTTTAAATTAACTTTCACTAATTCTCCACAGGGCTTTATTTGCTCTAACAGAACACCCAAAGTTACATCTTCTGTTTTAAGTCAGCAAATTATATGTAAGCAGTGATTAAAACTCCAAGAACTTACCTTAAACTACCACTGACAGTAGCAGTCTGACTCCAGTGAAACATATTTATAATGTTTATTCACAATGTGACTGTTAAGAATGTGGCTTCAAAGCACTTTTGGTTTGCATGCAATGACTAATACTATGCCCTGCGGTGATAAACCAAAGCAATGCATGAGCAACTGATTCCTTCTACTCTTTTCTTTTTTTTTTTAATGGTTTGTTTGTTTACCTTTGCATGGTTTACAGGAGACAATTCCCAGGAAGCCCAGCAGGCTGACCTCATTCATGGGCAGGCTGGTGTTGGACCACGCTGTGTCCAGGCGGCCCCCGGCACAGCACTCCTCTTTGGTCACCCCTCTCATCAGCACCATGTCGCACCTTTGGTCTTGACTCTGTTGCAGCCAGCACATCCCAGCTGGAGAAAAATAACATATTACAATATATAAATCTATATTAAACAAGTATAAAACATGAATGTATAAACATGTGTAAAGCATCAATTGGACTGGACGGATAATTCTAAAACTGTAGTATTGTGTTTTTCCAGTGTAAAATGGTCATATATAACACCTGTCTGCTCGGTTCTTTAAACCTGTATTAAATAATTCTATACATATATCTTAATGGAAAATAAACATTTGTTTAAAATAGAAAGTTACACTTGAGATACATAAATAGGAATCCCAGAAAAAAGTACCTTGTCAATACCACAACTACAAGAAGATTCATTCATTCAATTATTAAAAAAAAACATGTTATATTGTCATCCTACTTTTTCCAAATACAAAAAAAAGTCAACTCACCACTGGCAGGATTCTTCCCAATCTGATACAAATTGAGAATCACACACAAAACATAGATGAAAAAGCCCATTGTGTTGCTCTGTAGTTAGTACAAAACCTTTTTCTGAAAGCTTGTCTAAGCAAATATCAGCAAGAAGAAGTGACGTTCCAAACAGAGCAGATCACTCTAACTCCACTCTAGAAGTAGCTCTCCCTTATGTGAATGAATGTGTTGTGGATAAGTGATGTCGTTCCCCCTCTGTATAAATATTTAGCCCAGATGGAATTATGCTGCTGGGATGGGCGATCCTCTCAGCCAGTAATAAGCCAGGGCAGGACACAGTTTGACTCTGACTCAATTTCCAGAGTCGGGAAATGATCCATGCCCTCCAGCGCCAGACACCGGGCACTTATATGACCTCACAAAACATTTTCACACCATATTAGACTAATTAAAGTCTAATTAAGTCCCGGAAAAAGATTTAGAATGGGTTTAAGATTAGCTATTTCATTAAATAAACTTCAAGTTTTTGTCATGCAGCTTATTGAATAGACTAATTGAATTAACTGTTCAGGTATTTGGGAAAATACTTTATTGCACAATAACCTCTGAATGTGACCTTATAAGAAGAAGTTTAAGTCACTTGTTTTGTTCTGTACTGTCTCATCTCCCTCTTTAATGTGGCACAGCTCAGACTTTCATTCTCCTCACAAATCCTATGTTTAATTATGGTACTGTAAGCTGCTCTCTGTGGTTTTTGGATGTAAAAGTGGCCTATAGAAATGGCATCCCTATTTCTTATCTCATTATTGTGTCCTCTGAAGTGATGTGATCCAGCATTGACCCTAAATTGCGCTTCTTTGTAGTGTAAATGCAGAGGAAAGACGGGACCACCACAGCAAAGTGGTCACAGTAACTTCTAAGCTCATTCTAAAGTGGTTTCTGGCCATATTATGCTAAATCAAATTAATATCAAGCACCTAAAAATACACACAAGAACAGACCTTGAATAAATGAAGTCATTCACCTCACCAACGCTGCCGTTCCTCATTTTGTTGACTGTCTGGGTTTATCAATGAACGCTGATATTTCCACTCTACAGCTGTGGTTACAATAATACTGAGAGATGAGAGGAGTGGGAGTGAAGGTGGTCTGCCCTTGAGCGATATATCAAGTTCAATAAACACAACTATGTCGGAGCTTATCAAGAACATTCGTGTCTGCCCCCTCATTTTTAGTGTATGATTAAACACAGACAGCCACAGCAAGCGAGACAAAAAAAACGGTGAAATGCTGTGGATATATATACAGTACCTGTCTACCAGAGGAACAGACATGTTTGTTTAACACCATCCAGCCTACAAAAACCTCTCAGCGGAGGTGTCTAAAGGCTAATCTGCTTTATCATCGTGCTTGATCAGAACATCTGCACTACTCTTCTTTCTTCCTGCACTCATTCACCTCTGACACTGAGAGCTATGCACCAATGCCAAAGTAATGTGAGCCTGCCCATCTGTCTGTCAATGTTTTTTTTTATGTTCCCTTTTGATCGCTGGGGGGTGGGGTGAGGGGTGTGTGTGTGGGGGGGGAAATGAAGGTAGCATATGCTGTAGTATCTGAGTCTTTGTGAATGATGTTCCCTTCTTCAGCGAAGATCCCCAGGGCACCGAAGGAATGCTGCCTGACCTAGGAGGGGAGGAAAGAGAGCAGTGAGCGATGGCTGTGGGTGGCCTGCCTCTTCACTTGGGTCTCTGCAGATCCACTCAGTTCCTCATATGGTTTGGATCACCACTGCCGAGCCATACAAATGAATACAGCATGGTGGGGACTTTCGAGCACCCACTAATGTATGATCTTTATTAGGGTGCAGCTTACTGTGTCCCATCTTTGCGAAATATTGGTCTCTTTCAAGTGGCCGGGCTCTGTGGGCGAGCATGAAATTGAGAAAAGTCCTTGGTGGACTGTGTCTAAAGTGAAATAGAGCGAGTGCATCTTTGACAGGGCAGGTGTGGAGCTCAGGCTGTTATACTGTACATTTGCCTCTTAAATAAAAAATGAAAAGTTAAAAACACTAGTGCCATCTAGTGGAGGAAGCTAGGCACAGATGGCTTGTTTATTACCCCCTTTGACTTCCAACTCATGTGGAGTTTATTCATGTGTATGTTACTGTATTCTAGTATGAAAAACATGACAGATTTAAAACATAAAAATGCTGATAAAACAGCTAAATATACGGACTCAATGTAAAAGGCAACATGAAAATGCATGGACAAATATTTCAGAAAATATCAACAGGTTTTTAAAGGTCCAGTATGAACATGGCAGAAATGGAAAATAGTATGCTCCTGAAAATATGAATGGACCTGTTGTGCTGATATGTTTGTGTGTTAGAGCCTTTTATAAGTACAGATGTCTGTCCTGTCCCACAGAGGCCACGTTGGAGCCCAGTTCCTACAGGAGCCCAGAATGGACAAATTAAACACTGGCTCTCAGAACTTTGTTTCGCACTATGCAGGAGAGGGCGAGGCTAAGGCAGCAACTACACTGCTAAATCCTACACACTGGTTCTTTTAAACAAGTCAAGTGATTAGCTGGCTAAAGTATTTAGCTAACTAGCAACTGTAAGTTAGCACATTGAAGGAAAGAAATTACTTTTGTTTAGAATTGTAACACTAATAAAAATATACAGTATTAGCTGCGTTAGCATATATATTAGCTGGGTAGTTAGCTAAAACCGATGATAAAACTGTTTGCTAACATTGATAGTGTATATTGTGTTAATATAAGTGTTAAGTATGCTGTTCCATCTTACACTTGGTATTTTGAGTGTGTTCATTATGCAGTCAAAATGCAGTTTACTGTGAGTATCTGCACGGTGCACTCGTAGCAGTCAAAAGGATGTATGTGTTGTTGAGTGTGAAACGCGAAACACACCAAGGTGAGGGCCTTGTGAAAAAGGTGGAGAAACACTGTTTGAAACGTGTCAGATGAGTTCAGAAAATGGCACGACTAACTTTGAAACACTCTGAGCGAGATGAATTCATCTCTATCTCTCTGCTAGCGGTGCAGGGGTATGCTCAGGGTGGCCTCAGCGTGTCATTGAGCCGCCCTTTAGGACCGCCCACAAAATCCTTGACTGAAAACTGTTTTAACCTCTCAATAATATATCTTTTCACATGTTTTCAGCAACTATTTTCCAACATATTTTATGTATTTTGATGCAGCTGCATACTGCAATGCTGTGAGTCCACACTGTATCATTGCATTTGCAATTAGCCAAAATGACCATATGGGGGCGCCCCTCACCTGTCTCTCAATCTTCCATTCTATATTCAGCCAGTGCTTGTTGACCTCTGCAGTCTCCTTAAACCACCACATGCCCTCATTTAATTAAAGAGGTCATTAACATTTAAATGTCAAATCGTCATCATCTTCAAAGCAGAGCACTGTTAAATATAATTTGTGTTGTCTCCCAGATACATCTGTCATCTTCTGGACACATAAGTGATGTCCTCACTTATACTTTTTCATTTACATTACTCTGTAGCAATTGTGAGATCATCATCCTTCATTTCTCAGAACTTGCACCCGTGACTGATTGGGTATGTTAAGTCTAGATCTCTGACCAGAGCACAAAAGAAAGCACTTCATCGTCGCGAAGACAGAAATACTCCCACCCCATTACAATCCACCCACTGCTCTATCTTAAGTCATCGTGTTGGTGTGTACGTCACACATCTAAACAGGGCTCGGCAGTGGTAATTGCTCTCAGCCCCAGACTGCTTGAAAGCAGCTGCATCATCTATCTACTCAATTTACTCCTAATGTGTGTTACTGATTGAACCGGCAATGAGGGCAGGAAAAAGTGACAAGGCCGGATAGAATCACCCCCTCTGTCCCTTTGCACACAACTTTCCTCCTCCTCCTCCTCCTCCTCCACCACCTCACCCTCTTCTTCCCTGCTTCCTTCCTGTGTTTAGCGCAGCCCATGTGAAGTCCCTCCAGCGGTTCGTTAATGGGGAAGGTTAACGCACGCGCTGCCCATACAAACAGCACTCCCTCCCTCTTCACCTTTATTTATCCCTCTCTCCAAGCTCTCCCCCCTCTCTGCCCCCGTGTTACCTTTCCCACTCTCCTGAGCCCTCTCTCTTCCCCTCTCATCTTGTAGCCAGAGCAGGGCACAGATGTGGTCGTGACTAAGGGTCTCCCTCTGTGTCATTTAGCTCTGTCTGTACGCTGCTATGGATCTCTCTGCTCTTCTTCAGTGGGTTGGAATAACCCCTGGTGTTCATCTCCTCTATAGGCGCCTCATGCTCCTGCATTCATGAGTGCGTCTTTATTCAACTTGCATAACAGACTTTCATAACACTTGAGTCTTTGGACTTAACAGATTTTTGAAAGGATTTGAGTTGAGAAAAAGTTGCACTACATTCAGTTATGTAAAGATGCTAATGCTATTATTTCATCAGTATATTAACATATTCAACATGTTTGACAACAAATACAATCTGTGTCACACTCTTGTCATAAGGTGATGAAAGTGTCCAATTTGTGTTTTTATGGCTGATGACTGGAACTGAGACTGCCTCAGTCAGTGGTTTTGGTACGCTCATTGCAATATGTTCCATGGTAATTTGCTTAACTGTGTCACATGGCGATGACTATTGATTGCGGGGGATGCAGGAAAAAAAAAAAAAGTGGGAAATTTCCTGTGTATTCTATCCTTTGCCGTGTAATTACTTTATCGCCGCATGTCAAGCAAGCACTGCGAACGACTCAAGTGTCTCTTTTTGCAACTTAGCTAAATTGTTATTCCTCACTTGCACGGCGAGGAATCTGCCGGTGATCACGGACAGAGAGCTCAAAATGTTTGACCTGGGTGCTGCAGATTGCAGTTATGTTAGGAGTTAGTATTGACCCTGATTGGTATTGATCTCTATTTCTGAAGTGGTTGGCAGTTTACTCCTTTATGGTATTCTGTTTTAGAGAGACCTGAATTGAACTGTCCCAACTTAACTCAAAGTCTGATTTGTTATTCTGTGTGATACAACACCACTTCTCTTATCTAAATGAGGAAAAATATCATTAAAAACTGACAAAATAATGTTTTTTTATACTGGAGTTCTGTCCTACATGATGGATAAGGACATAAATTGAACACTTCAATCACGCTGTGCATCAATTTGATTATTTTACAGCCGCATCATTCAGCCCTGCTGTCTTAACTCTCTACATTAATGAAAGACTCAAAAGCAGCATTAAAAATTCTCATCAAATAAAATTCTTTGTAAAGTTAGTTTTGCTTTATCAGTGGTGAACTCCTCCATCTGTGTCCTGATCACGGCTACACCACATCCGTACCGCTCTGCGTACCTTGTCTGTCTGTCTTGTGATTGCAACTGATGTGCCAGCAACCATCTGCCGTCTTTACACTGAAAATTGCCTTATGTTGCCATGAGAACTCACTTACATACAAACAGTGTTTGTCAGCCCTCATTTAAAGCTGCCACATTCTGTACTGCTAATTGGTATTCAACTCAATATGACTCACTTTACTGTAGGCAGCCAGCCACTACTTACTGTAGTCACTTCCTGGATTGCTGGTGCAGCAGTCATGGATACTGCAAAATGATGTAATGTGGCAAGGGGAGAAGTCTCAAAAAGTCATGACGATATTAAACAAACAGAGGAAAAGTTTATTAGAAACAAAGAACATCACACTCTCTGGCTGTTTCTCAGCTCTCACTGTAAGACACACGAGATATCTGCTTAACAATATTAGCAATCTAAACACCGCTAACAGGTATTGGAGGTGTTTATGTGATTTTTTCCCACTGCTTGCAAAAGTGAGACATTATTTTCATGAAATATTACTTCCATCTGTCATGATCCTGCCAGCGTATGAGATGTTTCACATCAATTATTTTAACGGCAGCAAGCCAGACGGAGAGAGCACACAATAATCTATGTGCTATTCTTCTTGTTTCGCATCCATCACAACCAATTTTCACCTCTTGGAAGTGATTCACAAACATTCACAATCTCTTTGAGACCACTGGGAAAGTATAGTATCCCCGAGGTTGTTCTCTCTGTGACCCTGAGTACTGAGTGATCCAAGTATCACCTCAAAAGCTGGTTCGAAACAATGCTACATAAATAGCTTGGGAATCTGCGTAAGAGTATTTCAGTCTATATTGGGAGTGTGTTTTAATTCCAGCTGTGTGTGCAGCCTAGCAGCTGCAGCCTAACCTGACCCTATGTTGCATGATTTTACCACTGAATATGTACGACAGCACATATTGCAGGTGTAATAGAAAACATAATAGCTGGTTGCTTTACAAAAACAAATACAAAAGATACCCGTCACCCTTCACAAAACAGGTCTACATCTATTGAATACGACTGACACCCAGCGTGTCTGATGGTCTGTTATTACTGTTATTTGACCAAATTCCGAGAAGAGCACACAACATGTTTGTTGTTTGTCTTTAAATAACACCAAAAAACTGTGTCACTCTTCCATTGTTCCGGGATGCTTGAATGTGACCCTGCTGAGAGGTTCTTGACACAACACCTCACACAGCATAAGTAAGTAATCATTCTCCTGTTTGCCTCTGAAGCAGCGACTCACTTTCATACGGGTCTGAGAGAAAGTACTCCAAAAAAATGAAGTGCAGATTACATTTTAGATGAAATGAAACGTTGTTGTTGTTGTTTTTTTTTTTTATTATTATTTTGTGGCTCTTTTTCTGTTATTTGCGTTTGGCCTTGTGGTTTTGGCCTTAGCCTGTATTGTGTTAAAGAGATATATATTTGCATCAAGCCGTTCATCATCATCTTATGTGTTTATCTGGCCTGTTTTGTTGAGATGGAGTCATCTGCACCACGGAGCAAATTGCTGTCAGAACTGTTCTCATCAAACCTGCAAAGTGGAGCAGACAGTGCAGGATCCCAAGGCTTGAGCACAAGAAATACGAGTCTATGTTATGATATCAACTTTCATTGAGCTTTTGCATGCTTATAAAACACAGCCAAAGAGCTGGGTAAGAATGGATAGTTTGTCCATGTAATTTTATTAAAAGTTTTGCATTGCTACAGTGCAGCATCAGCTGTCCAAGTACAGCAACAGGAGATGACTCCAGCTTCAGCGTCCACACACTGGAGGGACATTTGTTTGTTGTCAGACTACCTCTGTATGCGGGGCATATTGTCTTTTTTGACGTCCCAACCCGTCTCTCTCTCTGTGAGCTAGCCCTTTAAAAACACTTGACTGCACAAGAGCTGATGCTCCAGTTACCATGGCAACGCATGACTGAAGCGTATATATTGCCTGTGTTATGCTGAAAGCTGTCAGAAACAGATAAATAAAACCAAACAGAGGAGGAAAAGTTTTGATTCTCCCTTACGGCAATCGAGCGCCATGTGACAGCTCAATAACCATGTGACATTGATTCACAGCGTTCGGGCAGAGAATGAATCACTGACGGATTAAAACAGGCACATTTATGTGTCAAGTACACACAGAATGATACTACTGCTAGTGACTGTCATCGCTGGCGTGATTTTACATTTCACCTCTTGATACTTGCTGTTGGTTTTGGTTGCAGATTCATGTTCGACAAGCTTATTAATGGGCTTCCTTTGCCAAACCTCTCTCTGGTCATTAACAGCAATGAATTATTCCAGACAATTAAATCAATCTCTCTGCCATATATGGTAGCTGCTTCCTTACAGTGCCAGGCTGCTGTATAAATATTTAAACAAGCAAAAGGGCAGATGGGTCTTTAGAATTAATTACCCCGCTCAGTGTAAATATAAACATTAGGGGCGACTTAGAATCAGTCGAGGCTCCACGCTGGAGTGTATGCAGTATTAATGAACCTCACCTCTCAAAGTGGAATATGTTCACAGGACTACAGATGCAAGACTCTCAGCGTGACTGTTCCTGTTACTGCTGTAAGAATTAATAAATTATAATCGATACGTGACTTAGTAAAGTGAGAGCCTGGACTATACAGGAATGTTTTTCAAGTTTGTGATCGGGACCCCATGTGGAGTCACCTCAAAGGCTGAAAGTGTTACTGTATACTGGTAGTAGACACCCAGGCAATAATATCAGTACTGTGTTAGCTGAGGAAGAAATCGCAGCACTAAAATGACAAAGATATGTTTGAGGTAGTTTAGAAATATTAATGCCATACAAGTTGTAAAAAGACAAGGTGCTAATGATGCATTAGCAACAAATTCAGTTCATTTTGCTACAGCCACCTGGGTCACAACTGACCTATCTCACCTATCTAACTGTACGGTACGTGAATTTTTTAGTGCTGTTACAGATGGCAGGGGAGGGAAGAAGCAGTACATCCAACATGGCGGCAGCCAGCATCACATGTTTTTCAACTTTAAACAGCGTCAGTCAGGCTCTGTCCATTCTTTATACCGTCAGTGATCTCGCCATGAACATCACAATATTTCATTGTATTTCTGCGCTAATAATATTTTCAACAACATACCGAAAAATAGTTTTGGTTTAGGACTCACATTAGCTGTTTAGCTCTCTTCACGGGTTCTCCTGGAGGTAGTGAAATTCATTTCATTCATCAGTCGAATCACCCCACTAGTATTTTTTTTTTCGCTAATCCTGCTGACAGACAGACAAACAAACAGCACAGAAAACATAACCTTCTTGACAGAGGTAAAAACATACTGACCGTCACATGTTGACTCTAATTGTTGGCAATATGCAATTTAGAGATCTAAGATGGACCAGAGAACATTGAGAGGCTTTTGTGTTGCGTGCAGTTACTGCTGTGGTCATTTAACAAGATTTTCAAAAATAAAGACTCTGGGAACAGCAAGTCCAAAAACCACTCTGCTGAAACCATTTTCTGTTCATTGTTGAACTTGTTGAAAGTCACAGATAATTGCCCCTTTTAATGTTTTTTTATGTAACTGCAGTGGTGGAGGTGGCGGAGTAAGATGAGGTGTTTAACGTCAGAGAATGGGAGTGGGTAGAGCAGCTCCTCAGTCGCAGGAAGAAAGGAAAAAAAAAAAACTCATTTCTGGAAAATAATGGATGTTCGCGATTACGGGAAGAAATAAATAACAAAAAGAAATTTCCCAGTGTGTACGTCCCTACCTACAGTACATGAAACACATGCGCCTCCCACGCATCACACACTCTTCACTGCACTCACACCTTCCACACTTGTGCCCACACATACACACATAACTACTTCACGCAGTTAGGTTATAAAAAAGCTCTCTCCACACACACACACAGACACACACACACGCGCAGTCACTCACAGCTACCTACCTCATGCCCCATGTGGCTCAGCTGGCATCACTCATGCTCTGTGAACGGTTACAAAACAAAAGGTCTTCATCCCTCCATCTCCAAACATTACTCACTGCTCTCACATGTAGTGGGCCGTTCTGTTCAGTATTTTTGCTGATAGGAAGGACATGCGAGCCATTTTTGGCTCCTGGACGATACGTAATCGGTATAGGAGCGAGAGAGAGAGACAGAGAGAGAGCCACCTACTGAGGACACATGGAGTTATAGTGACCACGAATACAACCATTGTGAAACCGTCTATTATAAAACTCTCTCTGTTCCTTTTGTGTGAGTTTTTCTATTGGCTGAAGGCCAACTGCAACCACGTTGAAAGCCAAGTTGTTATTTTTATATAATAATTTCTGTTGTATACCGTGTGTTGTCACTGGTAGCTAAGGAAGATTTGAGGGAAAACACGTTTTCTTGCAGGTGACATGCAGTGACTGACTTTTCATGAACACATATTCGAATGTACGAAACTGAAAAGTGTCTACAAAATGTCATTCTGAGAGTGTCCACTCCATCATTCAAGAGTACTTGTTGATGCAGGAAGGTTATTATGAATTTAAAATGTATTTTGATATTCATAAATGACAAACGTAACATTCATACTAGCTGGGAGGGTGAATGTGAATGGCTTTTCACCGGGCCCTAACTAAGACCAGAGAAGCTTCATTACTTTGTGTGTGTGTGTGTGTGTGTGTCATGAGTGGACTGATTAAAATGTGTGAAAGAGACACACATGACAGTAGTCACGACCCCCACCCCCCACCTTTTGCCTGCGCAACTCACACACTCATACACATCTTTGTCCTGCGTTTACCATTATGTCCTTTGTAGATCTGTGGGCTTGTTTCGTATCTACTAACAAGCAGTCACAGAGGGTTTACCTACTGTCTTTTTCCTGGTTGTCGATTTGAAAAAGAAATATCAGGTTAGCACTAGAGTAATGTGTATCAAAACTATCATCAATCAATACTCAGATTTTGTGTTTGTTGTTCCATCCTTTGCTCTGGATGCGTGCTGTGTTGTGAGGAAGGCTGAACCCTTCTCTGGGGAGAATGATGTCATTTACCCCCAGCCAAGCGTGTGCTATATTAGGCCAAGCTCTGCAGAGTAATGAGAAAAAACGGGCAGAGAGGTTTTCATTTCACCGTTAACGCAACATATTTTATTTAATTATATATATTTAGATTTGAACGTTTATTTGAACATTATTTTGAACGTTTTTGTTGTGGACATTTGAGTATTTTTAGTTGCCTAATCCCTTCTCTATTACATTTGTGATTCACTACCCTCACAATTTATCATGATGACTAAAATTATGATTTGAATTAAAGGTCCAGTGTGTAGAATTTAGTGACATCTAGTAGTGAAGTTACAGACTGCAAACCACTGAAAACACGTCACCTCTCCCTCTCGGTTCAAGCAAGAAGGAGAAATTACAGTGTCCGTGAAACTTTTGAAGAACGTGAAAGGTCTGATGTAGAGTCAGTGTTTGGTTTGTCCCTTCAGGGCTGCTGTAGAAACAAAGTGGTTCAAAATGGCGGACTCCATGGAAGAGGACCCGCTCCCTCTGTAGGTATAAAAGCCTCATTCTAAGGTAACATAAACATAATTCTTATTTTCAGGTGATTCTACACTAATGAAAACATAGTTGTGAATATTATATATATATTATATTTATTTAGAGCTCCCTAAATCTTACCCACTGGACCTTTAAAGACTCTAGCAACGCATTTGAATCTACTAATTACAAATGTACCAATTGAACACTCTGTTTTGCCGAATTAGTGCCAAATCACATACTTCTTACCATGAAACTTGCACAGAAATGATTTAAAATTACAGACCCATAAAAGAATTAAACTTGAAGTCGTTTGAGAAAACTTACATTTGAGGCTCTGTCATGTTCACTCAGTAATGCAGAAACCTTCTCATGAGCTGCTTCAACATGAAAGAATATGTAACGATGCTCAGGATGATACTGTAGTTGTGTCAGCAGCTATGGCCTGAAGAGGGATTTGTAGGCTGTCTAACAGAAGGTGCTAGCAGCACTCAATATGTCATTGTCTCTTGTTTGGCGAATTGCAGCATGGTGCCGGTGTCAGCCCTTTAGCAAGCCAGCACACGACACACACACACACACACACACACACACACACACACACACACACACACTAAGTTCAAGCACATGCAGACATGCATAATGTTCAGTCATGGCTGAATGCTGAACCAAAATGCATGATGTTCTTAAATGCAGATTCTATGGTGACAGTAAAATGTATTATGTTCTGCAAGATTCACGACGCAACAAAGTAACAATTCTGTTGGTCTTCGACTCTTCAGAAGTTTGCGTGCAGCAGCAAGTCCTTCTCTTCTGTAATGGATTTGTCATTCTTATGAAACAACTTATTTTTTTTCCATCTTCCCACTCTCATTGCAGTGACTTCTTGGTGAGTCAAACAAGGTGACAAAGGCTACAGTGCCACAGCCTCTTCCAAGTTGTCTATAATCAAACGTCCTCACTCACAGACTCAGACACAGTGTGTTGCTGTGGCAGGCAGTCGGAAGATAAAGAGAATATTTTCTTTTATTTCTTGTTATCACACGTTTGTGTGACTGCACTACAGTATACAACCTACTTCTCTTGAAGTCAGACCTGTCTTTGAGGTCATGGGGGAAATTGTGTCCATTTATTTATTAGACTATGTTGTTTTATTGTGTTAGTCTTTGAATTGGAACATTTATTTTTCCATAGTGGAGCTTAACGAGCTGCCTGGAACTGCGACCACATAGGACCCAATTAAATGAGGACGATCACTCTTCTCTCCCCTTACTTCTGTGCTTTGTGTTTCGCCCACCTCCAGAACAGAAGGACACAGAGAGAGATTCATTTTCTATTGCCAATTAACTGCAGGTTAAGTATGTCACACTGGTGTCTTGTGTATGTGCGGTGGGAAATTAGATTACTTCCTCATCCAGTTTGAAGTGATACATATTATTTGAATATGATTTAGGGACTGTACACAAATTATTAGGAGGGACGGGCGGTCAGAAAAGAAGGAGGGTAGTGTGGCCTTTTAGGGAGAGCAGAGAAAGGTATTTTTTAATTTTTAACACTTTATATCTTACATATACTTCTACTATACTTATTATATATATTACATTTCATCAGTAACTTGCAGGATGAATTAAAAAGAAACCAAATACTCATTGGTATTGGCTGTACTGTGCACAGTGGGTCATAAATGTATGCAGAATAACCCCATCTTTGTCACAGAGATTTATTTTTCCAATCCCATAATGATATGTTTTAGTTGTTTCCCTATTCACCTTCTTCTACATCATAAGTAAAAAACAAAACAAGTTAAATTCACCATATAAAGTTGGCTTATATCATTCAAGTTCAGACCTTTGATGCATTTGCCATAGATTTAGAGAACTCCACTTTTAATTTACACATCGGTGGCTATTGTGAAATATTACTAATATAAGGGTTACATTAGATTCTTTTTTGATAATTTCTTTATGAATGAGTTGTACCAGCACCGTATTAGGGGGGACAATAACGCTGCGTAGATTCTTCCTCCTCCCCTCAGTAATTTTTGTACAGTCCTTAACTCAGCAATTCTGCAAGCTATGATGGAAGACGTCAGTCTTCAGTATTCATCGTTATCACTATATTCATATTCACTTTTATTAAGAGGGAGGGTTTCTATTACAAAACACAAACAGACAGCCATCTCCTGTGGTACTTGCAGTTGCACTGAGTTAAATTCACTTGTGCAGCACTGCAAAAGAATGTGAGTGTATCATATGAAGGATTTCTAGACGTTACATATCACAGGAAGAACATATGCGGAACAATCAGAACTTAGCATGAATTCTGAAGGGGTTTTTAGTTTTGTGGTGGGAGGCCAGACTTTATCCTACATGGCTTTTACTTACCAAGGGCATTCGAGCTTAACACCCACACACCTCAGTCCACTACAGCGGAGAAGAAGCAGCTGCTGGGTTTCATATTGCAGTGCTGAGAGGCACGGAGAGAGAAAGAGAGATGGAGATGGAGAGAGAGGTGTGGTTGTAGCTGAGTGTTCTCTTTTTTATTATTATTATTTTTGTTAATCCCCTTTTCACATCGAGACTTTCATACTCACCGTGTGTGCCTATACACTGCACTACCCTAACCCTCTCGCTGATTTCCGGAAACTGGTACATTTTCTCCCCCGTTAGCCGCCAGCCACCAGCAGTTAAAATTGCACATTAGAGGAGAGCGTGTCTTTATGTTGCCATAGCAACAGGGTGAGTCATTCTGCTGCAGTCAGTTTAGTCACACTCGCACTGACTGTATGTTTGCCTCTCATCTTTTTTTTTTCCCCTTCTTCTCCATCTCACTGTGCCTTCACACACACACACACACACACACACACGCACGCACACGCACACACACACACACACACACACATTCTTCTATGTGGCTTTGCTGTTCCTTCAACTTTTGTCAGAGCAGCACATCAAGTTCTGTTTCTCTGTCTTCCCCAGTTATTCCAAAATACAACATAAAGATGGTGTGTGTGTGTCTGATGTGTGTGTGCATGTGTGTGTGTGTGCATGATTGAGTGAGCTGATAATATGGGAGAGGGGAATGTCACTGCTCTCGCTCTGATTACTTATTTATGGATCAGGCTAATCAGTAAACCCACAGCTGAGAAGCACACTGTGAAGGAGGCGGGTGATGTGAGAAGAGATGAGGGAGGCAAAAAGAGGAAGGGGGCACTTAACACTCTTGTTCTCTTCCAAGAGCACTTGTTGGCTCTGGTTGAATGAGCAACATTTGCAGAAAACTTTCAAAAAAAAAAAAAAAAAAAAAAGTAATATATTATTGTTTGATTGCCATCACAGGAACTTATTTCCTGTTTTCTTGTTTCAGAAATGAATCATCAAACGCCCCATTGTCACTTAACTGTCATACCGCTCGGATGAAGATGTGCTACGTTGGTGTGGAAAAGAAATTTAACAGTTGAAGCTGAGGTTGTCCACAGTAGCTGTCTGTTCTCAAGCTTTGCACCTTTTGCCAAAAGTTTTATTAGGTCAAAGCCTGTTCTTTATGACAACTTGTTGCTCTACTCATCTTTATTTAGCTAAAAAGAGATAACATGTAACATCTACGGTAAACTACCCTCGTGGTAAGTTTCCATTTCATGTGCAGCCTTCGACGACACATGAAAGCAGAGGATGGTTACACCACTTCAATGTGATATTTCTCTGAATCTGATTTTTCAATTAAATCGATTCATGTGGATGAGACTGGCATTAAATATGCGATAATTAACGTAACAAATACAGCACAGGATGTGGATACCAGCTGAAATAATGACAGCCGATATTGTTTTCACCTTCTCATCATGGCAAAATGTGTTCCTGGAGACACGTGCGGTAGCAGGAACTCCCGCTGAGGCAATTTACAACACTTTGGCAAGTGTTTATTTGTCTGTCTGTCAGACATGAGACAGCTTATGCCACAGAATTGCACAGGTGTGTAGTTGATAACCGCTCCTGCAGGTGAGTAGTAGTAATCATGGTGTCATGGTGTCAGAAAATGAATTACCTTTGTAGTCATGATACAAAGTAAGAAACATAAAACCTCTCCTATTTCTAGGCTACATATTCATATCATATGCTCTGCCTAAACTGCTGTGAACTGTAACATTAGTTGCAGTTAGCCAATGTTAGCTCACTTGCTTGGCTGTGCTGCCTGGATTGTGAGCTCAGAGTACTATGGGGGGTGTGTGTGTGTTAGTGTTTGTACCACAGCCGGGCAATCGGGCAATGTAACCAAGCTCAGTAGATACAGAGCATGGCAGAGGCAAAGAGGCCAAACAGGATGACGGAGGAAGCTAATAAGAGAGAGTGACTGAACAGGAGGCCGCCTGAGGAATAAAACTGACACCGGCCTTTAGTCACTCCTCAGGCCCTGTGTGACCTGGACAAGGACTGTTATGTTGATGAGGATCATTTGACTCACAACACTCCAGTTCCAGTGGGAATATGTTGACATCAGCGCTGACGTTTTGGATTGTATGTCTCAGGATGTACTCATGTCTTTAATTTACCTCAGCGCTCTCCCCAGGTTGCCTTAAAGGTCCAGTGTCAGATTTAGGAGGCTCTGTTTCCAGAATATAATATGCATATCCATGTTTTTATTAGTGTATTAATCACCTGAAAATCGTTATGTTTTTGTAACCTGACTCACGCTGCGTGTCGTCATCCGCAGGATCCGCCATGTTTCTACAGAAGCTTCGAACCGAGCGGTTGTTTCTCCTTCAATGCCAACAAGGAGACTGTAATACGAGGGGGCTGCAATCAGCAGCAACACACCTAGAATACCACTAAATCCTACACACCGGCCTTTTAAGGAGGACTGGCGAGATCAGCGTGGTCACTATGGTTGCCTGAATGCAGGCCGGGCACACAGCGAGTCTGTGAGCGACAGGTTAACAAGAGCTGGATGGTGAATCTCTCTATCTACAGGATCAGACAAAGGTCTGGGCAAAGGAGCTTCTGCCTTCAGTTGTAATTGCAGCCACCGCATACATGACCGGAGAGGTATCCCCCAACTGCTCTTTTATACAAACTCTCCACGCATGATCGCATACATATTGTTTCTGTCATCAACTGGCAGTTAAATACATTTAACACAAAGACGGAAATTAATCCCCGAGTTTCTAAAACCCTGGGCGGGATCTTTCACCAAGCTTTAATGAAACACTTGACTACAGTTAAAGAGGGGTTTTTTTTCTTTCTTTTTTTTTTTACTGACTGCTTGACAAATCAATGATAACTCTCCAGTGTGTGGATTAATGCCTGCATGGGCGTGGGTGTGTTTTTGTCCTTCAACCCGTCATGAAGTGTAAGCCGCTGTAGCGAATAGCCCAAAAGCTTCAATCTGCATGTAGTAATGAAGCTAAGCAGTGGAGAGTTTTGCTCCATCCCCAGAGAGGTGGGAGGAGGGTGGGGGCGAGCACACAATGAAGAGCTGGATGACGCAGCTGAGAAGGAGAAGGGGAAGGGAGGGAGGGATGGAGGGAGGGATGGAGCAGAATCCTGAACGAGAGGAGAGGAGGAAGAGAATGAGGAGGAGGTGGAGAGAGGGGAGCGTAGGCAGGCTGCGTGGGAAGGAGATGCTGCATAATCAGCTTTCTAGGGTTTTCTCTTTTTTTTTTCTCTCTTTACTTTCTTTTGTCTTTTTGTTTTTTATTCTGGTACCGGCCCGTTCATCTCAGCCGTCAGCCCATCTGTGTCTGCCTCGCTTGTCTTGCTCTTCTCATCGTTTTGTTTTTTTCTCTGTCACGATCTTGATTTTCCCTGTGACTCAATTAGGAGCACGGGCTTCTCTTGAGTCTCGATTTGCTCGTAAGAGATTGAAAAATCATCTCATCTAATGTGTATATCTGCAGGCACAGACACTACATGTCTAATAGAACAGATGGGTATTATTATCATTGCTCTTTATTGTTCTTTCAGTTAACTTGAGCTGCCCTTTTCTTTTATTTTGTGCATCACACACAGACAAATACACACACACACACAGACAAATGACAAAACCTCATCATTTGCTTGTGCAATATTTCCCTGTGGAATTCACAGCACCAGACTGTAGTAGTAGAGCCCCTTTTTTTAGCTTTATGGCTGTCACACAGCTAAGGTCTGCTCAGTCAACATTATTTCACACTTTATCAGCTTTTGGCATCACATTTATTTAGCCTCATATAATAAGTGAGAAACAGAATAGCTGCCTAATCGTGAGCAAAGAGGAGACCGGTGAGTCATCGGCATCTCTCGCACATTCGAACGCCGCTTGGAGCTGCTCAGTTAAAAGGAAATCTGGTGAGAGAGAGAGACGAGTGAGGAGGGGAATGCGTGGGTGGAGGGGGAACAGAGGAGCAGGTGGTGGTGGTGAAGGGAAGCAATGAGGAGGGATGGAGAGATGGAGGGATGGAGGGAGGGGGGTTTCCCTTTGAGAAGCATCCCTGAATACAGTCGTCTTATGTCGGAGGCAGAGAAGGAGGGGAGGTGGAGGGGGTTTGCAGAGGCAAATACGTGTTCATTCATGTGTGTAAGGTAGATCTTAAACGCGCAACGCGTAGGCGAGTGCGCGAAGCCACGGGCACAAAACAGGGAGTGCCGTCACCATCACTATTTGTGGTTCTGGATGGCATGAGTAACAGTTTTGTTGTGAATGGGCTAGCCTGGATAAGTTACTGTGGTGGATCTATAACAGACCGTGACAGCTGAAGCGTCTCATGGCATCTGCATTCATGGGATTTTGTTTTTTTTGTGGCTTGCTGGCAGTCTGTCTGTCCGTCTGGCTAAATCAACATCAGTTTTCACTGTAACATAAAAAAGAAACATGCCGCAAGAGTCACAAGGTCGTAAGTTCAATGCCCACAGCAGCCGATGTCTGCTTTTTCGTCCATGTTCATAATATTCACCAGTAGTCTCTCTTATTGCCATTTTTCCAACTTTCTGGCTGCAGTCTCTGCTGTCTCAAACACATAAATTGGCTCTCTCTGTCCTGTTGTTGTTCCAGACATGTCTGAACTTGCCTTCATTGGTAAGCTGTGACATTTAACACAATTTATCTCATGGGAACGGGGCGGGGGGGCAATACAATAACAACAATATTTTTTAGATTTTAAAATTAGCATCATATTGTCAGCTGTGTTCCAAGGCTTTATATTGAGTTAGCATAATTACAAATGTTAATGGGATTTTATATATAGCTGAATCTTTAGAAGTAAGTGTAGTTGATCCAGATTTGTTGTTTGGCCCCTGTTATTTCCAAGCACAGTGCTTTGCTTGAATATGGGACTACAATAAAACATACATTTATTTAGGAGAATGTACTATGTCTGCACAATATGAACTCTATTTTTCACACAGATAATGCAGGACCTAGCTGATATTACATTTGTGTACAAGGTTCAATTAATCAAATTACCAAAAAGCAACTGACATGCAATGAACCTGGGACTTTTGACGGTAAGAACATCCGCCCTTGGAAATGGATACATGAACAGCCTCGAATGATATTTGGATGTTTCACTGGATTTTCCTCACACAGCACAGACGATGACGTAACCTCACATACCGAAGGAACCCCCTCTACCAACTGGGAACTGGCTGACTGTCTAGGGGTATCTAGCTCAGCGATTGGCTGACAGACAACAAAGAGGCACAGGATGATGCAAAAGAGTGAAAGGAACACAGAGGCGAGGATGTCTAAAAACCGTAGCCGTCCCCCTCGTTCAGAAAAGCTCAGTGTCAGATTGCCGGCACACTTCACTGAATGAATGTAGCTGTCTGTGCTGTTCACCCTGCAGTCAGTCAGTAGAAAGTGCAAAGTGATCTGTATTAAATCAGTGGACTGACAGTTCAAAGAGGACAACACAATTGCTGAAAATTTTATTTTACCGAGTGAAAAAATGAGGTAGCTTGAGGCAAGAAAAAAAAAACAGACTGCAGCTCTACTGTTTGTGTACTCATTGCTTTGTCTGGCTCTCCTTCATTGATTTTAAGGAATATCTAATGATCATTCACTGATCATTGTAGTTACATAATATTTAAATTATAACTCCCACAGTATTTTGGTCACATGGATATCATTATAATGCACTCAGCTGACTTCATTGTGACATGTATGATTGCTGTGTACTTGTGGCTTTCTTCTCTGCATCAGGAGCAGCACATCCACCAACGCTCTGCTGTTAGCCTCACCTTGACTTTGATGTATCATTTTGCTGGGTTGAGTTGGCGGTATCCCAGACACTGATAAGGCGATCTGGGACTTCTGCTGTGACAAGCCCGTGTCTGTATAGGACGAGTCAGGCTTTGTATTCATCTGGATCAATCTGCCTGTCTGTCACTTTCTGCCCATCTCTGCCCGATGGGAGAGTGTTTCAGATTGATGCGAAGGTGTCTCATTTTACATTAACCCCACGCGTTTACACACAGCTGTGCCTCCAGTCGTTCTTGTGCTAGCCATTGTACATGCTGACGGCAATGATGGCCGGCCAATCCACAACTTTGGTCCACACTCAAATATTCAACAGATGGATTGCAGGCATTCATGTCCCTCTCAGATGAATTGTAATAACTTTTCATCTTTCATGAGGTCAAATGACCAAATACCTGCGTCGCCCCCATCGCTGTCGGCTGCATGTTCTGTGTAGTGCTTATTAAGAAGTGTTAACATACTATCGTGCTAAAAGATGGTGAACATTACTCCTGCTTAACATGGCATGTGCTCCACGACTTGAATGGTTGGTAGCAAAAGAGACGCTAGCATAGCTGCAGACTCATAGTCTTGTTAATATTATATCAAATTAGGGCAGCTCTCTCGGTGCCATGCCATTATTACAAAAGTCCCAAAAGTGCTTTTAGCCTTGTTTCTGTTTGGTTTAGAGGTAGTGCTCAGTTAGATGAGCCCACAATGGTTTACACAGATAGTTCACTGAAGAGTATCAGAGTTGTCATCAGTTTGTGATTATGATTAATCAAAGTAAAAATCTAGCAGGATAAAATGGTTCAGTAGCAGGTTTGTATTCCTGTTAGCTCTCCTCTAAACTTTGGCCCTGCGGTTCAGGTTGTCAGCCGTTGAGATAGATTATAAGGTGTGAAGAAGAAGGCATTGGAGATGTTCCTTTTGTAGATCACAGGCTGGATTTGGCTTTTCTCTCCAATTAATTTGGAGGAGGTGATAAGGAGGGAGCAAGAAATCAATACGAGCCTAAGCAAGAGAGAAAAATGAAATGAGATTCATGAAAGGGAACCTTATCTGCAATCCGTTCCCACGCCATGATTAACAGCCCATTCTCTTGAAATAAGGCGAGTTAAAGCCATTTTTGCTTCATTCATTTATTCACAGATTGGAAAACAACCCTAAAATAACACTTTTTTATGGTTTGGTCCCTCAAGGCTCAATAGATTTGGATCAACAAAAGCAAAATTGTTAAGAAAGCTCGTCTTTTTTTTTCCTTTTTTTTCTTTGATAAATTAAGCAGTTTACTAACAAGCAAGGAATACAGAAATACTTTCAAAGAGATAAATCTCACAAAATCTCATCGGTTACAGCATCCTAGCATGACTCTTAAAAGTGGATTCCATAAAATACAAAATCTCTAGTCATACCAATGTTTCGACTTCTGCCTTCAACGAATGAGCATCAAGAATAACTATGATCATTTTGTACCGCAAGTCTGAGAAAACAAACAGATTTGTCCTAAAATGTCGACTCTCATGCAGACCTACACACAGCTATGCATCAATGCATTTGACAGGCTACTGGTTAGTATACAAACACACAGTGTCCCCAGCAATACAGCGTCTGTCTAAACCTAGTAAAGGACATCGATTTAGTCTAGCTCCTGTGACATTGTGCTTGATTACACAGTAAAGTTTAATCTTTGTACAAATGCACGGATTCAGAATCAACCATTTATGGCCATTTTTTTTCGTTAGAGTGTTGCAGTCAGTCGTCTTGTAGTGACTCAGCTCTATGACATTTTAGCTTTTTGATCTGGGAGAAATTCAGCGGTCTTCCCCTTCCTCCAGACCTGTCAGAATAGAGAGTAATTACTGTCATCAGGGACGCATCACTTCCATCATAACTGAGATGGTGATTTTATTTCCTTTCTGCTGATTAGTGGTGTGCCAGATCACATTATGTTTATTCATGGCGACATAATGGTTCATTGTGTGTGGTTGGGTGTGTGTGTGTGTGTGTGTGCGTGTGTGAGGGGGGCTTACATGAAAGAGAGGGGAGAGAGAGAAAGAAAGAAAGAAAGAAAGAAAGAAAGAAAGAAAGAAAGAAAGAAAGAAAGAAAGAAAGAAAGAAAGAAAGAAAGAAAGAAAGAAAGAAAGAAATCACAACCCTCTCTACTCCTTATGAGTTCATCTCAGCCACCGCTCTCCTAATGAGGAACGCAGCTCCTGCTCCAGAGTCCACTTAGCCACAAAAGGAGACTCCTGTCACGCAGCAGAAAAAAGATCTAATCTGGGCAGGCTGCGAAGGAGCATCATCATTACACCCAAACAAAGAGAGGGTGATGTTTTTTTTTTTTTTTACCCCTGATTTCCTATTCAGTCCTTTCAATTTACTGCATGGTAACAGCCTCAAAGAATGAGGAAAAGGGAGACGGAGGGGGGATGAAAGGCGGGAAACCTTCTCTTGTTATGATTAATATTCAACACCGTCTTCCGCAGTGGCTCCCCTCGCTGCACGTGGGAGAGACGGAAAGCCCAACAGCCCCTCTGAGAATAAGATTTTATGAGCGAAACTGGGTTACAATCAACCTGCCGCGAGTGCTCAGAATGTAAAAGCAGAGATCTCTGAGCACAAATTAATGTTCAACTGAACTCTGGCCATTACATACATTCTTCACCCACGGGACATCATCCGCTGTTGGGGTTTGATTTGAATGGCAGTATCGGTTTGTATAAATCTCAAAGAGGAAGAACAATTAAGGTCGATCTAACTACAAACAAAATCTTTGTTCGGTCTGGTTTTATAAGCTGGCAGGAAGCGAAGTCCCCCCCCCCCCCCTTGAGGGAGGCATCTACTGCACTGTCAACTTTCTCAGGAAAAGAAGAGAAAGAGGAAGGGAAAACAAAAATGTCAGATGCGGACAAGTAAAGCCTGTTCTGTGAGCCCCATGCACAAGAAAGCATGCCTTTCTTATAAATTCGATAAACACCAAACATCTGTGAGGGCAGCCATCTTGTCTAATGGCTTTAATGTAATTACCCCACCTCATGGCTGTAAACCTGTGCACAAGACTCAGTCTGTTCTCCCTGTTAGGACAGAGGTCGTGTCAGCAATGGCCAAGTGTGAGCACTAAGAGTCATCGCTTAAGTAGCTGCAAATCTGCTGTCATGTCTGTGAATGACAAAGAGTGATCATACCAAAGTGCTCGTGGCTGTGTGTCTGCTGATACAGAAGCCGTCCTTCTTCAAAACCTGCCACGCTGTCAGTTTTTCACTGAAGCAATGCAGACGTACAAAAATATATTACAGCACATAGAAAAAAAAAAAAAAATGAATAAAAAAATAAACAACACAGTTGTCACAGAGCGGAGAAGCATTTTCAGTCAAAAACAGCAAACATCATGGCCAGTAAGACACTCAATGAGGAGAAGGTTAGCTTCCTTTTCAAAAGAACACAACTTTTCTGACCTTTGCTAACTGTGTTATTCGTGTTATTCTATCTAAACCAGTGGTTCCCAACCTTTTTGGCTTGTGTCCCCTTAAAAAAATAAAAAATAAATAAAGCAACGCGTACTTACGTGTACCCCTCACGACTTAGCGACTATTTTCCAAGTTTGGAGAAATGGGGAAATTCTCTTTCTATATAGCTAGCTACCTCGTTACATTAGTGGCCAAACAAAATCAACATAATTTAGTGTCAGATAAATTCATATACTTTTCTTTTGTATTACTTTAATCATCTCAAACTTCTCTTAGGACTCCAGTAGGTTGGGAACTACTGATCAAAACAACCAGTGTGAACAACTAAAGTATGCCTCAAATAGCTTTTATAGATTAATAAAATCTATTTTTATTAAACTTATTTCCACTAATACTAAGATCTGTAGCTTTCTACTTGTCTAATAGCACCTGGTTTCACAGTGGATCTATAAGTACAGAGGCCACACCGGCCCTCAGCTTCACTTATTCATACTGGAGAGCAGAGACAGGAGTGACAGCAGTAGAGACAGGCACACAGAAACAAATAATCTTAATAAAACTGGATGATTTTTGATATGTTAGCTCTGTTATTATTTTGACTTGTGTGTGTGCGTGAATTGTGAAATGGTAACACAGAACAGCTTTGTAATGATAACAGGCATGAAGAGAGAGACTAGCTGCATTTTCTAATGGATCAACTGCATCTAAGATGACGATCTGGGAAGAAGAAGTACTCATAGAAAGCACGTTTTTCAGTGCGTGTGTTAATGGGTCTGGATCACACCATTCAAGCTGTATACAGAGAGGCGTTTAAACTGAGGCGAGACAAATCAAACAGAAAGAAAAGTGAGTATCAGCAGGAGTGAGGTTGACAAGGAGGACAACTGGAGCCCTGCTACACTGGGCTGTGGTCTGGAGAAGCATGTGTGGCTGTCACCATCACACACTCAGTGGCTGTGTCCTTGGTCCTGCGAAGGCCCATGTACAGCCTGTCATCCAGGTTAGCAGTCAGTTTGTCTGTGAGCTCTGCTGTGACGGTCTGCGGGCCATAGCCTAAGGAGTCGGGCAGCTGAGGGGGCGAGCGTTCGTCTGGGGGCTCGAGAGGAAGTCCAGATTGTTTGCTGTCCTCCTGAGGGTCATGGTGCTCACCCAGCCCTCCATCTTTTTCTGAGACAGAGGAATGAAGAGGTGGTGTAGAAGAGGAAGTCTGGTCCTTAGTGTCCCTGTCCTTGTCCCCATTCTCAGTAGTCAGAGGCTCTACCTTTGGAGTGTCTGGAGTGCTGCCGGTCCCGTCGCTGGCCTCCTCGTCAGGAGCGCTGACAATTCGGGGTAGCGTGCTGTGGTAACTCGTGTCCAATGGGTAGTTCACGCTGACACCCCTCCGTAGAGGAGTCCGCTGTCTGTCAAAAGAGGATTGGAAGTGTCTGACGCCAGGGTCACTCCACTGCTTGTGGCGCTGCCACTGCTTACGGAGGTGGATTCTGGACCGGTGCTTCCTTAGTGGCGATTCCTGCTGGTCAAACTGAGGGTCGTGGCGGAGAAACTCGTGGAAGAGGGCATCCGTCTTCTCGTCGATGCTGTAGTCTCGCCGGTGCAAAGTTGGTGGATGAGGTGAAGGCTGTGCAGCCTCTCGAGGTGTGAGCATCTGACCATATGGGAACCAACTCAGTGAACCGGTACCTGTTTCTATGGAAACTCCTCCGCTGGCACCCAACAACAACTCATCCTCCAGCTCCTCCTCCATGAGATGAGACTCAAAGCTCTCACCGATAGTGCCAGTTCGCCCTGCGTTGGTAAAGTGGTGCCTTTTCTCATGGGCTGTTCTGTCTTTAGGGCTGCTGTTGATGCTCCCAAACAGACGCAGGTCTTCTGGACCACGAGATGGAGCCTCTATCGACGCATAGCCACTGTCCATCTGCAGCAATTTACGAGTCCCTGTTTCTCCGTCACTGCCCCCTCGCTCCGATTCTGTGCTTTTCTGTTTCCTTTTTTTCCCCTCCTTCTCACCCAACCTCTCATCCGTATACATCAAAATGTCCTTGTCATCCTCCCCACCTTCTGCCTCATCCCCTAAATCTTGGGACGGGTAGCTGGGCAGCCCTCCTCTTTCTGCTTCTGTGCGTCCGCCCAGCGAACACACACTGTCAGCATCGCTGCAGACAGAGTTCCTGTCGTTGTTGCTGCTCTGGTCAGAGGCCGCATACTGTTCAAGCGTCGCACGTAGGGTCCAGATGTCTTTGTAAAGTGACTGGGGGTCCTGGGGATCTAAGGGGTCCAAAGGGTCTGCACCTTCCCTTCTTGCCAGGGAGAGTGCTTCATCTTGGGGATCAGGGGATAGGCCAATCACCCCTGGTCCTCCGTGGCTGCAGCTGGGCTCCACCATCACCTCTACCTCTACCCTGTAGTGTGCACACAGGTGTGGAGAGATGAGATAAAAATGAAAGAAATAAGGAGTGAAGGAAGGGAAGAAACACACAGACAGGCAAAACAAGTGTCAGTGTCGGAGCATTTGCCTAAATAACACATTCATCTGAGACATGGCTGTGTTCACAGTGCACAGAATGATTTTTATGGCTTGCAATGGCTGCTGTTGCATGTCCTTTAACCGAACTTAGCAGAATACTGATGCCATGTGCGCTCGAAAATGTGCAAAAAAAATCCCCAGCTTTCATCGTGGGACAGCAGATTTAAAGAATCCATACTGCATGAAACATACGAGATCGTCAAATTCCTTAACTCACGGCAGCTTCCAGGGAGTTCTGTTTATTTTCAACAACAAACATCTGCAAGCATACACAGGAAATACTGTTTAATCTAATATTCAGTGAAGGAAAATAAATGACTGTATAAGAAAATACTTTGGGGGGGTGGGGGTTGGTTATTTTTGTTGCATAATCTAATACTGAGCAAAATCTGCATTGCTTTGATTGCAAACTTAAAATAACAAAAATCAAAGTGACCCCTAAAGTGACATTATTAGTCCATGTCAGCGATGAGATGGTTTCCTATGTCAGAGATAAACCCTGCGTCCCGATTCTCCACTCCACTCCACTCCAGTGCACTCTGGGAATCCCCGACATCTGGCCTCAAATCATGAAATTGGTTTTGAAAGAACTCTTGTTTGCAGGGATCCCATTACATACAAATCAGACGGTGGTTAGATAGTATTTACAGTTACACAGCATGGTGTGCTTTAATCTAATTAAATGTCCTAGCAAAATAATTTGTCTAAAAAAGGGGACTGTTTTCAAATGTAATTTTCTAGATTTTTTAATGACTTAAAGTTCAATTCTCTTGACACTGACATTGTCTTGTATCCCTGCTCCTCCGCCGTGTCGAAAACAACCCCTTTCACATAGTTTATAAAAGCACTTAACTTTTATGTCAAGGCAAAGTGGTGAAGAATTGGGACTTAGAGCTGTATCCTGCTGTATATCATTACCATCCGTCTTCTAGCTACAGTAAAGAAATGAGTGCAAGGCAGCAAAGCAGTGGACGAGGATGAATGGCAAGGGAATTAAAGATACCTGCCGAGGGAGGGGGGTGGTGTGGAAGGAGGTGAGAGGAGGCGCGTAGCGGGCTGGCTGGGACGGTAGGTGACGTCCTGGGTGCGGGCGATGTACTGGATGAGGTCTATGTGGTGCGCGTCGTTGTCGTCCTGGTCCATGCTTTCGCTGGCGGCTCGCTGGCGCTGAAACTGTCTCCTCTTTGGAGAGCCTGGCTCGCACCAAAACACGGGGGAAAGAGCAGTGAGTTGCACAAATTGTACACGCAACAGCAGATGGGAGCGAAGCAACATGTAATTCAGGAGAAAGCTTCCATCAACTGTTGTGGTTTTTCGAGGGGATTTCGTGATCTTTTCCTGGTCCCTTGGTACGATAGAAGGCCTTAGCCTGAGGAAAGCATGGGGAGTGTATATATGAAGGGGAACGGCAGGGAGGATTTACTCAAGGGCTCAAATTGACTTGGAACGACCAAACTTTACGTCACTGAGCCATCTGTCTTGTACATGTGTGTCTGTGTGTATATCCGACTCTTAGCAGGCAAAAGGCATCTCACAGTTGGTAGCTGGAGCCCCCTGCTTAACCGTTGTCTGTTCACCCCAAGAGAATATTGCCAAAAATACTTAACACACACATGAACAGAGAAATTACACCTATAAGAAAGAACTTTATAAAGTAATAACTTTATTTTCTCAGTTCTGATTTTTACACACGCCCACAAAGACTGTTGTACTTTCCTGCTGCAGTGGCACAAATTGTTTCTAAAAATAATAAACTTTACACAATCAGCGATTCATTACCTCTGGTGTCCAGACTCGAGGCTCTCTGGCTGCTGTCCAGCTTCCATTTCTTGATCTTGAAGTAGGGGCTGGCCCCCTCCAGACTAGCATGGCGCCGCAGTTTAGTGAAGAACTGCAGCATGGGCCCCTGACTTCCCGCACTGCTGCCAGCAGGAGGGGCACCGCTCCCCACCGCAGCCCCTTCTCCAACACTGACACTACTGCCTCTGCCCCGGGGCCCAGCTCCCATCATCTCGATCTGAGCGGAGAGAGAAACGTGGTCAGTGAGAAAACATGCCAAGACAAGTGGTCTGTGTGTGTGTGTAATCTCTCCTGACAGCGATGTTCCTCACGGGATTCCCTGTTTACCCATCAACCATCACTCTTGTTGGTCCTCCCTCAGGCTCCATGACCCTCTAATGTCAGCATGGATGACTCACTGGTTGACTGGCTGGTTGAAGAGACGGTTGGTGCACTGAGAGACTATCTTAAGAAAATTCATCACTCTACAAATAATTAACTCAACAAACTTGAGCTCTTGCAGGCAATTTGTATGCACACTCAGTACCTGAGAGTGATCTTTGCACTTTATGTGTGGCTTCGGCAAGAAAATCGCCGTGTGACGTGTTTGTACAGCAGTTGGAGGTAACTTACAGAGCTCAGCTCTTTAGGGCTGAGAGCAATAGTGCTCTCAGTGAAGCTGGTGTCCACCACAGAGTTCAGGGCATCTCCAGGGAGGGCACAGCTGGGATTGACACTTAAGCTGGTCAACGCTGTTTGTGGTAGGGGGCACAGCATCGGCTGAAGGGAAGCACAGAGTAAGGAAGTAAGAAATGTAGCTCCACACTTTCATTGTTTTCATATTTAGGTAACATCTATAAATAATAACACAGTTCAATTTCCCTCTCCAGCTGCAGCCCAGCAGCTGGAATGGGAAATCAATGTACACAGCCTGTTGAAATGAGCAGGCAGAGCAGATCCTTCATTCCTGTGTTTAGGTACATGAGATTGATACATTTTCTTGCCCTGACCCATGTGATTGATGTTCTAATTGACCCCGCTCAAGACTAATGATGCATCAGGATTAATAGCAGGTTAAAGGCTGTCACCTGGAAGATGGAAAGTGCTGACTTGGCGACAGGGCGCGTTGTCATGGTGATGCTGTTCTCGGCCGAGTCGCACTCGTGGATCGTGACTATCTTGAGAGCCGGGGGAGGGATGTGGAGGTGTGTGAGCCGGGCGTTCTTCAGGTGGTGAAAGTCGCCCTCGGTCAGAGTGTACCTGGAGTGCACAACATGGAGTTGAAACAAAATGCTCTTTCAGGATGAGACATAATAAAAGTTTTAAATCATGAAGCTTATCCGTGCACAAGAGACAAACAGCCAGGGGGGATATCTGCCTTCAAACCCATCAGAGCTACTCTGGATTCTGCATTTAGCCCCACAGAAAAAAATCCCTTTGAAGAATTGGCATGTCAGGTTCAGGACTTAAAGAGAAAAGTAAGGCAGGAAAATAATAAGAGGCGAGAGCTCTGTGTGTCCACAGCATACATAATGCAGTCTTTATTAATTCTTAACCCTAAACTAACATACAAGTGAGACAGACACAGTAAAATATATACATCCTTTGAACTCAGAAAGCAGCAAAGCTGGAGTTTTTGGACATTAATGCAAGTGGAAGACTGAATAAAAAGCTTAGAGGTTTGCAAAAGCGGGCTTCTGTCTGACCTGCGGCCCTTCTCCTGGGCCTTCTTGCCATGATCGAAGAGCGCAGCCTCATTGAAGGAGACACGACGGCCTGTGGTGCCCGTGGAGAGGAAGCGCTCAGTCTCTTGGTCGTGAGAGCTGGCCATTGACAGGCACTCTGACTCATCCACCCTGATGGTGATTTCTACCAGAGATACAAGAGACAGAGGAGCCAGACAGATAGTTGGATAGATAAGTGAAAGAAGAAAAAAGAAGGACAGAAGAGCAGTTAGAGATTTTTTTTAATTGTAATTCATGTAAAATAAATGTGATCATGGCTCTAGGGATGGCTATGTTGGTCCACCACTTTGGTCGAGGTTAAAATATGTCAACAACATTCATGGTCCCGAGAAGATGAAGAAGGACTGACAGTGGAAAAAAAAAGCTTGCTTGGTTTATAACTAAATACCCACAAAACTGTGCACTGTGTATCGTGCCAATTTAGCATGCTAAAAACATGTTGAACATGGTATCTGTGTCTCAATTTGTGTACTTCCATAGTTTACTTGCTATTTTGAGAACATAAGTGCATTCACACCATCAATTATGGCAAAATGCAGTGTACAGTGAGTACCCGGATGGTGACTCGTGAGTACCCGGATGGTGACTCGTAAGCACCGGACACTTCTTGCCCTCAATGGTTGCCATTTTGGCTACATAGCGGATGGGGAGGAACCACCGACATTGTGGAAAATGGTGGCGGAGGAAGTTTCAATATACAAATATAAATCGCATGTTTTAAAGTTAGATTTTGGCAGTCAAATGTTGGCGCTAATGCTCCACCCAGTTGAAATTCGCCAAAGACAAAAAAGTGCTAAAATGTTTGCAGCAGTCGTTCTCGAATTTGAGACAACACTACCCCGCAGAAATTAGCACACTACCTCTGGAAGAACATACTGTACATAGTGTACTACATAGAAGTGTAGAAGTGACACACAGTATCGATACCTGCTTTACCATAGCACGTTACATTAGCATTGTCGCTGTGAGCATGCTAGCATACTGTAATAGTCATTTAGCTCAAAGACTTTTCTCACGTTTTGCATCATGCACCTTGGTCCACATCATATGTAATGCTAACTTTAAAAAGTCAACCCATGTCTGCTATAGTTTCAGTCAAATATTGACACTAATGCTCCACTTGGTCACAATTTGGCGAAGAAGAAAAAGCGGTAAAATGTTGTGAATGTCACGTATTTACACTAACTGTATAACCGAAAATGAACCACCGTATACTGACACCTTTATGGAGGATGAGCATGGTAATATGGCAAACTGCTGACTGAAAAACTAAACAAAAAGCCTTACAAAGGCAGTTTAGAGCCAAACTGATGCTGCCTTTTAGTAAATCATTTGTACTGGAGACAAGAGTGCATCCACTGGTCCCAAAATGTTAAAATGTGTTCCAGGAATGGCAGAGCTACTTAAACTAATTGGGGCTCACAAGATCACAATATTTTAATGGCATAGACATTACGCGTTTGTGCTGACATGATAAAAATATCCCTGCTTCCATCAATCCAATCCCTCCATCTCCCAGCCTGCCTGTCTCCATTACTCCTCCCTCTATCACTTACTTGCCTCTTTATCTGTTCCCTTATCCCTCCCTCCCTACATTTCTCCCATTTTTCTCTTACCATGGGTGGGCTGAGTCTCCTCCATGTAGGTGGTGTTGGTTTTTTCGGGGTCATCGCTGGGCCTGGGGCACACAGAAACATTCAGATCAATGTTGTGACATGATTACCACCCCCGAAGTCTGTCTTTCATCTGTCGAACCTGACTGATGCGGGCAGTGTACAAATCTTTATGATCTTCTTGGTTTCTATTTGACCTTTCTGTCCGGTGTTCAAAGACAAGACAAGCATAAAGACATAGGACCATTTGTCTAAATGGCTGCCTGCCTGTATAATCAATGAGGGCCTAAATCATTGCCAGTAACTTGATAACCTTCAGGGCCAGGGGACCTCTTGAACTGATAAAGTATGGTGCTTTATTGGATTGCACGTTTCCCCTCATCTTTAAGGGCAGAGAGGAAAAACACGATAAAGGTCATATTGTTTATTCTTTTGGTATATTTTTCATCAGATTTGGGTGCAGCTGTTCCTTCATGCAAGCTTCTTAAATCCCACACCCAGATTTTACTTTATGAGGCAGAAAAAATAACCTGAAGGCTCTTTGAGCAGAGCTATGAGTTGCATGTGTGTGCTTGCGTGTATGCGTGAGTGTGAAGTGACTTGAGATTTCTCTGTCCACCCAGATCTGTGCTTCTTCTTGTCTTTAATTTCCTCTGTGGCTCTCTCTTCCCCATACTGTGTGTGTGTGTATGTGTGTGTGTGTTCTCCGTGCGCACACGGGGCTGGGTTGAGACGCGAGATTAATCACAGCCGATGGCTGCTATGAAATCTCATTACACTCATCATTTGTACCAGTCTGGCCGATTCTCCTCTGCCCTCCCCTGGCGAGTCTCTCCTTTTCACGGCTCAGCCTCTGTGCTCTCTCTCTTTATCAGCATCTGGTAGCTGGTGCGCTTTCATATACTCAAGTGTACTTGATGATACGTGCTGCTGCAGAGAGGGACAAAGTGTCTCGAGCGTAGCCATTCTACTGCTGAATAAATGCAGATGAATAACGTCTTAATGGAATCATACTCACTGGGTGGAGCGAAACTGGACGATTCCACAGGAAGTAGTTAACTTCATTTGCAATTGCAATGAGCTTTATCCATTATTTAAGTACACACATTCAACAAGTACCAGCCAGACTCTAAATAGTGGTTGCATGCTAGCAACGCAGTAAAAGCACCACCTGTGCACCTGAATCTGCAGGATAACTACCTTTGTGAAGCAAAGAGCGTTTAGGTTTTTGTTGAGGCTGCGTAGGAGTGTTGTTCAAGGATGTAAAGTTTGGTGTTGGATTGTACAACAGAAGTTTTAAATAACACAGACACCAGGCAACGGTATAACAATATATGCAACAACAGTTCATTCCAAGGCTTCAAAATCACTGCAGAGTTGACTCCTCTGTGGCACAGTGTCAACAAAATCTCAACATCATAAACTTATCTTTTATTACAGCTCTCTTGTTATTGAATTTTGCAGCTGCTGTTTTTATTAAGTCCCCTTACATAGTTCCTTACTGCTGGTTCCTTACGCTGCTAAACTCTTGATTAGTAGCTCTGGATGAGAGTGCCTCAGGAAGCGCTGAAATGCTAAACGTAATGCACGAATTCTGGATGGTACCTGGCACAGAGCTTCCCTCCTCGACGGCAGGCGATGAGGAAGACGGAGACGAAGATCAACGTTCCTACCAGGAAGATGGAGAGGATCACCAGGAGGAGCACGTAGCCATCTTGCTGCTCCTTGACCTCGAATGGGATCTCCTGAGATAGATAGATAGATAGATAGATAGATAGATAGATAGATAGATAGATAGATAGATAGATAGATAGATCAGTAATTGTGCCATTCATGACTCAGAGAAATACTGTCCTTACACATTAACTTGCAGCCTAGCCTTGTCTACCTTACTGTGCAGCTGGTTTACTTTTCCACTAACACCACACAGCTTAAACAATTTAGCCCCACTGGTTGGTTGGCCTGCATAAAGTGAATCTATAAATGCAACGGTACAATTAATCAATAAATGCCAGAGTTGTTAACCTGTCTACAGTGTACCTGAGCTATGGGAAAGCTCTCACAGGCTCAGACTACAGCTGAGATAATGAACCGCACAAGCAGCACTGGTGGTACTTTAAGTCCTTTTAGACAACAATACTCTTTTGTCAGGATGAACGCTTTTCAACAGGGGAGCACAGGACATCTTGAAATCTCTCCCACTTCATTAACCTTTAAACTTTATTCAACCCACCACACAAGTGTGCATGAAGCAGGTTATAAGATAATACTGACAATAAAGCTACTAAGATGTGTTACGTCTACTTCCTGACCAAGTACATATTTCTGTCAGCACTATTATGCATTCATCTTTACATTTTCATTACTTTTGAGTTCACCATTATTCCTGAAAACAGCAGTTCAGTGCTTGCAACGAGCTGTTAGATTAGCTTATAACTAAGCCCCCTTTGTTTTCTTATTTTTACCATGAAAAATTAAGAGGAATTTTGTTTGTTTTATCCAGTTTTAATGGCAAAAATGTGCCCCCCCCCCCAAGTTTTTTGTACCCATGTGGGCTACAGAACAGGGACTGAAATTAAATAAAGTGATGTGGGAGATAAGAAAACAACAGCAGGCTTTGTTCTTCTGTGGAGCATCAGAGTGACAGGTTTATGTAGAGATGACAGACTTTCGATACAACACAATGATGAGGGGGAGGGCGAACGCATGGAAAGTGTTAATGAGCGTACACTCTGACGTCACACTGTAATTTCTCTACAAGGGGAAATTAAAGCTGAGATTAGATCAGAGATTTAATTATTTCAGGTCCAGGTCAGGATGTTCTCTATTAGCCAGTCAATCGGCCAGAAGAGAATATGAGGGAAAGTATGGTTCTGGTGGACACAGACAACAAACACAGGAAGTTTGAGAATAAGCCAGTGGCGAAAGACAGACTTACTGTGGAGTTTTCTGGTAGGATGTTCCAGAAGGTAGACTCATTGCTCATGATCCAGGCCAACTAGAGAGTCCCCCTGAGAGATAACACATGCACAAACACACAAACACACAGAGGAAATGACCGAGCGCTGTTCAGAGTCAACCACCAAAGATGGTGCATTTTTATCTGTGTTATATCCAAACATACTGTACGTGTAAACAAAAATCAAAACTTATCTGAACTCACAGCATAGAGAGTGTTTTTTGCAGAGAGTGACATTGCAAATAAACATTCATATCTCACTGTATAATGTGACATAAGATAAGCCACTGCAGCAAAGAAATCTTGTTGCATCTCTAACAGCCCTAAAAGTCTCCAAGACGAAGCAGGAACCAAATGTACGTGTGTACGGCGCGCGCTGGTACGCATGCGTCCAAACCCACAGAAGATGCAAATGCAAGCATCTCGGCTGTAAATCATCACCCATAATTCCATATCAGCTTGAAGACTCTTGCTCTACCTCCCACACATACACACACACACACAGAGAAGAGAGAGAAACACCAGCCTCTTACTAAACACTGGCTCCAGTAGCTGAGTTCCACTGCCGCTGCTGCTATGCGTTTGTTCTTACACATCATAGCCATTAATACTGCTACTGCTGCACCAAACGCCAACATCCCACCACCCCACACACACACACCCTCCCTCCCACACACACACACACACACACACTCCCTGGATATATCTACTCACCCAGCAGGTTAGAAGCAACATGCCAGCAGCACTCAGCACTCCTTGCTCTCCTGCCAGTCACTGCAGCACTCAACTTCAGCAGCACAACCTGTAAGCTATTGCCGAGGCTCTCTTTGCTGCCAGCCTTTCTAACTCCCTGCACCTACTGTCCATGCATGAAAACTGTTACGGGATACACACACACACATCAGGCTGTGACCAGAATGCTTTCCTTTGCAGTATTGTACAACATCCTGCTTCCTACCAGCCTCAGTGTCTTACCCTGATGGAGGGCAGTGCGCAGCAGCAGCAGCAGCAGCTCTGGATGTGTGTATATATGTGTGTGTGTATGTGGCTCAGGAGTCTCCTCCTCAGCTCCCTTGCTGCATCCTCAGCCCACCCAGCCGACTGAACCGGAGCAGCGGTGTCCCCCCCCTCCCTCCCCTACCTCCCTCAGGGCTGGCCCACTGGCCTTGGAGCAACAGGACGACAGTGCTGCATGGCTGATGACAAATGTACAGCAGAAGGATTGGTTAATTATTCAGTTTGTGTAGGTATGCTTTCCATTATAGAAAGCATTCAAACAGCCTGTTCTCAGCAGTGATGGTGATGGTGGAAAAATACTGTATTTCTTTACACTGTTTAGCAACACCAACTGCAGGTAGTCTAAGAAAATGTGAGCACTTAATTGGGAATAGCTTACTTCTGTGGTGCTGCACAGCCTGGAGACTGCTCTATTGATTGGTTGACTGAGCAGATGGTAAGACATGGGTGTCCCGGCAATGGCATATCCCATCATGCTTAAGAAAATGTAGCTCTATACCAACTGTGTTACTAGTATTATACAATACCTTTGCCTGTAATTGCCACAAAACCTCACTAGATCAAAACAGGATTGCAACGCATCATTTTTCAGCTTGTAATAATCAGTTTTAAATCCATTTTCTTATCCCTCGCTACTGAAATATCATTTTCCCAGAACAAAATAAGGAGCTTCGATTGTCTGTCTGGCAGCTGTTTTCTTTATGGACGGTTCAGCTGCAAGAAAACAATCACATATTTTACAGCCGGTTGTGAAGTTTAAAAGAAATAGATGAGCGCCAAGATACACTCCGAGCAGCGCGGCGGGGTTAGTAATAATAATAATAATAATAACAATAGGTTATGGCATCTTGATATTTCGCAGGCGCCTCTGATTTTCATCACACCGACGGGAGAAGGTAGCTCACGATTTGAATTGACTCGCACGGAACAAGACAAGCGGACACGCAGCGGTGGTAGAATACGCACTCACCTACTCAACTAGCCTGGTCCATGCAGGGTTCGGAGGGGCAAAGCCGCAAACATGAAACTCTTCTGTGAAACACTTTAATGTGGATTTTTTAAAAGCTAAAAGTATTTATGAATGAAACCCCACTGTTTAAGACACGCCCACCACCCAGTCAGAGGCGCACCACGTGACGCAAGGAGTGAGGTAAAGCTGAGCTGACTGGAGGGTTTCTTGAAAATGAGTGTGATGCCCAGTCCGTCACAGACTGTCTCAATGAACGCAAACCGAAATATTTACATCTCCTCATACATCACGTTGTGTATTTTATTTTGCATACGGTGAACGCAGATGCACACACTCATTTGTAGGTGCGAGAAAAATGATGAAGCCTGTGCGCGCGTGAGTGTGTGTGCGTGTGAGTGTGTGTGTGTGTGTGTGTTTTGTAGGGTGGGTGTATTTAACCCCATATACAAGAGGTGCAAAAACTTAGTCCCAGACTAGTCTTGTGGGTCCCCGACTATTACGTAGCATATAGCACATGATTTTAACGCCATCTACTGGTGGTAGGTGTTCAGTTCAGTAGCTTCACATCATGCACAAAAACACGACACAGACACTGTTTAACTGTGTCTGAAGCTACGTTTGAACAATTGTGCTCTTAAAGAATAGAAATAAGCTAAAGAAGTAAAACACAAACTATAAAAAAGCTGGTAAAAAAAGAATACTATAAAATACAAAATGATATACTAAAATTAAATATGAGAAAAATATATATGTAGAATACAAAATATACTAAAATAGAACATTAGAAATCTGTATGAATGTTCTGTACACTGCACAAGACAGGGCTGTGACAATTATATTCAAGTATTGAGAAGCATTACTTTATAAATATACATGAACATACTATATGAATAGGATATATTACACTATTTAAATTATTGGTAGTAAGAGTTAAGTGACAGGTGTTTAACAAAAGTGTTGCACAAAAATATCCAGTCTGGTTCAGTAGCAGCAGTCATGGTTGGTGGCATATGGACACAAAGGATGATGACTATTACTGTTGCACTGATAACTGGACATCCTGTTATTATCACTTTAGACTCAGTTTGCAGTACCTCTGCTTCAGTGCCTACAGCCTAATTTAAATGTATATACTTTTTAAATCTCTATTTGTAGTTCTATTTCTTATTTGTAATAAAAAAAAATCTATTTTTACTTTTATATAGTTTTCTACTTGTAAATATTTTATCTAGATTGTTAGAATATTTATTCAAAAGTCTGATCGCTTATATAGTAAATAGTAAAACCAAGTTATAATACTTACTTGAGTTCAATATGTTGCTCACAAGTTGATAAACTCACAACTAACCCACAACAATCCACCCCACTCTGGAGGCTGCGCGAATCTTTTTTCCAAAAGACTACACTACCCTACATGCTTTGCACCCGCCGTAAAGCCTTATGGGTAGGTTACCAACGTCCTTGTCCTACCGAGCGCACACTGACTTCCTTCACGCAAGGGCTCGAGGATCTCTGTCATTCACTTGTACTTGAATTAAATCTGATTTTCAGACATGATGGCAGCCAGATTTCTCCGCCGTGCTCTCCCTGTGCTGAGGCAGACTCGCTCCTACGCCGAGGCCGCCACCGGCGCCCCGCAGATGTCCTTCACATTCGCCTCCCCGACACAGGTAGCTGGCTAACCTTAACGCTACTGGCGAGGCTTCTCGGGCCCAGCTAGCCGCACGGCTAACCCTAATTTTAGGTTGAAATGGCACCGTCACAGTTTGCAGGAAAGTCTCCCTCTGGTGTCATTTAGCAGTTGTGTACTAATGCACGAGTTTGCTATTATAGTTGATGCAGGTTAGATGTTGTGTTAAAGCTTGCACTGTCAGTTAAGGGTTAGCTTAGCTACCTAGCTGTGCCTGCTTAGCTGTCATTCACTGTCTTTGACCAGTATATGAACATGTACCAGTTAGGCATTGATCTTCTCCAGTTTAGTGACTTTAAGGTACATTTTCTGAACATATAAACGTGTGTTGTTAGGTTACGTTTAAACCTGCGTAGCTCAGCAGGAGTGTGTTAAATGCAAAGCTGTCTAACCTTGAGCTTCATGTCAGTGGTTAAGTTTCGCCCTACAGACGTGGTTTACTAAAGTCAGTCCACTGTTCCTCCTTAAGTGTTTCAAACAGTGCTGTTTACTTCACACTCTGCTGCAGAACTGATGCATTTTATCCAGTACTCAAAATATATATGCTATCTTCAAAAAAGTATGCATACATGTTACATAAACAGTAAACTCAAAGGTGACAGACCTTGGTATAAAAGCTATAGAGGTACCGTTGTGGTCCAAATTCTGCAGTCTGGCTGCTGCATCTTTCAGCAGTCATCATGTGTTGATGTTTTACCGTTGCAGGACAGTCCATAACAAAGTGATTGCATCCCTCCCCCATCACTTGTCTCCACTCTCCAGGTGTATTTCAAAGAGGCCAGCGTGAAACAGGTTGATGTGCCCACACTGACCGGTGCGTTCGGTATCCTTCCTGCCCACGTACCAACCCTGCAGGTGCTCAGGCCCGGCATCGTCACCGTCTTCAGTGATGACGGCTCCTCAGCTAAATACTTTGGTAAGATTCTTCCTCAGAGAAAGGTGCACTAATGAGCTTGGGTTGGAAGGAAGTGCGATACATAAAGGCTTCGGCTCGATGTGCTCTCTGCTGAAATAAGTGATGGATTCTTGAGTGTATACTTTAGTGCCACTAAAGGGTGTCATCAAAGCCAATAGTGCTTTGTTACACAGCATTAAACAGTAGATCAAAATATCAGATCACTGTCGATTTTATTCTCACAGAGGTTGATATGTCACGTCTTCTCTTTTTTTCCAACGTGCCCTTCAACTCAAAGTATTTCATATGTCAATATTTCCTCTGACTCGTCATTAAAGATGTTCGTGATGTCGCTGGTGTACGTCTTGCACACTAAATTTAATCCCCATCTTCCAGCTGGTCCTCACGGTTTTGAATAGGTGTTCATCCTTCATTTTTCTGAAAGCTGGAGCGTGATGCATGTTATTCCGTCCGGATGCTAAGCTGCGTTATCTGCAGCAAGCTTTGCTCGTAAATAACTCTGTCATCCAACTTGATTTAACCGTGTGTCCGTGTCCCAGACTCATTAAAGCTGTAGTTACGTCATTTTGACACAACAGTAATATTTATCTTTGCTAAAACAGGTTGCTCAGTATAATAATACATACCTCTTAAGAACAGAATGTAGCCGAATACCCAGGTGTCACATTTCACCTGTTCACATGATGGAGGAGGAAACGCGCTGTGAAACAGAAGCATGAGAGTGAAGCAGGACGTCCTGTACCTATCACGCACATTGCATGGCTTATAAAACACAGTGAAGATGACTGTATGTTGGCACGTTTGGTTATGCCGTTGTGTGTTTGTCTACGCAGTGAGCAGTGGGTCAGTAACAGTCAACGCTGATTCTTCAGTGCAGCTGCTGGCTGAGGAGGCTGTTCCTTTGGAGCAGCTGGACCTTGCTGTGAGTACAATGTTGACCTCACAACACTCGCATACAAACATGACACTAATGTGGGATGTATGACAAGTATTACAAGTGTATTTTATGATCCAGTTCATAACAACTTGTCTGTCTTAAGCCTTTGTGGACAGTTACAGATCAATGAGCAGAACTACTTATTGGATTCACAGAATTGTTGAATGGATGTGATGAAATTAATTATTAATTTGTCATATTTTATTCAGTACATTAGCTAGAATGTTATGCTTTATTAAATATGTTGGAAACATGTGAAAAGACTACGATATATTACTGAAATGTGGAGTGTGAGGTTAAAACAGTTTTTCACTAGTTTTCAGTCCAGGATTTTGTGGGCGGTCCTAAAGGGTGGCTTGATGACACGCTGAGGCCACCCTCAGCACACCCCTAGCAGAGAGATAGAGATGAATTCATCTTGCTCAGTGTTTCAAAGTTAGTCATGTCATCTCATTTGACACATTTCAGTCACAAAATTGCTCCCACATGTGGCCGTGGCTTCAGCACCTTCGGCGGACACACGCCCCCACAGTCCCGGAGCTGAGAATACTGCTCATTTTTACCTGATTTTGACACCTAATTTCATAAACTCAGAACACACATTTATGCTGACTTTACACAGTCTTTAAAGTAGGACGAGGCAGTGACGTGACCTATGGTATAATTAATGCAGTTATGATAGTTAAATGTATAACAACAGTTAAATAATGCCACAGTCTGCAGGGTTAATTGATTGGATTGTGTTGTATTATACAGGTGATCTTATAATTGCTTTCAACTACCCTGTGTTTACTTTAATGATGTGAACTAATATTGGTATTGATCCACTTTTATTATAATCTGCGTAATGGGTTATGATGATCTAACACTGCATATTTTTAATGAGGTACTCTTAAATGCTAGCGATCAATATTTGTGGCATTTAATGAGAAGGACCACGGCCTTTGAACTTGAGGACAGAGATTTAGAATATCACAACACAAACAAAGTCTTGTAAGGTTAATTATACCATCAAGAAAGTTTTATGAACTGTTTGTTCACACTTAAGCAATAATATCAGTACAATATGTCTTTTTAAGTAATATTTAACACAAACAACACACCATGGCCACAAAAAAAACAAATCTCCAACTACTTGTTATATAATATAGTTATAGTAGATAGCACAAAACACTCAGCAGCATGCAGCAAATACATGTCTGGGAAGAAAAAAGAAAATTATAAAAATATCAATTTTGAAAGTAAATGCTGTTTTTTTTTTTTTTTTTTTAAATATATAAAAAGTAAATTATTGTCCAATATGTCATTTCTGGAAAACCCAATTAAATGCTTTATTTCTTTGCACAGGTTTAATTTAAATTGCTAGTAAGATATGTTCAGAGGATGGTTGTTTTTTTTTTTTTTCCCATGTGTTCTATTTAAAAATAGATTAGATTTGCTCTGATGTGAGACCTTGCAGTAATTGTCATTGTACCTGTCATCAGGTGTCCTTTTGAGTGTTTCCAGTACAGCTCTGTTGTTGTGCAATTAGTTCTGAATTTTTTTAATTTCGCCGTGGAAATTGGCAAGCAAACAGACTCTTCTTCAGACATTCTTCCTTTTGATATTATTCTGACGATGTGCGCGAATCACAACAGCTGCAGGGTTTGTTTATGTTTTTTGTTTTATTTTGTTTTTTATTAGTTGAAAATGTAAGTATCTTCCCTTCAAAAGTACACGTGAAGTACATTTCTGTCACAGACTGTACAGAGAGGAGAAGTTCAGAAAATATCAGCTCTGACTGCCTCTCATTTTGTCACACTTACTCACACAGTCATTCAGATTGTTGTTACATGTTTTTGTTGTTTCTAAAAATGAGACTTCTGCTTTGGCACTTTTGGAAAAATGTGAAATTACTGGAGCTGTACCACTCGGTCTTGACACGTTACACAATCACAGTGTCAGTCTAGTGTGGGTTAGTCAATCCTTTATGGATCTTTTCATGGTTTAATGAGATTTGTGTGATGGGTGTCCATATCCAGGATGTTGAGCCATGCATAATTACTGATTGTTCGCCCTGTTTTCTGACCCAGCGGGGACATGATCTTTGACAGCACAGACTATTCTTTGAACTAAGCACTAGATTTTTTTTTTTTTTTTTTTTTTTTTTATAATCCTCGCTGCTGATGAGCACCTCCCAGCTGATGATTATCCATCTGATCAGTCCTGCAGTTGGACTTGAATGTTGAGTCCTTGTTTAAATGTCAGTCTTGTTAATGCTAGGCCGCGCTATTACATGCTCGCTGCGGAGGTGTCTGTCTTTGACCTTGGGCATTGCCAGTGTCACTGTCAAGTTGACTTCGTAGCAGTAAATGAGTTATTTTCTTCCCTCGTTGTCCTCCACTCTGCAGTGAAAATGCACATGGGCCCACGCTGTTAATAAGGAGAGAAAGGTCAGTCACTGTTGAGTTATAGCAGATGTGTCAAATCCCCACTGGGAGACCTTTAACTTCCAGCTATGTTTGGCATTTCTCGTTTCTAATCACTACTGTGACAAATGGAGCTTTCAGAGCAAAGAGGCAGTGGGGATTTTCTCTGCTCGTCTTACTCCCCACTTTTGACTCGTTGCTCAGTCTTACTATTCAGACTTCGACATCACTGTTAACCTCTCAAGATTTTTTTATTTTTTTTTTAAGAGCTTTGCTCTCTTCCTGCCTCTGAATATCCCGCCTGGTCAAGGTTTCTTTTTCTAAGATGCGTAACCGATGGTGTTTGATGTAGCAAAACAAAACCTACATTGTGGGATTCATCATTTGCTTTGCCGTTGACATGGTCTTATTTTTCTGTTGATTTATTTATTTATTTTTTTCTTTTTAGTCCGCCAGGGCCAACCTGGAGAAGGCCCAGTCTGACTTGGCCAGCACATCTGACGAGGCAGCAAGGGCGGAAGTTCAGATCAGCATAGAAGCCAACGAAGCCATCGTCAAGGCTCTGGAGTAGACCTGTGGTACGACATCTGAGCTGCCGCTTCGTGATCTGATTTATAGAGAGACGTCCTGTTAATTAGTAGTGATGCAGAACTACTTACGGTTGTTATTCGAAAACAGAAATCGCATGACATTACACGTCACGTTCATCGAATGTACTGCGATCTGAGTCACTGCATTTTCTCTTCTCTCTTTTAGGTAACCTTTTCTGTTTCTTTGATGGAAATCAATGGTCTATCTGTTTTTCCAGCTCAGTCACGTCAGTGTCCAGAAGATTCCATGCTTGCTTTGTACAGTGGATGAATTACAAAATAAATTTATTTGGAATTACCTGATGGTGGAGTTTGTTTTCTTTACATCTGGCCCTCTCTTTCTGACTTAATGATGATCATATGTTGTCTTTTTTTTTTTTTTTTTTTTGGATGCACCTAAACAACTGAGTGCAATTGACTCAACAGATTTGTATAATTCATTTCCTGTAAACAGAACAGGCCTGGGTTGCACAAAAAGGGACGCTAATCAGCAGTATCACACACACACACACACACACACACACACACACAGACAGTGTCTTCTGGAAATGCTTTTCTCATTAACTTGCCATGTTGCGTGGAAGTCAACTTTGCCTCTACAGCAGTTTGTTTGCCATGCAGTGAGTCTTTCTGCCTCTTGGTGGCAGCAGACATCAGCTGTTTGCGCTAAAGTATTTCAGATGACTACACTTTTACTCTACTTCTCGTCAAACCACAGTTTCAGGGAAGGAACAGTCATTGCGTTTGTCATGTAACCACTGTTGGATCTGATGACTCTTTTAAAAGGAGGATCCTCATTTTGGATTATACTGCTTCTGTATCTGGTGGAAGCTTAGTCACTTTTACTGGTGCAGGCCCACTTGTGGGTTTGGAGTAACTTGGAACCCTCAGTAACTGCTGCCCGCCTTGATTTTTAAATGTGTTGGCAGAGCTTGTTTGTTATGAGTGATGACCTCAGGCTTCTGTGACAAAGCCAGGAAAAGTTCACTGCCCATCCTGTGGAAAACTGGGCTTTTCTCTCGTTTCATAACCACAGATTTGAGCTCAGACTCACTCCTGGAGGCGCTGACCTCATTCACGTGCCGTCGTGAGGCTTTCAGAGCTGAAAACCGCAACCGGTTTATTTTGAATGTCAAAACTCTGGAGGGCCTATAACAAGTGTAAGTACACTGGAAGTACCAGTGTTTACACAGAAATGCTTGCATGACTGTGCTAACGTCTTTGGTGAAACTGCTGCTCGTATATTTTTAAGGCAGTAATATCTGCATAAAAAAGGAAGAGTTTTTTTTTTTTTTTTTTTTCCACTGAAGACTATGTTTTAACCGTCAAGTGTTGAAATATCTTTTTCCACTGATTAAGCACGTGCTGTGTAGACTTGCAGACTGTGACTCAGGTCAGCATCCATTAATAAAAAAAAAAAAAAAGAACTTGTCAACACCTCTCACACATCCTGCTCTCTGTTCTCCTTTTCAATCAGTTTGGCTCTTTCATCAAAACCTTCTCGTCCCAGCTGCACTCACACACTCACACACACACACACACACACACACACACGCTCGTAAACAATACACACTCACACTCAGTCATCCGTCAGCCTCGGGGGGCCCGCGAGTAACACTTCAGACAGACGAGATGAAACGGTCGTGTCAAAAACCACCACTTCTTTAATCCAGATTTATGATAGGGGATGTTGAAACCAAGCTCTATTCCTTCTGTTATTCTTTTTTCCCCCCCCCTGCTCGCCACTCTTATCCAAACGCAAAGCACAAAATGACCATGTGCTTTCCATGTGCACCCTCTGTTCTCTTAGTTTGTGTACGGTCCGTGTAAGTAAAACCAAGAGTACAGGACGTTCCAACTTTGGAGAAGAAGACACTGTAATTGAGTAACCTGTTTTTTTTTCATAGCGTGTCAAAATTTAACTGACAGTTACATTTTTTTTTTTTTTTGGAGTGACATGGAGTGATCCAGACATGGAACTCTCATCTCATCATTGTTTTGCATTGTCCGTAAAGAACTGTCACCCACACGGCCTAACGAAGTAAACGTCTCATAAACAACCTGTCTGACCTGTGCACTGAAGTGCTGTACATTGATATAGAAGCGGTGAAGTGCTGTACATTGATGAAGTACCACGAGTGTCCAATGAGAGCCCTCACTGAAGAGCCACTCTGTGTTTCCAGGCTGATGAGGCATGCGATAATAAGTCACTGTCTATCTCCCATGGACAGCCATGTACTGTAATAAAAAGATTGCACCGTCTGCAGCCCGGGGAGAGAATAACATGATGCATGCAATGACAATCCATGGTGTCATCTCTGAGTGGTACTCTTAACACAGTGATGCTCCCAGCTTTGCGAGAGCTCACAGGGCCGTATTTAGTTAGTCGACCATTGTGGGAATAAAGGAGACCAAGCCCGTATGAATCATCATATTTAGGATGTTCTTAAATGATAGTCCAGCAGTGTATTCTTCAGTGAGATTTCAGCTTTAAAAGAAGTCACACCTATGAGCGTGTTTGATGACACCGACAGCAAATGATTCCTAGTCTGAAAGATATTTTAAATATGTGACACAGCGTGAAGAGCTCATCGATTCAACGCCAAATGAGTCATCAGTTATGATTTATGTTTTACTATTCAAGCAAGAAGTTCATGAGGTTGCTTCTCGTCACTGAAGAGTCTCTTGTGTGCTCATATTTGAGATGCTTGAATCAGTCATTGTTTTTAGCCATGCTAGAGGCATGCACTAGGAATGGCAGTGTCAGTCAATGGCAGGTCCAAACTGACCTGAATTTTAATATATAAACTACATATTTGTTTGTAGTTTTGAGTAAAATGTTGAGTTTGAGTATAGATTGCTGTAAGATTTGTCCCACAGGATGAATTGTAATCAATTTGAGGTCCCTTAATTTCAAAAATGTAATTTATCCTATACTTTGGTTTATGGCTAAATACCTACATCAGCCTCAGCTGTACTTGTGTTTTGCTTTGTCCTAATTACATGCTAAGCTAGCATGGTAAACCGGCTGAACAAAATGGTAATTGATAGTGAGAACGGCAACCCTGAAGTAATTTCTAATGAAAATAAGACAAAATTTGAAGTCATGGAAATAGATTTAAGCTTGTCCTTTTATAAAGTTAGGTGTTTCCCCAGGCATCTGTCACTGTAATGGTAGGAGCTCACAGTCAAGTAGTGGGCAATAAAATGAATCATAAAGCCAATGGAAAGAATCGAGGCACAGGATTTTCTTTATGTACTGGCAGAGGCTTCAACGTGACGCACACTGGCTGTGATATTTTCCTTGTATGCTGTATGACCGCCCTGCCTTCAAAGCGTCTTGATACAGGCTTAGTCACCGGCTGTATGGATTGGGAGATGGAGTCACTCTAACCTCATGAGATTCGAAACACAGATGAGGGTCTTTTAATGGATGCTCAAACCCAAATCCTCTTCATCTCTTTTTTTTATGTCAATGCTCTTATAAGCCTCATGAAATCTCATGAAAACACTGACGCTTCACTCCTCATGTCAACGATAATTCATGCAGCTGACGGTGCTGGGAGACCTGTTAATTTATCAAACGCGATTATGAAAAAATAATACAGTGTAATAGGTGAATAATGAGGGAGTTACGCATTAAACGGGGGAGTGACAGATGACACATTATGAGAGAGTAATCTGATTTTTAAACATGTGCGCCGAGGTGACTCGGAGGTCCTCATACCTTAGATTTGAACAAAAGATATGACCTCACACTTTGGGTGACTCATGTACAGGAAGTAATTTTTTGATTCAATTTATCAGCAGGACAAACAAAGAGAAATAGTCCAAAACATTCGCTTGTCTTGTTTGTCCTGTTTTGTTTGCCTTATCTGTGCTGTGCAGACACTTGTCTGGTCTTGTTGTGTTATGTAATATTTTAATTGCAATTTTCACTCATCTGCAAAGAAAATATTTTCCTGTGGCGGGTGGCAGGCTACAGGATATTGAGAGCGCCTAATGTGTAAAGGCAAATTAGAGACCTGAGAAGGAACTGAGAGGAAATTAAAGGTCCGGAAAATTTAAACGCTTAGAGCAATGAGTCAGCTATGACTCGGGATGGCAATTTTCCACACACCAAAGTGCACCAAAATTACACATATCATGCAGCGTGCATAATCATACTTTAATATACTGTGGATGTCACACGGCACAGATGCTTGGAAGCGCTTTGGGGCTGCTTTTTTGTGTGAGAAAACTACATTTATACCTGCAAGATATGGTCAAGCACGGCTAAGTGTGCATCAAGGCGAGCGAATTGAGGTTCTGCAGCCGTAAAAGAGAAAGAGAGGCATCCAGAGAGAGGAGCTGATTGAAGTGCTGACCTTTTGGTGGGACTGTGTAAAGAGAGGGCCTGCAGACTCTCAGTCAGCTGTCAGATACTGCATCCAGCCTGGTAGTAGGAGTAGGGCCCTGACACCAGCCTCCCACCACTCTGCCCTGTTTGTGTCATCCATCGCTCCATTCTTACAGCCTCCCATTCCACACAAACACCCACCCACCCACCAAACACACACACACACACACACACACACACAAACAAGCAAGCACCGCCACAAACACTCACCCAGACGCAAACATCCACACAAACACAAACATATTTCAGCTTGTGCCAGCTAGGTAACATTTCTACAAATAGCAGTGTGGGCATTTGGGAGAAAATCGCAAAAGCCGCAAACACAGCCTGCTGTAGGGGTGAGATAATCAGCTTTGTGGTAACAGCAAATGGCCCCTGAGTGGCAAGGCAGGTAATCATTGCGCCGAGTGTTTTTGTGGGAGAGGAGGGGAGGGAGTGCTTTTCCGTTCCGTGTGTGTCTATGCATATTCACAAGTGAGCATCAAATCCAAAGACACGCAGGTATAAAAAGTACCATTATACTCACCTTTAAGCTTAATTACCATGTATATGCATATGGATGGGGTGGTTACTGCATCTACCACCTACACTGTTGCTATACCAAAATAACAATACAAAAAAAAAAAAAAAACCATCTCAGGATAATTTATGCAGCCATGAAACATGAAGCTGTTCATGTTGACGATACCTACAAAACGCTAAAGAAACACAAAAAGGTCTCTGTTACGTTCAAAGCTGCTCTTCCAGTTCTCAGATTTACATTAAAAGAGCTGTAAATCATGCTTGGAGTGATTCCATATCCCCAGTCTGTTTTCAGTTTTACAGTGCTTTGATGATCTTCACTCAATTACATATTACCAAAGAAAAACATCCACTTTTTTTTTTTTTTTTAATTGTAATTCAAGGCTTTAATTAGCAGATTTGAGTGGTTTCATGCACATTTTTTTTTTACGACAGTATGCATAAATGAAAACTAAAGGAAGTCGACAAAAGGCAAAGCGAGAGGAATTAAATTTTCCCTTGAAGAAAGATTAAATTAAAAAAAAAAGAAATGAATGAAGGTTGTTGAGTGTGTGTGTGTGTGTGTGTGTTTGTGTATGAGAGAATATGAGGCCAGGACAGATGTGTAAAATATCTGTTTTTCCCTGTAGCTGCTGACAATGGGGATTGTGGCTGTTTGGAATTCCAACTAGAGGTGTCATGTGCTAGAGGGTTCAGACGAGTGCATTGGCAGGGTGGGACCCGATCTGCGTGTACAGATCATCCTGAGTAGGCGTGTATGCCTGTTTGAGGATGCAAGCCATGCGCTAGAGGCGAAAACGGTTCATATAGAAAGGGAAGATTTGTCATTGTATACAAGGTAAGACCAGGTCAAGTCATACACATATGCATACTATGCTGTTTCAAGGAAGTGTGATTAGAGCAGCTTGGCCTTTCATGCCCCTGCAGACAGTATGCACAGATCTATGTTTAGTCATGGGGCCATTGAAAAGGCTCACTTCAGTCCGGGTTTACATTTCTCACACATTTCTCAGGTTTCTACTTAAAGTACCAACAAAACATTGAATTGAAATTGTTAGCTAAACGTAATGCATAGATGGTAACGGTCCAGTGTGAAAGATTTGGTGGGATTTATTTGCAAGATATGGCAGACATTGAAAATAAGTATGTTTTCATTCATGTATAATCACCTGAAAATATGAACTGTCCGACATGTTGCACCGTCACAGTAGCCAGACAAACTAAGCGTGACGGTTAAACAGTTTAAATAATTAGCCTTAAGTGCGTGTAAAGTAAGAACGAATTTGTGTTCTGAGTTTGTCAGACCAAAGAAGAAAGTGTGTTTAACCAGTGTTTAAACCACCAAGTTTATGAAATTAGGAAATTAGTCAGAATCAGGTAAAAAAATGATGTGAAACTGCAATTTTGAACTCGACTGTAAGGTGTCAGATGAGTTCAGAAAATGATATGACTAACTCTGAAACACAGATGAATTGATCTCTGTCTCTCTGCTAGGGCTGTAGGGGTATGCTCGGGGTGGCCTCAGCGTGTCATCGAGCCACCTTTTAGGACCGCCAAAAAAACCCTGGACTGAAAACTGGTGAAAAACTGTCTTAACCCACGAGCTCCACATTTCAGTAATATATCATTCAAAGTCTTTTAACACGTTTTCAGCAACTATTTTCCAACATATTTAATGTGTTTTGAAAGAAATCACAGAATTGTAAGGATAAACAGTTGAAATAAATGGTGATGTTGATGAAGACAGGGCTGTGGGTGTAGGTCTACATCTGAAGGTTGGGTGGGCAATACTGCTGTACATGATCTGGTAACCTAATCATCACAAAGTGATTGATTACCAAGACAGGTGGTAAACTTTTCACATGTGTAACACAGTTCATGTTATTCTCATGATACACCCCACAGCCCCTCATCGGGGTGGGTGGAGGGAGGTGGGGAGTACTTCAGCTGACAGCTGTGAACCATAGCTAACAGTAGCATCAGCTGAATGCCACTAATCCTGGCACAGACACTTGACTCTTCCCAAACAAGGGACTAAGCGCATATCCCTGAGCGCAGATGACGTCTGATTGCTCCACTGTCCTTTTGCGGGGGGTTAGTCATCTGGGATGATCGCAATTTTCCTGTCCTACAGACTGTGCAGTCTTTCTTCTCTCCTCCTGAGTTCAGATCTCTCAGTCTCATGTGATCTGTTCATCAGGCCCAGGGTGTGTTTTTTTTCTGTCTCCTGAGACTCTTTCACACACATTTTCCTGTAGACTGTCTTTAGCTGGGTTAAGCTGCTCTGCGCCCTGTTTCCAAAACATCTACTGGATATGTCTGGGCACGTGAGAACGCATTCACACTTGAGAGCACATGAACACACACACACTCATCAAGAAAGTGCAGTCAGTTATTTGTTGCTCTTTTAATTGCATGGTTATCACAGGTGAGGGCCTTGTTTCGTGTGTGCGCGTGAGCTCAACCGCAATGCGTCAAAAGAGGAATTGAGACAAAGTGTAAATATCAGCAGAGGACTACCTCTGGGTTGCCTTTCCTTCCTCTTGAGCTGTGTCGAAACATTCGTGTCATCATATCTGTTCTGCCACCTGTGCCGTTCTTAAACTTTCCAACTGACACAGAGATCTCTTGAAATCTCGGTGATGATGTCACATTTCCTGAGAGCTGATGTAATGAGAAAATAACTGCAACCATTATTATGTCACTTTAGGTAAAGGTAACTCACTTCATCCGAATGCAGCACAGTGAAGACACTGTCCGACTGTGGCATTATGTAGAAAAGGGCGTTCTGCTGAGTCATAAAGGGATTGGGTGGCACACTGTAAGCATAGTCGAACACTGTAAACGGATTATGTAATGAGAAATTCACCACAACTCATTTGCATGCAGTATGAAGAACAGCTTCCTCAGAAATGTCCATGCTAGACTATTTGTAACAGTAGTAAAGCCCATACCATGTAAAATCAAATGCGGTCAAATTCTGTGCTTTCTTTTCATTGTATTATATTAACTGCCATGCAAAAGAAGAAATTTGGGAAGCCAAAAAACACAACCGAAACCACGTTGTCGTGTCATGCATGTTCATATTTATGCAGGGACATCTCAAGCAGTTTAAGTTTAGGGATGGCACAGTCAAGGTTAAAACCAAAACACAGATACCGAATTTAATGTGGCACAAAATGACTCATGTAAATCTTCTCTTCTCTTTAACCTTCACCATTCCAGCTAATCCCCCTGTGCTGGGTGACGCTCGCTTCTGCCCCCAGAGTGACTGACAACAACTCATTGTGGCTTCATAGTCACAAGCCTCTTTACTGATGCACACTAGGAAAATATGCCAACAAGCTTGTTTCCACCTAGGACACCTCAAGCAGGCAGAAATAACTCCCTTAACACGCACAGACCCGCTCTGACAGACAGGGCTTGGATTCCAAGCCTGGGGCCTCATGTTGGTGGCCCTCAACAGCACCCATGGGTTGGGTAGGGCCCAACAACAAGAGCTTATAGTAGCCAACAAATGATAGTAGAGTACATATAATGTACATGAAATATATTTTAAAGCAAAATATTGTAACCTTTCCACCTTAAAAATACAGCTTCACTCTCATTTTAATGCTACACTGACTTTTAATTGGTTGAAAGGTGTCTCTGTCATTCCTGCTCTGCACCCTGTAAGAAAATGCTATGCTATTTATCTCAGTCCATGCTGCCTGGACTTGGAACTCAAACCACCAGGGGACTATTGCTATTTACACTGCTTGCAAAGAAGCTTTGGACTACTAGGTGGAGGAGGTTTTTAGGCCCAGGGCGAAGGGGAGACAGTAAGGAATGGTGACAGGGAGCTGTGCCAATGTTGTGCCAGAACTGGAGCCAGTCAAGTGGCCAATGTAACCCATCTCAGCAGCCTCTGCGGACATGGCGGAGGTTAACAGAGCAATGAGTGTGAGGGGAAGCGAAGACGAGAAAAAGGAGAGTGTGACCAAGCAAGAGAAATGCCAGGAAAGAGTAAATCTTGGATTGGCTTTCAGTTGTTGGCAACAGCTTTGTAAAATAAAAGGCTGAAAAACAGACGCCGAGCTGAGTTTTGACAAAATAATATATGGGAGATGAAATGCTGCACGAGGAAATGCCCATGGAGATTCCCTTGCTAGATTCCCCTTTCTGCTTCACCTTCCTCTATCATCTCATCCCATAATCCCTGTATGGTTATTGGTTTTTCCTGTGTCATTCCACCAGGGATAACACAGCCATGACACAGACCGAAAAACAACTATCCACAGTATAACATTACACACAGGGTTGAGATAAACATTAGTAACTAAGGAAACGGTCATACTCTGTAAACACCACATTCCAAACTTTTGTCCCTAACAACAACATCCCAATACTTAAAGCTAGATATATAAATATATTCACCTTCATTTTGTAAGAAACACAGATTATGATTTAAAAAGGCCTCAGGAAGTTTAAGAACTTTGGATTGAGACAGTAAATGGTGTGCATAAATGTGGTGGAAAGCATCCTATCTTGATCATGATGGCATTGCATAGATACTTGGATGTCTATTGTAAAGAGAAACTGATATGGGCAGCTAAGTCACAGGGAAAACACAGCAGGAATGTACTGAATACAGACAAGAAACCTCTTCATAACAAGTCATCATCCCATCCAGTGTACCCACAGTTTGAACTTGTTCCCTCAGCCAGAGGTGCCAGAAATAATTTGTCCCAATTAAATTGTTAAATTAGCAAATACATAATCATACATAATACATCAAATTTAGAATGTTGTACTTCTTGTAATCGTCTTTAATAGAACTCCAAGTGCTCACAATTTACTCTTTATTGTATATTGTTATAATATGTAATCCATGTTTATTGTGGTGAAGCCACAGCTACTTTTTTCCCCCACAATGTGAACAGTAAAGTTAAATAATCGTCTAACTGTCATTTACAAACCAGAGGACCAAAACTCAACTTTACCCTCTTTCACCAGTCACCTATGTAACCCTGCTCCTGACTGCTGTGTTGTAACATGCAGAGTCCATGTCGCAAACAGCTCTTACTGCATGAGTTCAGTCTAGGTCAGACATCCTCTGAATGCAGCTACGGACTGATTCCACACATGGAGGATTGAGAGGTGGGGTTGTTCCATGACTCCAAATAGAAAGTCAAAGTTCTTTTTGAACGGCTCTGAAAAGGTCAGATGGATGAGTTCCAGTATAGAAGAAGAACCTCTACATACATTAACTATTTATGGTTATAAGCCATTCAGCAAATACCCCAAAATGTAATATTTGTCTGAGAGGAATCAATTTGATGTCACAGATTTACAAATATGTTAGGATACATTTCTGGAAACTTATTGGCCCCCTTGCTGAGAAGATTGATACCGTCTTGGCTTAGCTTAGCACAATTACTGGAAACAAGGGGAAACCGCTAGCCTGGCTCTGTCAACATTATGTTTCATTTGTTTAATCCATACATAAACTGTCTAAGTGTAACATGGCAGTATAACAGTTGTAGATTTACAGGGGTTTATGTTGCCTGGCCTCACAGTGAAGATAAAGAAATCAAGAAAATAACACCTAAACCCTTGTAAAACAACAGCATGCCATTGTTCTGTTATAGTTCAGTCTTTCTAATGATTGAACAAATAATATATAACATGTTAATTAGTGAACTTTAGAGGTGCTGATATTTTGTTACCTTTGGACAGAGCCAGGCTAGCTGTTTCCCCCTGTTTCCAGTCTTTGGGCTAAGCTAAGCTAAGCTAACTAGCTTCTTGCAGTAGATTGATATTTACTGGACATTCATCAATCACAGCTTGTCAATACTATTCCTTTCAGAGTGAAATATTCATCCCAAATCAGTGGTGCTCAGTTTAATATCATTTTCAAACACAGTTACATTAATAATATTATGCTACATAAACACACAGACAATCTTTAACTCTGTTATTTCAAGAAACATCAGTAACTACTGACTGATAATAGCATAGCATGTTTTTACTGCAGCCGAACGCCCAGAAATGTGAACAAACAGACGTGCCTGAATACATGCCATTCAATATATCGATGTTACAATACATGACTAACCATCTAGTTAATCAGTATACTGTCTGCTAACAATTCAGGGGTCAAAAATCATATTGATTTGTGTTGACATCACAGTGAACATTAACAGTAAAAGTGTCAGGCAGTTGAAGGGAAGCAAGGCATTAAATGTGTTTGAATTGTTAGTGGTAGAGAGTCAAATCGGGAAGTGAGAATGATCTGAGTCATTATCTCAGCAAAGATCATAAAGTTCCCTTTTAAAGAACCATGGTTTTATTGATTACCTATCATATCCGGATTGAGATTTAATTCATAATTAACAACATAATTATAATTACTTTTGGCCGCACAATGAACAGTTAAAGTGGAAATATCTTACAATACTGTACATGGACTGTGAGACATGACAGACATTTCCTATCTACAAAGACCAGAGATTGAATTACAACCTGATCTGCTGACGACATTGCCTGACAAAACATTTTATTTTATGATGACACACTGTGTACAAGTGAATTACTGCCTCCACCCCCGTTTGTAGTCTCAAATTACCCTTTAAACCGCCACTGAACTTGGCACATCGCAACCAGCCCACCAAAAAATGTGTCTGATTATATAAAATCTTCATCCACATTCTTGCCTTCGTGCCACAAACACTGCTGAATGCTCGATAAACACATCCCTAACAAGTAGTCAACACCAGACACGTCAGCTGGTACAGTATAAATAGACACAACTGATTAATTTACCGTGAACTCATAGTTGGCTGACTGGCTGTATCAAGTAACATCAAACAGAAAGAATAGATATGAATAAACACAGACAAGGCCAAAGCCTGTTGGTAGGTGAGTTATCGTCTGGTTTATACTTTAGCACTTCAGGCATGTTGATGAAGGTTAAGACAAGCATGCTGGTGAGAGACAGGTCAGGGAGAACAAATGACTGGAGTCAGTTGAATATGAGCCGATGATTTCTGTCTGTTGTCGTGACTATTTTGGTGGTGAACAGCTATTTTTAAAGGCCTCTGGCTCCTGATGCGCCATAGTGTGTCAGAGCTAATGTAGAAGGAAGTGTGAATACAGCAAATAAAGGAGTGACGATGACTTAGTGTCTGTTTGCTAAGGTAATCCTTAACCCTGTAATCATTTGACCCATTGTTGCCTTACGTGCTATGTTACTTTGAGTATTACTTTGATAAGCCTAATATTTGTATACTTATTTTATCACACCATTGTGTGTGTGTGTGTGTGTGTGTGTGTGTTTTTACACATGCTTAAACTACTAAGTTTATGTTCTAACAAGATTAAGAGTGTACAGCCATGCTAATGGCTTTCTGTGGGCTACATGTTGAGCTAAATGCTACGCTTTCAGTTAGCAAGTATTAGCAAGTATTTATCATGTTTGCCCGCTTAGTTTGGCATGCTATTATTTGCTAATTCAGTTTTGACTCAATAATGGCACGAAATCAAGAGTTAGGGGGTCAACAAAGTTATTACAATTCACAAATTTCATATCAATTAATCCATTTAATTGTTGTTTTGAGACAATTTACTCTGGGCCAAGTCGGTTGACCAACTGATCAACACTGTGCGCAGCTAAAAACAACGAATCCATGCATAAATTCAAGAAAATATAGCTGTATAGGAAGTAGCAATGTGAAAATATGAAGAATGTGTGTTGGAAATATGTGTCAGAGAGTTGATTATGTTAATGGCATTTTGAAATGAACGATTATGAATGAGCATGTGGTCTTGCCTCACAGCAAGAAGGTTTCCCAGTGCCTTCCCCCAGCACCCGTGTCTCCGGCATGAGGTGGTGACTTGTCCAGGGTGTACCCTGCCTCTTGCCCTTAGTCAGCTGGGATAGGCTCCCTCCCCATCGTGACCCTGATGAGGATAAGCGGTTACAGAAAATGGATGGATGATGACTCAGTTGTTTTGAAATGGCTGGCCCTCAGGGGAAAGAAAGAAGAAAACAGAAAATAATAATAGCAAAATTAGCCAATCATGAGAGCTAAAAGTTATTGTTTATGATGCTGGAACGTGGACTTAAATATACATACAGTATATAGGAGAGCAACAGTGGGCAGTGGAGTGGTCAGAGCAGAACAAAATGCTTTGTTTGTGGACAGGGTCAAACTGATGGCTTGCCTTTGATCATTAGTTACATAGACACAGAGGGTCAGCACGGTGCTGTCTTCCCTGTGTGACTCACTTTTGCTTCAGAGCGTTCCGCCCATACAGTCAATATTTAACTACATGTAATTGGTGGCATTCTGTTTTAGCTATTCAGATGCGCCTCTTCTCTGTAATGACGATGTCATCTCGATGTTTGAATTTTTTACAAGTGTTGGGAAAGTAGCCGGCCTCATTCATTTGCATGGTGCTGTTATCGTTTTTCAGAAGAAACCATGAAAAGGTGGTTTTGTGGTTTAAACGGTTACGTCTTGAATTTCAGGCCTACAGTTAGAGATAGCCGTCTGCTCGAGAGCAATCAGCCTCAAGTACAATGAACCCTCTTTTATGGAATTACTGCTGTTATCAAGAAGCACAAACAGATAGATGGCAAAGAGGAAGAAAAAGAGAGAGAAAGGGCAGCCAGCAAAGCCCGGAAAGTTAGGAGGAGGAGGAGGAGGAGGAGGAGGGGGTGGAAAAAAGAGAGCAAAAGGGGGAGAGTGGGTAAAAGAGGGAGTGAGATAGCAGGAGGGGAAAGGGGGCAGCAGAGCCAGAGGGTGGAATGGATGACGTTGTCAGTGGGGACGGAGGTCTATTTTAAGAACGTGATAGAGAGAAGGCCGCTGTGCACCCACTCCTCTGTGCTGACGTCACAGATGAGATCAACTCTATGTACAACCTACCAGCCCAATTATGTGACCCGTAGCGACCTTCGCTATCAGTGATTAGATTACTGCACGTCAACTGCAGAGCAGAGTCCTGCAAATGGGGAGCAAATACGCAGCTGCAAAGAAAACAGCACGAGAAAGTAAAACAAAGTAAAAATAGAAAGGATAACCAAGAGAGCGTTTGCTTGAGACGTGTAGCGCGGGGTAAAAGCAGATGGAGAGATAGGAAAAAAGTAATTAGGCAAGAGTTTGAGTGCAAAGACCAAGGGTGGAGAAGAGAAAGACAACAGGAGAGATATGAAGCAACGGAGCAACAGCCAGCATTGAATTAGCCTGCAGCTTCGGCCACCCCTAAACTGAGGATGGAGGAGGATTAGTGGGCAGGGATTCTAGAGTGTGTGTGTGGGTGTGTGTGGAAGTATTCAACCGTGTGGGAGGAGAGCAGGGCGATATGGCAAGTTCTGAACTTGCTTGCACCAACAAAGGAAATGCCTGCATCTGGTATTCATCACTGTGTACTGTACACACACACACACATATTCCCTGCTATTATCTCCTATCTGTTTTCTTTCAGTGTAAAAGTGCTGGGAGTACTAGTGCACATCACAACATGTTGCTCTTAAAATGATTTGGTGTCCCCTCTACAAATGCTGACCTCAAAGAGCAACATTTTTACAACTGATACTACTCAGTGAATGGGCAGAGCTGTTGCAAAACTCATATCTTTGTTTTACCAGAAGTAATACGCAAGAAGTCCATTCTGCATTGCCAAAACCACCTACCCAGCCACCCACACTTCCTGCCCTGAGCCTCTCTCTCTCTTCCACTCTCACTCTCTCGCTCCTATTTTCTCCGCTCTCTCTCTCTCTCTCTCTTTCTCGCACTCGTTCTGCTCTGTTCTATTTTATACACTCCACGCTGACATCTAACCTTTGTCGGACCACCAGTCCCTCTGGCGCTACGCCGTGGGCTGTCAAACAGACAAATAAACAAACAGATAGAGCTAACACCCTCCCAGCTTGGCCGAGTTTCACAGCTATAAAGGTTCTTATCGTGCCCGGCTTGTGTCCTGTGGGTGGATTTCATTAGCTTATTTAGCACATTCAGCCCAGTTCCAGGCTGAGTCCTATTGTGGGCCTTTTAGTGTGAGCAGACCGGCTCTGTAAAAGGCAGCAATTATCAGGTCCACTTTGTGGGGGTGTTGAATTTACACCATTTGGATTTGGCTGTGCAGTAAATGGCTTGATGGTGCTGGATCTGGTGTATGGGAGAACAGTACAACAATACTTGCGTCCTATGAGTCGCGCAGCATCACGACACAAGGAAGACTGTGAACAAGACAAATGGTTTGAACAGAATATTGAAAGTAGTGTGAAGCATTCTGTTACAAACGTGATAGGCTAAGCCATAACAGTACATCATATTCTCGCAGGATTCGTGTGGAGGCTCAAATCACAATGGTGTGCTGATTCACATTACTTTGCTACTACAAGGCGACGGTTGTAATTATAAATATTGCATTGGGGAACAGTTTGACATTTCGGGGAATGCACTTATTTGCTTGCCAAGCGTTGGATGAGAACACTGATATCGCTCTCTGTATTGTATGTGTTTGTCTGCTAAATATGAACAGCTACAGCGGTTAGCTTAGCTTAGCATACAGAGTGGAAACAAGGGGGATGCAGTTAGCTCACAAGAGGTACAGCACCTCTAAAACTCACAATTTAACATAAAACTGCAAATATCCATGAAATAAGAACCCCACATAAAATCATAACTTCTGTTTTTGTATGTTTTCTTTAAATAAATAAGATAAAATGTAGAAATTTGTGCTTTAGAGGTGCTAGTAGGTATATTTTTTCAATTTCAGGTCGAGCCAGGCTAGCTGTCTCCCCCTGCTTCCACTCTTTATGCTAAGCAAAGCTAGCTGTCTCCTCTGACTATAGCTTCATGCTTAATGGACTTGAGGGGGAGAGTATTGATCCTCTCGTCTAACTCTTGGCAAGCTTCGTGGCTGTGTATTTTCGAAATGTTCAAACTTTCCCTTTAACCAGACAAATACGTTTACGTGTGACTGTATAATGTGAGGCAAAATTATGCTACAGTAAAAAGTCAGACAATTATTACTAACGTCTATAACAGATGATTAAAAGATATGACTCAAGTTTATGAACTCACAAGTAGTATGAAAACATGTGCAACAAGCCATGACGCATGCTAAGGTATGTGGATGCTGTTGTGATTATACACAAAGCATGTCTCAAAAATGTTATGTGTTGTACTTGAAAGTGCTGACTAAGGACAGAGTGACTAACATGATCTCAATGTTATAGAGAAATCAAAGATAAAGCACATAATGTTACATATCTTTGTGCCCACACATAAACTCCATCTATATGATGAATGTGCCAGCTGGAGAGAGTGAATATAGCAAGCTTTATTGTGAAATGCTTGGATTGTATCCAATGTGCCTTTGGCCACTGTTCAATCTACAGAGGCTTTTGCGTTTAGTCATCATTCACTCAGCAACAGGGAAACATAAACTTTACAATATGTCCCTGTGTTGATTCATTTATTAGTCACTAACCACTATAGATCTGTGACATGAAGCATCCGGTTCACAAAAAGTTTCAATCAAAAGTTTTCAGGACAAAAGTCATGGGAATGTCGTGACACGACTGATACTGGAAACGGCGGTCTGGTTGAAATGTCCGTGGCTTGGATGTTCAGAAGTTACTGTAAGCTGTGATTGTGACTAAGTCATAGTCTAATGTGACACTTTCTTTTCTTGTTCCTTGTCATTGCACGTTTTGCACATTTTCTCTCTCTCTCTCTCTCTCTCGCTCTCTTTCTTTCTCAGGCCGGGGTTCTGACACTCTCTCTAGCACATCGTCTGCTTTGGTGTGTAAAGCCGTTGAGCTCGAGCTGTGTCATCAATCATCTGTGCTGTGAGCCGGGAGGGTGAGCCAGCAGCACTTTCAACAGTGCTCCTCCTGCAGGTGTGGGATCGGAGACCTTGTACAGGCTGAAACCCTTCCCACTCCCACTCAACTCCTCACCCCTCGCCTCTCTGATGACTCCTCTTTTTTTTTTTTTTTTTTTTTCACTCTATGCTGTATTTTGGGTCCCTTTCCAAAAATGTAACACTGATCCCACTCCACATTTACTATAACTATGACCAGATTTCCTCAAAGCCGTGGAGGTAGCTAAATCTGAGTAGCAAAATATACAAAGAATTTTGCTTTTTCCATTGACAAATCCTTTACCGTAGTGTGTTTTGTTTTAAATCACTAATGTATTTCTCTCAGGACAAAACAGCATTTCAGATTCAAGGTTACATGGTTCTTGTATTTGTACTTTTGAATGCAGATTTAGCACATAGGTTAAGTTTAATGTATGTTTACCATAGTAGAGGTTAATTTTAATGCATGCTTACTGTGTGTTTACTGTGTCTCATGCTGCTACTGGATGCTTGAATTTCCCTCAGGATCAATGAAGTATCTATCTATCTTGATTTTTTTTAATAATAATATTCTCTATGCATACGTCACAGAGCACACATTCACATACTGAACTGCACACAGACAGACCATGCCTGTGACTTCACACGTTTACACGAATAGATTAAATCCATAGCGGTATCTGACGCAAAGCTGTGTGTTTGTAAATTTCACACCCAGAATGGACGTATGTTATATCCTCGCATGTGTCATACATGATCACATCGTACCTGCAGTGTGTGTAATGTGTGACGTTCTCTGTCATTCAGACCGAAAGCAGCTGATTACAGAAGTATCTCCTGTCCTGTTTGCTAAGACTTTGTGAAAAGTGGTATTATGAAATTAAACTGTCATTTGGAAAACCAGTATTAAGAAATTAGATGATACTTGTATTTCAAAATACACACACACACACACACACATACACAAAAAAAAGGTCATTTCAATGAATTATGTGTCACAATTCTGACAAAATCTTCCTGTGTTAAAGGCGTTAGTCCGAATTTCTTATCTTGCTGTAATTTTCACTAGTATATCCTTCCTAACCCACACGCACTTACTCACTAAGCTGTCACCTGTCTTGCCACATGACCTAGTGTCCCCTTATCACTCACTACCAGTAACATCATCCCATCGTATGTTTCTGAATCTACTTTAATGTCTCCTAGTTCGAAAAGGACTCCATAATCACAATCCAATCTCTGTTCACTCAGTCTGCCTGTACAGACCAGTCAGATGGCTGAAGGTCCACATAATACAGAAACTTTATCCACTTACAGTAAGAGGCACTTAGGCTGTAGTCAATACCATCTCAATGATAATGTGAATTAAATTAGAGTGTTTAGTCAAAACCGGGATAGGATCAGGTCAGTCCAAATCGATGCCCAACACCAAGAATGGGCAATACATCTTTGGACATTTGCATCGTTTCTTTGAGTTTACATCAAAATAAGATGCACCAAGCAACAAAAACAGAGGAAGTTAAAGTGCGTTTTCAAAGTTTCAAGTTAACAAAGATGATGATGTAGGCTATCTTACATCAGACAGTGAACTTGAAGCCTTTCCTGCACAGAAGCAGTTTGAATACATAAGAGCCACCCTCCCAGCTCTCAGGAAGAGAGACACTCCTTGTATGATCAGTTTTCCCGGAATGAAATCACATTGTTTGTATCAGCGTGAGAGGCACACAAGCATCTTTATGTGTCAGCTTCCTGCGGTAGCCTTGTATAGGTAGCGCGGCGATGGCTGGTGAGGTGTGTCCGTCCCACTCACAGCCACTCGGGGTGAATCAGGAGGAAACGGTGACAGGAGAACAAGAACAGCAGGCAACGAGTGCGTCGGGCATGGTTCATTTTTCTCCCGAGGCAGAGGGCGGCCCACTGGTGACTTTGATGGATAGGAATGCTGCTCACCCACACACACACACACGCCCACACATGTCCCACACACTCAGTCTCTCACACAACAACTCACGCGTCAAATACACAAGCTCGTAGACAAGCACACACACACACACACACACACACACACACACACACACACACACAGGCTGCTCTGTCCCAGCAGATCTGATATCCAACGTGAAATGTTTACGACCCGCCCACACGGCCTTCCTCCCTTGTCAATAAACTCTTCCCAGAAGTGTGTGTGATGCATTATCATGTAGCTGCATTAAGAGAGGGGGGGTTGCTCTTGTATCCTCCATCACAGACTTACCCATGTGCATCCTACTGCACCATGCAGCACACTGAAAAAACATTTGGCTGCATGATGATACATTTGCGCATTAACGCAATACTACTACGTGATCGCAATGTGATTTGTCACATTAGCACAGATAGAATGAGGGGACATACCGTACTGGCTATTTGGGATTAAAATAAATCACGCACTGAAGCCAAAATAATAATAAAAACAAAAACACAGACAATGTCAAGATCAATATAACATGAGAGTTTGTCAGGAAACATATTGTTGATTGATTGTTAGTTCCAGGTCTAATTGGGGCAAACGGGGTCGGAGTGTTCTGCATGACCTAAGTTGTGTTGACAGCCAGACTTGCTGACGAACACGGCCAAGCCGAAAGGAGAACTTGACTCTCAGACTCGTTCAGAGTGACGACGCTTCCGCTCTTGCACTAGAAAAATCTCGTCCGAGTACCTGCCAGCGTGACAAGCGTCAAAACAAGCCAATTCAAACACAAAGACTCGAACAAAGGCTTGTGTTCAGAGTACGGGAGGGAGTTTTAACCATCTCCTTTCACTTTGTTCCACTGAGTCAGCATCTCTCAGGGAGATAGAGCGAGATTGGAGACAGATAAAGAGAGAGAGAGAGAGAGAGAGCAGTTTGGGCTGGGCAAAGACAGGCACCTTTGTCTGCGCGTGGAGCCTCTGTGTGATGTTACTTTTGAACACACACACACACACACACACACACACACACACACACACACACACACACACACACACACACACACACACACGAGGATGATTCACTTCTCAGACAGTGTGATAACATGCTGGTGGGGCACAGCGTCCCCTGCACAGTGGGGAGGAGTGTGTCTCTGTAATCAGACAGACAGTCTGTGCTGCTGCTGGTCCTGAGGCTGGAATGAAGGACAGAGTTCTTGGGCTGGTGCCTGTTTGAATCCTCTGAGGCAGAGTCAGGAGTTTTTTTTTCTTTCTTTTGCCCTTTCTCATTGACACATTGTACAACATCTCTCTCGTCACTGAAGTGATGGTTATCACATATCTACATATCTGCGTATGTAATCACTGCACAGGCAATTGGCAAAATACAATGCAGTACATTTACTTAAGTAATTCACCAGATTTCAGGAGAGTAAAAAACAGCATTTGTAACAACACTACATTTATTTTCTAGTTACTATTTGGGGTTTAAATTTATGTATGATAAACATAAACATATGGTGCATTTTTATAGATTAAACTACGGAAAAAGCTACTATGGGAAGCCAAATACAATATACCTAAGAATTGGAATATATTAAGAACAGGGTCTGTTTGTGTACTTTTACTCTTACAACTTGTAACAACTTGAATTCAAGTATTTTTTTTTTTATTATGGTCAATAATAATACGTCTTCCACTGGTGTGTACATTTGATTAAAACGAAAGGGCAAAAATAATAGCGACGAAGTGTCACACAGTCATAAAATTCACAAGCATGCAGGTTACCAGAGGTGTATTTGCTTACAAACACACAGGAGTCACTTCTGCCGGTAAAGGTGTTTGTTTATCGGCGTACGTGCTCTGTTGCCACTGGGCAACGGAGCAGGTAAACAGGCTTACCTGCCCCGTTGCCCAGTGACATTTTTCTGTCGTCAAAGACTGGCAACACCCCTGCTATCGCCAAAGCATTCATTTCATTAACTTTTTGTTAAGGTGGTAAATCACAGGCCGGCGGTGTCTTGTTTCTTTTTACGTATCTGCCGCCGTTTAAAGGCACGTCCCGTCGCGCAGAGAGCCTCGGCATTGACACACTCGTGTATCTTTATCTGTTGTTGCTCTGGCGTGGGCACATTCTTTCCCACAGGCGAGAACACGCTGGCCATAGAGGCGGACACAGTGACGGCAAGGCCACCTTAAAATCACATGCTGACATAACAAGAACGCTGCTCTCCACCCATATCCGAGAAGAGTCTGTTAAAGAGGTGTCTCACCTTCCCGTGTATGCTCTTATTACCGAGAAAGACGCCGGTGTGCTAACATCACGTCTTAGGACATATCTGCAGCTCCTTATTGGTCAGAGGAGTCTCGAGGTCTTGTGCGTAACGTCGCGCGCTGCTGGACACGCACGGGCCTGCCGGAGAATTCACAGAGATACACACACATACACACAAAAAACCTTGTGGATATTGAAGTGTTTGGATTTATTTATCACTATCCGGGTCTATTTTACATGCCAAAGCTGGGGGAACAGACTGGAACACAACAGACCTCAGCGCGAAGCTTCACAGTTTTCGCCACAATAATTGGTAAGTAGCTCAAACTTTGATATCAAATGTGAATTTAAAACATGTTTTTTTTTTTAAAGCATGTTAGCTGTGACGCCTCGGACAAGTTTGACTGTATGTTGGTGTTGGAGGGTTAGAAATTGATTGGAGACGAGTAATCAATCGCCGGTCGATAAAAGCATGTTGTGTAGTGATTGGATGAGCCACCCTAACATGTAAATTCAGCGGACATGATGAACTTAATAAGGCCGGTATCGATGACAGGAGAATGCCACTGTTACTGTAATTTATAATTAGTAGATGACAGTAAGTCGTTGCTGTTGTTATAAGTGTAGGAGCACGATAACGATCTTATTAAATGACACTACAGAGGTGACAGCAGTGATATGAGTATAAAGGCAAGAATTATGATTAGCCTGAAGCAAACACAGGTTATTATTTTTTGCTGTAGCGTCCGAACTAAATGACCTGCCATTGTTAGATCCAAGTAAACTATGAATCACTTGCAAGTTTTGGTTGTTACGCTTCCCTTTCTTAGCCACTGGGTGGCGACCGAGTATCTCCTTTTTTATGTTAAAGCCCCTGTTTTATGTTGTAGAGATGAAGTCACTGTGGCAGTGAGCACGCCTGCATGGTGTTTAAAAACAAAAAAATCCCAAATCAGTCTTTCTCCTCTCTGTCAGTGATCAAACATGTACTCTGTCACCTCAGACCTTCAGGAGAACATGAACGACTCTATGTAGGCACATTGCATCAAACCCTACTTCATATGTAGCGTATCGTTTATTTTTACATATCTGTTACCGGCAATTTTTGCGAATTAAAGGCAGCATCCTTCTTCCTGAAGAGAATACCCCGTCCAAAGTGTAATTTGCATACTATTCGCGATCCCTTTAATGGTTTCTGCATGCTGCTGAGGTCAGGGGAAAGAGGATGGCGTCAGCACTATTAATGTCATTACAGCCCATCTGATAACTTAGATTTACCAGTGCAGAGTGAAACCGCTGGTCTTTACACCGAGCCTTTTAAATAGTGTTGCTGATCGCTGGGCTTAAAGATGAAGCCTGATTAAGACGCCGATACTCTCTCTGGTTTTTATATAGCCTGTAACACAAACGTCAAACATTCAAAAGACAACGCTATGCTCATGTTTACACGTCGAGCTCCCTGTTTCCTTCTTCTTTAGCTGTGTTTATGTTTATATCTGTGTGTGTACATTGAGGGAAAGTGAAACTGGAGTCAGATTCCTTGTATAAAAAATAGTGATTCTGAAACTTTGATTAATTGTTATGAATCATTTGAACCCACTCATTTAAACTTAGCCTGTGAGCTTCCTGATATTTCTTTTGAACATCCAGGGACTTTTTTTTTGCAGTCTTAGCTGTTTTATTTTGAACCTGTTGCACATTTAACGCAAAAACACATTTTATATTTGGAGATGTGACCTGGCACAGATTAAAACTGTCTCTTTGTGCGTAGAGAAACCATCCTCAGCTAAAATAAAACATTAGTTGGTTAGTTAATGTTAATCATAGTAAAAATAAATAAATAAATAATTAGTGATAGCAAACAAAAGTAAACATCATTGTAGCTCAAACCCTCAGGTGACCTCTAAAGGTCCACGAACCTCAGTTTAAGAACCTTTGCTTTATGCTACTGTGGTATGGGCTCATATTTTGTTCTATGCTGTAATTTATTATGAATGGCCTAAACTCGCTTGCCCTCCACGTGGGTGTGGATCTCTTCCTCCTATTGGCTGAGATCAGCAGCGTCCTGAAGGAGCTCTCCTCTGATTGGTCGGGCTTGCCTCGGCTCTGTGGGCGATGGTGGAAGTGGGATACTTTGTGACACTGTTCATTGTCGATATTTCACCGGAGCTGCCGTGGGTATGAGTGCGCAGCGGAGAGCCTCTCACTATTAGCCGTGTGAGGCTTTGCAGCTTACGGACCGTGTGTTTTCTGATCTAAAGCTTGCAGAAGCTTACAAAACACCGAGAGGAATTTCTATTCTTTTTTTTTTTATACATAACATTAGAACTCAAAGCTTTTGTTTTAAAGGTCTGCGTAAATGAGCGTCCATGGCATTTTCTGCTGACATACTTGCGTCTCTGTCTGGCATTTGCCCATCTATGTAGCATTTAGGGAGACTTTTGTTTGCACGCTGTAAAGGGCAACAAAGACACAGATCAAACAAAGACAAAAGCGAGCCTTATGTAGTTGACTTTCCTTGGGGGAATATTCTCATGATATCGACCGGAGAGAAGACGGACCGGGTTTTATTCTGACTCTAGGAGAGCGAGAGAAAAGGAGGCACCGAGGGCTAAAGCGAGAGAAGAAGAGAGAAAGCTCTCTGAATGCTGCCTTTAATTTGCAAGCAGAACACGGGACGGTAGCCGAAGCGTCGGATCATCCTCCTCACCCTCCTCATCGCCGGCTCTGCTCGTCTCCCTCCCTTCCCTCTCTGACTACAGGTTATCGGATGGACCAGCATCCTAGCGCCCGGAGCTGCACCAGTCGCGGGGCTTCGTCCTGTGAGGCCGTCCCGACTGAGCCCTCCATGAATCTGTACATCCACTCCACCACCGGCACACGCTTCGAGCTCTCCTTGCCCCTGGAGGAGACCGTGGAGGGACTGAAGAGGAGGCTGTCGCAGAAACTCAAAGTACCAAAAGAGAGACTCGCTCTGCTGCACAAAGAAACGTGAGTAAACCTCTTATATATATATATATATATATATATATATATATATATATATATATATATATATATATAATCCCGATTGGATTGTGTTCACTAAACGCGTTGCAGCCTTTTTATAAACACTGAAAAGAACAGTACCAACAATCATCTGCGCTTTTGTCCTAAAAACCAGCCTGTATCTGTACTACACACTGACATCGTGAGCCGTAATGTCTAGGCTACTCCGCACTTTAAAAAAACGTGAATAAATCGAGTTTAGGTGCAGTGCAGTGATCTGTTTTAATCTATATTTTGGATTTATGCGTGGCTGGGCTCTCAGGAGCTTCAGAGACAACCTTGGCTGCTCTGGTCGTCAATACATTCAAGGAAACTACTGACCATCAGGACGCACGGTATTGGAATTACGCATAGGGGACGCACCGGTCACTGGAACAGTATTGACGGGGCGATCTGCAGACTTGCATTGATCCATGCCTCCTTCATTATAAATACCGAAGCCTGACTGAATTACTAATGCTGTGGGAATCAAACATGTTAAACATTGATGAGTAAAGTCACACGGACTTGGTAGCCTGTAATTTATTTACTCTGCTGCTGCGCAGGCATATTTACTGTTAATCTTTGACATGCTACCATATAATACAATGTGGATGTGTGTCCTGCAATTGTATGAGGTTGTAAGTGTGATTTCCTGTAGTGCATGGTAATAGCCAGTCACCTTGAAAGTAGAATAACTCTTAAACCGTTTCAGTGGATTTCTTGGTGTGAGGTGTCGGCTGGTCAGTCTCTCCAACGCTCAGAAAATACCTCACGGCACGGCACGGCATGGGCGAGGAAATAGTTAAAAAACCTTTTATTATTTAAAACTAGCCGTAGCCTACAGTATTAGGCGGTTCCCAAATGAATCAGACCCAGGTTCAATGAGCTAACAATAGTGCAGGTGGTGTTATGCAAAAACGAGAAGGGAGGTTTTAGTACATGCAAACAGTCAGCATTGTTTTTCTGGCCCTCACCCCCTCCCACCCATTGTAATCACCCAATAAATCACATCATCCTTTAAAACCTGACCCCCCTTTTAATCCCCTCCTGTTCCTCAAACTGTAGACCTACAGCAAGTCAGTGCTGAGGGCCTTTGTTCAGCTGCATGGGGTGAGATTTGGGTCATGCCTGTACAGCAGGCTGTCCTGAACATCCTTCACTAAACTAAAAGAGGCAGGAGAGTCGGACGCTTGTCCGTGACTGCTTTGAATGCATCATGACTCGCAAGAAAAGCCTATTCCCTCATTGTGGTGGAACAGACACTCCTGCTCTGCATCAAACACTCAATACTAAAGTTCTGGAAATGTGTTTACATATCACATGGTTTCTTCAGACAGCTGCCATTATTTTCTACTGTTCAGTGTCAGTAATAGCTGCTTGTCATGCTGTTTATCTTTCCGTGTAACTATTGTGGTTTTGAATTCAGCTTGGAGTTTCTGCTTCTCATTTGTACGACTCAAAATGCCAAAAGAAAATACTTACCTCCACTTAGGCAAGTGGCAGTGGTGCCAGATATCCACTGCGAGCAGTTGTCAAGCTTCACTATACTTGAAATTGAAATATGACAGCCCAATCAATACTTCTCTTTCATGGAGCTTTTCACCCACGGCTCTTTTCCAAACTAGTTTTGAAGTCTGTCTGCCCCCCCCACACCCTGACTGAAGGGTGTTTGTGTGCCTGAAGAGAGAAGATACTGTCAGCACAGTCTAATTATCTTGTTCTCTCCAACCCTGCAGGCGACTAAGTTCAGGCAAACTCCAGGATCTAGGCATCTCGGATGGGAGCAAGTTAACACTTGTACCAACAGTTGAAGCAGGATTAATGGTAAGTCTCAACTTTTCTGAAATTTCTTGTAGTTTGTAGTCTGAATATAAACAACAGATACTGTATATTAGCATTATAAACATGATGTTTGCTCTCTTTAATTTACAACCTTTGTTTCTTTCTGTGCAGTCTCAAGCGTCAAGACCAGAACAGTCCGTAATGCAAGCGTTGGAGAGTTTAACAGAAACTCAGGTAAGAAACTGATTCTCTGTAAATGTATCTACTTCAGTATCTTGCAACCTCAACTGAGCTTTAGGCCTTGTGTGTGTGTGTGTGTGTGTGTGTGTGTGTGTGTGTGTGTGTGTTTCTATGTGTGCATGGGGGTTATGGAAGGTTGGAGCTTTGGTTAAGTACAGAGCAACACAGATATGACCGATACAGAGAGAAAGAGATGAGATGAGATGAGCAGGCTGCGCAAGCACAAGCCTCTTTGCTTGTCTAATCTCAGCCTCTTAAACAAGCCAAGCCAAGCTCGGCGTCCAGTGTGAGCTGTTAGGATATAATAAGCAGCAACACCCTCCTGTATCCTAGTAACATCTGTGATAGCGCATGTGTGTATGCACTTGCATGTCACTGCAGGAAGCCGGGTGTACGCCACACAAGAAAGGCTTCCTTGTGAGCTACTGAGAGGACCAGCACATAACACTTGATTCCACCTTTCGTTTTCTACCTTTATCTGTGATCTCTCTCCACTCCTTCTGTATTTCATGCTCTAGCACACACACACACACACACACACGCACACACAAGTTTCCAGGAAGTGTGCCGTGGCTGCATGGAGATTGAGTGTAGTCTCGCTCACTCATAAATAGAGTGCTGGATCATCAGATGGCAGCCTTCTCACAGTATTAGCATAGGGTTCCTGGAAGCCTTGAATGCATACACAGCCGGAGTGGGGCCTACGCCCCGTACTTACAGTGAATATGTCCACGTAAGGCCTGTTGAAATACAGTATGCTTTGAGTCACTGTGGCATGACTCACCAAAATGATCAATACTGAGAGTAAAGCGTAAAAGGCAAAGAGCTCTCCGCGCTGGCCACAGAGCAAGCGAGAAGCGAGGCGATAAGGCTGAATGCACAGAGACAACAGTGTGACGTATGAAACACTCTGCAGCTGACTGACTGACTCAGATCAACTTCCTTTTGTAGAATTGGGTAACACTGAGATGTACGCAAGTGCATCAGTGATGCGCCACTGACTGATGTCAAAACAGTACAAGATGGTGAAACTGGACGCTGATGTAAGAAGTTAAGTGTGTCAATCATGCAGCGGTTCACATCCTGGCAAATTTGTCCAAAGAACGATACTGTACAGTGAGTCATATTTTTTTTTATCAGAGGATGTAGGCTGTTCAGAGATAGTGGAGTGTAGTTTGGTATGGCTTCATTCCCCTGCTGATAATTTTATGGTGGAAATCCTGGCCTCGTCGCGTGTGTGAACTCAGCATGCGTCTCGTAGCACTGACAGCAGATGACTGCGTGTGTGTAGGTGTGTGTAAGTGAACGTGTACGCGTCTGTTACTGGATGCGTGTGTATGTCAGAGTGGTAGTGGGCTGGAAGCAAGCCTTGCCCATCATGTGGTACGCCCTCGCTGGGCAGCCTTGAATGACTGTCATTTTCACCAGAGGCAGATGATAATTCGACAGCAAAGCCAGAAGAGCAGATTTCTCACTCTCCTTCCTGTGTTTCTATTACTTTTAGACTCGTTATGAGTCAGGCCGTGTTTTCTGAAGAATTGCTTTCAGTAAATTACTGTCGCATTCCTGTTTATTGTGACAGAGTTATGATCCTGCAGTGGGGTTAGATGGGAAAAAAAAGGGCATGGTGAGAATGATAGCAGGGTAAAAGGTTAAAAAAAGGCATAAAGCTGCTTTAGTGTGTTTTTATCCAGAGAAATTGATTCCACTTTATAATTCATGAAGCGGAATGGAATGATATAGATTGCAGAGAGATTAAGGATCTGAGTAAGATTAGAAAATAGGAACACAAAAGCTTTCCCTCATTTCCTCCCCCCCCCCCCTCCTAACTCTGGGGCTATCAAAAATCAATCAATGCACTTAGCTCTTAAAAGTGTCTGACATGATAACTGATATGCCCATACACCCAAAAATAGCCTTGGGGAGATGTGGGGTGGATGTTAGCCGTGATAGCTGTAGAAGAAGCGGGTATGAACCCCTGGACCTCTTATAACCCCTCCGCCCACCTGTATTTTGGTCATGGGAGGTTTCATTTCCAGATTGAGTGTTTTTCCAGGAAGTGTGTGTATTCATGGTAGACGGGACGGAACGGATCACCTTATGGCTTCTCCTTTATCAGGATTCTGGGGGAGTTCACAGCTAGCAGCTAGCTAGCTAGCTGGCCAGCCAGTCAACCGAGCAGAACATGGCAGCTTCCAGGGCTGTTTCAGACTTTTGTGGAGCAAGTTAGATAGAAAGTGTTTTATGGAAATGGAGCCCCAGCAATTATCGAAATGGGTTTTCTTTTTCCTTCGCTCCGTCTCCCCCTTTTCCTTCTTCTCCCTCTCGTGTTTCTGCTTAACAGCTCTCCCAGGGCCCTATAATTTAAATGTGCTGTGGTTTGCAAGTCCAGCTAGCTGCCTCACTTTGACCGTGATGGCTGGCTTCTTCAGCAAGGACAATCCTGGCTACCCTAATTCCTCCTCTGGCATCTCACTAGACTTTTTGCATGACATCTAAGCTGTATTAAGCCACTGCCTCCTGACAGCCCATCAAAATACAGTCGCCTGCGCTACTCTCTTCTCATTCTGTCTGCTAAATAGAGGTTGTGTGTACAGCTTATATATGCAGTCATGCACAAGCACACACACACACACACACACACACACACACACACACACACACACACACACAAACTAGAATTGAAAGGATATATTTAAGAGGATTTCTGATCCTGCTCAGAGAATGAGAAAATGTCTGATCCTAGTAGTAAAATGAATGTATACTTACAAGACGGGCAGTGAAAGGGGAATGAAAGCAATATTCAGTATTTCTTGGCGTATGAAAACAGTGACATCAGCTCTCCATCTATTGATCTTGGTATTTGACAAAAAGAGAAGGCTTATATGTCCCTCTTAGCACACAGGGACTATTTGCTCATTGATGCACATTGATGTTAGAATAAAAGCCAACCAGGCAGGCAGGCATCACCCTTACCATCCCCCCATTGCCCTTCCCCCATGCAGCCACCTCTTTGTTCCTGTCTTAAAGCATGAGCACCAAACCTGCCCAGCTGACAAGCCCTCGAACACACAACAATGATTGAGGGTCACTCTTTAAGTTTGGCTCTCCCCCACGACCCCCTTTCATCCTCCATACATCCATAGACATCAGCAATACCCAATAGAGTGCAGCTACAGTGGTGCATACTGGTTTCAAAATCAATGCACGGCCCAGCTGGAGCGAGGCTCAGCAGGCTGCAGATTGACAAATTTTGTCTTGAACACTAACACAGATTGCTCTGGGAGGTGGCTGTGTGTTGCCATTCCATATGTCCCAGCGGAATACGCTGTTACGTATCTGCTCTACTTTTCTCCGCTCCCGCCGACAAGCACCTCCCGTCCTCACCCACTCCCCTCCTCCTCTTCCTCTAGGAACGGTATGGCACAGTTTTGTCATTGTGTCTAGGAGCGGACAGATGCAAACTCGTAGGATCTAACAATCTGTGGGGAGTCACCTCTGGGTCACCCTCACCTCATTTCCGCTCCGGCTCCCTCAGGGGGTGCCACGTTGGGCCAGACAGGTGGAGGAGAAAAGAAAGGGAGAGCTTTGCTCTGCACAAGTCATTCTGGAACATGTCAAGTCGATGCGTGTGTGTGTGTGTGTGTGTGTCTGTGTGCGAGTAGGTTTGGGGTAATGGGGAGGGTAATCACATATGCTCGGGTGAATCACAGATGATGAAATGCAGGGGAGAACCTAATGAAAGTAAGGAAATCATACCAAAATAGGACACTAGCAACGATCAACTTGTGCATGCCTGTGTGTCCGTACATGACTATGTGTAAAACAGCTCAATGCAGATGGTCAATATGTTTTCTTTTTTCAGTCCTGCGCCTCGTACACCACCTTATCTAGATGCTAGTTAATCAGCAGGATTGACACTACTGGAAATCATTGGAGAGTAATTGTATTGAGGATTCGGGAGTGCAAGGAATTGAAAAATGAGTCAGTTTGTTGGTCAATATGAGAAGATCCTCCCTCTTTTTATAGCATGCAGCTCCCTCTGTCCTTCCCACTGCCATTGAAATGAAGGCTTTTTATATGCATGCTCCATAAGAGAGGGAGTCTTTAGTCTTTAGGAATGGTAATTTGCTTTTTTGTTACCTAAATGAAAGCTACAGAAATTAATTTGTTGCTGGATGTCTAAATCAAATTGTGTATGGAATAAGAGACAATGCCGATCTAAAGGCCCATTCAGTCCCCGCTCATGTAAATCCTGGCCTTGAAAATGGCATTAATAAGCTGATCACGCAGTATTTTTGCACCTGTGTAATCCCCTTTGTGATGCTTAAATGCACGGTGGGAGGGGGGGTTGCTGGGATGGGTGGAGGGAATCAAGGTGTGTTGTGGGGCAATCAAGGGAGAGATAGATTTTGCAGGGAATTCATTGTCCTATTGTGTATATGCATCTGCTCGCATGTGTGTGTGTGCATGTGCCAACATCCATTTTTAATGTCTGTGTCTTTGTGTGTTCCCTCATTCAGCGGCCAGGGGAGTCTTATTTCTCCATATCTGAGTCGTGACCGACATTGTTTGCCATTCCCTGGTGACACTGAGCTTTTGTGATTCAAGTAGCAGGCATCGTGACTAGTGGGGCTACTGTGTGGGAGGACGGAGGCCAGGAATGTCATGTCTGATAGCCACCACCAAGTCTAATGAAGTCAATTAGGCATATTCTAGTGGCGAAACAGAGAGGCAGGGGTCAAAACATCCAGGTCGATCCGCTAAATCACACAAAAACATACTGAAGAAACGTTCTCTGCACCTTCACTGCAGCCATTGTTTACTGCCACTCTGCTTGCAGAGGACGTTCTTAAAAGTATCCCCAGATTTGTCTTGCCGGGTACAGAAACGGCTTATCGTTAAGCCACGCTCTCACCAGTACAGGATCCCGATTGAGTTGCATTAATCAGCAGGTATAAAAGGCATTGAGTGAAGTGAGAGGAGGAGCGTTAGCAACAGTTGGAGCTAATGCACGAGGGCTGCAGTTTGAGAGGCTTGTGTGTGCATGTGAATCGGCTCAATCTAGCTGACCAGTTGTTGGCACAGTTGGAGTATGAGGAGTGGCTTTAGCTGGAACCCGATCATCCTGAACTTTGCCATTCTGATCTCTCTTTTCACTCAGCCGATCAAATTCAGTGATGGCCAGCTGGTCCTCTCTTGCTCTCTCTCTTCTGTTTCTTATCAGGCGGTATTACAGACGCCTATCTTTCTAATGGGGCCTTTGAAGAGCCCCCGCTCCAACCCTCGGCTGCTTTTAGGATTTGGGGCATGATGCAAGTCATTGATTTCTTTTTTTCTCCCCTTTTCTCTTTTGAGAGCCTGTTATTGCATCTTTGGCCGATGTGTGTCTGCACAGAGACTATCAATAGTGTCCTGGTGCGATCAAAATATCTAGGTCGATAGGCGGGTTAATAAGCAGGTGTTTGAACCATACCTTTCGCCTAGCGCTTCGACAGGTGAGCTGCTGCGATGGAAACGGAACGGCTGGAGGAGAAGGCTTCCTCCTCTCAAGGCTTCCCTCTCTCCACCCTCCTGTCCCGCCCTCCAATCCTCTATCCTCTTTTCTCTGGCACAAAGCTGCTCAGTTGTTCATGAATGTCAGCTCAGTGCTGC